>JARQOC010000004.1:7029136-7629136 GCA_033576535.1 Allobates femoralis
TAAGTATTTGTCCAAGGCTCCCATCTCAAGTTGTATTTTCTGAACTCTTTATTTTTCAAGGTGAGGTTAAATTCGTATGTATTATGAAGAGTGATTCTATCTGCGATATCAGGTATTGTAGGTGGAAAGGGCTATCTCCATCCTGAAGCAATAAGTATTATGGCTGATAAAAGGATCTGGCAAATTGTATGTCTGTATTTGATGGGAAAGTCATCACAACCTAAGGGTCCCGTCACACTAGGCAATGTTCCAGCGATCCCGACAATGATACGACCTGGTAGGGATCGCTGGAACGTCGCTACGTGGTCGCTGATGAGATATCAAACAGTCAGATCTCACCAGCGACGCAGCAATGATACAGCGACCCGTATAATAACCTCGGCGGTCGTTGGGACCCTGTCAGACAGCAGCTAGTCTGACGACTCAGACCCAGGGCCGGCATCAGCACCCAGTGCACCCAGGCAGGTGCCGGGGCCCGGACTGCTTGGAGAGGGCCCACTGGGCTCCTGAGGGCTAGGGTCACACTTGCGTTGTCCCGAGCCTGACGCAAGTATTTTCCGCTGCAGCGCAGAGCGTTTAATGCTATGCGCTACCAGACGAAGGAGCCCATAGAAACCAGTGGTTGACAAGGTGAACAGCAGGTTTCTATGGGCTCCAGCGCATAGCATTAAACACTATGTGCTGTAGCGGAAAACACTTGCGTCAGGGTAGGGTCACAATGCAAGTGTGACCCAAGCCTAACAGGGGCCCCTGAGCACTGCCCCCACAGCTCACCATTGGGGGCCCCTGAGCAGTGGCCCCCACAGCCAGGGTCGTGTCCAGGGGAGAGCTGGGGGGGTCGTCTGCCCCGGGAAAACAGGCAGGGAGGGTGCAGTCAGCCTCCTCCTGCAGCGCCCAAGGTCTCTCCCCGATGCCCGCAGTGGGGGCTGGCTTTCTTCTCCACTACACAGCAGCAGACACTGTGCTGACAGGACCTGTGATGATATCAATGGAGGGGAGGAGTCAGGGATCACATGATCAGCTCCTCAGTGTATACAAGAATGTGCTGTGCTTGCCATCATGATGCTGGATGAGATGAAGTTTATGTGTGGGGTCAGGAGGGATTTACAGTGTGGATTTAGCAGAGCCGAGTGTGTACGAGTTGTGCGGAGCAGAGTGTGTACGAGGTGTATGTGTGGCGTCCCAATGGTCAGGCGTCACAATTGGGGTACTGCACCCAAAAATGAGCGTGTGGTAATCCCAGTCACAAGCAGAATACAAAACACTGTGAAAGGATTTGAACCCAGCACACACACACCCACTGATGCAACCGGGGGGAGGTCCCAAAAAGAGAGTTGTAGTGTGAGGTGTGAGAGAAGCAGGAAGGACGCACGGGGAGTCTTCAGGAGTGTCTTCTCCAAGGAAAGATGGAGAACGGGAGCTTACTCGAGAGAGAAAGGGGGCTTCAATAGAGGGCTAGAGAGAGAAGTAGCCCAGACAGAAAAATCCTGACTTGTTCATCCGAAGTGTGTGGGTCTGACAACGCGGCCTGGAGTGTTCATCCTCCGACCGTACTCGTCCCGGCTCTGAAGACGTTCTCAGGGAATTTATCCCCTGGGACATACCACTGCTAGTTAAGCAGGCACTGAGAGGAGGGAGAAGGAACAGGACAAAGACTAGAGCTGAGAAGGTACCACCAGAGACTTCCACAGATTCTGCATTCTGCTGCGACTACCCGGCCGGCCATCCTGCGGGAGCACTGTGAGCTGTACCACCATCTTTACCAGTTTTACAAGTAAAGTACCCGGAGGAGTGAATTGCCTCCATGTCTCTGTCCTGCTACTATTGACTTTCTTTAACAGTTTACGCTGTACTGACAATGAGCATCACTGCCCCGGAGACCTAGCTCTATTTGTACGGAGCTGTTCCACCGTAGCCGCGATACCACCACCCTCCGGAGGACTGTGGCGGCGCTGGTGTCTAGTCATCGGGTACTATAGGTGGCGTCACGTGACAAAGACTATAATCCCTTATAAATATTATCTCCCTGTTCTTTAGGGGCTGTTCCCCCTTACCATGGGTCTAGGCAGGCCACCTGTGACATTCCCCCGATTGGAGAGAGAGAGGCCCAGACATCCGAGTCCCCATACCCTAGGGTGCTACATATGGAGCGGAGCCGTGTGTGTATGAGGTTTACAGAGAGGAGCCGCATGTGTACGAGGTTTACGGAGCAGAGCCGCATGTGTACGAGGTGTACGGAGCAGAGCTGAGTGTGTATGAGGTGTACGGAGCGGAGCTGAGTGTGTATGAGGTGTACGGAGCGGAGCCGTCTGTGTACGAGGTGTACGGAGCAGAGCTGAGTGTGTATAAGGTGTACGGAGCGGAGCTGAGTGTGTATGAGTGTACGGAGCGGAGCCGTCTGTGTACGAGGTGTACGGAGTGGAGCCGCATGTGTACGAGGTGTACGGAGCAGAGCCGAGTGCATACGGGTGTACGGAGCCGAGTGTGTACGAGATGTACGGAGAGGAACCTAGTGTGTATGAGGTGTACGGAGCGGAGTCGTGTGTGTACGAGGTGTACAGAGTGGAGCTGCATGTGTACCAGGTGTACAGAGCGGAGCTGAGTGTGTATGAGGTGTACGGAGCGGAGCCAAGTGTGTACGAGGTGTACAAAGCAGAGCAGAGTTTGTATGGAGAGAAGTCAAGTGTGTACAAGGTGTACGGAGCAGAGTCGAGTGTGTACAAGGTGTACGGAGCGGAACCGAGTGTGTGTACGAGGTGTACAGAGCTGAGCTGAGCCGTGTGTGTACAAGGTGTACGGAGCGGAGCCGTGTGTGTACAAGGTGTACGGAGCGGAGCCGAGTGTGTACGAGGTGTACGGAGCAGAGCCGTGTGTACGAGGTGTAGGGAGCGTAACCGAGTGCTTACAAGGTGTCCGAGTGCTTACATCGGGTACTATAGGTGGCGTCACGTGACAAAGACTATAATCCCTTATAAATATTATCTCCCTGTTCTTTAGGGGCTGTTCCCCCTTACCATGGGTCTAGGCAGGCCACCTGTGACATTCCCCCGATTGGAGAGAGAGTGGCCCAGACATCCGAGTTCCCATACCCTAGGGTGCTACATATGGAGCGGAGCCGTGTGTGTATGAGGTTTACAGAGCGGAGCCGCATGTGTACGAGGTGTACGGAGCGGAGCCGCATGTGTACGAGGTGTACAGAGCAGAGCTGAGTGTGTACGAGGTGTACGGAGCAGAGCCGAGTGTGTACAAGGTGTACGGAGCGGAGCCGTCTATGTACGAGGCAGGGTGGATAAAAATCTATGTTTTTTTTTAAAAAAATCGGATTTTTTTTATTTAAATCGGATTTTTTTCAATAAACTGCTTTTTGAGGAAAATATTTTACCATCCAAAGGTTCTTCCATTATGAGATAAAGCTGAGTTGTTTAACTCAGTAGAATAAAGGCTGTATATGTGTAACATTCACAATGCCATGCTCTTCCAGAGGTTTCTGTAGGATTAGTGGCAGTTTCTCTCCTATATTATCACAGACGCTCGAGCGCTTTACTTACGTAGTTCTCAAAACTGAATTTGATTCCGCAGAGGTCCCAGCCTCTTCTTCACTGCAAAAATGTTACAACATGAACAGAGTTGAGAAAAAGACCTTAATCCTATTGTTCTACAAACCTATGAATACAGAATCAACCCCTTCAGTGGCAAGTCCAAGAAGTTAGACAATATGTTTCTGATTGTTTGGAGTGGAATAGATCTGCACAACACAAGAAGAATGTGAATCTAAGTGTGAGGAGGAGGAAGGGCAAGCAGACAAGAAAATGAAAGTGAAACTTTGAGCACAATACTGCAGCATAGCCACAGACAGACAAGTCTGGATCTGTTTGTGTGTACGATCTGAGGTTTATTACATTCTTTCCTTATAATGGCAGCAGGCCGTAAAAGAGACCCAGTTTGGGAATATTTTAATGAAGCTCCTTTGCCTATCGGTAAGGCAGGCATGCGTGCAAAATGCAAACGATGCAACAAAGAGATGCAAGGCCTGGTGGCGCGAATGAGGCAACATCATGAGAAGAGCGGTGATGAAGATGACCAAAGAAACACTTCTGAACAGGCAGGATCTTCAGGTTGGTAAACATTTTTATTGAATCCTATTATAAAAGACTGAACTGTCATGTGTGAGAAAAATTATATTTCTTATTATTACTGCATGTTACTGGTACAGTTATGAAGAAAAACAAATATTCCTTTTGGGGCAGGGGCAGTGATGTGTTGTGTACAATAAGCAGAAATTGTATAATATACAATAAAATAACAGCATTGACTTTTTTTGTTTAGGGGAATTCATAGATTCTGGAAACTATCCACCTCCAAGATCACCATCATCCTGTTCTACAGTTTCAGAGTTATCCATCCAGGATAGTGCTTCATTAGCAGCAGCATCATCATCAGACACCCACAGCCACATATCACCATCACCCAAAAGGAAGAAAAAACCTTTACCTCCTGGAACCACCATAGATAGGTTTGTGATAAGAAGAACTAGCAGATTAGAAAAAAAGTTGATTGATGAAAAAATTGCCCATTTTATTTATGCAACGAACTCTTCTTTCCGTCTGACTGAGAACCCACATTTCATTAATATGGTTCAGTCACTGAGACCAGGATACAGTCCACCCAGCAGAGCTGATGTTGCAGGGAAACTGCTGGATCAAGTGTATGACAGAGAAATGGAGCAATGTGCAACAGCTCTGGAGGGTAAAATTGTTAACCTAAGTATTGATGGGTGGAGTAATGTCCACAATGATCCTATTGTATGTGCTTGTATAACAACAGAAGAAGGTAAAGTCTTCCTTGCACAAAAAACTGATACGTCAGGAAATGCACACACAGCAGAATACTTACAAGAAGTGGCAGTAAAAGCTATAACGACATGTGAACAAAAATTCAAATGTCTAGTACGCAGTTTGGTCACTGACAATGCTGTAAACATATCCAAGATGAGAAGAGATTTAGAAGAGCAGGGAGAGAATACAAAGCTGCTAATAACATATGGTTGCAGTGCTCATTTGCTGCACCTCTTAGCCAAAGACTTAAGTGTTTCAGAAATAAAGACTAATGTTGTTGAAATTGCTAAATACCTCCGTAATAATCATTTTGCTGCAGCAGCTCTGAAAAGGATGGGTGGAACCAAGCTAACGCTCCCACAAGATGTTAGATGGAACTCTGTTGTGGACTGTTTTGAGCAGTATATCAAAAACTGGCCTATTCTGATGACACTTTGTGAAGAAAATCGAGATAAAATAGATGGCACTGTCACGGCCAAAATCCTCAACATTGGGCTTAAGAGAAATGTTGAACATATGCTGACCTTCCTGAAACCCATCTCTCAAGCTTTAAACAAAATACAGAAAAATAGCTGTTTTATTGCGGATGCTGTTGAAATTTGGAAGGAACTGAGTGAACACTTAAAAACAGAACTACACATGGACAGAATTAAATTACAAGTAGTAAACAAACGAATGGGACAAGCAATGACTCCAGCTCATTTTCTGGCAAATATTGTCAATATCCAATTGTCCAATGAGCCTGTTTGGGGCGCGGTATAAACCAGTCTGGCACGCCTATGTTCTCGCCGCGCTGAACATGTATGCCCATATTCCTTTGGGGATTGTGACGTGTGAAGCGGCGAGGGAAGTCGACCGGATTGGTTCCGCTGTGGGTGAGGCGATTTCCGGAGCGACATATCGCCTTAGGTTGAGGGCGAAATTGTGGCGTGTAATGCCGCCATCGGCGATCTAAGGCGACCTATAAAAACGTGCATGCCCATGTTAGATCGACTGTTATCGCCAGCAAATATTGCGGCGTGTAAAGGTACCCTTAGAGACCCCTCACTGAAATCTCCGTGTTAACCCCTACAGCATGCTGTCTTCAGATTTATTGCACAAACTTGCTGACAGATTCCCTTAAGGTACCTTTACACGCGGCAACTATCACCGGCGATCGGAGGCAACCGAACGTGCGCGTGCATGTTTTTGACGGTTGCTGCCAAACGCCGATGCCGCAATTGCGCCCTCAACCTAAGGCGATGTGTCGTCCCGGAAGTTCCCACGTTTGGAAACATCCGGTTGACTCCAGACGCCGCTTCACATGCCGCAATCCCGAAAGGAATGTGGGCGTACATGTTCAGCGCCGCAAGAACATAGGCAGACTGGTGTATGCCGCGCCCCAAACACGCTGATTAGACAACGCAATAGCGACATGATTGACCAGCCTGCGCAGGAAGGCTGGCCATTACATGACGCCATTGCAATTGTGTAGTGTGAATGGACAGCTCTTCAAATATGGCGCCCTGTGACAGGACAGCCAATTGAAATACAGTAGCCCCCACCAATCATCGCTGATGGGGCGCGGTATCCAGCACACTGTGGCACGCCTCTGGGAGATCACTAGGCGACGCAGATTCCATCCCTATCCCCCGTTCACCTTCAGGGTTGCCTCTGGTTTTTGAACAAAGCTCTGAAACCTCAACCGGGAGCAACTTTAAAAATCACCATCGCTTTCCAACAATTACACGCCACAATTTCATAGCAATTTTAGGGCAACGGTGACGGAACTCTGGATTGCCTCTCAGTTGCTACACCGTAGATGCAGCGTGTAAAGGTACCCTTACAGGGCTCAGAGACATATGAATAATACTATTATGTCCAACCTCTTGGGGCAGTGATACAATTAGGCCCTGTGCTGACACTTCTTTTGCTGCACCTATTCTCACAAAACTGCATGTGTATCCTAACCCCAGCAAAGTCTATGTGAATTCTGAAGTGCTGTGCTTATGAGGCTACAATCCTTTGCAGTTTGTGGTCAGGACAAAAGAATGATCAAGTCAGTTATTAAAGTATTTTACAGCCCTCCCAGCCTCCCAATAGTGGAAAAAAATGCTTCACCACAAACTGCACCAAAAACACATGTGTTTTGTGATGTGTTTTCCTTTCATAGGTTGCAGATTATCAGCGTTTTAGTTGCAGAAAATGTGTGCACCTGTAGCACCCCAGGGTCCAAGCGTCACAGTGTCATTATCGCCTCCGAGTGATGGTGTCACCATTGAGAGCAACTGAGGGTATCCACACCAGGCAGACAACGCACACAACACCTTTCTGTTTCCAGGCCAGAAGGGGGAGACCAAGACCCGGGTTCAGAGTGAGCTCCCTATAAATTCTGGTCTGGGGCGGAGCTAGTCAGTCAGTTGCTAGGTTGACTAAAGGCCCCGTTACACGGTACGATGTTTAAACGATGTCGGCAACGATCTCATGGGCGCACGGTCATTTCAGACATCATTTTGACATCGTTGGTGAGACGTCATATGTCTACATATCGTGGACGACACATCAACGATGTTGTGAGCAGGTATCGTTCGCACAACCCAGTGAACAATACCTGCTCATTGCTGTGAATGGGCGAAGTAGTGAACGACATAGTTATCGCGGTGTCAAACACAACGATCTACCAGGTTGGCTGATTGTTGATTGTGTGGTTTGAGAAGATGTTCTCAAACCTGCGATCAATGATTCAACGATTTATCGTTACAACTTTTCAGAGTCACATGCAACGAGGTTGTAACGATGTCGCTTGAACGACTCCAAATCTGTGATGTTTAAGCAATATTATTAACGATGTCATACCATGTAATGGGGCCTTAAGGAAGACATCCTGTGGAGTGGTAGCTGTGCTGAGCTCGTCCCAGGGTTGCTAAGCCTAGCGTGAGGGACACATGGCAGGGGTCTGAGGAAGTGGAGAGGAGCCCAGAGAGCGGAGTGGTGCCGTTCTCACCCCGGAGGAACAGCGCCAAGAGCGGACACCTGAGTCCAAGGCAGTGCAGGGCCTAACAACCCGGCAGCCAATATTGAAAGGTGGGGAATTCCAAGTTCATCAGCCACCCTGTGCCCGGAGGCAAAGCCGCATAGAGAGCCCAGGAACAGCCGCCGGAGATGTGGGGCTAGAGAAGGACTCAAGTTACCTGCCATACCGGAACCCAGCAGGAGAGAGGGCCAGCAGCTCAGCTTAAGCAGCAGCAGAAACCCGCAACCAAGCACAGCACGGAGGCTTCAGAACTTGCCGGTGGAGAACCCAGAGTTGCTCTAAGGTGCACAAACTCAGCTTAGTAACACCTGTTGGAATTACAGTGCACCAGTAAAAGGACTGAGGTACCAACAAACTGTGAGTCTGTCTGTTGGTTTGCACCCGCCATCCTGCACCCTTCACCCTTACTACATCTACTGCCCTGGGGATCCGCTCTGCCCATGGGGAGCCGCTCCATCCCAGCTCCCGTCCATCGTTCCCAGAGAATCTGCAGCAGCAGTGGCCACTAATAGCCACATACCACGGATGGCATTACGAATAGCTATTCCTTTCATCCCTTTTTCCTACCAAGCCAAAATTCCGTTAACAACTGAACCCAGGGTCACGGAAGCCGGGTCTCGACCCCTGTGACACTCCAGAAGTATTATCAGCCCGGTTCCGAGTACCCCACAGCCCTGGGGTGCATCAGTGTCTGGGCTCACAAACAGGATCTTGTGCCCGATTTATACAGGTACTGTGTGCCACAATCTTTATTGAACTGTATGTTTTTCACTGTCGCCATTACTAAAGCTCGAGGCGCACAGGAAGATGAGGGGGCGAGTCATCGTGGGCGGTACCCTCCTGAGAGCGCAAAGCAAGGCCCAACCTGCACTCTGACGACATCCGGTGGGGACGAGAAACCCTGTCCCACCGGCAGAACTAAAGTTGTACATCCCCACGGAAGTGAAGGACGGGAGGGTTAAGATTCACTAAGGGGGAAGAAAATGTCGGAGCCGAGAAGAGAGGAGGTGGGGGCGATCGCAGCCGAGATCGTGGTACCAAATGCCGTCCCAGTAGTAGACGGAGCACCTGCCGCCTAATGCCGTATATGCCAGGGGCGGCGTGGTTGCCGCAATACTCAGGGGAACCAAATACCCTAACAGACTTCAGGGAGAGACTGACATCACAAAGCTCTCACTTATCTCAGGGAGACCAGCCGTGGAAAACACTGTGGGCAGCTGGCTAAAGCGCTCACAGTGAAATCCATGGTGCATTGCCCCCTGGGAATTTGAGTATACAAATGGAGTCCGTGGAGCTTTGTTTAAGAGTCTCAAGCACGCGACTAGCCAGATATCCCTCCAGGGAAGGACCTAGTCCTGGGGTGGGCTCCTTGCGGAGACCACCATAACCACCATATTAAGTGGCCCTTTCAGTCACTATCCTGCTCAGTTACGAGCTTAAAGATATGACAAGGGAATTACCAAAGCCAGGTATCCATCCACAGACTGCTGTTTCGGGGTATTGCCCCTCATCAGTGTGGAATAGGATTCTGGCTAGGTGGGATCAATGCCTGGTAGACCAACATCACAAAGCTCTCACTGATCTCAGGGAGACCAGCCGAGGAAAACACTGCGGACAGCTGGCTAAAGCGCTCAACACAGTGAAATCCATGGTGCATTGCCCCCTGGGAATTTGAATATGCAGATGGAGTCCATGGAGCCTTGTTTAAGAGTCTCAAACACGGGACAACCCGATATCCTCTCCAGGGAAGGACCTAGCCCTGGGGTGGAATCCTTGCAGAGACAACCATAACCACCATATTAAGTGACCGTTTCAGTCACTATCCTGCTCAGTTACGAGCTTAAGGATATGACAAGGAATTACCAAAGCCAGGTATCCATCTACAGACAGCTGTTTCAGGGTGTTGCCCCTCATCAGTGTGGAGTAGGATTCTGGTTAGGTGGGAGCAATGCCTGGTAGACCAACATCACAAAGCTCTCACTGATCTCAGGGAGACCGGCCGAGGAAAACACTGCGGGCAGCTGGCTAAAGCGCTCAAACACAGTGAAATCCATGGTGCATTGCCCCCTGGGAATTTGAATATACAAATAGTCTGTGGAGCCTCATTTAAAGAGTCTCAAACACGGACTAGCCTGGCTAGTCCCGTGTTTGAGACTCTTAAACAAGGCTCCACGCACTTCATTTGCATATTCAGGGAGAGACTGGACAGTTACTATAGAGTGTACCCCCTACAGAAGGCCAGCGAGTCAGTATATTAATGGGACAATTAACTGGTGCAGCCCAGCGGGAGGTAAAGTCCTGGCCGGACACTGATAAAGACACTGATAAACATGTAATAGCCAGGCTGAAAGTTACTTTTGATACCTGTACCACTGCAAAGATGAAAATAAGATTTTTTGAGTGTAGACAAAAGCCACAGGAGAGCGCATGGGATTTTGTATTACATTTACAGGAAGCGCTCAGGGCATTGAAACAGACAGACCCTACTCTGGTGCAAGAAGATAATAAATTGTTGATTGACCAGTTTATTGATGGACTCTTATCCCCTGCTCATAGAGTGCAACTGCCAATGATGGCTATATAGAGCCCTGATCTGGACTTTGTGCAGTTTATGGACAGAGCTATTCATACATTACAGGAAGAAGCACCCTGTGACTCAGAGCCTGCACCATGCCTGGCCATCACCTACCATGAGCAGGGGGCGCAGGACCCACAGGCCACGGCAGGAGCAAGTGCACAGACTATGGGCCTATCACTAATGAGGCTCTAAACTTAAAAATTGAGGCACTAACCAAGAGCGTAGCTGAGATGGCTAAGGCTATGCAAAAGATGCAAGGATCCAAGCCGGTGGAGAAGATCGAGTTGTCTTCCAGCATAGATGACGTCCCGTGGATGCAGCAGAGGAGATACCCACCAGCCAGAGGATGGCCCAGCGATCGCTATGACCCTGACGGACAGCCCATCTGCCGCCGCTGCGACAAGCCAGGCCACTTTGCCAGAGAGTGTACTTTAAACAAGAAAGCCCTGGGGCTGCAGGCCGCCGCTCAGCTATAAGAGTACGAGGCCCACCAAACTGGCGTGACAGGTACCTTGGAGGATGCCCAGTCCTGCCTGTCGTGCTAGATGGCATCCCCATGAACGCTTTGCTGGACACTGGTTCACAGGTGACAACCATGCCGTATATCCTTTATAACAGGTACTGGGCAGGCTCTGACATTTTACGTGGCCCAGATGATGGCTTTACTATATTAGCTAGTAACCTGTGCCACAGATTGGGTTTAAAGAGGTAACCATAACGGTGGGTCGGGTGGAATTGAAGTCCCATGGATTGATTATTGTTGATGTTGATCAGCATGAACGTAATCCAATGATCACTTTAGGCACTAATGTAATAGGAATTTGTCTTGCAGAGATTATTGTCTTGTTACAGCAGATTGCCGAGACTGCCAACAGTGGACAGCAGCGAGTCCTGCGGAAAGAAATACTAAAAGCACTGATGCTGAGACAGCAGGTAGAATTTTCCGGAGGAGAAATCAGCTGTGTAAGAGTAAGTGATCCGGTACCCATTGCAATATCCCCGAAAAGTGAAATGTTGGTCTGGTGTAGGGCAAGCAATAGGCCTTAGAGGGCAAAATTTCCAAGCCCTGGTAGAGCCCATGTACTCAGACAGTAGGCCCACTGTCCTGACAGCCAGAGGGGTAGTTGATGTACGCAGGGGGAGGGTACCAGTACGCATCTTAAATTGTGTATAAAACGTTAAACTGCCGAGGTATGCTACCATTGCTAAATTGTATACTGTCAATAACAACTCCATCCAGGCAGTCGAACCCTTGAACCTGTATGATCAGGCGGAGGGCAATGGCTCTGAGGGAAAGCTGGAGGATTGGTCCCAGAAGTTGCATGTAGGTAAGATAGTTGTAGCCCCTGGGCAGCTCCTCTAGTCCTGGTTAGAAAGAAGGATGGTACAATGAGGATGTGTGCAGACTACAGGCAGATCAACTGAATTACGCATAAAGATGCATACCCATTGCCTAGAATTAAAGAATCACTAGCTGCATTACGAACCGCTAACTACTTTTCTAGCTTAGATCTTACCAGTGGGTATTGGCAGGTTTCTGTAGCAGAGGTGGACCGAGAGAAGACAGCGTTTGCCACGCCGATGAGCCTCTGCGAGTTCAACAGTATACCATTCAGACTCTGGAACGCACCGAGAACATTCCAGAGGCTGATGCAGTACTGCCTGGGGCACAAGAACTTCAACACTCTCTTATTGTAACACATGATGTCGTAGTATACTCTAAAATGTATGACGAACAGCTGGAGCCCTTGGCAGAACTGTTTGAAGCCTTGTCCAGCTATGGCATGTAAGCAAAGCCATCCAAGTGTCACCTGCTGACAACAAAGGTACAGTACCTCGGTCATGTCGTGAGCTATGAAGGCGTAGCACCAGACCCTGAGAAAGCAGTCATTAGGGACTGGCCAAGACCCACCAGTGTCAAAGAGGTGAAGCAGTTCCTGGGGCTGGTAGGATACTACAGAAGGTTCATCAAGGAGTTTACGAAGATGGCAGCACTCTTACAAGACCTCCTGTAGGACAGTCCAAAAAGGCTAAGAATCCGAGTTCTCCATTTGAATGGGGCAGTGAGACAGAAGAGCCTATTCTGATTACAACCAGCCATTTATCTTGTATACTGATGCAAGTAATGTGCGACTCGGAGCTGTGTTATCCCAAGTGCAAGGAGGTAAAGAAAGAGTGATAGACTTTGCAAGCAGGAAGCAAGCAGAAAGCTCAGTCCTACAGAGAGAACTCCAGAGAACTACAGTTCTTTCAAGTTAGAGTTCCTAGCCATCGCCTGGGCTGTCACAGAACGGTTTAGGCATTACCTGGCTGCCGCGAAGTTTACCATCTTTACGGATAACAACCCGCTAACTCACTTGGACTCCGCGAAGCTAGGTGCACTAGAACAGCGAAGGATGGCTCGATTATCTTATTATAACTCTATTATCAAATACCGGGCAGGTCGCAAGAATGCCTACGCCGATGCACTCTAGGATGCCTCACTTGCAGGACGTGGAGGAGGAATTGGAGAAGCTAGAAAAAATAGAGCTACCGGCCTTTCACCGCACTCATATGACACAATGTAAGAATCGTGAGCATAACAAACGTCAAGAAGCCACGTTGAACCCCTTACCCCACCATGGATGGGCTGAAAAGCAAGAGAGTGATCTAGCTGTACACCTGGTCAATGAGCTACAGATGCAGGAGGGCTCATACCCTGGTCCAGATGCCCCACCAGAGGCTCAACAGCTGTGGAAGGAGTGGAGTAAGCTGTTCATGCATGGAGAAAATTGTGTAGATGGTATACAAATCCAAAAACCCACTAACTTGTCTGGTAGATTATCGTGTCAAAAAGGGAAGTTCAGATGGTCTTAGAAGCCTACCATGATGGTGCAGGGCACTTTGGGTGGAAGAAATTAGAGATTCTGCTGAGAGAGAGATTCTACTGGGTTGGCATGAGGAAATCCATTGAGAATTGGTGAAGAAACAGTGGACCGTGCAACCTGAGAAGGAAAGATAAAGATAGTCAGAGAGTCCCACTCCAGCCCATTGTTACTAAACAGACGTTTTAACCTGTAGCCTTGGATCACATGAAGTTGGTCCCGAACAGATCAGGCTATGTCTATGCCCTCAGCATAGTAGACCACTGCTCTCGCTTCCTGGTGGTAGTACCTGTGAAAGACCTAACAGCCAGAACAGCGGCTAGAGCATTAGAAGCCTACTTTTACAGACCACAACAGTACCCAGAACAGGTCCAGCGTTTAAAGCAGAGGTGTTCCAGGAATTTTGTAATCTTTACGGGTGTAAGAAAATTAGAACAACACCGCACCATCCACAAACAAATGGCATGTGTGAAAAGATGAACAGGTAGTCATGGACCTGCTGAAAACCTTGTGGTCAGAGAAGTTACCAGATCTAGTGGACTTATATATCCATGTCCCCGTGAGTTCTACCAACTGTACTCAGCCTACCTGATGACAGCAAGACCTGGTAAGCTACCTATAGACTTGGATATGGGAATTGTGAAACCAGATGCAGATGCGCCAGAAACCAATTGGGATACAGAACGTCAAAAGAAGTATCGCCAAGTATAAGAGTGCGTTGATAACACTTTATCACAAGCAAGAGAAAGGCAAGAGAAAGCTTACAACCAACATGCTCCTGCAACCCCTTTGAAACCAGGTGAACAAGTTCTTAAGAGAAAGAGACGTATTAACAAACTGGATGATCAGTGGGAAGCAGTGCCATACACTGTGTTACCATCCAACTTTGACAATACCAAGGTGTGCTTAGTAAGTAAAGACGAAGGAAAAACATCAACAGCAGGGTCAAGGGACCATCTTAAAATATGTCCTGAAACATTGAAGTCACAAGAGCGGATTCTAGAAGTTCTAGTACCAATAAAAACTCAAGAAAAAGAAGTAATCCATACGGTTCTAGGAGATTTTCACCAGACATGGACACAGTACAATGGAGCAGCCATCGTTCACATGTTAGCGTTCCCTCAACTGGTAATACCAGAACCAGTAAGACAAGCAGCACCACAAGTAGAGATACTAGAAGTGGTACCTGTGGAAGAACCAGAATAGCAACCCCCTGCTAACAGAGAACTTGTCAGTCCCACGGTAAGACCAAGGAGACACTCTAGCATACCAGTGCTACATAGATGCACAACACCAATAGCAAACACTAGTAATCAGCACAGACCATCAGAGATACCTGTATTGCATAGATCAACCCGTAGTAAGTAGAGGTCAGATCCCAGCACGTTATAGGGATTAGAATGCAGTTCAGATGGGTTTAAATGTAAATATGTTTTCTTGTTTTCACGTAAGATGTAAATACATAATCATGCAACCACCAAGCTTATGCACCTAGAGACTTTACTGTATGAACTCTAAATATTCTTCGACTTTCTTTAAAAATGGACCATTATACCACTGGACTAGTTGTGGTAAAGACTTAGTGAATTTTCAGCCTATAGTGACTGTTCACCAAAGTGACTGATTTTGAATTTTATTGTTTTTTTGTAATTTTTGATTTTTTGGTCTTTTTACACATTGTTATTTATCCTTGTTATTAATAGTTTGTTTCCTTACCAAAAAGGTTATCGCGGTCCCAGAGACTGTATTTCACTAAGGGGAATGTGGCACCCCAGGGTCCAAGAGCCACAGTGTCATTATCGCCCCCCCACCAGGCAGAAACCGCACACACCACCTTTCTGCCTCCAGGCCAGAAGGGGGTGACCAAGACCCGGGTTCAGGGTGAGCTCCACTATAAATTCTGGTCTGGGGTGGAGCTAGTTAGTTCAGTTCCTAGAAGAACTGAGAAAGATATTCTGTGGACTGGTAGTTGTGCTAAGCTCGTCCCAGGGTAGCTAAGCCTAGTGTGAGGGACCCAAGGCAGGGGTCTGAGGAAGTGGAGAGGAGCCAGGGGAGCGGAGTGGTGCCGTGCTCACCCCGGAGAAACAGCGCCAAGAGCAGATACCGGAGTCCGAGGCTGTGCAGGGCCTAACGACCAGGCAGCCAATACTGGAAGGTGGGGAATTCCAAGACCCCCAGCCACCCTGTGCCCGGAGGCAAAGCAGCATAGAGAGCCCAGGAACAGCTGCCTGAAACATGGGGCTGGAGAAGGACTCGAGTTGCCTGCCATACCCGCACCCAGCAGGAGGGAGAGAAAAGGCCAGCAGCTCAGCTTAAGCAGCAGCACAGACCCATTACAAAGCGCAGCAAGGAGGCCTCAAAACTTGCCGGGTGAGGATAACTCCGAGTTGCTCTCAGGTGCACAGACTCAGCTTAGTAACACCTGTCGGAATTACAGTGCACCAGTAAATGGACTGAGGAACCAACAAACCATGAGTTTGTCTGTTGGTTTGCACCCGCCATCCTGCACTTTACACCCTTACCACATCCACTGCCTTGGGGATCCGCTCCGCCCGTTGGGAGCCGCTACTTCCCAGCTGCCCATCCATCATCCCCAGAGGTTCTGCAGCAGTGGTGGCCACTAATAGCCACATACCACAGGTGGCGTCACGATTACCTATCTCCTTCATTATCCCCTTTCCCTACTAAGCCAGAAATCCCTTAACAACTGAACCCAGGGTCTCGGAAGCCGGGTCTCGACCCCTGTGACTCCCCAAAAGTATTAGCCCGAATTTGAGTACCCCACGGCCCTGGGGTGCATCAGTTTCTGGGCAGCACACCTAAAAAGCAGCGTCACCACATAGCCTTATTGGTATCCTACAGTATTTCCATATCTGATCAGAAAGATGTAAAACAAAAATAAAAAATAAAGGGGTTTATCAGGATTTAGATAGAATTATGTATTCTAAGGAAAGCCATGAAGATCAGATGTGTGGGAATCAGGGCTGTGAGGTCAGTAAGCCAAACCTCCGACTCGTCAATTTCCTTGAATCCGACTCCACCACTCCCTTTAAGGCCTGTGTCACACAACCGTGACACCACGGACGTATGAGACAAGGCTGTTTGTGGGTGAGGCATGTAGCCGTGTGTCACGGATGTGTGACACGTGTGCTGTCCATGTGCGATCTGTGGATAGCACATGGACAGCCAGTCCTCACATACTCACCTCCCTCCAGTGCCGCTGCTCCTCTCACTTCCGGTCCGCTGTCAGGCTGTGAAGTGAATATTCATGAGCCTAATGAGCGGCCGTGGAAGAGAGAGGACTGTCAGTGCTGGAGGGAGGAGAGAGGAGCTGTCAGTGCTGAAGGGAGGAGAGAGGAGACTGTCAGGCTGGAGGGAGGAGAGAGAGAGCTGTCAGTGCTGGAGGGAGGAGAGAGGAGCTGTCAGTGCTGGAGGAGGGAGAGAGGAGCTGTCAGCGCTGGAGGGAGGAGAGAGGACTGTCAGCGCTGGAGGGAGGAGAGAGGAGCTGTCAGCGCTGGAGGGAGGAGAGAGGAGCTGTCAGCGCTGGAGGGAGGAGAGAGGAGCTGTCAGCGCTGGAGGGAGGAGAGAGGAGCTGTCAGCGCTGGAGGGAGGAGAGAGGAGCTGTCAGCGCTGGAGGGAAGTGAGAGGAGCTGTCAGTGCTGGAGGGAGGGAGAGGAGCTGTCAGCGCTGGAGGAAGTGAGAGGACGTAGTGCTGGAGGAGAGGGAGGAGCTGTCAGACTGGAGGAAAGTGAGAGGAGCTGCAGTGCTGGAGGGAGGGGAGAGGAGCTGTCAGCGCTGGAGGGAGGAGAGAGGAGCTGTCAGTGCTGGAGAGGAGAGAGAGCTGTAGCGGAGAGAGAGAGGACTGTCACGCTAGAGTCAGCTGGAGGAAGAGGTGAGGAGAGGAGCTGTCAGGCTGGAGGAGGAGAGAGAGGAGCTGTCAGCGCTGGAGGGAGGAGAGAGGAGCTGTCAGCGCTGGAGGAGAGGAGAGAGGAGCTGTCAGCTGCTGGAGGGAGGAGAGAGGAGCTGTCAGCGCTGAGGAGGGAGAGCGATGGAGGAGGAGAGCTGTCAGTCGCTGGAGGGAGGAAGAGGAGCTGTCAGCGCTGGAGGGAGGAGAGAGGAGCTGTCAGGCTGGAGGGAGAGAGAGAGGAGAGGACTGTCAGGCTGGAGGGAGAGAGAGGAGCTGTCAGTGCTGGAGGGAGGAGAGAGAGCTGTCAGTGGGAGGGAGGAGAGAGAGGACTGTCAGCGCTGGAGGGAGGAGAGAGGAGCTGTCAGGCTGGAGGAGAGGAGTGCAGGTAGGAGAGCTGTCAGGCTGGAGGGAGGAGAGAGGAGCTGTCAGTGCTGGAGGGAGGAGAGAGGAGCTGTCAGCTGGAGGAGGGAGAGGAGGAGCAGAGAGGAGCTGTCAGCGCTGGAGGGAGGAGATGAGGAGGAGAAGCTGTCAGCGCTGGAGGAGAGAGACGTAGGGAGAGGAGAGCTGTCAGCGCTGGAGGAGGGAGAGGAGCTGTCAGTGCTGGAAAGGGAGGAGAGAGGAGCTGTCAGCGCTGGAGGGAGGAGAGAGGAGCTGTCAGGCTGGAGGGAGGAGAGAGGAGCTGTCAGCGCTGGAGGGAGGAGAGAGGAGCTGTCAGCGCTGGAGGGAGGAGAGAGGAGCTGTCAGTGCTGGAGGGAGGAGAGAGGAGCTGTCAGCTGCTGGAGGGAGGAGAGGAGCTGTCAGGCTGGAGGAGAGGAGGAGAGGGAAGGACTGTCAGGCTGGAGGGAGGAGAGAGGAGCTGTCAGGCTGGAGGGAGGAGAGAGGAGCTGTCAGTGCTGGAGGGAGGAGAGAGGAGCTGTCAGTGCTGGAGGGAGGAAGGAGCTGTCAGCGCTGGAGGGAGGAGAGAGGAGCTGTCAGTGCTGGAGGAGAGAGGGTGTCAGCTGGAGGAGGAGAGAGCTGTCAGCGCTGGAGGGAGGAGAGAGGGCTGTCAGCTGGAGGAGAGAGAGGAGCTGTCAGCTGCTGGAGGGAGGAGAGAGAGGAGCTGTCAGTGCTGGAGGGAGGAGAGGAGCTGTCAGCGCTGGAGGAGGAAGAGGAGCTGTCAGCGCTGAGGGAGGAGAGAGGAGCTGTCAGCCTGGAGGGGGGAGAGGAGCTGTCAGGCTGGAGGGAGGAGAGGAGCTGTCAGTGCTGGAGGGAGGAGAGGAGAGAGCTGTCAGTGCTGGAGGGAGGAGAGAGGAGCTGTCAGCGCTGGAGGGAGGAGAGGAGCTGTCAGTGCTGGAGGGAAGAGGTAGAGAGGGAGAGCTGTCAGCGCTGGAGGGAGGAGAGAGGAGCTGTCAGCTGTGAGGGAGGAGGAAGCTGTCAGGCTGGAGGAGAAGGAGCTGTCAGCGCTGGAGGGAGAGAGAGAGGAGCTGTCAGTGCTGGAGGGAGGAGAGAGGAGCTGTCAGGCTGGAGGGAGGAGAGAGGAGCTGTCAGGCTGGAGGGAGGGAGAGGAGCTGTCAGTGCTGGAGGGAGAGGAGAGAGAGGAGCTGTCAGCGCTGGAGGGAGGAGAGAGGAGCTGTCAGCGCTGGAGGGAGGAGAGAGGAGCTGTCAGGCTGGAGGGAGGAGGAGGAGAGCTGTCAGCGCTGGAGGGAGGGAGGAGCTGTCAGGCTGGAGGAGGAGAGAGGAGCTGTCAGTGCTGGAGGGAGGAGAGAGGAGCTGTCAGTGCTGGAGGGAGGAGAGAGGAGCTGTCAGGCTGGAGGAGGAGAGAGGAGCTGTCAGGCTGGAGGGAGGAGAGAGGAGCTGTCAGGCTGGAGGGAGGAGAGAGGAGCTGTCAGCGCTGGAGGGAGGAGAGAGGAGCTGTCAGCGCTGGAGGGAGGAGAGAGGAGCTGTCAGGCTGAGGGAGGGAGGAGAGGAGCTGTCAGGCTGGAGGGAGGAGAGAGGAGCTGTCAGCGCTGGAGGAGAGAGAGGAGCTGTCAGCGCTGGAGGGAGGAGAGAGGAGCTGTCAGCGCTGGAGGGAGGAGAGAGGAGCTGTCAGGCTGGAGGGAGGAGAGAGGAGCTGTCAGCGCTGGAGGGAGGAGAGAGGAGCTGTCATGCTGGAGGAGGAGAGAGGAGCTGTCAGCGCTGGAGGGAGGAGAGAGGAGCTGTCAGCGCTGGAGGGAGGAGAGAGGAGCTGTCAGCGCTGGAGGGAGAGAGAGGAGCTGTCAGTGCTGGAGGGAGGAGAGAGGAGCTGTCAGCGCTGGAGGGAGGAGAGAGGAGCTGTCAGCGCTGGAGGGAGGAGAGAGGAGCTGTCAGCTGGAGGGAGGAGAGAGGAGCTGTCAGCGCTGGAGGGAGGAGAGAGGAGCTGTCAGCGCTGGAGGGGAGGAGAGGAGCTGTCAGCGCTGGAGGGAGGGAGAGAGCTGTCAGCGCTGGAGGGAGGAGAGAGGAGCTGTCAGCGCTGGAGGGAGGAGAGGAGCTGTCAGGCTGGAGGGAGGTAGAGGGAGCTGTCAGCTGAGGAGGAGAGAGGAGCTGTCAGCGCTGGAGGGAGGAGAGAGGAGCTGTCAGCTGGAGGGAGGAGAGAGGAGCTGTCAGGCTGGAGGGAGGGAGAGAGCTGTCAGCGCTGGAGGGAGGAGAGGAGCTGTCAGGCTGGAGGGAGGAGAGAGGAGCTGTCAGGCTGGAGGAGGAGAGAGGACTGTCAGCGCTGGAGGGAGGAGAGAGGAGCTGTCAGGCTGGAGGGAGGAGAAGGAGCTGTCAGCGCTGGAGGGAGGGAGAGGAGCTGTCAGCGCTGGAGGGAGGAGAGGAGCTGTCAGTGCTGGAGGGAGGAGAGAGGAGCTGTCAGCGCTGGAGGGAGGAGAGAGGAGCTGTCAGTGCTGGAGGGAGGAGAGAGGAGCTGTCAGGCTGGAGGGAGGAGAGAGGAGCTGTCAGGCTGAGGGAGGAGAGAGGAGCGCAGCTGAGGGAGGAGAGGAGCTGTCAGCGCTGGAGGGAGGAGAGGGAGCTGTCAGTGCTGGAGGGAGGAGAGAGGAGCTGTCAGTGCTGGAGGGAGGAGAGAGGAGCTGTCAGCGCTGGAGGGAGGAGAGAGGAGCTGTCAGTGCTGGAGGGAGGAGAGAGGAGCTGTCAGTGCTGGAGGGAGGAGAGAGGAGCTGTCAGCCTGGAGGAGGAGAGAGGAGCTGTCAGCCGCTGGAGGGAGGAGAGAGGAGCTGTCAGTGCTGGAGGGAGGAGAGGAGCTGTCAGCCCTGGAGGAGGAGAGAGGAGCTGTCAGCGCTGGAGGGAGGAGAGAGGAGCTGTCAGTGCTGGAGGGAAGGAGAGGAGCTGTCAGTGCTGGAGGGAGGAGAGAGGAGCTGTCAGTGCTGGAGGGAGGAGAGAGGAGCTGTCAGGCTGGAGGGAGGAGAGAGGAGCTGTCAGGCCTGGAGGGAGGAGAGAGGAGCTGTCAGCCCTGGAGGGAGGGAGAGGAGTGTCACTGAGAGAGCTGAGCTGAAGAATTTATTATTTAGTAAGTTTTTGACTTTCGTCGTGGCACACGGATGTTACAACGGATGTTACACGATGTTACACGGATGTTACACGGATGACATCTGTGTCCATGGACGATTCAGGGCAATAGCGGTCCGTGCTTCCGCATAAAAACGGACATGTGAATGAGGCCCGTACATTAAGGGATAAATATAGTGGAATGGGAACAGCAGCTTATCATTATCACTAATATATACGACCTCACATTGTGTCACCACTTCCGTCCGGACATCCGGGAATCCCACAATGCACCGCGCCGCCCCGGAGCGCGCCATGTTAGCACAGGGATGAGTGTGGTGATATGGCGCAGGTGACACTGCACACACCGGACACTCGAACCCACACAGCCAACCATAAGACGACCCCACAGCTGCCCACCATCACGATCTCCGGACACCAGCGAATACGGCCTACAATGCATCTCAGGACGCCGACTCGACTCACATGTAGCACAGAGCAGCCGGTATTCCAACTGCACCACTCCAAGCTCACACCACCCCAAACACCCGTCACACTCCCCACACCCATCACCCCAGCTACACCCCCCACGCAACTCCCACACTCACCTCGCCAGCCACACCCCCCCACGCCAATCACGCCCACGCTCACACTCACTGCATCAGCTCAAGCTCACTGCCCCACAGTCACATCATCCCACATACACTCACTGCCACACCACACTCACTGCCCCACAGCCACACTCACTCCCCACAGCTCACACTCACTGCCCCACAGCTCACACTCACCCCCACCAGCTACACTCACTCCCCACAGCTCACACACTCCCCACAGCTCACACTCACTCCCACCACACTGCACACCACCACCCAAGCTACACTCACTCCCACAGCTCACACTCACGCCCCACAGCTCACACTCACTCCCCACAGCTCACACTCACTCCCCACAGCTCACACTCACTCCCCACAGTCAGACTCACTCCCCACAGCTCCACTCACTCCCCACAGCTCACACTCACTCCCCACAGCTCACACTCACTGCCCACAGCTACACTCACTCCCACAGCTCACACTCACGCCCCACAGCCCACACTCACTGCCCCACAGCTCACACTCACTCCCCACAGCTCACACTCCTCCCACAGCTCACACTCACTCCCCACAGCTCACACTCACTCCCCACAGCTCACACACTCCCACAGCTCCACATTTCCACACACCTCACTCAAGCCCCACTCACGCCCCTCACACTCACTCCCCACAGCTCACACTCACTCCCCACAGCTCACACTCACTCCCCACAGCTCACTCACTCCCAAACTCACACTCCACTCCCCCACAGCTCACACACTCACCTCCTCCCCACAGCCACACTCACCCCACAGCCACACTCACTGCCCCACAGCTCACACTCACTGCCCCACAGCTCACACTCCTCCCCACAGCTCACACTCCCCCACAGCTCACACTCACCCCCACAGCTCACACTCACTCCCCACAGCTCACACTCACTCCCCACAGCTCACACTCACTGCCCCACAGCTCACACTCACTCCCCACAGCTCACACTCACTCCCCACAGCTCACACTCACTCCCACAGCTCACACTCACTCCCCCACAGCTCACACTCACTCCCCACAGCTCACACTCACTCCCCACAGCTCACACTCACTCCCCACAGCTCACACTCACTCCCCCACAGCTCACACTCACTCCCCACAGCTCACACTCACTCCCCACAGCTCACATCCTCCCCCACAGCTCACACTCACTCCCACAGCTCACACTCACTCCCCCACAGCTCACATCACTCCCCACAGCCACACTCACTCCCCACAGCTCACACTCACTCCCCACAGCTCACACTCACTCCCCACAGCTCACACTCACCCCCACAGCTCACACTCACTCCCCACAGCTCACACTCCCCCCACAGCTACACCCTCCCCACACTCACACCACTCCCCACGCTCACATCACTCCCCCACAGCTCACACACTCCCCACAGCTCACTCCACTCCCCATCACCTCACTCCCCACTCCCCACCCAGCTCACACTCCTCCCCACAGCTCACACTCCTCCCCACAGCTCACACTCCCCCACGCAACTCACCCCACGCCCACCACCCCACCCCACTCCTCCCCCACACTCACTCACCCCCACAACTCACTTCCCCCACCCACACTCACTCCACACCACACACCCCAAGCCACCACTCCCCAATACACCCCCACATAACACCCCCAGTCAACACCCCCCCTCCTCCTCCAAGAATATCCCACGCACCCCCCCCCCACAACCCACAGCTCACACCACTCCACTCACACCACTCCCACACTAACTCACCCCCCACAGGTCAACCACCACACCCCCACACCACTCACTCCCCCACTACACTCTCCACACCACACTCATCCCCACAGCCCACACTCCCCCCACACTCACACTCCTCCCACACCACCCCCCACAGCTCACACTCCCAACTCACACCCCTCCCCACTCACACCTCCACAAGCCACATCACTCCACAGCCACCTAGCCACAGCTCCACCACGCCCCCACTCACACTCACTCCACAGCTACTCCCCCACGCTACACTCACCCACACTCAATCATGCCCACACACACTCACTCCACAGCTCAACTCACTGCCACAGCTCACACTCACTCCCCACAGGTCAACTCATCCCACAGCTCTCGCTCACTCCCCCACAGCTCACACTCCTTCCCCACAGCTCACACTCACTCCCCAAGCCCACACTCACTGCCCCACAGCCCACACACTCGCCACACTCACCCCCACAGCTCACACTCACTCCCCACAGCTCACACTCCCCACGCCCACACCACTCCCCACAGCTCACACTCACCCACAGCTACACTCCCCCACAGCTACACTCCCCCACACCAACTCACTCCCCACAGCTCACACTCACTCCCACAGCTCACACTCACTGCCCCACAGCTCACACTCACTCCCCCACAGGTCAACTCACTCCCCACAGCTCCCTCACTCCCCACAGCTCACACTCCTTCCCCCACAGCTCACACTCCTCCCCCACAGCCCACACTCACTGCCCCACAGCCCACACTCACTGCCCCACAGCTCACACTCACTGCCCCACAGCTCACACTCACTGCCCCAAGCTCACACTCACTCCCCACAGCTTACACTCACTTCCCCCCACACCTCAGACTCACTCCCCACAGCTCACACTCACTCCCCCACAGCTCCATCACTCATCCCCCCCACAGCTCACACTCACTTCCCCACAGCTCACACTCTCTCCTCTCAGCCTGCACTCACTCACCTAGCATTCACCCCCCTCAGCCTACACTCACCCCCCTCAGCTCACACTACCTCACCCCACTCAGCCCACACTCACCCCTCCAGCCTCTGGCGGCAGAGATCGGGGGCAGTGAGGTTCTGCAGCAGCGGTGGCTGGCAGCAGAGATTGTTGGCAGGGAGCAGTGAGGGTCTGCAGCTGGCAGCAGAGATTTGTGGCAGTGAGGTTCTGCAGCGGCGGCTGGCAGCAGAGATAAGGGGCAGTGAGGTGCTGCAGCAGCTGACAGCAGAAATCAGGGGCAGGGGTCAGTGAGTTCTGTAGCAGCAGTGGCGGCGGCAGAGATCGAGGGCAGGGGGAGTGAGCAGCGGACGGGGGGCTGAGCAGCGGGCAGGGGACACTGAGCTGCAGCAACAGCGGCTGGCGGCAGAGATCGGGGGCAGCAGCTGGCGGCATTGAGCTTCTGCAGTGGTGGCGCTGCTCCTGCAGCAGAAGAAACGGCCTCGGCTGTGAGGTTCTGTTACCATACAGTAACGACTCAAAGCATCATACCGACACGTCAGTGTTACTATATAGTACTGACCCGAGGCATCATACCGACACGTCAGTGTTGCCATATAGTAACGATTCGAGTCTTCATACCGACACGTTAGTGTTACCATATAGTAACGACTTGAGTCTTCATACCGACACCTCAGTATTACCATATAGTACTGACCCCAGACATCATACCGACACCTCAGTATTACCATATAGTACTGACCCCAGACATCATACTGACACCTCAGTGTTACCATATAGTACTGACCCCAGACATCATACCGACACCTCAGTGTTACCATATAGTACTGACCCCAGACATCATACCGACACCTCAGTGTTACCATATAGTACTGACCCCAGACATCATACCGACACCTCAGTATTACCATATAGTACTGACCCCAGACATCATACCGACACCTCAGTGTTACCATATAGTACTGACCCCAGACATCATACCGACACCTCAGTGTTACCATATAGTACTGACCCCAGACATCATACCGACACCTCAGTGTTACCATATAGTACTGACCCCAGACATCATACCGACACCTCAGTGTTACCATATAGTACTGACCCCAGACATCATACCGACACCTCAGTGTTACCATATAGTACTGACCCCAGACATCATACTGACACCTCAGTGTTACCATATAGTACTGACCAGTGACATCATACCGACACCTCAGTGTTACCATATAGTACTGACCCCAGACATCATACCGACACCTCAGTGTTACCATATAGTACTGACTCCAGACATCATACCGACACCTCAGTGTTACCATATAGTACTGACCCGAGGCATCATAGACACGTCAGTGTTACCATATAGTACTGACCCCAGACATCATACTGACACCTCAGTGTTATCATATAGTACTGACCCCAGACATCATACCAACACCTCAGTGTCACCATATAGTACTGGCCCCAGACATCATACCGACACGTCAGTGTTACCATATAGTACTGACCCCAGACATCATACCGACACCTCAGTGTTACCATATAGTACTGACCCCAGACATCATACCGACACCTCAGTATTACCATATAGTACTGACCCCAGACATCATACCGACACCTCAGTGTTACCATATAGTACTGACCCCAGACATCATACCGACACCTCAGTGTTACCATATAGTACTGACCCCAGACATCATACAGACACCTCAGTGTTACCATATAGTACTGACTCCAGACATCATACTGACACCTCAGTGTTACCATATAGTACTGACCCGAGACATCATACCGACACCTCAGTGTTACCATATAGTACTGACCCCAGACATCATACCGACACCTCAGTGTTACCATATAGTACTGACTCCAGACATCATACTGACACATCAGTGTTACCATATAGTACTGACCCCAGACATCATACCAACACCTCAGTGTTACCATATAGTACTGACCCCAGACATCATACCGACACCTCAGTGTTACCATATAGTACTGACCTGAGACATCATACCGACATGTTAGTGTTACCATATAGTACTGACACGAGACATCATACCGACACGTTAGTGTTACCATATAGTACTGACCTGAGACATCATACCGACACCTCAGTGTTACCATATAGTACTGACCCCAGACATCATACCGACACCTCAGTGTTACCATATAGTACTGACCTGAGACATCATACCGACATGTTAGTGTTACCATATAGTACTGACACGAGATATCATACCGACACCTCAGTGTTACCATATAGTACTGACCCGAGGCATCATACCGACACCTCAGTGTTACCATATAGTACTGACCTGAGGCATCACACCGACAACTCAGTGTTACCATATAGTACTGACCCCAGACATCATACCGACACCTCAGTGTTACCATATAGTACTGACCTGAGACATCATACCGACATGTTAGTGTTACCATATAGTACTGACACGAGACATCATACCGACACCTCAGTGTTACCATATAGTGCTGACACGAGACATCATACCGACACATTAGTGTTACCATATAGTACTGATATTGCTCGGTGAGTGCCACTGATTATTCTTTTTTAACCTATTAAAAAATATGTAAGCACTGGCCCAATGTTTGATAACCAGTGTGGGTAAAGGCGAAATTACAGGCTGCAATCCGCAGTGGTCTACTTTCACATGGCTGCTTATCAAAAATAGAGTGGAAATCATAATTAAAAAAACCAGCATGGGATTCCCCCTATTTTTGACAGCCAGCCACAGTAAAGCTGACCAGTGAGGACTGGTGTTATCAGGGTGGGAAGAGCCATAGAAATTTGCCCCTCCCAGCCTAAAAATATCCTCCCAAATTTTGTGCATCCATTAGATGTGCCAATATTTTTGATTACCCAGTTCATTAAAATCGCTCTGTGGCTGGTTATCAAAAATGGAGGGGACCCCGAGCCATTTTTTTTCAACATTATCAGATCACCTCTGTTTTTGATGAAAAAGCTGACTGCTGGATGTTGCAGCCCACAGTTGTCTGTTTTACCCGGGCTTATTTTAAAAAATAGGATGGGAGCCAACACTAATTTTTTTTAAATACATTATTTCCTTCTTTTTTTCATACTGTCATACAGCAAACTCATCTGCAACCAGTCATACATGCTGACATAGAGTTCCAGGGGGCAGGTATAGTAGTTTGCAACCAATCACAGATGCTGGCAAAGAGGGTGGGTGGGGGAAGCAGTGAATATTCATGAAATTTAATGATAGGGCATGGAAAAGAGTTTGACTGCATTGTTATCTTCCTGGAAACATGCTATGTATAACCGTCCTGCTCTTACCCCCATTTTTCTTCTTTTTGTAGCCCCCTAGCATTTAGTACACCACTTTACAACACAGAACTTCTAAGTCCCCATTAACTTGTCTGGAGTTTGCTATCCGGGTCAAGTTTGGGTCAAGTTCGTTCTCAAACCCGCCTTATTTTTTAGTCCATGCAGATTTGGTGTACCCGAATATCCACACGTCCACTCCTCACTGCAGCGATATGAAATAAGGGCTTTTTTTTAAATTATTTTTGTCTTTACAAAAATATGTTTTAATTACAGTAGAATATTTTTTAATTTTTTTGTTCTTCATTTTGTATTTTTTAAAAGCATATTGAGCATTTTTGTTTTTACTTTTTCTACATTTTTAATTTACTCCCTATATGGAATGTAACTTTTATTATGCTGATCACTGGAATAATGCATTACAACGCACAAGCATTGCAATATATTGTACCTGTCAGTGGGACACTGACAGAAAGCCAGTTAGACCACGCTGCTGAAATATTGTAGTGTGGCATATTCTAACAGGCCACAATAGCGAGGTCATTATTTGAACCCAAGTTGCCATGATGGCAATCGGCAGCCTGTGGTTAAATCACAAGGTGTGCCTATCACGCACTCCCTCTCCCAACCTACTAAACTCTGTGTTTACTATTCTGTAGATCATGGCATTTAAGGGTTAAATAGACATGGGCAGTGCGATTGTCCGCCCCTGGCTGTGACAGCCTGGGCTCGGCTATTTCTTATGCTGAGCTCCGGCAAGATCGTGGGGCAAAGCTCTTTTGCCCCCCCACAATCGCTGTCACATACCTACACATCATTGGTCAGAAACCCCTGAGCGACCATGCCTTATAGGTCCATCAAGTGTTGTGAAAGGCTCAAGGGATAGTCCTCATGCTTTAGAGCCTCATGACTTCTAAACTGATGGAGGATGCTTTTAACACTTTGCACCCCTAAGCTTCAATATGCAGCATCCATGCCTCCGGAGAATATGAAGTGAGGCATGGAAGAGGTGGCCTGGATTGGAAATTAAACATACCCTCTTGTGATTCCAGCTGGTCTCAGGGCCATGCTGATGAACGCAGTAGAGAAAAGCTTGTAAGCACTTTGAATCATCTTTAGCCACTGCTCTTAGACATCTTCAGGATCTTGTCCCATTGGCTACAAGCTGGAAGCAATAAGAGACGAAAGGGACATTATCTGGAGAATGTGGGTTAAATTAAGTGCCAAAAACATTGCAACAATGCTCAGTTTGTAAATAAAATATCTAAAGTATCTAGTTACAATGACAAGAATCTTTCTTTAAAGGGAACCTGTCAGGTCGTTCTACCCCACTCTGCTATGTCAACACCAGCAGTAGCCTCAGAATCAGCAACAATATCAGCATCAGCATGAACATCAACATCAGTATCAACATCAGCATCAGTAATCAACATCAGTATGAGCATCAACATCAGCATCAGCTTCAACATCAGCATCAGTATGATCATAAGTATCAACATCATCAGCATCAATATCAGCAACAATATTAACATCAGCATTAGTATGAACATCCGCACTGCTCCGTACAGCAGAAATCACGATCTTGTCTTAAAGTCGCTGACCAATATCACAGGAGGATCATAATGGTGGACACAGGGATCATTCATCAGCTGACACCGGGTTATCATGACATCCCATCAGCGCCCCAAGATTACATCATGGACATGACGATTAGAGCAGGGAATGGCGCGCTTCCTGCCAGAACACATTATATCCCACTGTCAGGTATTGATAGTGGGATTAGGCTGGTTAGGAGCAGCAGGTCGATGTACGATGGCTGATTAAATCAGCTGTCATGTGTCAGGAATAATATGTTCTCAGTGTGTGAGCCCACATCAAAGGCAGGGAGATGACATATGATATTAATATATGTTGTGAAGGGGTTAAAAACCTTTTTCTTGAGTTAAGACTTTAGATTAAATGGCTTTATTTATAAATGAGTTTTTAATTATAATCCACAGTCTGTCGCTCGGTAAATATGTTCAGCTCTGCTACATCACTGTGCGCAGCCATATATCTGTTCACAGCGAGCAGCAGGTTCACAGTGACACCCAAGTGTAATCCAGGAGCCATGAGAAAGTTCATCCCAGTTCACAGCGAAGCCGCATCAGCTGTGAACTCGGGTGACCCTGATCACCTGCACTTTATCGCTGGGATCCGGGTGCTGTGATGCCGTTCATCAGGGTCACCCGAGTTCACAGCTGATGCGGCTCAGCTGTGGACTGGGATGAACTTTTGCATGACAACCAGATCACCCTAAGGTGTCAGTGTGAACCTGCAAGACAACTGTCTTCTCACAGTGATGTAGCAGAGCTGAACATGTTCTCCGAGGGATAGACTTGTGGATTATCATCAGAGGGTTTGTTTTGGGTTAATAAAGATGGGAACCAGGGATATCTTTGGTGTTTTAACGCAATTATAAGATTTTTTCTGTGTTGTGTTTTCTTAATTTTTTTTAATGTTTACTAGAGATTCATAGTGGGCGGGTCAAACATTGGCTCATCATAATGAATATCAGGCTTAGTGCAAGCTGCCATTACAAAGCTGGCATTAACCCCTTTATTACCCAGTGTGTCAATGCCATTGGAAGAGCTGAGTACACTGTAAAGCGCCTAAAAATTACACTGCAAAATAATGCTCCATTATTAAATATGGGGGGTCCAGAATGCTTGGGCTTTACCACACTGAGAATCTCAGCCCCTAGCTGCCTGGGTTTTACTTTGGCTGGTAATCAAAAATAAGCCTTTTTTTTTTACTTATTTATTTAAATAATGAAAAAAAAGGGCTTCCCTGTATTTTGATTGCCAACCAAGTTAAAGCCATGCAGCTGGGGAGTGGGGGTGGGGGAACAGTCTGTAGCTGTCCACTTTATCTCCACTGGGAATCAAGAATACAGCAAAGCGCTACGCCATTTTTTAAATTATGCATGTATACATTACTATCATTTCAGTCAATGGGTGAGGAGCACAACAGCCAATCACAGACGCTGCCACAGAGAATGGGCATCGGTGATTAGTTGTTTGAAGAACCTGAAAACAACCAATACATTCTAGCATCTACCCTGCATGGTACTCTCTGTGACAGCATCTGTGATTGGCTGTTTTTGCCCTTTAGCATTGAATATCCCGGAAGGTAAGATAATGCTGTTGGTTAATCGCTATTTACTTTTATTTACAGCTCCCCAAACTGTAACACAACATTGCCAGTCAAGTCTGCGTTAGAGGTCTGTGCCCAAACACTACTGTAGGTGCTTGTTACGGACCCCGAATTTTACAGTTCAGGTTTGCCCTTCCCTAATAGTCCAGGGTCAAGTACCTGGAGTATTTGGAGAGCATTAAGCACTCAATCTTGGGGTTATGATTTGCTTCACCTTGTTCATCCTTTTCATGATTGTGACCCTGATTTCCTGGTTCTTCAGGCTATAGATGATGGGATTTAGTAAAGGCGTCACCACCGTGTAGAGTAAGGACAAGACTTTGTTCACGGTAGATGTTTTCTTACCAAATGGAGACACGTAGATGGCAATGAGTGATCCGAAACACATGCAAACTACAGTCAGGTGTGAGGAGCACGTGGAGAAGGCTTTCTCCTTACCGGTGGTGGTTGATATTTTCAGTATAGAGCGAACAATGAGGACATAGGTGGAGAAGATGAACACAGTTAAAATGGTCATTTCATGGGTGGATATAATTACTACTAATATTTCCAGAACTGATGTATCCGAACAGGAGAGTTTCAATAGAGGTCCATAATCACAGAAGAAATGGTTCACAACAACATTTGTCCCACAGAAGTCAAGACGAAAGATTAGGAAGGTGGCGAGTACGGTCAGAAGAAAACCCGAAGCCCAGCAAAAGGAAATTAACCGGAGGCAAAGATTAGAATCTACAGTAGTAACGTAATGCATAGGTTTACAGATGGCGACATATCTATCATAGGACATGACCGTTAGAAGAAGACACTCAGTTAGCATGGACATTGAAAACATGAATAATTGGGTTATGCAGCCAACCTTCGAGATGGTGGAGCCATGGTTAAAAATGACAAAAGAGTGTTTGGGCATATGGTTGAGGTGAGTATGATATCGGATAGTGACAGCTGACTGAGGAATAAGTACATTGGGGTCTGGAGACAAGGCGTGGTCAACACCAGTAAGATGATCAATAGGTTCCCAGCTAAGATGGCCGTGTAGATCAAAAGAAGGACGATGAAGAATATAGTACGGAAATTATGTAGATGCTCGAAGCCTACAATGAAGAACTCATTGACCGATGACAGATTCCATCCCAGATTCATTCCTAAAGATTATAAAAAAAATGTCATATCAAGTGAAGATATGAAAATGAAGAGGATGTTAGTTCATGAGCAAGCCTTGATTAACATGACACCCAACAATAACCTATAGAAGAGCACAACACATAGTTTTATGAACAATATAATCATTTCTAACCATAGACATGTGATTTATATAGAACTAAAACAGCAATGAGAACAATTTGTCCAGCTCCATCAGGGGTTCAGAAAACTGGGTTTTGAGGTTGCGTCTCTTGGGGTCCTCTTATTGGTGGACTGGTCTCTCTGTTTTGAGCCTTGGCCCATTTTATCTGATAAAGTCTTGATTTCAACCTGTCCATACTTATACTAAATCCACCTCTCATAAAGAGGGGAGAGGAGAGAGAAACCAGGGGCGCAGAGATCCAATATGATAAAAAATAGGTTTATGCACCTTTTGGTGCATTGCTGTGTCACACTATTGATCACCTTTTCATGGTTTCCGGTCAAGTCGAGGAGCTATGCTAGTCTCATACAGTGCTGTCATGAAGGAATGCCATAAAATCAGGATTTTCCTCAATATGGCGCTTCTAGAGATTTAAGACATTGGTAGATATTCTGAGAATGTAGATACAAAAACCTTACATATTGCATGTTATACCAGATGAAGACCAATTTTGCTGAAACGCATTGTTTGCATTTGCATGTATTAATAAAGTCTTGTTTGAATAATATCAACACTCTCAGAAGATCTATCAATATTTTGTATCTGTAGAAGCGCCATATAGAGAATTATCCTGCTTTTATTATATCCACCTCGATTTCCATCCTGACTACTGCCTTGGACATACACAATCTAAGTATAATATTCACCATCATTCGTCAGACTGGAATGGATTGTAGCCAAATGATTTGGAGATCAAAATTGTATCTTAAGAATTCATCTCCCGAGATCCCAGAAATTAGGACTGAGAGGGAATGAATGACATGGATTAACACTTCCTTGAATTTTATATGATTTTTATATATTTTTTGTTGTTGTCTCATCCATCTCATCTCATGTAACTCATCTTACCCAAATTTTCAGAAGCCGAATCTAAAACTTTAATCACCAAGAAAAAAATCCCCGGTTTTGGGCGACGAAGAGAAAAATTCAATATTTGTGTTTTAGCAAATATTATGTCGTTCATTACAGGATCTCTCCTGAAAAATAAAGGCAACAGGAAGGAGTCGGCTTTATAGTGAAGCAAATCTTGAGAGAATATCACCGTGAAGCAATCACACAAACACATTGAAGGCCACTGAGGATATTTTGGAAATAAATTAGGACAATCTAACCTAATCTCTGTGTTGACATTATAAATACACATCATTTTAAAATCCTTAATTTAATAGAAGCTATTAACAGAAAATTACTTTCTGTATAATCAGATTTTAGGTAAAATTATTCTTTACTGCAATGTTTTATATATCTATATACAGCGCCTTTTGAAAGTATTCGGCCCCTTAAACATTTCAACCTTTTGCCACATTTCATTCTTCAAACATAAAGATATACATTCTAGTTTTTTTGTGAAGAATCAACAACAAGTGGGACACAATCGTGAGGTGGAACCAAATTTATTGGATATTTTTTTAACAAACATAAAACTCAAAAGTGTGGCGTGTAATATTATTCACCCCTTGAGTTAATCCTCTGTAGTGCCCCCTTGTGCTGCGATTACAGCTGCAGTCTCTTGGGGTTTGTCTCATTCTTCCTTGCAGAACAGCTGGAGCTCAGTGAGGTTGGATTGAGGCGTTTGTGATCAGCAGTTTTCAGCTGTCAATACAGACTTTTCACCTTCAAACCTTGTCTTAGTCGTGTCTTTGCCCCATGCTAATAGGTTCCTGAATTATCCACAATAGTTATTACAAGATAATCAAACCATTAAGGAATCTACTGGGGAAATGACTACTGAGCCTAAGTTATAACAACTATTTGCCATAATTAGATCTCTGCAAGAGGATGTGGAATTTCTGCAGGACAAACTTGGCAGCATAGATCATAATGGGCAGGTGTTTGGGCAGACCCTACAGGACCTGAGTGCTCAAATGGCAGCTCAGAAAATCAAACTTGAAAGCATTGGAGTCTCAGTACGGACTGGCCTTTCAGGACTTAAGTATGCAAATAGTAACACATTAAATCATATTTCTAACTTTTTTGTTCCTCTCAAGGAGCCTGCAGGTAAACCATCTTGGGAGGCAGAGGAGGTGCCATTGCAAGTTGACTGTGCAGAGGCGTGAGAGTAATGAGCGCTGAGATCACCACGTCCAGGAAAGTCTATGCTTCTACTGAGGCCAATCTACTTCATAATCAACTGTCCCAAGTGGCCTCACAAGGTGATAGCAGCTGTAGGGAAATGTGATATATTGATGATAAATCTGATATTTCTGAATTTATAATGCAAAAAACTTACCGTATATACTCGCGTATAAGCCGAGTTTTTCAGCCCAAAAATTTGGCTGAAAAGTACCCCCCTCGGCTTATACGCGAGTCAGTGCTGTATACCGATGTATACATCGGTACATACCGATGTATACATCGGTATACAGCAGCCCCCGCATCCCCAGTAATGCAGGGCCCCCCCAGGGTCTCTCCGGTCACCTGTAAAGCAAGCTATACTTATCAGTGTCCCGCTCGCACCCGCCGCTGCCGACATCCACGATCCTCCATCTTCATGCGACTCCTCTTCCTGTTTCTGTGCGCGTCGCCGGCAATGACGTCATTCCCGGCGACGCGCACAGGAAACAGGAAGAGGAGTCGCATGAAGATGGAGGATCGCGGATGTCGGCAGCGGCGGGTGCGAGCGGGACACTGATAAGTATAGCTTGCTTTACAGGTGACCGGAGGGACGCTGGGGGGGGCCTGCATTACTGGGGCTGCCTGTATACTACCGCTGGGGCTGCTATATACCTCTGGGGCACTGTATACTACCACTGGGGCTGCTATATACCTCTGGGGCCCTGTATACTACCACTGGGGCTGCTATATACCTCTGGGGCACTGTATACTACCACTGGGGCTGCTATATACCTCTGGGGCCCTGTATACTACCACTGGGGCTGCTATATACCTCTGGGGCCCTGTATACTACCACTGGGGCTGCTATATACCTCTGGGGCACTGTATACTACCACTGGGGCTGCTATATACCTCTGGGGCCCTGTATACTACCACTGGGGCTGCTATATACCTCTGGGGCACTGTATACTACCACTGGGGCTGCTATATACCTCTGGGGCCCTGTATACTACCACTGGGGCTGCTATATACCTCTGGGGCCCTGTATACTACCACTGGGGCTGCTATATACCTCTGGGGCACTGTATACTACCACTGGGGCTGCTATATACCTCTGGGGCCCTGTATACTACCACTGGGGCTGCTATATACCTCTGGGGCACTGTATACTACCACTGGGGCTGCTATATACCTCTGGGGCCCTGTATACTACCACTGGGGCTGCTATATACCTCTGGGGCCCTGTATACTACCACTGGGGCTGCTATATACCTCTGGGGCCCTGTATACTACCGCTGGGGCTGCTATATACCTCTGGGGCCCTGTATACTACCACTGTGGCTGCTATATACCTCTGGGGCCCTGTATACTACCACTGGGGCTGTATATACTACCACTGGGGCTGTATATACTACTGGGGCTGCGTGTATACTACCACTGGGGCTGCTGTATCTACCTCTGGGACTGGTGTATACCACACTGCTGGGGCTGTATACTTGTGCTAGGGTCCACCCTCGGCTTATACACGAGTCAATAGATTTTCCCAGGTTTTGGGGGCAAAAGTAGGGGGGTCGGCTTATACACGGGTCGGCTTATACACGAGTATATACGGTACCAAAATTTGGTCGCTTTTTTCTACCCCTTGCATCTAGCAGGTGGCTGCAAATTCCCCCAGGAGGTAACACATGCGTCTAGACACCGGTACACAGACCCCTGCAACCTATAACATGGGGGCGGTTTGTAGCAACCAGGCGACCAGCCATGTATGCAAGGAGAGGCTGGTGGTGAATGCAGACACATGGACACCATTAGGCTTCTGCCACACTCAGGTGTTACATAGTGTCTGAGCAGCCTATTGGTGACGCCTCCTATTAGACAGGGCGGGCCGCTCAGCACTGAAATATGCATCACTGTGACAGACGCCCCCTAGAGGAAAACAACCTCAACTGCAATGGATAAAAAGATGCAAGTTGACACTAAAGATAATGATGTAAGGTGTCAGTTTGGTATTATGGCGCCAGAATATCGTAAGCTCGTGACCCACCGTCAAGGGCCCTTACACTCACGAGTCCCTAGCTATATGATAACTCATATAATATTTATACACGTTCTACAGTAAATATCCGAATAGGAACATTATAATGCAAAAGACTCACCAAAATTTGGTCGCTTTTTTCTACCCCTTGCATCTAGCAGGTGGCTGCAGCCACCTGCTAGATGCAAGGGGTAGAAAAAAGGGACCAAATTTTGGTGTGTATTTCTGAATTTAGTCTGCAACTAAACTCTGTATTTCATTCTCTTTCTATGATTATACCTCCAAGGGTGCAAAAGGAGAATATCTCTAAAGGTACCTTTACACGCCACCACTATCACTGGCGATCGGTAGCAACCGTACGTGCGCATGCACGTTTTTAATGGTTGCTAACGATCGCCGATGTCGCATTTACACGCCGCAATTGCGCCCTCAACCTAAGGGAACATAGTTCCCCGGATGTTCCAACAGATCCTGCGGGAAACATCCGGTTGAATCCCGACGCCGCTTCACATGCCGCAATCAGTAGGGGAATGTGGGCGTACAAGTTCTACGGCGCTAATACATAGGCGTGACGTACTCGTGTATTCCGTGACGCTAACACGCTGATTGGACAGCTCAATAGCATCATGATTGGCCAGCCTGCACAGGAAGGCTGGCTAACACATGACGCCATTGCATTCTGTGGTGTGAATGGACAGTTCTTTAAATATGGCGCCCTGTGAAGGGACAGCCAATGGAAACACAGTAGCCCCCACCAATCATCGCTGATGGGGTGCGGTAACAAGCACGCTGTGGCACACCCCGAGGAAATCACTAGGCATTTACATGCCAATACCAGGGGAATACACCCTTTGGGTTGACACGGATTTTAGAACACAGCTCAGAGACCGCTACCCGGAGCAACTGCGAGCAACCCGATCACTTTCCCCAATTACACGCCGCTACTTCGTAGCAATTTCAAGGCAACCGTGACAAAAATCCCGATTGCCAGGCAGTTCCTACACCTCAGTGGCGGCGTGTAAAGGGACCTTTAATGTTCAGTTTCTATTAAGATCTTGTGTTCAGGACAGTGGATTTCCAGTGCAGCTATGATTGATTCTGATGCAGGGGGTAATTTTATTAATCTTTCTTTTGCTAAAGAACATGGTGTTGAGATACAGCAAGGAAACTTGCTGATTACCATGAAAACAGTGGATGGGTTACCTTTAATTTGGGGGCCTGTAGATCAGGAGACTGTGCCTCTTGCCATCTTGTTGGAGCTAAATCATTGGGAACTGGTTTCCTTCATATTTATGTCTTCTACCCATTCCCATGTTATGCTAGGTAGTCCATGGTTGTGGTCAGAGAACCTGACTATCAACTGGGAGATGAAGGAGATTTACTTTCCATCAAAGTGCAGTCCTGCAATAACTCAAGCTGTATCACATCCGGAATCCCAGGACTCAAAGTCTTCTGTAAAGGTATTTACCTCCAATTTATAAGGAATGTTCTGACATCTGTGTTAAGAAGAAAGCAGATTAGCCTCCACCGGATAGGCATTATGACTGTTCTATTGAGTTGCTTCCAGGAGCTGCTGTTCCTATATGTAATGTTTACCCTTTGGTGGCACCAGAGCTATAGGCCTTGAAGGAAAACATTGATCCTAGCCAAGGGGTTCATATAGCCTTCTTCTTCACCAGCAGAGGAAGACGTATGGGACCCTTAGACTCTGTATTGACTATCAGGAACTCAATAAGGAAACCATCCAGAATCCTTATGTTTTGCTTGTGACCCTCAAATTATTAGAAAAAGTTTGTCATGCCAAGATATTTTCTAACTTGCACCTTTATGGGGCCTATAAATTAATCCATATCCGTCCCAAGGATGAGTGGAAGGCGGCATTTAGATGTTGTTATGGACACTATGAATACCTGGTGATGCCATTTGGGCTTTGTAATGCTTCAACAACCTGCAAATGACATATTTTTAGAGACTAATTGGACCAGTTTGTCGTAATCTATCTAGACGATATTTTAATCTTTTCTGATTCTTTACAGGAGAGATAAGGAACTACCGGCAATTATTGCGGCTTTTAACCCTAGAGGGCATAACCCAGGCCTTTTAGGCCCAATAGCGTTCTGATTTTCTGCAAAATTACTTTAGTTAGAATTTTGAAACTCTAGATATTCCTCAAGTATGTTGTTGTTGGTAATATCAAGCTGTTCATATAAATTTATGTGATAGGTAATTTGGTCTAACAATGTTTTTTGGGGGGAAACCCCATATTTACAGAAACCAGGCCTTTTAGGCCTGTACTATATTTATCCTGTTCTCATCAGTGTTAGTGTCACAAGTTACTGTTTGCTGGGGAGGGGGGTGGATCACGCCTGTGTGTTGAAAGACCTGTGATGATGTAATAGCCATGTGATCTTAGGAAGGAGATTGACTCTTCCTTCACAACATCATAAGGCCATGACATCATCGCAGGTCCTTCTGAACACAGTAATGAGCTTCAAGAGGACAGCATACACTGTGAGATAATGGCTGACGGATCTGTGATGATACCATGTGATGTTGGGAGGAAGGATTCAGCCTCTTTCTCAGCCTCTTGGATTCTAGAAAAACCTTGTAATGTGTATATCTTGTGAGCCACAAAAATCCAGAATATTGTGCATCACCTAGAAGAAGGTCTAAAAGGTAACAGCTGCTGAGGGTAAGGCTGGGTTCACATTTCTGTTCGGCACTGTAGCGTATGCAGAGCATATGCATACGCAGTGCCGAACGTAAACAGATTGTCCGCATACGTTCACATGAAAATATGATGTGAGCCGCCCTGCCATCAAATCAGCGGCGGCGGTCGTGAGGTGGAGATCAGCGGCGGATCTCTTCCTCCCGGCCGCCGCCGCTGGTTCGTTAAGAATAGCGGACAGTGAAGCCGGAGGGGAAGTCAGCTTTCCCGCCCTGCTATTGCAAATAAACAGATGATGAAAAGCTGACTTCATCAGCTATTCATTTGAAATAGCAGGGCAGGAAAGCCAACTTCACCGCTGGCTTCACCGCCCACTATTCTAAACAAACCAGCGGCGGTGGCAGGGAGAGGAAAGAAGAAGAAAAAAGAAGAAGAAAGAAGAAAGAAGAAGAAGAAGAAAGAAGAAGAAAGATGAAGAGAACTGCGGGACAGGATTCACCTGTAGATGACCAGAGGAGGTCATCAACTGCAGCGTCTGTGCACTTGCCAGCAGACAGCTGTGCACAGATTCACTTTCATTAATTTTCTGTGCGCAGCTGTCTGCTTGCGTATAAAACAAGCACACAACTACGCACAAAAAATTCAACATTTTGTGTTCGGCTGCGCATAAATTATGCACAGCCAAATGCAAATGCAGCTGAACGCAGCCACAAACAGGCACTATACGTTCCCATGTTAAACATAACTGCAAAATATAAAGGGAGGGGACAAGAGGCGCAATAGTGCCCTATCACTAGTGACACTAGTATGTAGACGGTGGTGCTGTGTGGCCGCTCACCTGATCCAGTTGTGGTCCCCACAACTGGTTTAACTGCGTTTAGGAATCAATGTTCCAAGCTGCTGCAGGACCTCCACCTACCACTGGATCGTGGTATGTTCCAAGAAAGATGATGGGAGTGATGGTGTGTCACGGTCCGCGCTGCTTCTGGATTAAAAACTCACCAAAAAGCCCAGCAAACTTTCATCCTCTTTATTCCTTATTCCAACGCGTTTCAACGCCACAACCCGGCGTCTTCCTCAGGGATATTACAAGCATACTCATAGAGGGGTTTTTATAGCCCCTAGATCTACAAAAAAGAGGTGTCATCTATTTACCAATGATGTCATCCTCATCATCACAAGAGGGAGGAACCACCCATTTTGGCGCAATTTTCTTATAAAACACTAAATACATCACATAATTACTGGAAAAATGACCCATGCCTCCAGACATTATTGATTAAATTAACTATAAAAGAAATTTTCTAAAATGGAGCAAATAGAGGCAAAAAAATGAAAAAGATCGATCTCTCCATTAGTACATATAAAAAATGTCATGAATTAGATCATTATTCGTTGGAGACTAGAACCTGCGGACTTTTGGCATATGTGTGGTGTTTTAATGGTTTCAATGTTGTGCACCACTATGGATTCTCGTATTGGGGTTGCTTGATAAGAAGGTTTCATTTTTAAAAAACCAAAGAATGAACATATAAAAATTTTTGGGGATAATCTAAAAAAAATTTTTGTTGGATATTAAAAACACATATTTTATTATTTACTATTAAAATTATTAAAATATTGCTTGTTGGAACCGATCAAACATGTTCTCAACGGATATTAAATACAACGGATATTAAATACAAGAAGGGTAATAAAACAACCATATATATATTCCTGAGTAATAGCTCAGCAGGATAGGACGAAAGACTCCGTACCAAGAGCCCCAGGTTCCATCCCCAAACGAAGTGTGTCATCAAAACAGGGGAACATCAAACAACAAACTTATTACACCACTGAGACAAAAAAAGGGAAGTTTCTATATCTGCATAATATAATCTAAACACAAGATGGCGCTCCAAGCCTTTCCACAGTATGACTTCTGATGTGAATATTATTAAATATTAAAAAATCAATTAAGAATGCAACAGGATAAAACATGTGAAGAATTGTGATATTGGATAAAAATTATTTATAATACGGACATAGAGTGGCCCTAGTAGGATTCCCTGGGTTATAGGCTCATAAAAGTAAAGAAGAGGAGAGAAGACCCAAGTGAATTGGTGTGAAAAGACAGATATTAGTGGATTCCAAAGTGGGAGATATAAAAATAGAATAATGATATCATATTTATAGTGATATCAATGGTTACAGTGTTAACATATATTCAGAGAAGTTCATCCATATGATGAAGTATAAAAAGTGGACAGATGTATAAGAAATACCCATTTGTGAAACCAAAAAGTGCTTTATATCCAGGTAACAAAGAAGCACGATTCAGATGTAGAATAAATGAATAAATAAATGAAAAAGCTGAGCTTCCTATGAAATAAACTAGGGATCATGTTCCTGTGAACTGAGAAATGCTCAATCTGGTACCCAATCTCTGGTTCAAGAGGCAGTTACCATAGTTACTGTTTTAAAGAACAGTGCAAATGTTCGCCCCCAGAGGGCAGTCAAAGTTAATTTTATAACGTGTAAAGTCATACTATGTAAAGGACTGCACTTTTCAATTCAGCCACCAGATGGCTCAGGTCTGGTACCTAAGTCAGGTTCAGGAGGCAGTATCCACAGTAACATGTTAATAGGCCTGAATGATTACTTAAATGTTCGCCACTAGGGGCGGACAAGAGCAGTTTTTCATAATATAATAGCAGATTTGGATCAGAAGAGATTAAAAACATATAGTAGAACGTCATAACCAATAAATATGTAAATAAATAATCAAAAAGTATAAAAAGGTTTTTGTTATACTAATTAAAATATAAATATTACAGACAGCATATACTAAGTTGCTGTATACCACTTATTCAGATTTCCTCTTATTCTTGAAGAAAAAGGGGGGGGAAAAGAACCAAAATATCTACATCTCGGTTGGAAGTAAATATTAAATCAATTCCGAAACTAGATTTAACCCTTTAGGTTTCAAGGTGTTTAAGCTATAGATCCAATATTTTTCTTTTCTTTTCAGGGCCTCAAACCTGTTATTAGTCTCAATGGGTATATGATCTATAGGAGTTATCTTCATCCCTTTTGGGTCTCTATTATGAAACTTGTCAAAATGGGATGATACACCATGTAATTTAAAACCGTGCCTAATATTACTCCTGTGCTTATTCAGCCTTTCACTCAATGATCTAGTAGTACGTCCCACATACTGAAAAGGGCAGGGGCATTGTAGTAAGTAGATCACATAGTTAGTTGTGCAGTTCATATTATGTTCGATGGGGAATGTTTCATTCGTTGTAGTTGAACAAAAAGAAGAAACCCTCTGCATGCTTTTGCAACAGAGGCATTTCTTCCTTCCACATCTCGTAGTGGTTTTACCTGCTTTATCAGTTTGCGTTGCAGGCTTGGGCTGTGACAGACGACTTGGGGCTATCAAATTCTTTATATTTGGTGCTCTTCTAAATGTTATACATGGTTTGTCAGGTATTATAGTTTTCAAGACTGGATCTTTCTTGAGAATATGCCAATGTGCATGTAAACAATCCTTTATGGCTTTATGGTTCCTATTAAACGTGGTGATGAAATTGAATCTAAATTTATCCTGCATATTTTCTTCTTTCGATTTCGGGATTAAAAGGGCATCCTGGTTCATTTTACCACAGGACTTTCGGGCTATTTCTACCAATTTATTCGGATATTTCCTGTCTCGGAATCTTTTACTCAATATTTCTGATTGAGATGAATAGTCACTTTGTTTAGAACAATTCTTTCTAATACGCCTGAATTGTCCAAAGGGTATATTTCTAAGCCATTTGACATCATGCCCACTCTTATAATCAATGTAGGAATTCCTATCCGTTAATTTAAAGAAAGTTTTTGTGCAAATGATATTATTTTCGATAAAAATGGTCAGATCCAAAAAATTGATAGTTTGGTTATTCACATGGGGTTCGAAGCCAAGTCCCCAATTATTGTGCAAGATAAAATCAATAAAAACATGTATGTCACCACAATTCATGTCCCAAATGAGCAGAATGTCGTCTATGAATCTCTTATATAACACCAAGCCTTTTTTGAAATTATCATCCAGAAAGTATAAACTCTCGAAAACCCCCATAAATAGGTTCGCATAAGAGCACGCGACCTTCGACCCCATTGCGGTCCCGTATTTTTGGTGGTACATATTCCCATTGTGGGTGAAATAATTATTATGTAATATAAATCTCAAGCCCTCCAAAATGAAAGTCATCATGGGGTCACTCATCTCAGGATCTTGCTTCAGAAAAAACTCAGCACAAAGTAGTCCTGTAGCGTGGTTAATGTTGGTATATAGAGATGCTACATCAAGCGTGGCAAATACATAAGAGCTCTTCCATTCTATGCTTTTCAGTAATTTTATCACATCTGTCGAGTCCTTTATAAAACTGTCCAATTTTACTACATATTTTTGTAGGGACTTATCAATAAACTTAGCAAGATTGCTTGTTAGGGAGTCTATTCCCGAAATTATTGGCCTTCCTGGGGGGTTCTCTAAACTTTTGTGGATTTTAGGTAGATGATACAAAAAGGGCGTAGTAGGTTGATTTGACATTAAGAATTTTTTTAAAACCTTATCAATCATTCCTTTCTCAAAAGCCTCTTTTATTCTCTGATTATAAACTTTGGTCAGCTCCGGATAGGGGTTAATTTGAACTTTCTCATAATATTTCAGATCTGCAAGGAGTCTTTCTGCTTCCTTGATATATGTGGATCTGTCCTGTATAACAATGCCTCCTCCCTTATCTGCTGACCTTATGACTATGTCCCTATTATTTTTAAGGCTTTTTAAGGCTGCTCTTTCCTTCTTAGTCAGATTTCTATTATCCTTTTTTGTATTGTTTGATTTCTCAAATGTGCCTTTATTTAAATCATGGAGTAAGAGATCCTGAAAGGTCTCCAGTATGTGGCCCCTACTTTCTAGAGCAGTGATGGTCAACCTTTTGAGCTCGGTGTGTCAAAATTCACCGAAAAAACAAGTATAACTCGCGTGGTGTGTCACTTTGAGAAAAACCCATAATTTTGTAATATTTGTAGCTGCAATAACAAAAAGGTATCCTGGATATGGCACCCATTCTGGTATATAGCCCCTTATCCAGGATATAGCCCCCACATTGGGATATAGCACCCCCCCCATCCTGGTACATTACCTCCCACCCATTCTGGATATGGCCCTATTTTCTTGTAAATAGCCTCTGATCCTGAATATAGCCCCCACACTGGAATGTAGAACCCTCCCATCCTGGTACATTACCCCCCATCCTGGATATGGCCCCCACAGATATATAGCCCCTTATCCTGGATATAGCCCCCACATTGGGATAGAGCAGCCCCCCCTCCATCCTGGTACATTACCCCCATCCTGGATATGGCCCCCATTCTGTTATATAGTCCCTTATGCTGGATATAGCTCCCATCCTGGTACATTACAATCCATCCTGGATATGGCCCCCACCCTGGTATATAGCCCCTATGCTGGGATATAGCACCCCCTATCCTGGTATATAGCCCCTTTTCCTGTATATAGCCCTCCATACTGGGATATAGCACCCCCCCATTCTGGGACATTACCCCCCATCCTGGATATGGCCCTTATCCTGGTGCACACACAAAAATAATAAACAATATAACTCACCTATCCCTCGTTCCTCTTCATGCTGAAAGTGTCAGCAGCCTGACGCCGATAACATAATCAGCTCTGCTACATTACCATGCCGCCATTGTCTCACCTTCAAATGCTGTGCTGAAACTGTGATTGCATGCAGTCAGTGTCAATCACAGCACCAGCATCCGGAGACCGGACATGGGCGTCACAGAATGAAAATGGCAATCAAAGTGTCATCATCCCGCCTCCGTATGCTGATGCTGTGATTGACACTGACTGCATGCAATCACAGTGTCAGCGTCTGAAGGCGGAACAAGGCGGCACAGTAATACAGCAGAGTGAATTATGTTATCGGCGGCGGGTGGAGAGGGAAACTGAGCCATGACATGTGTGTCAGCAGAAACGCCTCGGCGTGTCACTGCTGACACGCGTGTCATAGGTTAGCCATCACTGTTCTAGAGGATAGAAATTGGATTTTACCTTGAATGCTGTGGGCTTATTGCCACCATTACCATCATGGGTATTTGGTTCACTCTCATTTGGTGTCAGTGCAAAATGCCTCTTTAGAGTGAGTTTACGAATGAATTGATGTATGTCTATAAAAAGATTAAATTTGTCAGGTTCTTTTGAAGGGCAGAAAAGTAAACCCTTGTTTAATAGAGATACTTCTTCCTCAGTGAGTGTATACTGTGACAGATTAATGATATTGCTGACCCCAGTCTCAGTCAGCCTCAATCCAACAGACAAATCTTCACTTTTTTTCTTTTTACCTTTCCCTCTGGCTCCTCTTTCTTTCTTTTTCCTCCCACCGTATTGAAAAATTTGGTTATTTCTTGGTTTGTATTTTTGGCCTTCGATAAAAAAGGTACCAATCCATTGTTTTGGTTCTTTGAATTATCAATGATTATTTTCTGGGTGTTAGGGTTGTCAAACGGACTAATCAAGTTTTCCGTCTCACACATCATAAGATCCTTTTCTTTTTCGAGATTTTTAGGTCTGTCATTATTTTGATTACTGTTGTGCAAGATAATGGGTTGCAGGGGTTTTTCCCTATTTATTTTACTAATCAGAACCTTAATTTGTTGTAGGTGTTCCTCATCACCTGATGCCTCCCCAATTACTGCTGTGCAATTACTCGTATTAGTGTGAATTTGTGCTTTAGTTGTTATCAAGTTTTTATTAGTCTGATTTAGAATCATGGTGTTAGTGTCTGTTGTTAGTTTGGGGGCCTCTTCCCCTACAGATCCTTCATTAAATATTTCCCCATTTTCATCAAAAATCTCATCTGCCAGAAAACCTGAGAAATCCTCCAAGTCTTCAATATCATCTTCTCCCTCATCATCAACAGTTTCCATATCATGCTGTCTAGGTGTGTCTATAGTAATCATTTGTTGTTCTGCTGTTAACACATTATGAGGTGCTATATTGCTGGCTTCATCGATGCTATCAATAATAGGAACCTTATTAGAGTCTATATTTTGCAAAGGTATTGGAAGTGCACCAGTGCTAGATTCCGCATCCTTATTGCCCTTGTTGGAATCGACATCTTTGTTGTTCCTGTTGGAATCAACATTAGATTCTTGGTTTTTACTTTTGTCATACCCGTGATAATTTCTATTATAACCCCCATGACTGTTCTTCCTTCTGTGGCTATTTGAAAAAGTTCTCTCTTTATGTTCTCTCTGTGCTGATGGTATTCTGGTTTTTTTAAAATTACCCTCTGTATTAGGATTACCTGAAGCATAGTCTAATCTGTCTCTATTTAATTTCTTCGACTTTCTCATAATAACATCATGCTCTAGTTGAAGTAAGGTGGTACTAATGTTGGAATAGATCCTTCTATATTCAGTGCTGCTAGAATATTTGTTCAGACATTCACTAAGCTTATTAACCTCTATGGTGGCTGCATCAGCCAATTTGGATCTTTTGTCACATAAGATGCACAATAGAGTGTTCATGCATTTTTTTAAAATAAAATCCCAGTTCGTAGTGAACTCTGCATCATCTTGAAATGGGGAGTTCAAAGTTATTCTCAACCCTCTTGGGCAGATGTTTTCATTGATGTAAATAGACATAAATCTGGCATCTATGCCATACTGCACTTCTCTCTTGAGAGTGTCCTCAAGTTTATGTAGCAATTCCTTCATTAATTTGACCTCGTTGTCATCTAGGGTGTTGTCCTCAGTCAATGTCTCATTCCCAATGATGTTGGTAGTCCCGATGACCTGTTGTATTAATTTCTCCCGTGAAGAGAACCTTGTATGAAGGTAATCCATCTTCAAAGTTTATGCAGCTCTCTGTCCCCAGTGGGGTTTTTTTACCCCAATCAGCGGTTCCTTCCCACAGAACCAGTGATTCAGTAACTGCAAAATATAAAGGGAGGGGACAAGAGGCGCAATAGTGCCCTATCACTAGTGACACTAGTATGTAGACGGTGGTGCTGTGTGGCCGCTCACCTGATCCAGTTGTGGTCCCCACAACTGGTTTGACTGCGTTTAGGAATCAATGTTCCAAGCTGCTGCAGGACCTCCACCTACCACTGGATCGTGGTATGTTCCAAGAAAGATGATGGGAGTGATGGTGTGTCACGGTCCGCGCTGATTCTGGATTAAAAACTCACCAAAGAGCCCAGCAAACTTTCATCCTCTTTATTCCTTATTCCAACGCGTTTCAACGCCACAACCCGGCGTCTTCCTCAGGGATATTACAAGCATACTCATAGAGGGGGTTTTTATAGCCCCTAGATCTACAAAAAAGAGGTGTCATCTATTTACCAATGATGATGAGGATGACATCATTGGTAAATAGATGACACCTCTTTTTTGTAGATCTAGGGGCTATAAAAACCCCCTCTATGAGTATGCTTGTAATATCCCTGAGGAAGACGCCGGGTTGTGGCGTTGAAACGCGTTGGAGTAAGGAATAAAGAGGATGAAAGTTTGCTGGGCTCTTTGGTGAGTTTATAATCCAGAAGCAGCGCGGACCGTGACACACCATCACTCCCATCGTCTTCATAAGGTGGATTTGCATATTGCGTTGATCACATACATTATAAAAGACCCTAAACTAGGCTGAAGGACCTGTGGTGACGTCAGCGGAGTTGCGGTCACGTGATCGGCTCTAAACACATCACGTGACCGGAAGATTAGGAAGCGGTGCAGGAGCGAGCGGCGCCGGCGACCAGAGGAGACGGCTCACACTGGGCTTGTGCAGGGGTGGCACAACCCTCAAAGGTGAGCGCACACATATATAACAGAGAGGGGCCCCCCACTAGACCACTGGGTTCTGCACATGAGCAATCTCCCATATTGTATTTCCATACAGCTGTGAAATTAACTCAGGATTCCCAGGTCTGCAAAACCCTCTTGTTATCTCTAACCTTCCTACTAAAGCAGCTGTTATACCCGAAACCTGAATTTGTGGTCATGCCCATTGGCTGTAGAAGCTGCATGGGGGTCAATAGCACGGAACAATAATCCTCATCATTACACACGCCTTTGGTGTTTCCTCCCATTGCATTTAGGGGTTTGGAAAAGTTTGTCGAACTGTTCAGCGAACTCCAGGAAGTTCATCAAACCTTGAAAGCCTTGCTCATCTCTAGCTTTATCTTTATTGAAGTGATCGGTCGTCAGGTCCCTTCTGAAAAGATCCGCATGTAACAGATAAATTAAATTCTTTATTGCTACCATTTTAGTGTAAACTATTTTTTATATCTCTTTCTATTCTGATTTTTAGTCAGCCAAATAAACAAAACACCTCAATGTAAAAAATGTTCTTTTAATTATTATGACCTAAACCAAATGGTGAGAGTAATAAAACTAAATGGTGTTGACCTGTCCAATAACTTTAAAAAATGACTATATCCAAAAGGAAATATTCTCCCAGTCCCCTAATATCATATGTTATCTTCCATCCCGCACTTCATCTAGCTCAGTATCTGTCTTTGAACCCATCAAGGAAGTTCTAGTTATCTTGCTCCTTGCATCTTTCTCCCTACTTCCTGCACCACTAATCTTTTTCCCTTTCACCTCTTCCAAAGGCACCAACCTACTTCCATCATTCACCTAACTAAAATATTTATCCTCTCTTTCTTATCCAGTATCTTTCACTCCTTCTTCAAAAATGTCAGCATACCTCCATTGCTTAAATATAATTTACGTCTCTTGGCTGTAATTTAGTCTGCAACTCATGATGAGCGAGTAGTGAAATATTCGCACTCGCTATACTCGTAATGAGTAGTTTTATTTTCAATATTCGTGTACTCGTTCAAATAGCGAGTCCAATGTTAGCCAATTAGTTATAGGCTCCACCCACACACATAACATTCAATCTGCCCTCACTGGGGTGCCGACTGCCTTTGTGTACTGAACGGAGTCGGCAATATGTGTTAGATCATTCACAATCGACAAATCACTCATGAGCACCAGCGACACTCACCGAATAAAGAGTATCGTGAATACCGCACTATCCATGCAAGTAGCGAATAGTAATGATTACACTAACTCAATCACATTGATTTTAACCCCCAAATCAATTCAAAGTGGGGGTTAAAATCAATGTTAACTCTTAAGGCCCCGTCACACCATGTGACACCGCCAGAGATGTCGGCGGGGATGTGCGGGAGCGCGCACGCTTTTGGCACCCCGCCAGCGTCACCGCCCCTGTTTACATGGAGAGATACTTCCGGCGAGCTGACAGGCGGCATCGCCGCCGGGGTGTCTCAAAACCCCAGCGGAGATGCAGCACAATGGGAGCCTATGGCTCCCATAGCCTGTCAGCTCGCCGGTGGCCGTTTACATGGAGCGATGTGTACACCTCGCCCCAGATCGGCCGCCTGGTTTCAGAATACTGCTCTAAAACCAGGTGACCAGTTAACGGCATTGCCATCGCCATCTCCCAATTACATTTGTCACCATTTGAAAGCCTCTTCTTCCAAAGAACATCCAAATAGCGTGCTTCTACAGATCGAGGTAGGCACAGAACAATTTTAGGCTCTGCCCAAAGTAGGACAAAACCCAATGTGCAGATGTGGTGCCAAGAAATCTCTCTGTAGCTTCGCGCTATTTAAATGTTATTTAGATATTATTAGTTATTTATATGAATCTGTCACTTCCATTCACACAGCTTTCCTGCCTGTCTCCCTCAAAAGCGAGGTATATGAATCTGTCACTTTTATTAACAACATACTTTTATTAATGTAATATACTGAAATCATCTTACTGTGTGTGATGTGGGATGTTCAGAGGTCATCTTTGGTTCAGAAGTGTTTGACCCATGATGCCCAGGAACTCTATTTGTCTTGCATTTATTGCCTCTTGCTGTCCTGAGTTTCTTTGATTAACTAGTTTAATAGACCCAGATCTAAGTAGAAACTCACTATATATCTAGAGCCAGCTAAGGGGTGCAATCATGCGGGGTCTTGCAATCATGCCAACTGCATAAGTGCTGACTGTACAAGTGTTATGCAGTTACACCAGGCAGTTAAACGGGGCAGGAAACGGGTAAGTCATGCAAGACAAACAAACAGATATATAATTTGTTCGCAAACCTTCTTCTCATCCCTAATAACCTCCCTGTCCCGCAATCCCAAACAACTTTTCAAAACCTTCAATTCCTTACTCCGCCCGCCTGCTCCCCCTCCCTCTCCCTTATCTCTACAGAAGACTTTGCCTCCTTCTTCAAAGAAAAGATTGACAGAATCAGAGACAGCTTTGATCCACTGTCCCCACAGCCTCCCCTCTCGCCTATACTGCCCTCTAGTTCCATCAACTGCTTTCCCCCCATAACTGAAGACCAGCTCTCTTCCCTTCTGTCAAAATCACACCTCACCACCAGCGCCCACGACCCTCTCCCATCCCACCTCATTCCCAACCTCACCTCCGTTATCATCCCAGCCCTAACTCATCTTTTCAACCTATCAATTACCACTGGCACCTTCCCCTCAGCCTTCAAACACGCCTTGATCACACCCATCCTCAAAAAACCCAACAACGACCCAACAACTGTCTCCAAATACCGCCCTATATCTCTCCTCCATTTCGCCTCTAAACTCCTTGAACAGCATGTCCAATCTGAGCTGTCCTCTCTCCTCTCCTCCTGCTTCCTCTTTGACCGCCTGCAATCTGGCTTCCGACCCCTCCACTCCACTGAAACAGCCCTGACCAAAGTCACCAACGACCTACTTACTGCCAAAAGCAAGCGCCACTACTCTGTTCTCCTCCTCCTCGACTTGTCCGCCACCTTCGACACTGTTGACCACTCCCTTCTACTTCAGATCCTGGAATCTCTTGGCATCACGGACCTTGCCCTCTCTTGGATCTCCTCATACTTAACGGACCGGACCTTCAGCGTCTCCCACTCCCTCACGTTCTCCTCGCCCTACCCCTTATCTGTTGGGGTCCCCCAGGGCTTGGTTCTTCAATATACACTCTAGGCCTAGGGAAACTCGTTGAGTCCCATGGCCTCCAGTACCACCTCTATGCCGACGACACCCAAATCTACCTGTCTGGTCCTGACATCACCTCCCTTCTATCCAAAATTCCACACTGCTTGTCCGCCATCTCATCTTTCTTCTCTGCTCGCTTCCTTAAGCTGAACATGGACAAAACAGAGTTCATAGTCTTCCCCCCAAGACACTTCCCCTCACTACCTGACCTATCCATTGTCATCAACGACTGCTCTCTCTCCCCAGTCCCCCACGGCAAGTGCCTCGGGGTTATCCTCGACTCTTCCCTCTCCTTCAAGCCCCACATCCAGGACCTTGCCACCTCCTGCCGACTCCAGCTCAAAAATATCTATAGGATCCACACTTTCCTTGACCACGACACTGCTAAAACCCTTATTCACGTTCTCATCATCTCCCACCTTGACTACTGCAACCTCCTGCTCACCGGCCTCCCAATACCTCCCTTGCACCTCTCCAATCTATCCTAAACTCCGCTGCCCGCCTAATCCATCTGTCTCCCCGCTACTCCCCTGTCTCCCCCCTCTGCCAAGCCCTTCACTGGCTCCCTACTTCCCAGAGATCCTGGTTTAAAACATTAATCATAACATACAAAGCCATTCACAACCTGTCCCCTCCATACATCTCTGACATGGTCTTCCGATACCTACCCTCACGCAACCTGCAATCCTCCTAAGAGCTCCTCCTCTACTCCCCCCTCATCTCCTCTTCACACAATCGCATACAGGATTTCTCCCGTGCTTCACCCAGACTCTGGAACTCACTGCCACAACACATCAGACATTCTCCTACCCTGGGAACCTTCAAAAGAAGCCTGAAGACCCACCTCTTCCGCCAAGCCTACCACCTGCAATAAGACCCGTTCCACCACACCGCCTCACGACTGAAACTTCCCTCTCCCACTGTATCCCCACCCGCCCCTCGTAGACTGTGAGCCCTCGCAGACAGGATTTCTCCCTTCTTGTATCTGTACGACCGAATTGTCCACATTTATTGTTACTTGTATTGTTATTATGTTAGTTGTCCTAAGTCTGCCCCTTTTAGCATTTAAAGCACCATGGAATATAATGGCACTATATAAATAAATAATAGTAATAATTTAGATGAAAAGGCTGTCGTATGGCGAGGAGCAGAAGGACAGATAGAGAGGATAAGAGGGACGGACTGAGCTACTATTAAACCCATCAGACCAGAGCAAGATAATTATCTTACAAGGTGGAAAGTTTCCACAGCTTATTTATTAGGTGTACAGGGGGAGTCAGGGCATAATAGCCGCCTTCTTAAAATACATAAAGGAAGGGAAGTTAGGGCATATCTGGGAGCAGCACCATATAATAAGAAGATCAAAAAATTATATAATGTGAAAATAACAATAACTTTATTCACTACACACAGGGGTTAAAAACATTTAAAAGGCATAGGGGCCCCCGGGCACGCGGCAGCATAGAAATATGACATATCACACTGGCCATACATAAATACAGTACAGCCCAAAAGTTTGGACACACCTTCTCAATCAAAGCTTTTTCTGTATTTTCATGACTTTGAAAGTTGTAGATTCACACTGAAGGCATCAAAACTATGAATTAACACATGTGGAATTATATACTTAACAAAATAGTGTGAAACAACTGAAAATATGTCTTATATTCTAGGTTCTTCACAGTAGCCACCTTTTGCTTTGATTACTGCTTTGCACACTCTTGGCATTCTTTTGATGAGCTTCAAGAGGTAGTCACCGGAAATGGTCTTCACTTCACAGGTGTGCCCTGCCAGGTTTAATAAGTGGGATTTCTTGCCTTATAAATGGGGTTGGGACCATCAGTTGTGTTGTGCAGAAGTCTGGTGGAGACACAGCTGATCGTCCTACTGAATAGACTGTTAGCTGCTTTTTTCTTGCCATAATACAAATTCTAAGTAAAGAAAAACGAGTGGCCATCATTACTGTAAGAAATGAAGGTCAGTCAGTCCGAAAAATTGGGAAAACTTTGAAAGTGTCCCCAAGTGCAGCTGCAAAAACCATCAAGCGCTATAAAGAAATTGGCTCACGTGAGGACCACACCAGGAAAGGAAGACCAAGAGTCACCTCTGCTGCGGAGGATAAGAACATCCGAGTCACCAGCCTTAGAAATCGCAGGTTATCAGCAACTCAGATTAGAGACCAGGTCAATGCCACACAGAGTTCTAGCAGCAGACACATCTCTACAACAACTGTTAAGAGGAGACTTTGTGCAGCAGGCCTTCATGGTAGAATAGCTGCTAGGAAACCACTGCTAAGGACAGGCAACAAGCAGAAGAGACTTATTTGGGCTAAAGAACACAAGGAACAGACATCAGACCAGTGGGAATCTGTGCTTTGGTCTGATGAGTCCAAATTTGACATCTTTGGTTCCAACCACCGTGTCTTTGTGCGACGCAGAAAAGGTGAACGGATGGACTCTACATGCCTGGATCCCACCGTGAAGCATGGAGGAGGAGGTGTGATGGTGAGGGGGTGCTTTGCTGCTTTGAAGCTCATCAAGAGAATGCCAAGAATGTGCAAAGCAGTAATCACAGCAAAAGGAAGAACCTAGAATATAAGACATATTTTCAGTTGTTTCACACTTTTTTGATAAGTATATAATTCCACATGTGATAATTCATAGTTTTGATGCCTTCAGTGTGAATCTACAATTTTCATAGTCATGAAATTACAGAAAACTCTGTGAATGAGAAGATGTGTCCAAACTTTTGGTCTGTGCTGTATATGGAGAACATAGAAGAGCAGCAGGCATCCAGGCAAAGAATTAGCACATTTAACAAAGCATATTAGGGATAGAAACAAACAAATGTCGTAACAAGGGCATAGAGATCCAAGTATAGAAAATATAATGAAGACTAGGTATCGGTAATAGTACAAGAGCTATATGAAAGCCAGGGTAGTTATTGGCCTGAGGAATGGTGGGTGAAAGAACATGCCCAATGGTGTCAACAAAATACACTAATCATCATGACATCAAGCCAATATAAGGTAATAATAACATATAAGTAGAATATAAATCATATATCATAAAGAAAATGATAAACCTTAATAATGACCTGGTTCCATCACATAATCGCCTATGTAGACATATACCTCATTGTCTAATGTGATATATATTTAACCACTCTGGTCAAATAAGTGGTTGTGGCCCAGAAAGCTCATACTTAGGCCCATGAATATGGTCCATGGTTGAAAAACCTCTAGTCACGGTTACCATCAGTGTTCCAGATGGGATTCCCTTATATTGTAAACATAAAGTACACATTATAATGCTGCCAAGTCAGAGTGCGGACGTCATACAGTCACCAGTCAGAAGTCCGGAGTCGTCGTGGAGTTGCCCTAGTAATAGTGCTGTCAGAGTGCCAGGGGTACCCAGACCCCACGCGTTACGCTGCTCACATGCAGCTTTCTTAAAATGCAGCATAGGTGCTGCAGAAAGTGGCGCTTGTAGTTTAAAAGGCCCAAATCAGGTGACATGTTCACTTTAATTGGCACGTTGTAAACTCAACTAATCCCTAGCACCATTGCTCCATCAGAGCACACTTAAAAAAACCTGTTATGATTCAACCTGTTACAGTCATATGAAAAAGTTTGGGCACCCTTCTTAATCTTTCTCATTTTTTTTGTTTAAAATAGTTTTTTTGCACCAGCTATTTCAGTGTGATATATGTAATAACTGATGGACATAGTAATATTTCAGGATTGAAATGAGGTTTATTGCACTAACCAAAAATGTGAAATATGCATTATTTCAAAATTTGACAGGTGCCAAAGTATGGGCACCTTCGGATTTTCATAATTTGAATACTCCTAACTACTTTTTACTAACTTACTGAAGCACTAAATTGGTTTGGTAACCTCATTGAGCTTTGTACTTCATAGCCCGGTGTATCCAATCATGAGAAAAGCTATTTCAGGTGTCCACTTGCAAGTTGTTCTCCTAGTTGCATCTTCTCTGAGGAGTGGCATTATGGGCTCCTCAAAACAGCTCTCACATGATCTGAAAAAAAAGATCGTTCAACATAGTTGTTCAGGGGAAGGATACAAAAAGTTGTCTCAGAGATTTAACCTGTCAGTTTCCACTGTGAGGAACATAGTAAGGAAATGGAAGACCACAGGGACAGTTCTTGTAAAGGCCAGAAGTGGCAGGTCAACAGAAATATCAGAAAGGCAGAGAAGAAGAATGGTGAGAACAGTCAAGAACAATCCACAGACCACCTCCAAAAACCTGTAGCATCATCTTGCTGCAGATGGTGTCACTGTGCATCGGTCAACAATACAGCGCACACTGCACAAGGAGAAGCTGTATGGGAGAGTGATGCGAAAGAAGCCGTTTCTGCATGCACGCCACAAACAGAGTCGCCTGAGGTATGCAAAAGCACATTTGGACAAGCCAGTTTCATTTTGGAAGAAGGTCCTGTGGACTGATGAAACAAAGATTGAGTTGTTTGGTCATACAACAAGGCGTTATGCATGGCGCCATAAAAACACAGCATTCCAAGAAAAACACTTGCTACCCACTGTCAAATTTGGGGAAGGGTCCATCATGCTTTGGGGCTGTGTGGCCAATGAAGGCACCGGGAATCTTGTTAAAGTTGAGGGTCGCATGGATTCCACTCAGTATCAGCAGATTCTTGAGAATAATGTTCAAGAATCAGTGTCAAAGTTGAAGTTACGCCGGGGATGGATCTTTCAGCAAGACAATGATCCAAAACACCGCTCCAAATCTACTCAGGCATTCATGCAGAGGAACAATGACAATGTTCTGTAATGGCCATCCCAGTCCCCAGACCTGAATATCATTGAACATCTGTGGGATGTTGTGAAGCGGGCTGTCCATGCTCGGCGACCATCAAACTTAACTGAACTGGAATTGTTTTGTAAAGAGGAATGGTCAAAAATCCTTCATCCAGGATCCAGGAACTCATTAACAGCTACAGGAAGCGACTAGAGACAAAAGGTGGATCTACTAAATATTAATGTCACTTTTCTGTTGAGGTGCCCATACTTTTGCACCTGTCAATTTTTGAAATAATGCATGTTTCACATTTTAGGTTAGTACAATAAACCTCATTTCAATCCTGAAATATTACTGTGTCCATCAGTTATTACATAGATCACACTGAAATAGTTGGTGCAAAAAAACAATTTTAAACCCAAAAGAATGAGTAAGATTAAGAGGGGTGCCCAAACTTTTTCATATGACTGTATCTGCGCATACACCACCTTCAATAGTGACCTCCAGATGTTAACCCGAGCATACGTTGCCTCCAGCACAATTTTGCTGCATAGCATTGGTAGATGGATGTGCAAAAGCAACGCCAACAGCAAATATGGCATTTGCACAAAATTTTAAAGATGGAGGCGCATACGAATTCAGAGAGCGCCACCCACAATCTCACCCCGATGCACAAAACCTTTAATGTGAATTAGACAAGAACAAGACTACTGATTTTTTTCTGTACATGTGTCTATTAAATCAATAAAACGGGGCCATTATAACCATACCTTTACCTTAATAAGTTTAATCATGATGACAGGTTCTCTTTAAACTTAGTTTATGTGAATTCTGAGACACAGTAAGTATACTAGTCAAAATGTTTAAAGACTATGAGTTATTTTGCAATATTCACAAAGGAATTGATAACACTTAAATGTGTTGTTGTGCTTTAAGGTCGGGTTACACGTTGCGATGTCCCAGTGACCCGACCAACGATCGGGATTGCTCGGACATCGCTATCTGATCGCTGTTGTCACACAGGCAGACTCACCAGCGATCACCCCATCTGCGCCCGACACTCGACGGTCGCTATGATCGGTCAGGGTCTCGGGCGCAGACTGGGTATCGTTGGTCGTTCTCGCTTTCACACATGGCAATCAAAAAATGGTCCTGGCTACTCCGCAACGATCAGCGATCCCATGTGTCCAGAGACTGTCTAAGCTCCTGGACACATGCTGAGGTCATAAATGGCCAAATTTGTGTTTTATCCATAAAAATCTACAAAGCCGGTAATTGTCGGCTTTGCAGTTTCATTTCTAAACGCCTGCGGCTCCTGTCAGTGAACAGCGGTAATGTACGCTGTCCAGGGTCCTGAGTGCTGAAGTAATCAGCACAGGCAAACTACTGTGCTGATTACTTAGCTGTTCAGGACCCTGGACAGCGTACATTACCGCTGTTCACTGACAGGAGCCGCAGGCGTTTAGAAATGAAACTGCAAAGCCGACAATTACCGGCTTTGTAGATTTTTATGGATAAAACACAAATTTGGCCATTTATGACCTCAGCATGTGTCCAGGAGCTTAGACAGTCTCTGGACACATGCCGACATGAGTGTTAAAGCACATTATAATAATCATTTTGCACCGCTGCTGTCACAGCGGGGCAGGATGATTATTACTGTACGCGCATGGTGGGAAATTCAAAATTGCCAGCTATTGACAGCTGTCGAGTTTGAATTCTCCCAACCAATGCTGCCCGCGGTCCTTAAGGACCGTGGACAGCATCACAAACGCACGCACCACACACGCACTCACACCTCACACTCGCAGCACACTCACCTCAATACATGCAGGCGCACTCACCACACTCGCACCACACACACCCAACAACACGCATAACACTAGCATCACTGTCGTGCATCAAACACGCTCCGTGTTTGATGCACGACAGTGTGCCTTCAACCTATGAAGCACTCCAGCATATTAGTGCTCCTTCATCATTAATCAAAATGAATCTACCCTAGAATAGCTTTAATAAAATTGACAGCTCATTAAGCAAATAACAAGCCCTAACACATCTCCGTTAATGAAAGAATGCAAACGTTATGGCTTGAAATATCTCGTCTGAAGCTAATTTTTTTTAAAGAAATGTATACTTTTTTTACTAATTAAAAAAGAAAAAAAAAAAAAAACACACATATTGGGTATCACTGTAATTAAATGCAGCTGGAGAATTACAGGAGCACCTCAATGAATAAGAATGTCATCAAAAAGTTAACTTATTTCAGTAATTCAATATATAAAGTGAGACACATATATTATAGTCATTACACACAGAGGGATCTACTTCATGTGTTTATTTCTGTTAATGTTGATGATTAATGAAGACCCAAAGGTCATTATCTTAGAAAATTAAAGTAGGGAGGATGAAGGGTTAAAACTGCGCTGCCATATTTCATGAGACATCAGGAGGAATATAATATTGATTTATTAGTCAACGTGTTTCCGGGCTCCCAGAAACACCCTGAATCATGGCAATATGACATGGCTTGTTAGAAAGCGACTATGACTTTGAGGAGCTACTTAAAGATGGCGCTGGAGTTCATCCACTTCCTTACTGAAATGCAAATGTGCATATTTCCTAGAGGAGGGATGTGGCTACAATCTCCTCACCTACTTAACTGTCTTCTTATGGTTGCAGGAAATTTCCTCTCCATAAGGTAGATAGCGAGTTCTCAGACCTTGTCTTAGCCCACGCACAAAGCCACATCAGAATATCCCACACACTACACTGATGAGGGGCAGGTACTCTGAAACGCAGCATCTGTAGTTTGGGGTTCTGATCTGGCACAAATCCCTTAGTCATATTAAAAAGCTTGTTAGAAAGCGACTATGACTTTGAGGAGCTACTTAAATGTGACGCTGGAGTTCATCCACTTCCTTACTGAAGTGCAAATTTGCATATTTCCTAGAGGAGGGATGTGGCTTTAAATCTCCTCACCTACTTAACCGTCTTCTTATGGTTGCAGGAAAACTCCTCTCCATAAGGTAGATAGCAAGTTCCCAGGCAATATGATATTGATTTGTGATGATACTTTTATTAATTGAGGTGCACTAGTATGGTCATTTATTTATTTTTGCATTACAATGACATAAGTAAAAAAACAAAAATATGGAATAAGAAAAAAGGAATAAAGAATAAGTATAAGGAATTAGGAATATAGAATAGAATTCTTTGTGTAACTTGTCATCACTTTCCATTTTTTTCCATTTTTCAGTTCATTGAATGATAAAATGAATTTTCCATTATAAATGACTCCTTCCTGCTACTAAACAAGCCAGTGTATGGCTTTGTGGATGGATAAAAAGAATATGTCTCTTGGCAGAAAGAGAAGAAAAACTGAAAGTGCAAAAACAGGAAATCCCTATGTAGGAAAGAGGTGAAGTGAGTGTGGCTCCAGGCCTGTCCTTTTTTAACACCTCGGTCTACTTTCCTTAACCTTAAAACAATCATCCCTGTGAGAGACATTTTGACTTTGCAGCACTGACGTGAACCAGTTCTATGGATTTTTTAACCAATCTAAATCCACCAATATGTCCTGATTCTCCAGTCTAAGGGCGTATGCAGACATTCGTGCAGCATGGTCCATGCACAGACCAGAATACAGAGACCGACCGTGGCTCTCCCGATCAAAGCGTGAAGGCTTCCTATATTTCCATGAGCGGGTCACACTTGGGTCAGGAGACCTTCAGCCAGTCTGCTCCCTTGTGGGCTGTGCATGGACCGGCTTCAGGTCTCTTGCATCAAGGGTGACAGCCTCATAAAAATATATAAAGCTTTCACACTTGGATCAGGACAGCTGCGGCTGGACTGTGCATTATAGTCTGTGCATGGGCTGTAGTGCCCGGACGTCTAAGGGTGCCTTCACACTGCGGCGTGATCCGGTCCGGGGTTGTCCGGGATGACCCTGACAGACGCGGACCGGATCAGCACACAGAGCTGGAGGGCTAATATGCCCTCCAGTCTGGTGTGCAGCCGCACGCAGTTCCCACTGCTGATGAGTCAGGACCGCGGTGACGCGGTCCCGACCTGTCAGCGGCTGCAGCTGCGTGTGGCTGCACACCAGACCGGAGGGCATGTTAGCCCTCCAGCCCTGTGTGCATATCCAGTCTGTGGCTGTCAGGGTCATCCCGGACAGCCCCGGACCGGATCACGCCGCACTGTGAACCCACCCTAAAAGAGCCCTAAAGCCACGTGCACACATTGAGTAATGGTGAGTTTTTTAATGAAGTATTTGTAGCCAAAACCAGTAATAGGTGATCAATACAGAAATGGTGACATGTTTCTATGATACTTTTCCTCTGACTGCTCCACTCCAGGTTCTGATTCCCAAATACAGAGGTAAAAACTCATCAAATATTCAATGGGTGAAAATGGTTCTATGTCCTGAAGAAGGAGCCTCATGATTGAACATGCGGGGACTCAATAAACTATGGTATTCACCCATCCTGGTCTCCTCCATTGGTCTTCCTTCCTGACATGCTAAGTCTGCAAACATGGCAGATTTAAAAAGTAAAAAATATTATTAATATTGTTATTAATAAAAACATTGATGACTATTCTACTAATAATAATATTTTTATCATAAAAATAAGAAAAGACAATTTTACAGAAATATTTCTTGAACTCGAGAATCCCCGCCACGCAGGTAACCTTACATCAGATTTTACCATTTTCCTGCATATTCAGTTCTCTATTAATGAGAATGATGTAATTTTTTTGTTTCTTTTAAAAGTTTTGTATGAATAAATAATAAAAGAACAACAGTCACCAGTCCCCCAGCTTTCCAGGGTTACACGGCTCCTCTCCAATGTCTGATCCTCTGTGAGATTACGGGGCACAAAGTCACTACCTGGATTTATATAAAGTCAGTGACTCTGGAAAACAACAGCAGGAAAAACTTTCCCCTTAGCCTCATGAGTCTCCAGTGTCTAAATCTCCGAGGAGGAAAACTCCTAATGATTCCTTACAGAAGAGTAAGGGCCCTTTCACATCAGCGTTTTTTGAAATTTGCGGTAGATGCGGTGAAAAAAACGCATCTGCCGCAATTACCGCATACCGGCTCCACTTGCGGCGCGGTTGCGGTAAACGCCATGCAAAGTATAGGCGTACTTGCGGCAGGTGCGGCAAGTGCGGTTTTGCACTTGCGGCAGGTGCGGCAGCGAAAAAAACCGTGGTCAGCCGCGTTTTTTTTCGCTGCCGCACCTGCCGCAAGTGCAAAACCGCACTTGCCGCACCTGCCGCAAGTACGCCTATACTTTGCATGGCGTTTACCGCAACCGCGCCGCAAGTGGAGCCGGTATGCGGTAATCGCGGCAGATGCGTTTTTTTCACCGCATCTGCCGCAAATTTCAAAAAACGCTGATGTGAAAGGGCCCTAAAAGAGTTTCTAAAGTAAAAGGAAAACTTTATCCAGGGCATTGCACTTTAAAGGGAAAAAAGTCATCACATTTTACTTATGGATGTAGTGGTATCACTGAGTAGGTAGTGAGTCAGTCATGAGTAATCTACCATAGAAGCTTTAGTCCCTGCCCCTCCTGTACCTGTACGTCCTGATCGCCTAGATTTAGTGTACTTGTTCTTGTCTCCCTCATCCTCATGTAAAGCGCCATGGAACCTAATGGCGCTATATAAATAAATAATAATAATAATAATAATAATAATAGTGCCATTGAGTTTACCAGTAACTTTAACTTTAAACCTAGTGAATTTAATATAGCTTTAAAAGAAAGTTTTTAAGCTTCCTTAAAGAGATCCTGACCTTGCAAAATGTGCCCCCAGCCTCTATATATCTGTCCCTGCACCATGTTAATAGATTTCTAGGCATCCCTTTGTGCTTGTAAAGCGATATAGTAAACTTTAGATAAGTTGTTATGATACCTTATGATCTGCGGCTTCTCATCATTTGAGAAGCCACAAAAGGCGTTCCTTTCTGGGCCTCCTCGCCGCCTGCTTTGTAATTATTCACGCCCCTATAGACGTGCTACAGAGCAGGGACAGTGCTCATCATGTAAGGGGCGGTAAATCCGGATATGACTCTAATCGCGTCATATCCGGCTTTACCACGTCAGTACACCCATTAGGGTGTACTGCCGACCTCGCGATGAGGAGTGCGCATGTGCGATGGGTGTACTGACGTGGTAAAGCTGGATATGACGCCATTAGCCTCATATCAGCTTTACCGCCCCTTACATGATGAGCACTGTCCCTGCTCTGTAGCACGCCCATAGAGACATGAATAATTACAAAGCAGGCAACGGGGAGGCCAAGAAAGGAACGCCTTTTGCGGCTTCTCAAATAATGAGAACCCGCAGATCATAAGCTATCATAACAACTTATCTAAAGTTTACTATATCGCTTTACAAGCACAAAGGGATGCCTAGAAATCTATTAACATGGTGCAGGGACAGGTATATAGAGGCTGGAGGCATATTTTACGAGGTCAGGATCCCTTTAAGGTTTTAGGTGTTGGGATACCTGCAGGCTGTGAACCTTTGAAAGAATGTAAGATGTGCAGCCAACTGGAAAATCCAGGAACCTTAAATTGAAATCCAAAAAGGACGAAGTGTATAATGATCCGCGCTGCTGAAATGAGAAGGGTGAACCAAGGGTTCAAGGAACCTTAAAATATCCTTTAAATATCTTTATAAGGCACTTTTACAGCCCACATCTGAAGAGAATTACCTGGTTGTCTAGTGGGGTTTTGTTTGCAGGTGTGGGGGGATTTTTTCTCACTTCCGGAGGCCGTGCAGCCCTGCACAGCCTCAGCCTGTTGCGGTGGATGGCCGCAGATCCTGGCAGTATCATTCTCTCTCTCACACAATCAGTTCCTTCTTCCTGTCAGGTGACTGGCTTCATCCAATCATGTGACCAATGACATCACCACAGGTCCTTTAGTCTCTTGGATCTGGCTCCAGTTTACAGCTGCTCCTGTAATAACCCTCGGATGGGGAAGTATCAACAATGCAGACGTTAATTAACACAGAAGTGCTGGATTACAAGAGCCACAAGTTTATTACCTATAGTACACCACAACGCGTTTCCATGGAGGTCCACTGTCTTCACCTGATGAAGACGGCGGACTGCTGTGGAAACTCGTTGTGGTGTACTATAGGTAATAAACTTGTGGCTCTTGTAATCCAGCACTTCTGTGTTAATTAATTTCCACATATTGAATATGGCATGTTGTGCACTCGATAAGATATACAACATTAGTACTACAGCAATTAATAAATGTTCTGATATAATATCTCTTACCATAGATGCAAGAAACAAATGTGTCATCTTTCTGTGCATGACCGCAGGCTATACACCTAGTGTGTCCGCACTTACAAGAGCCACGCAATGTTATCCAAGTATCACTAACTTTTCCTGGAGACCTAGAGAAAAAGCTAAGAGATAGTAAAGAACTCAGAGTAGGAGCTTTTCTGGTGCAGAAACGAACTGGACATTCATGCAGAACTTTGTCTAGTTTATTGTCCCTATTTAGGATTCGGAGATATTTCTTCATGATTTTTACACTATCATTATATTGGGGACTGAACATAGTGGAAAAGGTCAATACTTCTTCACTGGATGTTGGAGAAACCAGCCTGTAAGATCAATAAGATCTTTCCTATCTTTGGAGTTGACAATGGTGGTAGCACGTTTTAAGATGTTGTAAGGATAGCCCCTGTACCGGAGTCTCTCTTTCACCTTGGCCGCTTCCAGCTCCAATTGTGTGGAATTAGAACAATTGCTCTTGGTGCGTATGAGTTCTGTAGGCATATTTATGACTAATTCATTTAGGGGCGGGTAACTGAGACGCAAGTTGTTACATAGAGAATCTCATTGGATATTTCGTCTCGGCTCCCGTACGCCTAATAGTTTGAATGTTAGGCTAGATATTATTCTCCAATACTAGGACATTTATTATCATGTCTGTGTTCCTATATTTTTCATAGTTTGATGTTTATTTATTCTCATGAGCACTTTTGTTTTCATTTTTTTATCTGTTTATGTTTGATTCTGTGTTAATTTAATGTATTACTGCAGATGTGCACCAATCAGGGAGTAGGTATTTATACCACACCCATGACTTCCCTTCAGTAGACATGATTAAGACCTGAGTGTCAAAATGCGTTGGTCTTAGTACCTAGCACCTTGCCTGTATTGAATCTTTTTTGTGCAATAAAATAAACCTCTTGTTTCAAAAGGATTTTGTCTCGCTGGACCTTCCTTTAGATGAGTGAGGATGTGGTCCAGAAGTGGCGTTTTTCCAATAGTGGGCGGTGGAACTGTGAAAGTTTCAAGGGGTGGAGGCAGGGCTAGGGTGGAGTCATAGGGGTGCCCAAAAATGTTGCCAGTGAGGGTCCTGAATTTCCTAGTGGCAGCCCTGCCTCCCATTACTGGTTTCTATAGACCAAATTCTACAGGCAGCCCCTTGCTCTATCTGTAACTATGTCGTCCCCCCTCACTTCACCCCTCCCCAGTCAGATATTTACAACATGATAGAGTTATAAAACCTACAGAGCTGAATGTTTCTGGTTTTTCCCTCCAAGAATGTCTTTTGTCTTCAAGAAAACACACTTTGCACCAAATTTAATAATGCACATTAATGTCACAATTACACAAATCATATTTTCAGGGTGTGGATGACTTGAGGATTTCAGAGTATGTTGTTACGTTCTCGAATAAATATCAGAAACCTGGGAAACAAATTTCTGATTACCTTCAAATCATATTTGGACTCAAAAACACATAGAATCATAAGGGAAATATGATAATAATAATAATTTTTATTTATATAGCGCCAACATATTCAGCAGCGCTTCACATTCACAATACAAAGTTCACATTTAAACAATCATAAGAAACAATTAGAAAATACAATACAATGCCAAAAACAATACAATACAAAGCATAACAATACAATAATTGGAGCAAAAAATGGCAACCCTGCTCATAAGAGCTTACAATCTAACAATGAGGTGGGGGTGACAGGTATAGGTGCTCTTTTGCAATGATAGTATAGTCAACTTGAGGAGATGGGGAACAGATAGGAGCAGAATAAGTGGCCACAACCCGTTGTATGTGATCCACTTGAGGCGGAGCGGATAGGCTATGTCTAGATGACTGATTTGGGATCATGATAGGCCGCCCTAAAAAGATGTGTTTTTAGGGATCGCCTAAAACTATTTAAGTTGTGGATACATCTAATTTTTTGGGGTAGAGCATTCCAAAGAATTGGTGCGGCTCGGGAGAAGTCTTGGAGCCGGGAGTGGGAGGTTCGGATTAATGCAGAAGTGAGTCTAAAGTCACTTCCAGAGCGAAGAGAACGGCTGGGGTGATAGACAGAGATGAGGGAGGAGATGTATGAGGGTGCTGCACTGTGAAGATCTTTGTGGGTGAGAACAAGCAGTTTGAAATGGATCCTATAGTATATAGGCAGCCAGTGTAATGACTGGCATAGAGCAGAAGCGTCTTAGTAACGATTAGCTAGATAGGTAATCCTGGCTGCTGCATTAAGGATGGACTGGAGAGGGGACAGTCTAGTGCGGGGGAGGGCAACTAAGAGGGAATTACAATAGTCAAGGCGGGAGTGAATCAGGGCCACAGTGAGGGTTTTTGTGGTTTCCGAGGTGAGAAAGGGACGAATTCTGGAGATGTTCTTCAGGTGCAAGAGGCAAGAGCGGGTGAGAGATTGTATATATGGGGTGAAGGAAAGATCAGAGTCAAACATAACACCCAGACAGCGAGCTTGCTGACTCGGCACTATTGTGGTGCCGCACACTGAGAGAGAGATGTCATATTTAGGGAGGTTAGTGGAGGGCGGGACCAGGAGTAGTTCAGTTTTGGAAAGATTAAGTTTCAAGTAGAGAGCAGACATGATATTGGAAACTGCGGTTAGACAGTCATTGGTGTTCCTTATTAAAGCGGGAGTAAGGTCAGGGGAAGAGGTGTATAGTTGTGTGTCATCAGCATAAAGATGGTACTGGAAGCCAAATCTGCTGATGGTCTGTCCAATCGGGGCTGTGTAGAGTGAGAAGAGAAGAGGTCCAAGGACTGAACCCTGAGGGACCCAATAGTGAGAGGAAGAGGGGAGGAAGTGGAGCCAGCACAGGATACACTGAAAGAGCGGTCAGAAAGATAGGAAGAGAACCAGGAGAGAACCGTGTCCTTGATGCCAATGGAGTGCAGCATAGAGAGTAGGAGATGGTGGTTAACAGTGTCAAAGGCTGCAGAGAGATCAAGAAGGATAAGCAGAGAGTGGTGACCATTACGTTTTGCCATCAGAAGGTCATTGGTCACCTTGAAGATTTTGGTTAAGAGAGTGGTGACCACCGGAGAGAGAGAGAGACTGGAGTAGGTGTGAGGGGATGGGGTCAGCAGTGCATGTGGTGGGACGAGAGGAAGAGAGGAGCCTGGAGACTTCATCTTCTGTGACCGGGTCAAAAGTAGTGAGTGAGCCACAGGAAATGTGGGGAGAGGTAGGGGTAACAGCAATTTGAGGTTGGGAGTTGATTTCCTGACGGATGTTTTCTATTTTCTCTGTGAAGCCAGGTCATCAGCACAGAGGTCAGTGATGGGGGCCTGCACTTTAGGACTGAGGAGAGAGTGAAAGGTGTCAAAGAGTTTTTTTGGGTTGTTGTATAGTGAGGAGATCAAAGTGGTCAAGTAGGTTTGTTTGGCGAGGTGAAGGGCAGAATTGTAAGTTCTCAGAATAAATTTGTAGTGAATGAAGTTTTCTGGAGTGCAACTTTTCCTCCATAGACATTCAGCACTCCTAGAGCATCGCTGGAGGAATAGAGTTTGTGATATGAGCCAGGGCTGTCTTGCTCTGTGTTTGGAGGTTTTGAGGGTAGGGGCGCTGCTTGGTCCAGGGACCTTCTGAGAGAGTCATTTAAGTGATTGACTGCTAGATCGGGACAGGAAAATGAGGAGATTGGGGACAGTGATGAGTGTAGAGAGTCTGAGAATGTGTGAGGGTTTATGGCCTGTAGATTTCTGAATGTGTGATATGTAGGAATGTGCTGGGGTGGGCGAGGGTTAGTGAGTGTGAAGGAGAGAATGTTGTGGTCAGAGAGGGGAAGTTCTGAATTATCTAAGGAGGAGGTTGAGCAGAGCCGGACAAAGATCAGGTCAAGGGTGTTACCATCCTTGTGTGTCATCGAGGTGCGTCATATGATGCCAATATCTTTGACCTGTGAGCTTAAAGGCCATAGATATGAAGAAAAGGAGTTTTTCATAACTTTTGGAGATGGGTGTTCTTCTCAAAAAAGAGCCCATATGTCAGGTCAGCAAAGTGGGAGTTCTTAGCTTTATCGCCAAAGCATAAAACAAGAGCGTCCATTTTTGAAAGTTCATTCCAGCCCAGACGAAGGACTTAGCACGACCTCTTGCTGTGAGGCGGAATCATAACCCATTTTTGGGGTACCTTCCCTCCCCTATATCTCCAATTGTCACCCCGTGGCACAGGTTTAGTGTTCCATCTTAATTTTATCCTTTTTAGTTTCAAAACTGATTATGCATATATGTAAATTGTCTTTTTTGTAATATATTTTGTATCTTTTGTAAATACTGCCATTATTTTGGAGTAAAACTTATAAATGTGTTAGTTTTTTTTCTTGTCCTATGAGCGAACCGCCAGGTGCTTTCTGTAAATTCACGTTACCAAAAGGGTTTCAGATCCACCTTTTAAGGGTCAGTGGTGGCAGCATCATTTTTGTATTTATGTGATATTGTGCACCTGGTAGTGATCGAGGTATATATATATGTTCCTGGCAGGAACTGGTGGTATATATATATTCTGTCACATCACGTGCCACAATAGACGACATAAATTAGAGCATTAGCCTTTGCTAATCCTATGTCAATACGTGTTTGGCCAGCAGGATACGAGAGTGCCAGAGAGCTGCAGGTCTGATCAAGTTCGTGACAATTGGTGGCAGAGCGGTGGAATCATAAAACATTAGTGATCTGGTTTGAGCAATCATTCCTCTCACCAAAACGTACACGGTTCTTACGAGGACCCTGCGCAAAATGTTTTGAATATCGAACTCAGTGTTTATTAGATCTGAGACAATACTTTATGTGTACAAAGTGGAAAAAAGTGTGTTTTTTTAGGGAGTGCTAAGGCCAAGGAATGTGGGCAAATACCATCCAATTTATGACACAAATCTTTTATATGATCTCTTTATCTCATGTGTTTCCCCCTTGTGGGTGAACAGTTGGAGCTGCTTCTGGCCTCCTGCAATTATTCCCCATGCTGAAGGACTTGAGGTGACGTGGACGAGTAACACCCATCGCGATCACATGACCGGACTGCGTGAGCCTCCGCTCACATCGACGCTCACGGAGCCTTCTTCCAGACAACGGGTCTCACTACTTGCTTGGAACTGGGTTGTTCAGGGTGCACAACCACCATAGGTGAGAGGCCCATTCGGTAATAGTTTACGCCACCACACTATCAGTCCTATTCATTGTGCTCCTTGCTATTTGTGTCTTACTGCAAATACTGTATGTTTAGCAGTCATATCCTCCCTCATCTTTGTTTTTTCTATCCTATCTTTTTTGGGAGATCATGGTTGCAGTTGGGGAGTTCTGGTACAACGGAAAAAAAAACCAATATATACTACCTAAGGCATTGACCTCCTTGGCAAAGACAAAGAACAAATGATTTCTAAACTGGTGCAACTTGAAGCAGAACAAGCCCTTCTCCAGAGTTCAGCAGAAACAGGAGTCAGCCAAAATATGGACAGTACGCACGTCATGGCAGCAACCAGGTCAGAGTGGACCCCTATATGCATATGGCTCTACAGCAACTTCCCACAGAGGATTAAGATGGATCAGTGAGGCTAATTCAGCAACATCAGGAGGCTGCCGAGCAGCAAGCTGAGACCAATCCCGGCGAGATGCTGAGAGAGCTGAATGAGAAGCTCCCGAGCTTCAGACCCGATCCAAGCAAGAGGCTGAGACAGCCGAGCGGCAGGCCCAAGCTCAGAGAGACCATGCACTGCAGATGGCCCAACTCGGGATGTCACCTTCTAACCCACGGATCTGTGAGTCCAATCCACCTTCAACCTCTAAACCCCATCGGGAGCATTTTCTCATGATGGAAAAGAACAGAGACCTTGACACCTTTCTGTGAGGTATTCAAAAGATTTGCAGATGGTACTAGGACGAGACACAGGTTTGTGGGTACAGACACAGGAATATGGCCACAGGGTACTGAAGTAGGTATACGAGCACAGGAGCATTAATACAGACACAGGAGACCTGAGAAGTAGCTAAGAGCCACTACAACATAGACTATGTTACTCAAACACCTCCCAATGAGGGAAGGTGCCTTAAATACACTGTGCTTCTCAGCCATAGGCTGAAAAGCACTTTCAGGTTAATGCGCACTGGTCCTTTAAGAGTCATGAGGAAACAGTTTGCAGCACCTAAGTGCGTTCCCATGAGATGTGTGCAGTGAGCACAGGACCTAGGAGCAGGAAGTCACTGATGGCAAACGAACAGATGGCACGGAACGTCACTACTTACAATGCCCGTTTTTTTTTTTTTTTTTTTGCTTTTCTCGCTGAAAATCTAATTTTTTAATTAATTAATTATGGACCTTCTTTATTTTACCCCCTGATGAATAAACAGTATTCTGTGTAATGAATTTATCTTTGTCTGGTGCAGTATAATGAGTATTCTCCTGCATAGTATTCATCAGTGCATTCTTGTGTAATCTCTATAGATTTTTTTCTTTGGTAAGGTTAGCTCACATTTATTAAGTATATATTTTGCACATTCTTACATATTTTTCCCCTAATTTGCAATTCTCTGTGATTCACAATAGTGAAAAATCTGTGTTTGTGTCCATATGTATCCAATCTTCTTAATTTGTAAATCTATCCCATGATTGGCTGTTACATGTTTTTAAGCCTGCACTATACTTCACTCTGTTATCACTGACTATGGGCACAACGCCAGAAACACATTGAGAGTAAGACTGCATCTCCGCTATCAAGGATGCTTCTATATGTTAATGATTTGATACAATAAAGTTAAAAGGATTTTAAGAAAGACTCCTCCCATGTTTTCTTCTTGTATGATGGTCGAGAGTCGCAGCATTGTGAACCTGAGTCTTGAAGATGTGAACAGCAGGAGGACATAATTGCATGGTGAGGCATATATCTGTTTGCTTTAACTCCTTCCCGACCCATGATGTTTCACAAACGTCATGGGTTTCGGTGCGTTCCCGACCCATGACGTTGTGCAACATCATGGCGGGATCGGGGTCCCGCAGCATCGGTCACCAGGGCCGGTGAAATGCACCGATGCTGCGGGATCATAAGGACCTACACTTTATCCCGGGGGGGTGGCTTAGCTCCCCCATCGTAAAAATCGCTCTGATTCGCAGTTGAAAGCGAAACTGCCAATCAGAGTGATTCACCCCTCCAGATCTGATTGGAGCTCTCCAATCAGGTGTAGAGGGGTGGATCAGCAGGTGCCCTCCCCCTGATCAGCCCCCTTCTGCTCTGGTGCTTTAACAATTGGAATTGTTAGAGGACACCATGTCGCGTATGGAAAGCCCCTGTGTGTGTAAACATTGGAGTTCCCCCACAAGTGATCTTATTTTGGAAGCTAGATCCCCCAAGGAACTTATCTAGATGCATAGTGAGCACTTTGAACCCCCAGTGCTTCACAAATTGATCCGTAAAAATGAAAAAGTACTTTTTTTCACAAAAAAAATTATTTTTTTCATTTTTACAGATCAATTTGTGAAGCACCTGGGGGTTCAAAGTGCTCACTATGCATCTAGATAAGTTCCTTCGGGGGTCTAGTTTCCAAAATGGGGTCACTTGTGAGGGAGCTCCAATGTTTAGGCACACAAGAGCTCTCCATACGTGACATGGTGTCCTCTAACAATTGGAGCTAATTTTCCATTCAAATCGTTAGTGGACACCATGTCACGTTTGGAGAGCCCCTGTGTGCCTAAACATTGAAGCACCCCCACAGTTAACCCCATTTTGGAAACTAGACCCCGCATTACTTCTGCCCGTCATATCGCTGGGTGTACTAGTAAGCGCACAGGCCACCTTCAGAGCATGCGCAGATGGCATGTTGAAAGCAGCCTGTGCGCTTAGTACACCCAGCGATACGTCAGCGGAAGTGACACGGGGCCAGCATCACGTGACCCGCGTCATAGCGATGACGAAATGGGCAGATAGTTTGAATAGTGCCCGAGCTCCAGAAAAAAGAATGCCGCCCATCGGGGAGTCATTTCAGCAGGGAGATGGGGGAGCGCGGCCCAGGAGACCCTGCCTTCTTGTCAAAGACCCCTGTAGGAACACCCATCCGACATGGATTCAGTAAGTTTACAAAATGCTTTATTGCACTTGTAGATCCCTATAAAAGGTCAGACAGGGATGGTTAATAAAGTTGTTTGACGCTGCAGGGACAGGTATTCATAGTTTAGGAGGGCTAGATTAGGTGACAGGTTCCCATTAAACTCGCGTGAGTGCGATGCGAGAAAATCTCACATTGCACTCGAACCAATTTTAAACAATCAGTCAGGTCAGATCGGTTATTTTCTCCTCCATTGAACTCAAACATCATGCAAAAAAGCAGCATGGTGTCCTATATATCGCAAGAGATTTCCCATTGTAAAGTGTATGGGTGCAATAATCACGTTGCACTCAAACTAAGCTCTCGTGCGACTGTCATGCATCAAAATCACTCTGATTATGCATACACCAGTGTGGGTTTACCCCTACTCAAAGAGTTTTGCCTTCTCACAATAATACCAGGTGAGTAGATATCACAGCCAAAAAAATCCTGTTTTCTCAATACTGTAATACCCAATCTTGCACTCTTTTGCCTTCTAACCTACAGTTGTGGCCAAAAGTATTGACACCCCTGCAATTTTGTCAGATAATACTCAGTTTCTTCCTGAAAATGATTGCAATCACAGATTCTTTGGTATTATTATCTTCATTTAATTTGTCTTCAATGAAAAAAACAAAAAGAGAATAAATGCAAAAAGCAAAACATTGATCATTTCACACAAAACTCCAAAAATGGGCCGGACAAAAGTATTGGCACCCTCAGCCTAATACTTGGTTGCACAACTTTAGCCAAAATAACTGCGATCAACCGCTTCCGGTAACCACCAATGAGTTTCTTACAATGCTCTGCTGGAATTTTAACCATTCTTCTTTAGCAAACTGCTCCAGGTCCCTGATATTTGAAGGGTGCCTTCTCCAAACTGCCATTTTTAGATCTCTCCACAGGTGATCTATGGGATTCAGGTCTGGACTCATTGCTGCCACCTTAGAAGCCTCCAGTGCTTTCTCTCAAACCATTTTCTAGTGCTTTTTGAAGTGTGTTTTAGGTCATTGTTCTGCTGGAAGACCCATGACCTCTGAGGGAGACCCAGCTTTCTCACACTGGGCCCTACATTATGCTGCACAATGTGTTGGTAGTCTTCAGACTTCATAATGCCATGCACACAGTCAAGCAGTCCAGTGCTAGAGGCAGCAAAGCAACCCCAAAACATCAGGGAGCCTCCGCCATGTCTGACTGTAGGGACCGTGTTCTTTTCTTTGAATGTCTCTTTTTCTCTCCTGTAAACTCTATGTTGATGCCTTTGCCCATAAAGCTCTACTTTTATCTCATCTGACCAGAGAACATTCTTCCAAAAGTTTTAGGCTTTCTCAGGTAGGTTTTGGCAAACTCCAGCCTGGCTTTTTTCTGTCTCGGGGTAAGAAGTGGGGTCTTCCTGGGTCTCCTACCATACAGTCCCTTTTCATTCAGACGCTGACGGATAGTACGGGTTGACACTGTTGTACCCTCGGACTGCAGGGCAGCTTGAACTTGTTTGGATGTTAGTCAAGGTTCTTTATCCGCCATCCGCAAATCTTGCGTTGAAATCTCTCGTCAATTTTTCTTTTCCGTCCACATCTAGGGAGGTTAGCCACAGTGCCATGGGCTTTAAACTTCTTGATTGCACTGCGCACGGTAGACACAGAAACATTCAGGTCTTTGGAGATGGACTTGTAGCCTTGAGATTGCTCATGCTTCCTCACAATTTGGTTGTCTCAAGTCCTCAGACAGTTCTTTGGTCTTCTTTCTTTTCTCCATGCTCAATGTGGTCACACAAGAACACAGGAAAGAGGTTGAGTCAACTTTAATCCATGTCAACTGGCTGCAAGTGTGATTTAGTTATTGCCAACACCTGTTAGGTGCCACAGGTAAGTTACAGGTGCTGTTAATTACACAAATTACAGAAGCATCACATGATTTTTCTAACAGTGCCAATACTTTTGTCCACCCCCTTTTTTATGTTTGGTGGAATTAGATCCAATTTGGCTTTAGGACAATTCTTTTTGTGTTTTTTCATTGAAGACAAATTAAATGAAGAATAATACCAAAGAATTTGTGATTGCAATCATTTTCAGGAAGAAACTGAGTATTATCTGACAGAATTGCAGGGGTGTCAATACTTTTGGCCACAACTGTATATTCAATCTCTGTATAGTGTCTGCTCTGGCAATGAATTGGGTAGTATATAATATATGCTGGCAAACAAGTGCAGGATCATAAAGGACATTTCAAAATAATGACATTTAAAAAATAATTGAAAACTGTCATAGTGTCATTTAATACTGCAGCTCGTCTTGTGAATAAAGCTAGCCCTCTTACATCTTTCTTGATGGAATAAAAAACTTATGTCTACTGGAAGGAGAGGTGGAAAAAAATGCACAAAAATTAAAAATTGGAGTTAAATTATTTGAAGAGCTTCCTCTTCTTGATTCAACTGAAGGCTTCTATTCGTGAAGTCACGTAGCAAAGAATCTGTCAGTCAGGCAGGAAGAGGCAGCACAAGATGAGGAATAGAGCTGGAGTGACAGAGGCTTCAGCAATTTACACATCAATTCGATAGCTCAATTCGCAGTAAAGGAGGAATAGACTGGCCATATGAAGGTATTATTGGGCTCGTCTTTAAACGAGCCACAAGGAGACTGAAATCCTGCTTTAAAATTCTTTGTGTGTTCACTAGTGATGAGTGAGCACTACCATGCTAAGGTGCTAGATACTCAAAATGATCACTTGGATGCTTGGATGGTCGTGACTGAAGTACTCAAGTATAATGAAGGTCAATGGGAAATTCAAGCATTGTTCCAGAAGAATTTCTAATAAAATGCTCAAGTTCCCCATTGACCTTCATTATACTCTGGTATTTGAGTCACACCCATCTGGGCTCCCAACTACTCATTTTGAAATCCAAGCACCTGAGCATGGTAGTGAGGCGGTCGACAGGGTAGAGGGTACTTGTTCCCGGGACAGGACAACTGCTTCGATGGGGGATCACGGCTGGTCGGTTCCAGGTTCCGTGCCCTGGACCCTCAGTGGCGGGAATTAGGGGTGATGGTGATGAGGATGGGGGTAGTAGTGTCGTGACGCCACCTGTGGTTCCTGGTAACGGTGGATACCAGCGCTGCGGACGGCCACTGAGGTGATGGTGGTGCAGCTCAGTGTAGTACAGTTCCCCACAGGTACCTCAGGGCAGCAAGGGTGGATGAGGGGAGTTGTAGTAGCGGCTTGCACGGGATGCTGTGGGCCCAGGCGGGGAAGCAGACTCGCACACACAATAGTCTTTGTTTCGGTACCTTTTTACTGATGTCCGGTAACAGGTACAGTCCAAGAGGGAACCAGGTTCTCGGTGCAATTTGAGATTTTCACCTTGAGAGTTGTGAGGCCTCCTCTGCTACTGTGTACGTTGGTTTGAGGTAAGTCCTGCCTATAACTGAATTCGCCGCTTTCTTCTCTCTCAGGGCTTTACTCTGTAACCGACGATGAGGTCCTTCTGTGGGGTCCCTACACTCTTCTTGGGCCCTTGGTCCTATGCTTGGTCAGGTTTGAGTGTCTGTATTAAGTTAGTGCCTCAGGGTAATAGATCCTCCTGGTTTCTCCGGCTTTTTCCTGCTTCAGTGTATGTTCTGCAGGTTCGGGCTTTGGCGTCCGGGTGAGCTAAAGGGATCCTAGATCTGGTCCCTTGCTATGACTTACTGCTCCTTCCACTGGCCTCCGTCCTCTCGCTGGGGTGCTCCACAGCAGGTCAGTCTCCCTTGGTTCTGGGCCTTGCTTTGCCCAGCAACCGGGTCTTTCCAGCACCTTCTCTAGGCTGCTTCACTGGACTAAACTGCTCAGAGCAGACTGACTCCTCCACCCTCAGGCCTGGATCCTTATAAGGGAACTTGCTTAAAGCAGCAAGTAGAGCTCCCCCTCCAGGTCTGGGGTGGAAGGTGTTGTGTGCTGTGTGCACCAAAGTGTAAATCCCTCCTTGCACCAGATGGGTCCTGTGGCAATCCCCAGCAGGGGTGCCACAGTAGCGCTCACTCATCACTAGTGTTCACATATCAAAACTCAAATTCGGGGCTAAACATAACATTCAGCTAAATCCTATCCAACAAGAGATCAAGAGAGCCCAGATCATAAAAGATACCAATTTATTATGGAATAGAGGAGACAGTAAAAGTAAAAATAGTTGAATATTGAAGAAGTTGTCCACTACTAGGACAATCTATTTTGAGTCTACATGTCTCCTTAGGTAAAGTAAGAGCATACAGTCTCCTCCTGTGATGACGCTGTTCCAGCAGTAACGGTAATCGCAGATATGGGGATCACATGATATTGTGACGTCACTTAAGCCTGCATCCAGTCACCACTAAATTTTCTTGCCATTCTTTTGGATACAGAAGGAAACAACAGAAAGTAAGCGGCAGTTGCAGAGTCGCTTCTAATTTGGTACTGTGGCACCCTGCCCTAACAGGAAGCCACAGTAGCCCCTAGTGCATGGAGGGATTTCCACAACAGGTAACCTACACACTCAACACCTTTCCACCCCAGGCCTGTAGGAGGAGGTCCACTTGCTGCCTTAAGCAAGATCCCCTATAAATACCGGTGATGGGGGCGGAGTTAGTCAGTCCATGCAGTACGGAACAGTACTGTGAAGATAACCTCGTAGCGGAGCCATGCTAGGCCTGAACGAGAGGACAGCCTAACCAGTGCAGGAACCCGAGAGTGAGGTTCGAAGGCGAGAAGGAGTGAAAGGAGCAGATTGGGGGCAGAGGAATTATACCGGTCACCCCAAGGAAGCAACCTGGACACCGGAGTCCAAGTCTGCTAAGGAGCATTTAGCCCAGCAGAAGAACACCGGTCCGACCAAGGAGACCGGTTTCCACGGTCATCTGTAACCAAAACCAATCAAAGAGCCAGGATTCGCAGAAAATCCCCAGAGAAGGTTCTTACCAGTGGCCACAGTTACAGAGGAAGAGAAACACATAGGAGGCCAGGCCAGGTTCTATACAGGTCAGGGCTTTACCACAAGTAAGAGAAGGAACAAGGAGACCTTACAAATCACTCGCTGTGGAAATCCTGAAGTACCTCCTGATCACCTGGAGTGTACCCTGGACAGTGCTGGTTTGTCATCAGAAAAGGTACGGAAAACTACTCCCAGTGTGTGTGTCAGTTTTTACAGCCCTTTTCCTGTCCAGCACAGAGACTGTAACTACCTCCCGCCTGCAGAGCCTTATCCCTGTGCCAAAGCCTATCCCTGCATCACTGCCCCCGACACCTCGCTCCACCTACAGGGAGCTACACATCAGGCTGCCCATCCATCATCCCCGGAGGTCTGCAGCAGCGCCGATGCCATCACTAGACTCCGTAGGTGGCGTCACGACTTCTTCAATCTAATCCCTGTACATAATTCCCCCTCTTTTAAAAGCTACCCCAGGACACGGTCCTGGGCAACGACCACCCGTGACATCCCCGGTAACCAATGCCTGGGATCCGAGTAGCCCCAGCCCTGGGGCGGGTCAGTACAAAGGCGGGAGACTCAAGCTGTCAGTGATTGGACGCGGTGCTCTGGTGATTTCACACTGATACTGGAACCACAATTACTGACACCGCTGGAACAGCGCCTGCATTGGAGGAGAGTATAAGGTGCAAGGGCTTTTATTTTACATTGGGGAAACATGTGGGAGCAGAGTGCTAGTAGTGGAAAACCCCTGTAATAAAAAAGCAATAAAACAAAAGAGCACAAATTAAGCTACACGAGACAATTATCCAGTCATAGCACCTGTTTAATATGCAATTGCATGGATCCCAATAATCCTACAGTTGGATGCCTTCTTTTTAATTCATTGTCAACATAGTAGCAGATATTGGCACACTGAAGATTTAGATTTTAGTCATGAAAATTAAGTCAAGTGACAAATATATGGATTATGTTACATGCTGCTTTCTTAATATATTTATTTCTGAAACTATATATTATAGGGTTAATCATAGGGGTGAATACAGTATACAGAAGGGATAAGACTTTACTAATAGTCATTGTTTGCCGTTTTGTTGGGACAACAACACACAGAATATAGTCCAGTAGAATATGGAGACCACGGTGAGGTGGGAGCTACAGGTGGAGAAGACTTTATGTCTACCGGTACCGGATGAGATTTTAAGAATAGCAAGAACGATATTAGTATAGGAAAAGATGATTATTGTGGTTGGTATGAAGATGGCTGGCACACTGAGTACAAAACTCTCTATTTGTACCATGAAGGTGTCAGAACAGGAAATTTCTAGCAAAGGAACCATATCACAGAAGAAATGGTCAATCATATTTGATCCACAAAATAAGAGAAAGATATTGAGATTGTGTCAAGTAGTGTAATAGCAAAGCCAAGTAACCAAGAAACAATTGTCAATTTCATACAATATGCCCATGTCATTATGGTGGTGTACCGGAGGGGGTTACAGATGGCCAAATATCTGTCATAGCACCAAAAAAACAAAACTGAGTGAGCAACCAGAGAAAGAACCTGTAGCCCCTCCATTCAGTAGGACGTGTAGAGTGTCGGGGACGATATTTGTGGGTAACAAGATGTCAGTGATGGACAGTTGTGAGATGAAGAAGTACATCGGAGTGTGGAGGATCTTGCTGGTGGACACCAGGGTGATGATCAGGAGATTCCCACATATTGTCCACAATAAATCACCAAAAAGAGACAGAAGATGAAAATGATAAAACATTGACTGCCTTGGAAGCCTAAGAGGAAAAACTCTGAGAGTCAGGTTATTCCCCTGGAATAAAATCAATAAAAATATTTAGTCAACTTTGAAAAATATTATTATGGTAACACAAATCGTTTAGGTTTTGCATTTTTCAGCTAGTATGATGGTTTAGATTTTTGCTAGAAACAGAGATAAACTAATCCTATGAGATTCCAGTGAGAGAGATTACTCGAATTTGGTTGGAGCATTTAGTTTCCATGACTTGATGCAATTCAAATGTTGCTTAATAATGTCTGTGGTCTTTGTAGACCCTAGAGCAAACTAAACATAGGGTTCAAAAATGTATTTACATCCCCTCGCACCCCTGCAACAGTTTTGTCTCGTCCTCTGTATATCTACTTGCATTTTGTTCACTGACCTTCACTTGATGCCAAGCTTCCTGCACCAAGTATGGTCAAATTTCGCAATATCTTGATGTCATCAAACATATCATAACAATGTAAATAGAATAGCCATTCTCCTTAGGGTACCTTGACATGCCGCAATGTCGCCAGGTAATCTTAAAGGCGACACGTCGCCCCGACCGATCGCCGTGAAATCGCCCCACGGTTGCGGTGTGTGATTGAGGAATTTGGTTGCGATATATCACCTCTCGCCTGTCGCCTGATTACTGAGCACTGCTCTGAAATCAGACGCGATCATGGAGATTTCCGGGTTTGGCGTGTGATAGGGCGATAGTGAATCTGCATCACCTATTGATCTCCCCTAGGCGTGCCACAGCGTGCTGTAGCCCGCACCCCGTCTGCGATGATTGGTGGTGGGTACTGTGTTCCCATTGGATGTCAGTTGGACAGGGCGCCATATTTGAAGAGCTGTCCATTCAGCACCACACACATTTCACCTACACAACAGTACGCAAACAGTTCATGAATTGGTGGCATAGATGTGCGCAAGCTATGTCATCCACATGTATTCATCAGCGCTGTGTCGAGTATAGTGCCACATGCTGTGTCAGATGCTGCCCTACACATCATACATGGGTGGCATGGGCCACGCACTACAATCACCCTACCCGGTGTGAATTAGGTGACGCAGATGGGTACATTTATCCTGCTTTCACTCCGCAGGCGTGGACCTTGTTAGCGCCCTAAACCTTTTTTGGCGGCATCAGTGTGCGTGGTGACGTCATGACATTTCTGCTCCTTCTTCCCTGCCTGCCAGGTGCCTGTCCCTCCCCTGCACATAGGACAAGAGTCATGGCCATCGCACAGCCCGCAGCCACATGGGGTCTGGCAGAGCTAATAGTTCTGATAGACCTGTGTGACCGCCATGACTACTGGTGTCACCAGCGTCACCGTCACCCACGGCTGCGCAAACGCAGTATACTGAGGAGGATCCAGCGGGCCCTGCTTCAGAAACTGGGGGTGCAGAGGACCAGCAAGCAGATCCAAAAAAAACTGGCTGATCTGAAACACAAGTCTCCAGGCGGATTGTGGATATTTGTGCCCGGATTGCCAGGCTGCATGGTGAGTTTGTGGTAATGCCAAACACACACATGCCAATCATCCGACTCCAAACACTACACAACCATCATGTGGTATTGTGCCATAGCACATAGTGTGCCTTACCATGTGGATGTGTCACCAATGTGCATCTGCATGTTGGTTACAATGCAACATGAAGGTGTAGAATACACTCTTTTGTCATCCAAATGGTGACGGCCATAGTGGTCCTTCAGCTGTGTGTTGTCAAAAAAACTTCTTTGTGCACAAAAAAGTCCAACTAAAAAAAAAAACCTATCTACCCGTGTCTGTTGTTACTTTGCGATACAGGATAGTTGCACATAGCTTTATGCTGTGCACAGAGGTATGTGATACGTGAATTGCGATTGATGGGTCTTTGCAGCATTGTCTGCTAATGTCCAGTACACAGGTCCAGCCCTTTGGCCCACACTGTATGGTGTGTTTGGCCACATGGGAACGTGTCCACACACATGGAGAATGCAATGGTGTTTATGGGGGATGTAGGTACAGTCCAGTACACACTCACAAACATGTGTACACAAACATAGTTCAGTTGTGCCATGGCAGCTCTGTCATGCCATGGACCAATGCAGGCACATATGTGCATAGTGTGGTTTGTATCTTACCGCCATCAGCAACAGACGCACACATAGCCATTGGGTACTGTAAGCCACTGTACTGCACAACACCACTCCTGTGTGACACTTTTGCGCCTCGAAATTGTGTTGCAGCAGACACTATCCACAGCACAAGCGTGTATTTGTGACAAAGTTTGATAGACCATGGCGTCATGGATTAGCCAGCCTACCAGAGCAGGCTGGCTAATCGTAACGCTGTTGCGTTGTCCAATGAGCGTGTTTTGAGGATTCGAGATGTGCAGCATCTGAAACAATGGATACTGGAAGCCTGTGCAGCATTTCTTCTGCGGTGTTGCTATCAGTGTGTCAAGAGTGGGAGAAGAGGGTTGCATTGACAATCCAACACAATGGGCTGCACTTTATGACCACTTATAAAATGTGTTCAAACTTGTAAATAACTCATGAAAGAATAAAGATTGCAAAGTATTCACTGATCTCAGGAGACCAGTCCAAGAAAACACTGCGGGCAGCCGGCTAAAGCGCTCAAACACAGTGAATTCCTAGGCACATTGCCCCCTGGGAAATATGAATATGCAAATAGAGTCTGTGGAGCCTCGGTTAGGAGTCTCAAACACAGGACTAGCCATATATCCCTCCAGGGGAGGACCCAGCCAAGGGTGGCTCCTTGCGGAGAACACCATAACCACCCCTTGGCTGGGTCCTCCCCTGGAGGGATATATGGCTAGTCCTGTGTTTGAGACTCCTAACCGAGGCTCCACAGACTCTATTTGCATATTCATGAAAGAATAAAGACACGTTAAAACCAAGCACACCATTGTTTTTCTTATGCAATTTTCAATGAGTTTGATGTGTCACATGACACTCTTCCCATTGAAAAAAAGTTGGAACCAAAATGGCCGACTTCAAAATGGCCGCCATGGTCACCATCCATCTGGAAAAGGTTTCCTCCTCCCATATACTAATGTGCCACAAACGGGAAGTTGATATCACCAACCATTCCCATTTTATTTTAGGTGCATCCATATAAATGGCCCACCCTGTATAGTGAGGTCACCTGTGCACCGGCCCGGGACTGTTATGGGGTGAGGTTCTTATACATGTTGAGCTCATTTTAAGGTAGAGGTGTCTCTAAATAGTATTTTGTCTTATTCAGAAGAATAAGGGTAAAATATTCTGGTGCTTCCACTTCCCCCAGGTCACTGGCAGACAGAGCGGCATGTAATGTAGGTTAAATGTATGATCAGAATATGGTGTCTGGGGAGTATCTATTCTCCTTGCGGAGAGTATTCTGCCAGCCGACAGATGAGGAGACTTTAAGCCACAATGCTCCTCTGGGAAATTGCATATGCAAATTGTCACTTAAGTAGGCAAACTCTAATGCCACAAATAAAGGTAGCAATCTGGACGCTCCGAACATGACTGACAGACATCCATGGGTTCTGTTTAGTAATGACTTACTTTTACAAAAAACACAATCCTCCCTTTAGGTTTAAAGGAGTTAAACAGTGCGAGCAGGTCTTTAGCTTTCAGTCGATCCCAGTCCATGTTACAAACAGCTAATCGTCTAGTTATCTAAAATAAAATAATAAAGAATAATATTTATAATAAGGGGACCCACCTAATATATGTGATTCCATACCCCATCACCCCCTTGTAGTACAGGATCATTAAAGGGAACATGACCCCTAAAAATCAGCCCCTTGAGAAGTCACACAGGGCATTCTCTGTGGCTTCTCATCGCCGCCTGTAATTCAATTATTCACGCCCCGATGGGCGTGCTGATTAATAGTGATCCTCCTCGTCCTCCTACATGGGTGGTATAGCCGGTATGATGCTAATCGTGGTATGGTGCTATCCGGCTATACTGACGTCAGTACACCCATCTAGGTGGGCATTGCGCATGCGCGAGGTTGCTTCACAACAGCTCATCAGCTATACCGCCCATGTAGGAGGACGAGGAGGATCCCTATTGATTAGCACGCCCATCTGGATGTGAATAATTGAATTACAAGCGGCGATGAGAAGCCACAGGGAACGCCCTGTGTGACTTCCCAAGCACTGAGAAGCTGCAGTTCAGCAGGTACTAAAATCACTTTTATAAACTTTATAAATACCCATTTTTTATACAAAGGGATGGCTAGAATACAATAATGATGGTGCTGGGAAAGGTATTAATAGGCTGGGGGCTGATTTTTAGGGGTCAGGTTCCCTTTAATGAAAACCTACCAGAATACATTAGAGAAACTTCTAATCTTTAATATAATTATGAAAACCTTGCAAATGCATGTGAAAAACGCACGAGAGACAGTGTGGTACGAATGCATGGGGATTACCAATGGGATTATGGAGAGGATTAAGAGGTTAGATTTGATTATTAAAAGAACATAAAAACCAAAATATGACAGAAAAAAAGAAACAGAAATATTTGCTGACAAGGTTTAACAAATCCTGCCGAGAACACGGGTTCATTTTCTTCTGATCTGTTCCATTTCTGATTGACAGTTAAGAGGTGGGGCTTTGGCAAAAAGGGCGGGAAGAGCAGTGGGGGGAGGCTCCTTCTGCAGCATGTTGAGCAACAGACAGGTCCAGAGGAGAAAAAGGGGAAAATGGCTTCTCCACCGAACAATGTATTTTATTAGAAGGTTGTCCGCTACAGAGCAACTACTTATTAAATGCTAAACTGCCCCATAAAAGATGAAGGAAACACATACTCACTACATTGACCAGCGCCATTACAATGATGTTGGCTCTGTGTCTTCTGGCAGACACATGTCACTGCAGCCCATCATTGAGAACTGATTGGCTGCAGCCTTCACAGTTCTGTCAGAACCAACATATGTGAAGTGTGAAGACTGCAGCCCAGAAATACATTAATGTCATGTGACACAGCGCCAACATCATTGGAATGAGGCTAGCCCAGAAGATGAGATCCGGCCAGGGAAAGGCCTAACCAGTCTATGCAGCTTCTCCCAGCGCCGCGCCATGTGAGTGACAGATCTCTTCCAGTCTGTGCTTTGCAAGATTAACATTAAAAGACGACCGGCGACGCCTCCTGTGTGAAAGGAGCTAGCTAGAAAAAATATCAAGTCAAAAGGGAATTATATCTGCTGCACACTAACACTATAAAATGGGAAGTAGCTTACTCAGCGGCGGAACTAGAGCCTGGCGGGCCCCGATGCTGCATTTAGAGCGGGCTCCCCCTTGGGAGCATATTCATCCTTCAAAGGAGCGGGTGGGGTGGGGCGATTGTTGTCCCAGTTCAGTTGAGGAGTGGGGGGGTTGGGCAGGGGCGAGCTGCTGTCCCAGGTGAGGAGAGGGGGGGGTGCTGCTACCTGTGTCTCCAGCACATTACAGACCAGGGAGCCGTGGCGGCAGTTGAGAGGGGCGGGGTCAGCTGCGGGAAGCAGGAAGCTCCCCTCACCTCTCCTCTGACACACGATCGCGGCCTGCAGGGGCGGACGGAGGAAGGTTCAGGGGCTCCCCCTACAGGTGCCTGAGGGGCCCCCTTGCCGGTCGGGGCCCTGGTGCAGCTGAACCAGCTGCACCACGGTAGGTAACATTCACCCACTACCACTAGTGAGAAAAAACAAACAAACAAAAAACCAGATGTCATCCAAAATATAAATAAGAAGGTATTTCATAAAGCATGATATATACAGAACACATACTGTATACGGCATACTATACACAGTACTTTATATTCAAAGAAGAAATGAACATATCGCCATATTTATCAATTTCAGGGCACATGACAATTATCATCTATTTTGATAAAACTCATTTTTTAATGGAGCTGTTGCTTGGTTAAAATAAACTGAAAATCCCATAGAAATGAATATATAAGATTTGTGGGAATAACATACTAAGTGAAAATGACATCACAGTATAAGTATGCAATCCTCCAATCAAACATAGGGATATCCTATATAAGTAAAGGGTTCAGTGGCCAGGCTACACACTCTGAGGAAGGAGACCGTCCAGTCTCTGAAATGCATCAGTGAGCGAGTAGCAGGAGAGACTAAGACCGCTGAACCGCAGACCTTGTGACAGATCTGATGTAGGTCCTGAAACTCTGCCTCACCCCGCCCAACCAGCACATCAGAGTGACGAGGAGGGCGACGTCAGGAGCAAGGAGGCAGAAGCTCGGACAGATTGTTGGACAAATGTGAGGAGAGGACGCCTGAGAAGCAGAGCAATCACAGACTGCACGTGAGGACGCTGAAGCTACTGAGAAAGAGGGCAGCAGCGGGCGAAACACATAAAGGAGAAAGGTAAGCCAAGTAAACAGCATCCACTATAAATGAGAGTAAGGCTGGCTTCACAGCACGGCAAGGTCCGGGGCTGTCAGGTATGAACCTGACAGCTCCGGACCGGATCAGCACACAGAACCGGAGGGCCAAATGAGCCCTCCAGTCCTGTGTGCAGCCGGATGGCTGTAATTGCAGCTGCTGATTTTTCAAGCTCCATGCTAGACGCAGTCCTGAAACAACAGCGGCGTGCAGCCGCCAGTATCCGGTAATCCAGCCCCATAGGCTCCCATGTTAGGGAGAACCGGATTGCCCCGCAACAACAACATTTTTGTGTCGGTGAGAATAATCCGATTTCTCCCTGATTCCACCACAGAGATGAAACTGGATGGCAGAGAGCTGCCATCAGGCTCCATCCGGCCCCATAGGATACTATGGGGCCAAAAACCGGTCCGGGGCTGTCTGGTTTACACCGGACAGCTCCGGACCAGACTGCGCCGTGGTGTGAAGCCAGCCTAAAGCAAAAATGAGAGTCTTGTTATAGCAGGATCCAGTATAAAGGGTGTTGATAGTAAAACACAGTAAAGACATATAGAGAAGAATATATAGAAATATTGACAGTAAAAGACTGCATAATATGAGAGCACATATTACACAGAACACATGAGAAATAAGCTATACATAAAAAGAAGCACTTAATATAATTTATACATAGAATAAAGAGGAGCAATTACAGCAATTTATAAAAGCACAAAATAAATCACTAATACTAAAGGCCACGTTACACACACGATATCTGTGACCAACTTCTGAACAGATCTCTGGTTGCAGTGAAATCATGGACACATTGTTACATTCGTACACAGCCACAAAATGGAACAATGTGTCCATGATTTCACTGCAACCAGAGATCTGTTCAGAAGTTGGTCACAGATATCTGTGTGTGTAGGCATAGCATAAACATGGACACACAGTGATCACATCGCCCATAGAAAGGAAACCACTAAACAGCTGATCTTCATATAAATGGACAGGTAAAAAAAAAACAGAGTGCCCTGTGTGCACATACAGCACCTGGTATTAAATTAGGAGCCACATTTGCAACACTAGGAAGATTAGAAAAGAGAAAATAAATCCCCCATTACCAGAAAAAGAAGATTCTTTGGCTCTAAAGGTACCGTCACACGCGGCAATTTTGCAAGCAATTTCACTGGCAATTTGCTGGTTGCAGTGAAATCATGGATACATGGTTCCATTTCTACACGGCAACAAAACAGAACCATGTCTCCATGATTTCACTGCAACCAGTAAGTTACCTGGTGACAAGCTACAAATGTAGCCGTGTGTAAAGGTACCCTTAAGGTACCGTCACACGCGGCAATTTTGCAAGCAATCTGACTGGCAATTTGCAGGTTGCAGTGAAATCATGGATACATGTTCCATTTCTACACGGCAACAAACAGAACCATGTATCCATGATTTCACTGCAACCAGCAAATTGCCAGTCAGATGCTTGCAAAATTGCCGCGTGTGACGGTACCTTAAGGGTACCTTTACACACAGCTACATTTGTAGCTTGTCACCAGGTAACTTACTGGTTGCAGTGAAATCATGGATACATGATTCCATTTGTACACAGCAACAAGATAGAACCTTGTCTCCATGATTTCACTGCAGCCAGTAAGTTACCTGTGACAAGCTACAAATGTAGCCGTGTGTAAAGGTACCCTAAGAGCTATGAAAGGTATGAAATTAATAATAAAGTATAAAATGGAAATCTAAGGTGGAAAAATGAATGTCCACTATACACACCTGCAGGAGAGATAGAAAGAGGAGAGAAAAACCCCGACAGCAGGAAGAAGACGCAAATCACAAGAAGGAGAAATTCTAACAGAACATTACAGGGATTATTATATGGAAAACTATTGGACTTGTAAAAGGTGGTGGAGATTAAGCTATATGTAGTGATTAATCAAATATCTCCAATAGCTATAGGTTACAAAGAAATAAGGACAGACGCAAGAAAACAACAGAGAAGGAAATCACCTAGAGGTAAGGAGAGCACATAGGTATACAGTCATGGCCAAAAGTTTTGAGAATGACACCAAAATGCTATTTTCCCATGATCTGCTCCCTCTGGTTTTTATTTGTGTTTGTCTGATGTTTCTATCACATACAGAAATATAATTGCAATCATATTATGATACCAAAAGGTTCTATTGACAGTTAGGGTGGAGGCACACTATCAGTATTTGGTCAGTATTTGTAAGCCAAAACCATGAGTGGGTGAAAAATGCAGGAGTAGAGCACATGTTTCTATTATACTTTTCCTCTGAGAGTTCCACTCCTGATTTTGGCTTACAAATACTGATGTGAAATACTGACCAAATACTGATCGTGTGCCTCCACCCTTAGAATGAGTTAATGCAGCAAGTGAATATTTGCAGTGCTGCCCCTTCTTCTTCAGGACTCTGCAATTCTCCCTGGCTGCTCTCAATCATCTTCTGGAGCAAATCCTGACTGATCGCCGTCCATTCTTCCATTCTTGCATAATCAATGCTGCATTTTGGCAGAATTTGTTGGTTTTTGTTTGTCCACCCGTCTCTTGATGATTGACCACAAGTTCTCAATGGGATTAAGATCTGGGGAGTTTCCAGGCCATGGACCCACAATCTCTATGTTTTGTTCCCTGAGCCATTTAGTTATCACCTTTGCTTTATGGCAAGGTGCTCCATCATGCTGGAAAAGGCATTGTTGGGCGCCAAACTGCTCTTGGACGGTTGGGAGAAGTTGCTCTTGGAGGACATTCTGGTACCATTCTTTATTCATGGCAAGACTGTGAGTGAGCCGATTCCCTTGGCTGAGAAGCAACCCCACACATGAATGGTTTCAGGATGCTTTACAGTTGGCATGAGACAAGACTGGTGGTAGCGCTCACCTCTTCTTACATAGTAACACAGTAACATAGTTTTTAAGGTTGAAGGAAGACTTTAAGTCCATCTAGTTCACCCCATAGCCTAACATGTTGATCCAGAGGAAGGCAAAAAAAACCCCATGTGGCAACACTAATCTCCACATTGGGGGAAAAAATTCCTTCCTGACTCCAGATACGGCAATCAGACTAGATCCCTGGATCACCGCCCGATCAAAGGATCTAGTATGTATAACTGATAATATTATAGTTTTCAAGAAAGGCGTCCAGGCCCTTCTTAAATGTTAGTAGTGACTCCCTCATTACACCATCATGTGGAGAGAGCTCCATAGTGTCACTGCTCTTACAGTAAAGAATCCGCGTCTGTGATTGATTAAACCTTCTTTCCTCCAGACGTAGAGGGCGCCCCCTTGTCCCGGTCTCTGTAGAGGACGCCCCTTGTCCCCGGTCTCTGTAGAGGACGTCCCCTTGTCCCCGTCTCTGTAGAGGACGCCCCCTTGTCCCAGTCTCTGTAGAGGTCGCCCCCTAGTCCCTGTCTCTGTAGAGGATGCCCCCTTGTCCCCGTCTCAGGCCTAAGAGTAAAGAGATCATTAGAAACGTCTCTGTACTGTCCCCTCATATCTTTATACATTATTATAAGATCACCCCTAAGCCTTCGTTTTTCCAAGCTAAATAACCCCAAGTTTAATAACCTGTCTTGGTATTGCAGACCCCTTAGTCCTCTAATGACTTTTTTCGCTCTTCTCTGGACCCGCTCTAGTTCAGCTATGTCTTTCTTATACACCGGAGACCAGAATTGTACACAGTATCTAAGTGTGGTCGCACTAGTGACTTGTATAGAGGTAAAATGATGTTCTCCTCATGAGCATCTATGCCTCTTTTAATGCATCCCATTATTTTATTTGCCTTTGCAGCAGCTGCCTGACACTGGCCACTAAATGTGAGTTTGCCATCTACCCATACACCCAGGTCTTTTTCAGTGACAGTTTTGCCCAGTGTTTTACAATTAAGCACATAATTATACCGTTTGTTTCCTCTGCCCAAGTGCATGACTTTACATTTATCCCCATTAAAGCGCATTTGCCATTTAGCAGCCCAAGCTTCTAGTTTACATAAATCCTCCTGTAATATAAAATTGTCCTCCTCTGTATTGATTACCCTGCAGATTTTAGTGTCATCCGCAAATATTGAGATTCTACTCTGTATGCCCCCTACAAGGTCATTAATAAATATATTAAATAGAAGCGGGCCCAACACTGACCCCTGTGGTACCCCACTGTTAACTGTGACCCATTCTGAGTGTGTTCCATTAATAACCACCCTTTGTTTCCTATCACTAAGCCAGTTCTCAACCCACTTACACATATTTTCCCCTATCCCCATTGCCCTCATTTTATGTATCAACCTTTTGTGTGGCACCGTATCAAAAGCTTTTGAAAAGTCCATATACACCACATCCACTGCATTTCCTTGGTCCAGTCCAGAACTTACTTCTTCATAGAAGCTTATTAGATTAGTTTGACAGGAACGGTCCCTCGTAAAACCATGTTGATAATGGGTGATGAGGTTATTTTTCTTCAGATACTCCAGTATAGCATCTCTTAGAAAACCCTCTAGGATTTTACCCACAGTAGAGGTTAAGCTTACTGGCCTATAATTTCCAAGTTCAGTTTTTGTCCCCTTTTTGAATGTTGGCACCACATTTGCTATACGCCAGTCCTGTGGTACAGACCCTGTTATTATGGAATCTTTATATATTAAAAATAATGGTCTATCTATGACAGTACTGGGGTGCATCCCATCCGGGCCCGGGGATTTGTCAATTTTAGTGATTATTAGACGATGCCGTACTTCCTCTTGGGTTAAGCAGGTGACATTTGATTGAGAATTTTTGTTATCACTGATCATATTGTCTGTCATGGGATTTTCTTGTGTAAATACTGTTGAAAAAAAGTCATTTATCATACTGGCTTTTTCCTCATCCTCATACCACCATTTCACCCAGATTATTTTAAAGGGGCCAACACCATCAATTTTTAGTTTCTTACTATTTATGTAGTTAAAAAAATATTTTGGGATTCTTTTTACTTTCTCTGGCAATGAGTCTCTCTGTTTCAATCTTTGCTGCCTTGATTTGCTTTTTACAAATGTTATTTAATTTTCTGTATTTATTTAATGCCTCATCACTACCTACTTGCTTTAATTCCCTAAATGCTTTCTTTTTGTCACATACTGCACCTCTTACCGCTTTATTTAGCCATAGTGGTTTCCTCCTATTTCTAGCATGCTTATTCCCATAGGGTATATATTGTGCACAGGTCCTATTCAGGATGCTAATAAACATCTCCATTTGTGTTGTGTACTTTTATGTCTCAGGACATCGTCCCAGTTTATTGCACTAAGATCATCTCAAAACCGTTGGAAATTCGCCTTCCTGAAGTTTAGTGTCCTTGTAGCCCCTCCACTACACGTCTTAGTAAAGGATACTTGAAAGCTTATTAAGTTATGATCACTATTACCCAAGTGACCTCCAACCCGTATATTTGATATGCGGTCCGGCCTGTTGGTTAATATTAGGTCCAGCAGTGCCCCCCTTCTTGTTGGGTCCAGAACCAGTTGTGAAAGGTAATTGTCTCTCATAGTTTTCAAAAACTTATTACCCTTGCTGGAACTGCAGGTTTCTGATCCCCAATGTATTTCAGGGTAGTTCTTCTCCGAATAAGCTGTTTTCCAGATGTCCCAAGCAATCGAAAAGGGGATTCATCAGAGAAAATGCCTTTACCCCAGTCCTCAGCAGTCCACTCCCTGTACCTTTTGCAGAATATCAGTCGGTCCCTGATGTTTTTTCTGGAGAGAAATGGCTTCTTTGCTGCCCTCCTTGAAACCAGCCTTGCTCAAAGATGTCTCACAGTGCGTGCAGAAGCACTCACACCAGCCTGCTGCCATTCCTGAGCAATCTCGGCACTGCTGGTAGTCCGATCCCGCAGCTGAAACAGTTTTAAGATACGGTCCTGGCGCTTGCTGGTCTTTCTTGGGCGCCCTGGAGCCTTTTTTACAACAATGGAAGCTCTCTCCTTGAAGTTCTTGATGATGCGATAGATTGTTGACTGAGGTGCAATCTTTCTAGCTGCGATACTCTTCCCTGTTAGGCCATTTCTGTGCAGTGCAATGATGGCTGCACGTGTTTCTTTAGAGATAACCATGGTTAACTGAAGAGAAACAATGATACCAAGCACCAGCCTCCTTTTAAAGTGTCCAGTGGTGTCATTCTTACGTAAAGTGATCCTAAACCCACAAACTGACCCCCCCACATCTTTAGACCTGTCCCTGCATTCCCTCTTATCATTTCTAGCCATCACTTTTGCAGAAAAAAATCGCTTTTGTAAAGTAGAGAAAAAGTTATATTACTTTGTCCTGTGTGAGTTCTCTGTTTCTGACCAAGCCGTAATAGGAGGGGCCTGTCTGCTGTTGCCTTGTAATTATGGACGCCCCATCTCTGCTTCTAAGAGCCTGGCCGCAAATTAATATTTGTATCATTCTCAAAACTTTTCGCCATGACTGTACTTACAAATGAGTCTATAAACAGGAAAAAAAGACTAATATAATAAATCCTTGTAGAAGCCCTCATAAGGATAGAAGAATTTCAATCCACCATGAAATAAAATCCAACATAAGAATGAATATAAACCAAGGAACAAACCATAGAGAAACATAGAAATCTATACAAAGAAGAGGACTCCACCGTACAAGGAACATACCATAGAGAAACATAGAAATCTATACAAAGAAAAGGACTCCACTGTACAAGGAACATACCATAGAGAAACATAGAAATCTATACAAAGAAGAGGACTCCACCGTACAAGGAACATACCATAGAGAGACATAGAAATCTATACAAAGAAGAGGACTCCACTGTACAAGGAACATACCATAGAGAAACATAGAAATCTATACAAAGAAGAGGACTCCACCGTACAAGGAACATACCATAGAGGAAACATAGAAATCTATACAAAGAAGAGGACTCCACCGTACAAGGAACATACCATAGAGAAACATAGAAATCTATACAAAGAAGAGGACTCCACGTACAAGGAACATACCATAGAGAAACATAGAAATCTATACAAAGAAGAGGACTCCACCGTACAAGGAACATACCATAGAGAAACATAGAAATCTATACAAAGAAGAGGACTCCACCGTACAAGGAACATACCATAGAGAACATAGAAATCTATACAAAGAAGAGGACTCCCACCGTACAAGGAACATACCATAGAGAAACATAGAAATCTATACAAAGAAGAGGACTCCACCGTACAAGGAACATACCATAGAGGAACATAGAAATCTATACAAAGAAGAGGACTCCACGTACAAGGAACACACCAATAGAGAAACATAGAAATCTATACAAAGAAGAGGACTCCACCATACAAGGAACATACCATAGAGGAACATAGAAATCTATACAAAGAAGAGGACTCCACCGTACAAGGAACATACCATAGAGAAACATAGAAATCTATACAAAGAAGAGGACTCCACCGTACAAGGAAACATACCATAGAGAAACATAGAAATCTATACAAAGAAGAGGACTCCACGTACAAGGAACATACCATAGAGAAACATAGAAATCTATACAAAGAAGAGGACTCCACCGTACAAGAACATACCATAGAGAAACATAGAAATCTATACAAAGAAGAGGACTCCACCGTACAAGGAACATACCATAGAGAAACATAGAAATCTATACAAAGAAGAGGACTCCACCGTACAAGGAACATACCATAGAGAACATAGAAATCTATACAAAGAAGAGGACTCCACCGTACAAGGAACATACCATAGAGAAACATAGAAATCTATACAAAGAAGAGGACTCCACTGTACAAGGAACATACCATAGAGAAACATAGAAATCTATACAAAAGAAGAGGACTCTACACTGTACAAGGAACATACCTATAGAGAAACATAGAAATCTATACAAAGAAGAGGACCTCCACCGTACAAGGAACATACCATAGAGAACATAGAAATCTATACAAAGAAGAGACCTCCACCGTACAAGGAACATACCATAGAGAAACATAGAAATCTATACAAAGAAGAGGACTCCACTGTACAAGGAACATACCATAGAGAAACATAGAAATCTATACAAAAGAGAGGACTCCACCGTACAAGGAACATACCATAGAGAACATAGAAATCTATACAAAGAAGAGGACTCCACCGTACAAGGAACATACATAGAGACACATAGAAATCTATACAAAGAAGAGGACTCCACCGTACAAGGAACATACCATAGAGAAACATAGAAATCTATACAAAGAAGAGGACTCCACCGTACAAGGAACATACCATAGAGAAACATAGAAATCTATACAAAGAAGAGGACTCCACCGTACAAGGAACATACCATAGAGAACATAGAAATCTATACAAAGAAGAGGACTCCACCGTACAAGGAACATACCATAGAGAAACATAGAAATACTATACAAAGAAGAGGACTCCACGTACAAGGAACATACCATAGAGAACACATAGAAATCTATACAAAGAAGAGGACTCCACCGTACAAGGAACATACCATAGAGACACATAGAAATCTATACAAAGAGGACTCCACCGTACAAGGACATACCATAGAGAAACATAGAAATCTATACAAAGAAGAGGACTCCACCGTACAAGGAACAACCATAGAGAAACATAGAAATCTATACAAAGAAGAGGACTCCACCGTACAAGGAACATACCATAGAGAAACATAGAAATCTATACAAAGAAGAGGACTCCACGTACAAGGAACATACCATAGAGAGACATAGAAATCTATACAAAGAAGAGGACTCCACCGTACAAGGAACATACCATAGAGAAACAAAGAAATCTATACAAAGAGGACTCCACCGTACAAGGAACATACCATAGAGAAACATAGAAATCTATACAAAGAAGAGGACTCCACCAAAAAGGAACACACCATAGAGAAACATAGAAATCTATACAAAGAAGAGGACTCCACCGTACAAGGAACATACCATAGAGAAACATAGAAATCTATACAAAGAAGAGGACTCACCTACAAGGAACATACATAGAGAACATAGAAATTATACAAAGAAGAGGACCCCACCGTACAAGGAACATACCATAGAGAGACATAGAAATCTATACAAAGAAGAGGACTCCACCTACAAGGAACATACCATAGAGAAACATAGAAATCTATACAAAGAAGAGGACTCACGTACAAGGAACATACCATAGAAACATAGAAATCTATACAAAGAAGAGGACTCCACCTACAAGGAACATACCATAGAGAACATAGAAATCTATACAAAGAAGAGGACTCACCGTACAAGGAACATACCATAGAGAAACATAGAAATCTATACAAAGAAGAGGACTCACCGTACAAGGAACATACCATAGAGAAACATAGAATCTATACAAAGAAGAGGACTCCACCGTACAAGGAACATACCATAGAGAAAATAGAAATCTATACAAGAAGAGACTCCACCGTACAAGGAACATACCATAGAGAAACATAGAAATCTATACAAAGAAGAGGACTCCACGTACAAGGAACATACATAGAGAAACATAGAAATCTATACAAAGAAGAGGACCCACCGTACAAGGAACATACCATAGAGAAACAAGAAATCTATACAAAGAGGACTCCACCGTACAAGGAACAACCATAGAGAAACATAGAAATCTATACAAAGAAGAGGACTCCACCGTACAAGGAACATACCATAGAGAAACATAGAAATCTATACAAAGAGGACTCCACCGTACAAGGAACACACCATAGAGAAACATAGAAATCTATACAAAGAAGAGACTCCACCGTACAAGGAACATACCATAGAGAGACATAGAAATCTATACAAGAAGAGGACCCACCGTACAAGGAACATACCATAGAGAAACATAGAAATCTATACAAAGAAGAGGACTCCACCGTACAAGGAACATACCATAGAGAAACATAGAAATCTATACAAAGAAGAGGACTCCACCGTACAAGGAACATACCATAGAGAAACATAGAAATCTATACAAAGAAGAGGACTCACGTACAAGGAACATACCATAGAGAACATAGAATCTATACAAAGAAGAGGACTCCACCGTACAAGGAACATACCATAGAGAAAATAGAAATCTATACAAAGAAGAGGACTCCACCGTACAAGGAACATACCATAGAGAAACATAGAAATCTATACAAAGAAGAGGACTCATCAAATCCGTACAAAGAACAAAACCATAAGGAACACATAGAGAAATCTATACAAAGAAGAGGACTCCACGTACAAGGAACATACCATAGAGAAACATAGAAATCTATACAAAGAAGAGGACTCCACCGTACAAGGAACATACCATAGAGAAACATAGAAATCTATACAAAGAAGAGGACTCCACCGTACAAGGAACATACCATAGAGAAACATAGAAATCTATACAAAGAAGAGGACTCCACCGTACAAGGAACATACCATAGAGAAACATAGAAATCTATACAAAGAAGAGGACTCCACCGTACAAGGAACATACCATAGAGAAACATAGAAATCTATACAAAGAAGAGGACTCCACCGTACAAGGAACATACCATAGAGAAACATAGAAATCTATACAAAGAAGAGGACTCCACCGTACAAGGAACATACCATAGAGAACATAGAAATCTATACAAAGAAGAGGACTCCACCGTACAAGGAACAGACCATAGAGAACCATAGAAATCTATACAAAGAAGAGGACTCCACCGTACAAGGAACATACCATAGAGAACATAGAAATCTATACAAAGAAGAGGACTCCACGTACAAGGAACATACCATAGAGAAACATAGAAATCTATACAAGAAGAGGACTCCACGTACAAGGAACATACCATAGAGAACATAGAAATCTATACAAAGAAGAGGACCCACCGTACAAGGAACAACCATAGAGACCATAGAAATCTATACAAAGAAGAGGACTCCACCGTACAAGGAACATACCATAGAGAACATAGAAATCTATACAAAGAAGAGGACTCCACCGTACAAGGAACATACCATAGAGAACATAGAAATCTATACAAAGAAGAGGACTCCACCGTACAAGGAACATACCATAGAGAAACATAGAAATCTATACAAAGAAGAGGACTCACCGTACAAGGAACATACCATAGAGAACATAGAAATTATACAAAGAAGAGGACCCACCTACAAGGAACAAACCATAGAGAAACATAGAAATCTATACAAAGAAGAGGACCCACCGTACAAGGAACATACCATAGAGAACTAGAATCTATACAAAGAAGGACTCCACGTACAAGGAACATACCATAGAAAACATAGAAATCTATACAAAGAAGAGGACCCACGTACAAGAACATACCATAGAGAACATAGAAATCTATACAAAGAAGAGGACTCCACCGTACAAGGAACATACATAGAGAAACATAGAAATCTATACAAAGAAGAGGACTCCACGTACAAGGAACATACATAGAGAAACATAGAAATCTATACAAGAAAGGACTCCACCGTACAAGGAACATACCATAGAGAACATAGAAATCTATACAAAGAAGAGGCCACCGTACAAGGAACATACCATAGAGAAACATAGAAATCTATACAAAGAAGAGGACCCACCGTACAAGGAACAACCATAGAGAAACATAGAAATCTATACAAAGAAGAGGACCCACCGTACAAGGAACATACCATAGAGAAACATAGAAATTATACAAAGAAGAGGACTCCACCGTACAAGGAACAACCATAGAGAAACATAGAAATCTATACAAAGAAGAGGACTCCACCGTACAAGGAACAACCATAGAGAAACATAGAAATCTATACAAAGAGAGGACCCACCGTACAAGAACAACATAGAGAAACATAGAAATCTATACAAAGAAGAGGACCCACCGTACAAGGAACATACCATAGAGAACATAGAAATCTATACAAAGAGGACTCCACCGTACAAGGAACATACCATAGAGAACATAGAAATCTATACAAAGAAGGACCCACCGTACAAGGAACATACCATAGAGAAACATAGAAATCTATACAAAGAAGAGGACTCCACGTACAAGAAAACCATAGAGAACATAGAAATCTATACAAAGAAGAGGACTCCACCGTACAAGGAACATACCATAGAGAAACATAGAAATCTATACAAAGAAGAGGACTCCACCGTACAAGGAACATACCATAGAGAAACATAGAAATCTATACAAAGAAGAGGACTCCACCGTACAAGGAACATACCATAGAGAAACATAGAAATCTATACAAAGAAGAGGACTCCACCGTACAAGGAACATCACCATAGAGAAACATAGAAATCTATACAAAGAAGAGGACTCCACCGTACAAGGAACATACCATAGAGAACATAGAAATCTATACAAAGAAGAGGACTCCACCGTACAAGGAACATACCATAGAGAAACATAGAAATCTATACAAAGAAGAGGACTCCACCGTACAAGGAACATACCATAGAGAAACATAGAAATCTATACAAAGAAGAGGACTCCACCGTACAAGGAACATACCATAGAGAAACATAGAAATCTATACAAAGAAGAGGACTCCACCGTACAAGGAACATACCATAGAGAAACATAGAAATCTATACAAAAGAGAGGACTCCACCGTACAAGGAACATACCATAGAGAAACATAGAAATCTATACAAAGAAGAGGACTCCACCGTACAAGGAACATACCATAGAGAAACATAGAAATCTATACAAAGAAGAGGACTCCACCGTACAAGGAACATACCATAGAGAAACATAGAAATCTATACAAAGAAGAGGACTCCACCGTACAAGGAACATACCATAGAGAAACATAGAAATCTATACAAAGAAGAGGACTCCACCGTACAAGGAACATACCATAGAGAAACATAGAAATCTATACAAAGAAGAGGACTCCACCGTACAAGGAACATACCATAGAGAAACATAGAAATCTATACAAAGAAGAGGACTCCACCGTACAAGGAACATACCATAGAGAAACATAGAAATCTATACAAAGAAGAGGACCTCCACCGTACAAGGAACATACCATAGAGAAACATAGAAATCTATACAAAGAAGAGGACTCCACCGTACAAGGAACATACCATAGAGAAACATAGAAATCTATACAAAGAAGAGGACTCCACCGTACAAGGAACATACCATAGAGAAACATAGAAATCTATACAAAGAAGAGGACTCCACCGTACAAGGAACATACCATAGAGAAACATAGAAATCTATACAAAGAAGAGGACTCCACCGTACAAGGAACATACCATAGAGAACATAGAAATCTATACAAAGAAGAGGACTCCACCGTACAAGGAACATACCATAGAGAAACATAGAAATCTATACAAAGAAGAGGACTCCACCGTACAAGGAACATACCATAGAGAAACATAGAAATCTATACAAAGAAGAGGACTCCACCGTACAAGGAACATACCATAGAGAAACATAGAAATCTATACAAAGAAGAGGACTCCACCGTACAAGGAACATACCATAGAGAAACATAGAAATCTATACAAAGAAGAGGACTCCACCGTACAAGGAACATACCATAGAGAAACATAGAAATCTATACAAAGAAGAGGACTCCACCGTACAAGGAACATACCATAGAGAAACATAGAAATCTATACAAAGAAGAGGACTCCACCGTACAAGGAACATACCATAGAGAACATAGAAATCTATACAAAGAAGAGGACTCCACCGTACAAGGAACATACATAGAGAAACATAGAAATCTATACAAAGAAGAGGACCCACCGTACAAGGAACATACCATAGAGAAACATAGAAATCTATACAAAGAAGAGGACCCACCGTACAAGGAACATACCATAGAGAAACATAGAAATCTATACAAAAGCAAAGAGGACTCCACCGTACAAGGAACATACCATAGAGAAACATAGAAATCTATACAAAGAAGAGGACTCCACCGTACAAGGAACATACCATAGAGAAACATAGAAATCTATACAAAGAAGAGGACTCCACCGTACAAGGAACATACCATAGAGAAACATAGAAATCTATACAAAGAAGAGGACTCCACCGTACAAGGAACATACCATAGAGAAACATAGAAATCTATACAAAGAAGAGGACTCCACCGTACAAGGAACATACCATAGAGAAACATAGAAATCTATACAAAGAAGAGGACTCCACCGTACAAGGAACATACCATAGAGAAACATAGAAATCTATACAAAGAAGAGGACTCCACCGTACAAGGAACAACCATAGAGAAACATAGAAATCTATACAAAGAAGAGGACTCCACCGTACAAGGAACATACCATAGAGAAACATAGAAACTATAAAGAAAGTGACTCACGTACAAGGAACATACCATAGAGAACATAGAATTATACAAGAAAGGACTCCACCGTACAAGGAACATACCATAGAGAAACATAGAAATCTATACAAAGAAGAGGACTCCACCGTACAAGGAACAACCATAGAGAAACATAGAAATCTATACAAAGAAGAGGACTCCACCGTACAAGGAACATACCATAGAGAAACATAGAAATCTATACAAAGAAGAGGACTCCACCGTACAAGGAACATACCATAGAGAAACATAGAAATCTATACAAAGAGAGGACTCCACCGTACAAGGAACATACCATAGAGAAACATAGAAATCTATACAAAGAAGAGGACTCCACCGTACAAGGAACATACCATAGAGAAACATAGAAATCTATACAAAGAAGAGGACTCCACCGTACAAGGAACATACCATAGAGAAACATAGAAATCTATACAAAGAAGAGGACTCCACCGTACAAGGAACATACCATAGAGAAACATAGAAATCTATACAAAGAAGAGGACTCCACCGTACAAGGAACATACCATAGAGAAACATAGAAATCTATACAAAGAAGAGGACCCCCGTACAAGGAACATACCATAGAGAACATAGAAATCTATACAAAGAAGAGGGACTCCACCGTACAAGGAACATACCATAGAGAAACATAGAAATCTATACAAAGAAGAGGACTCCACCGTACAAGGAACATACCATAGAGAAACATAGAAATCTATACAAAGAAGAGGACTCCACCGTACAAGGAACATACCATAGAGAACATAGAAATCTATACAAAGAAGAGGACTCCACCGTACAAGGAACATACCATAGAGAACATAGAAATCTATACAAAGAAGAGGACTCCACCGTACAAGGAACATACCATAGAGAGAACATAGAAATCTATACAAAGAAGAGGACTCCACCGTACAAGGAACATACCATAGAGAACATAGAAATCTATACAAAGAAGAGGACTCCACCGTACAAGGAACATACCATAGAGAAACATAGAAATCTATACAAAGAAGAGGACTCCACCGTACAAGGAACATACCATAGAGAAACATAGAAATCTATACAAAGAAGAGGACTCCACCGTACAAGGAACATACCATAGAGAAACATAGAAATCTATACAAAGAAGAGACTCCACCGTACAAGGAACATACCATAGAGAAACATAGAAATCTATACAAAGAAGAGGACTCCACCGTACAAGGAACATACCATAGAGAAACATAGAAATCTATACAAAGAAGAGGACTCCACCGTACAAGGAACATACCATAGAGAAAACATAGAAATCTATACAAAGAAGAGGACTCCACCGTACAAGGAACATACCATAGAGAAACATAGAAATCTATACAAAGAAGAGGACTCCACCGTACAAGGAACATACCATAGAGAAACATAGAAATCTATACAAAGAAGAGGCTCCACCGTACAAGGAACAACCATAGAGAAACATAGAAATCTATAAAAGAAGAGGACTCCACCGTACAAGGAAATACCATAGAGAACATAGAAATCTATACAAAGAAGAGGACCCACGTACAAGGAACATACCATAGAGAAACATAGAAATCTATACAAAGAAGAGGCCCACCGTACAAGAAAAACCATAGAGAACATAGAAATCTATACAAAGAAGAGGACTCCACCGTACAAGGAACATACCATAGAGAAACATAGAAATCTATACAAAGAAGAGGACCCACCGTACAAGGAACAACATAGAGAAACATAGAAATCTATACAAAGAAGAGGACTCCACCGTACAAGGAACATACCATAGAGAAACATAGAAATCTATACAAAGAGGGATCCACCGTACAAGGAACATACCATAGAGAACATAGAAATCTATACAAAAGGCTCCACCAACAAGGAACATACCATAGAGAACATAGAAATCTATCAAAGAAGAGGACTCCACCGTACAAGGAACACACATAGAGAACATAGAAATCTATACAAAGAAGAGGACTCCACCGTACAAGGAACAACCATAGAGAAACATAGAAATCTATACAAAGAAGAGGACTCCACCGTACAAGGAAATACCATAGAGAACATAGAAATCTATACAAAGAAGAGGACCCACGTACAAGGAACATACCATAGAGAAACATAGAAATCTATACAAAGAAGAGGACCCACCGTACAAGGAACATCATAGAGAACATAGAAATTATACAAAGAAGAGGACCCACGTACAAGGAACAACCATAGAGAAACATAGAAATCTATACAAAGAAGAGGACCCCACCGTACAAGGAACATACCATAGAGAAACATAGAAATTATACAAAGAAGGACTCCACCGTACAAGAACATACCATAGAGAAACATAGAAATCTATACAAAGAAGAGGACTCCACCGTACAAGGAACATACCATAGAGAAACATAGAAATCTATACAAAGAAGAGGACTCCACCGACAAGGAACATACCATAGAGAAACATAGAAATCTATACAAAGAAGAGGACTCCACCGTACAAGGAACAACCATAGAGAAACATAGAAATCTATACAAAGAAGAGGACTCCACGTACAAGGAACAACCATAGAGAAACATAGAAATCTATACAAAGAAGAGGACTCCACCGTACAAGGAACATACCATAGAGAAACATAGAAATCTATACAAAGAAGAGGACTCCACCGTACAAGGAACATACCATAGAGAAACATAGAAATCTATACAAAGAAGAGGACTCCACCGTACAAGGAACATACCATAGAGAAACATAGAAATCTATACAAAGAAGAGGACTCCACCGTACAAGGAACATACATAGAGAAACATAGAAATCTATACAAAGAAGAGGACTCCACCGTACAAGGAACATACCATAGAGAAACATAGAAATCTATACAAAGAAGAGGCTCCACCGTACAAGGAACATACCATAGAGAAACATAGAAATCTATACAAAGAAGAGGCCCCACGTACAAGGAACATACCATAGAGAAACATAGAAATCTATACAAAGAAGAGGACCCACCGTACAAGGAACATACCATAGAGAGACATAGAAATCTATACAAAGAAGAGGACTCCACGTACAAGGAACATACCATAGAGAAACATAGAAATCTATACAAAGAAGAGGCCTCCACCGTACAAGGAACATACCATAGAGACACATAGAAATCTAAAAGAAGAGGACTCCACCGTACAAGGAACATACCATAGAGAAACATAGAAATCTATACAAAGAGGACTCCACCGTACAAGGAACATACCATAGAGAAACATAGAAATCTATACAAAGAAGAGGCCTCCACCGTACAAGGAACATACCATAGAGAAACATAGAAATCTATACAAAGAAGAGGCTCCACCGTACAAGGAACATACCATAGAGAACATAGAAATCTATACAAAGAAGAGGACTCCACCGTACAAGGAACACCATAGAGAAACATAGAAATCTATACAAAGAAGAGGACTCACCGTACAAGGAACATACCATAGAGAACATAGAAATCTATACAAAGAAGAGGACTCCACCGTACAAGGAACATACCATAGAGAACATAGAAATCTATACAAAGAGGCTCCACCATACAAGGAACATACCATAGAGAACATAGAAATCTATACAAAGAAGAGGACTCCACCGTACAAGGAACATACCATAGAGAGACATAGAAATCTATACAAAGAAGAGGACCCACCGTACAAGGAACATACCATAGAGAAACATAGAAATTATACAAAGAAGAGGACTCCACCGTACAAGGAAATACCATAGAGAACATAGAAATCTATACAAAGAAGAGGACCCACGTACAAGGAACATACCATAGAGAACATAGAAATCTATACAAAGAAGAGGACTCCACCGTACAAGGAACAACATATAGAGAACATAGAAATCTATACAAAGAAGAGGACTCCACCGTACAAGGACATACCATAGAGAAACATAGAAATCTATACAAAGAAGAGGACTCCACCGTACAAGGAACATACCATAGAGAAACATAGAAATCTATACAAAGAAGAGGACTCCACCGTACAAGGAACATACCATAGAGAAACATAGAAATCTATACAAAGAAGAGGACTCCACCGTACAAGGAACATACCATAGAGAAACATAGAAATCTATACAAAGAAGAGGACCTCCACCGTACAAGGAACATACCATAGAGAACATAGAAATCTATACAAAGAAGAGGACTCCACCGTACAAGGAACATACCATAGAGAAACATAGAAATCTATACAAAGAAGAGGACTCCACCGTACAAGGAACATACCATAGAGAACATAGAAATCTATACAAAGAAGAGGACTCCACTGTACAAGGAACATACCATAGAGAAACATAGAAATCTATACAAAGAAGAGGACTCCACCGTACAAGAAACAACCATAGAGAGACATAGAAATCTATACAAAGAAGAGGACTCCACCGTACAAGGAACATACCATAGAGAAACATAGAAATCTATACAAAGAAGAGGACTCCACCGTACAAGGAACATACCATAGAGAAACATAGAAATCTATACAAAGAAGAGGACTCCACCGTACAAGGAACATACCATAGAGAACATAGAAATCTATACAAAGAAGAGGACTCCACCCTACAAGGAACATACCATAGAGAACATAGAAATCTATACAAAGAAGAGGACTCCACTCGTACAAGGAACATACCATAGAGAAACATAGAAATCTATACAAAGAAGAGGACCTCCACCGTACAAGGAACATACCATGAGAAACATAGAAATCTATACAAAGAAGAGGACTCCACCGTACAAGGAACATACCATAGAGAACATAGAAATCTATACAAAGAAGAGGACTCCACCGTACAAGGAACATACCATAGAGAAACATAGAAATCTATACAAAGAAGAGGACTCCACCGTACAAGGAACATACCATAGAGAAACATAGAAATCTATACAAAGAAGAGGACTCCACCGTACAGAAGAAGGTCTACAAATTTAACAATTTTAATTGATTTTTATCTATATAAAAAAAATGTTCATAATATATTTACCGTATATACTCGTGTATAAGCCGAGTTTTTCAGCACAAAAAATGTGCTGAAAAGTCCCCCTCGGCTTATACACGAGTATATACGGTAATAAAAAAAAAAAAAAAAATATACAGCCCCCCGTGGTATACCGGGCCCCCCCTGTGGCAACCTGTAAAGGAAGCGATGATTATACTTATCGGGTCGCCGACGCCGACGCCGCCGCTCTGTCACCGTCCGTCACCGCGCTCCTCCTGGTCTTCATGCTTCCTTCACCGTCGCACAGGAAATGACGTCATTTTCTGTGCGCCGATGAAGGAAGCATGAAGACGGGAAGGAGCGCGGTGACGGACGGTGACAGAGCGGCGGCGTCGGCGTCGGCGACCCGATAAGTATAATCATCGCTTCCTTTACAGGTGGCCACAGGGGGGGCCCGGTATACCAGGCGGGAGGGCTGTATACAGCCGGGTACCGCTGTATACAGCGGGGGCTGCTGTATACAGCGGGGGCTGCTGTATACCCCTCTGGGGCTGCTAAATACCCCTCTGGGGCTGCTGTACACCCCTCTGGGGCTGCTATATACCCCTCTGGGGCTGGGGCTGCTATATACCCCTCTGGGGCTGGGGCTGCTGTATACAGCTCTGGGGCTGCTGTATACAGCGCTGGGGCTGCTGTATACCCCTCTGGGGCTGCTATATACCCCTCTGGGGCTGCTATATACCCCTCTGGGGCTACTGTATACCCCTCTGGGGCTGCTGTATACAGCTCTGGGGCTGCTGTATACAGCTCTGGGGCTGCTGTATACCCCTCTGGGGCTGCTATATACCCCTCTGGGGCTGCTGTATACCCCTCTGGGGCTGCTGTATACCCCTCTGGGGCTGCTATATACCCCTCTGGGGCTACTGTATACCCCTCTGGGGCTGCTGTATACAGCTCTGGGGCTGCTGTATACAGCTCTGGGGCTGCTGTATACCCCTCTGGGGCTGCTATATACCCCTCTGGGGCTGCTGTATACCCCTCTGGGGCTGCTGTATACAGCTCTGGGGCTGCTGTATACCCCTCTGGGGCTGCTGTATACAGCTCTGGGGCTGCTATATACCCCTCTGGGGCTGCTGTATACAGCTCTGGGGCTGCTGTATACAGCTCTGGGGCTGCTGTATACAGCTCTGTGGCTGCTGTATACCCCTCTGGGGCTGCTGTATATACCACTGGGGAGGCTACTGTATACTACCACTGGGGAGGCTGCTGTATACTACCACTGGGGAGGCTGCTGTATACCACTGAGGGGGCCTGTATACCACACTGCTGGGGCTGTATACCTGTGCTGGGTCCACCCTCGGCTTATACACGAGTCAATAGGTTTTCCCAGGTTTTGGGGCAAAAGTAGGGGGGTCGGCTTATACACGGGTCGGCTTATACACGAGTATATACGGTATATTTAGAATATGAAATAACATTTTAATAAACATCCGGTTGACGGTTAACCAAGTACAGTGAATTGACTAATTACTTTGAGAAAAATAGACCATTGGCAAAAGGGTATAAGTTTGCGCTGGGCTCCCATAATAATATAATCGTATAATTTTTAAGAGGGACATAGCACGGTAATCTCCCTGTAGCCTTCTAGCAGCAACAAGGTACAGCACACATCCTTATAGACTAGCTCCAGTGTACAACCCAAGATATAATTCTGTGACACCCCAGCGTCTAAGTGCCACTGTGTCATCACTGCCCCCGGGTGGTGGTGTCACGCTGAGAGCAACAACGGGTCTTCTCATCAGGCAACCCACACACGCACTCTCAACACCTTCTGCCTCAGGCCAGAAGGGGGAGACCAAACCTTGGTTCAGGGTGAGCTCCCCTATAAATCCTATAAATTCTGGTCTGGGGCGGAGCCAGTCAGTGCAGTTCCTAGGAGGACTGTGAAGAGGACCTGGGAGTAAAAGAGCAGCTCATCTCAGGTGCCACATAGTTCCGTTCCAGGGAGGACTGTGGAAGATATCCTGGTGGACTAGTAGCTCCTCAGCTCGTCCCAGGATTGTTAACTTGATTCCAAGCTTAAGGCTAGAGTCTGAGGAGAGTCGTAGGAACACACCTGGGAGGCTGAGAGATCCTGTACTCACCCCAGAGGAAAGCGCAGAGAATGGACTCCGGGTCAGAGACTGTGCAGGGTCTCTCGTCCTGGCAGTCAACACTGGAAGGTGCAGAATTCCAGGTTTCCCAGCCCCACCGTGCCTGGAGACACAGCAACAGGAAGAGTTCAGGAACACACACACGTGACCATTTTTAGAATGGACTCGAGTTGCCTATCATACCGGCACCTTGTAGGAAGAGACTGGGCCGGCAGCTTAGCTGATGCAGTTGCAGGAGCCTACAAACAGGGCGCAGAAAGGGAGCCAAAGACGCAGCTGGGTGAGAAAGACCCCAAGTTGCTCTCAGCTAGGACTCTGTGGACAACTGCTCCTAACCGGTATCATCATCCTCAGCAAAGGACTGCTTGAACAACAATACAGTGAGTCTGCTTAGTGCTTGTGCCCGTCGTCCTGCACTCTACATCCTAAACTATCATCACGGCCCCGAGCTACAGCTCTGCCCGTGGAGAGCCACTCCATTCCAGCTGCCCGTCCATCACCCTGGAGGTTCTGCAGCAACGGTGGCCCACTATAACCACACACCACGGGTGGCGTCACGAAACTCTCCCTTCCATAATCCCCTTCCCTTACTAAGCCAGAAACTCCCCTTTCTTTTATTTTTTTAAGCTGAACCCAGGGTCACGGGAGCCCAGGCACCGGCCCCGGTGACTACCTAGAGACATTATCACCCGAATCCGAGTGTCCCATTGCCCTGGGACCGCTCAATACCCTTTTGTACTTTGCAAGACCCTTGTCGATTATGTAGAGGTCTTGGACAGAACTTCAAAATATATATTCTGTGAAAGGCTAGAGCGTTTGAGAAAAAAATGATGCAACAAGGCCTGATTAATATTGCTCATGGTTCGGGCATGAAGCAAGTGACGGGTTCCCATTAGGAGGAAATTGTCCGGTAGGGGAGAACCCTTTTATTTGTATGTGTGTTTTCACCTGGAAGTCAAAAGTTGACTTGTTAATCTATTTAGTCTATAACCCCGAATATGATACAGGACAGAATAAAGGAACGAAAGGATATTAAGAAAGGAATGCTAGCATTTAAAAAAACACATACATTTATATATATTCCAATTTCCTGTTTAATTAATACTTATATATTAGTATGTGTGCATAACAATCATTAGAACAGGGGAATCTAGAATGTATTATACATCTGTGATGCTGAACTACATCTATAATATAGAGTAGATCTGTCACAACATACAACATACATTACTACCGGAAATAAGTCTGAGACCTGATGAGGCTGCTGTATTTACTTTAACAATCCACATCAGAATGGCTGTATATTACTGATATAAAGACGACCATTTTATGAGTCCAGTTATAGTGGTGACTCCATGTGTATTCAATCTCCAAGCCTGAATGGTAGCTGCAGCTTGTACTGAGCAGTGTGAGATCTCAGAAGTAGGCAGGAGGCACCAGGGCTGTTAATTAGTCTAGATGGGAGGAGATTGAGTTAAACATCAAAAAAGGATTATCCAGCCATTCTGACAAGAATATCAAAGTATATACACCAGCTCCATCAGGTCTAAAGGTCGGTTTACACATAGCAAGATCGCTAACGAAATCGCTGCTAAGTCACCAGTTTTGCAAAGTAGCAGAGACCTAGCCGGCGATTGCGCTGCGTGTGACCCTTAGCAGCGATAAACCCCCCGCTGGGAGATCGCTGATCTTAATGGCCTGGAGCATTTTTCGATCGGCGATCTCCCGCTGGCCAGGCTGCATCGCTGTGTGTAACAGGCAGACTTACCAGCGATCCCCAGTCTGTGCCCGAGACCTTGAACAATCCCAACGACCGTCGGGTGTCGGCGCATCGCTGGGTGATCACTGGTGAGATCTGCCTGTCTGGCATCTCACCAGGTCGGATCGTTGTCGGGATCGCTGGTGCGTCGCTACGTATAAACCAGCCTTCAGTGTGCAGCTTGTAGGGTTAAATCAGATGACAGTTCCACTTAAAAGTCAGGATAAAGCACATCTTCAGAGTGGTGCATGTGAAGGGGCTAGGTGAAAGGCACATATCAATAGCTAAGATAGACAGCTTCTCATTCTATACATTGGCTTTAACAGAGATGGGGTCTAGGTTACCTAATGAAATGTACAGCCAGCCCCAGTGGCGTAACTTGAAGCTCATGGGTCCCGATGCGAAAGCTACAATGGGGCCCCCAATTTTTACAAATCGTCTTTTCCTATAGGCCAAAGGGACTTTTGGGGCCCCCTAGGTGTGATCACAACCCCTGCACCTGTTGTAGTTACGCCCCCTGGCCAGCCCCCTTCATACACACCACAGTGATAATGAAGGAACTCCTGTCCTGTGTAGTGACCCTGCCTGAACAACCTCTCTATGTAGATATCAATAACAATACACCCGGCCGTACACATACAACCATTAACACACCAGACTAAGCTGGTAAATGTAAGAAATAAGTGGGAGAAAACAGAGAAAACTGATCTGCCGAATACAACTGATTACTGATGAACATCTGTATTCTCAGGTGACAATGGGTGAAAAGTATCAGACCAGATTTATGTCAGATAACAATGTGTCATTGGTCATCATGGCACATGATCTTGGCCAAATAATCTTGTGTATGGGCAGCTCAGGAATGGTCTTACTGTCAGTGGTCACCTGGCAGCTCTAAAACTGGCCACCATGGACAGATGTGGTTCAAGCCCAGATATGATGGGTTACCCTGGCCTTCACCCTTTATTCCCTGTTCAGGGATCTGGACTTATATAAGGCCCCTCGGGCTAGGGCCATGGAGTCAGCTGCTGGACGATGGTGCAGTCTGGCAGGAGAGGTCAGAAACAGGAGGGGCCGAGTAAGAAGCAAGAGGAAAGTAAATGTACAAAATCATGGTAAGGAAACAGGTCGTGTTCATAAGAATACAAACAAGCAAAGCAGGAGATCAGAGACCACAAATGAACCAGAAAAGATAAACTCAAGGTGGCTTCACACCATGGTAAGGTGGCCCTCCGGTCCAGTGTGCAGCTGCAGCTGCTAATGAATCATGACTGCGGCTTGTAGGGAGCTAGCTGCGGTCCTGAAACAACAGCGGCGTGGAGTCGCAGGTGTCCGGTTCCCAGATCCTCCCGGACCGGGACAATCCGTTGCCATAGGCTCCCATGTTAGGGTGCGCCGGATTGCACCGGATCCGGGAGGATCCGGGGGAATCGGGAGAATCTGGGATACGGCAATTTGGGGAGATTTTTCTCCCCGGACACAAAAACGTTGCAAGCAATGTTTTTGTCTCCGGTGAGAAAATCCGAATTCTCCCGGATTCTTCCGGAGATAAGGAAACTGGATGGCAGAGAGCTGCCATCCGGCTCCATAGGATATTATGGGGCCAAAATCCGGTCTGTGGCTGTTTGGTTGACACCGGACAGCCCCGGATCGGACTTTACCGTGGTGTGAAGCCAGCCTTAACTGGCAGTGAGGGGCAGAGGTTCAGGAGTTTAAATAGAAGAAATCCCCATTCAGGTCTCAAATCTAAGCAGCCAGGAATTCACCCCACAATTGTGACTGCACAGCACAAAAACTCCAGGGAGTAAACAGGACGGCCGTGCCGCTGACCCATATTACCCACAATAAAGCTGCGGTGCCGCTAAGTGACTGAAGTGGAAAGCTAGGAGATATAGTAGCCTGAATCTTACAAACAGCTTCCATGAAACACCTAAGCTGTAAGAGTTTGGACCTCACCTCATCACCTCGAGGGGCTTCTTTGTCCATTTCTCTCCAACAATGCTCAATCTCAGTGTCTACTCCTGATACATTAAGCTGCTCGTCATCATCATCTTCATCTTCAGAACTTGTTTCAAAGTTTCCTTTGCCTGGAGCGAGGTCTGGTTCACTGTCATTGTCCTCTTCCTCTCCAGAACTGGCCTCTTCATCTTCTTTGACTTCCTCAGACTCTTCTCCAGAATCGTCTTCTCTACTTTCTCCATCACTTTCCTCATCTTCCTCTAGTTCCGCTCCGCTCATCTCTTCCTCCGAGTTCATCTCATCATTGCTGTCCTGGTCACTCTCAGATTCCAGTCCTGTAAGGTAATGGATATACACATGTGATCTTGATTTTCTTATTTGTTCATCAGCACACACGTATGCAGGATGTTTTTCGCACAACTAGATCAAGTTTTGAACTACACCAGTTTAAAGAATTAAAATTCGCCCAAGTAACTAAATTCTGCCATTGTTTTTAAAGGGATCCTGCCATGTAAAGTAATACTATTACTCTGTAGACATGGAATAAATCTTCAGGTCACTAGCGTTCTGGCCCCGTGTGGCCGCTGCACTGTGAGTCCGGCTGCCAGTGAGATGTGGCTTCAGTCACCGCTCTATGCATAGTGAGCGCCAGCTGTACCAGCGCCTCCGACACATACTAATAGCCGGCCTAGAAATACATCTGTACAGAGGCGGCTATCAGTCAGTGCCGGGGGTGCGGTTAGCTGCCTCTCGGTGTATACTGAGTGCTGACTGAAGCTGCGCCAGCCGCACCCAATGACTGAAAGCCCAAGTCTGGTGGGAGGACTAAAGATCATTTCCTCCCAATACCCGGGCTCTCAGTGCAGCGGCTGCAGGCATGAGAACACTATTAACCTGCATATTAACACATATCTGCAGGTTATTGGGGTTTTGTTTGGGGGAGGCTTAAACTTTATTTCTTTAATATTTTCAAAAAACATTTTTTTCTTTTACTACTGTGACGCGGTCACTGGCCGTGTCGTTGAGGGGAGGTATGTGTCACGCAGGTTACTAGCCTGTGTGACCTAAAACCTGTAAAAGCTACCCAGCATGTTATGTGTTGTGGAGTTAATCTCAAAAGGGTGTGTGGTTTTAGGGGAATGACTAAGAGGGCGGGAGGTCATTCCCCCTACCTCCCCTGAGGGTGTGGCTGAGCCACAGTAAAAGCACAAGGCTGTTTTTTTTTCTGGTGTTTAGAGAGACTGATGTGCAGAGGCTCCAGACTGTGGAGCTGAGCTAAGGAGTAGCTGCAGTCTGCAGCCAGTCAGTACAGACGGACCTGTACACATACGGACTGTGATTACTCGTTTTGTTTCTTTTGATTTACCTTGCAAGCCAGTGACGCTCCTTTGTTTTTGTGCCCAATTCTGCTGGGTTTATGAGGTTTTAATAAACCTGCAGCCAAACACATTCCTGTGTCTACATCTGAAATGCAGCCGAGTGAGTCGTCTTGCCACACTTGGTGGAGAATGCAGGCAACGATCCTCAGGAACCCGTGTAGCTGCTGCAAGAAACAGGAATAGTCGCAGAGCTGCATAGGAGGAGTCCGCTGGGAGCAGAAGGCTGAAGGACGTGGGATGATGTCACAGTCACGTGATCTGGCCATCCAGGAAGTGCTGGGCTCTGCTTGGTGAGCACAATACACCACAGGCTGGAGATCCTGGTTGTACGGGCGGTACAACCGGGAAAGGTTAGTGTAAACCTACCCCCCCCCCCCTGTTGACCATCGGGTAGTACCCATTGGAGCGCCCCTCCTGTTTCTTGTCTCTTTGCAGCTAAGAGAAGTCTGGCAGCATGGAGGAGGTCCTCAAACACCTGCTGCAGAGCCAGCAGCAACAGCACCAACAACATGTGCAGAGCCAACAGAGCATGCAACAGCAGCACCAGGAAACCACCAAGTTGTTGCTACAACAGATCCAGTTGCAGCAGAAAGCACAGGAGCAGCACCACCAGCAGCAGCAGCAGCAGCAGATGCAGCTTCTCGCTGACGCCATCCAGAGCAGAGCGTCCGCCCTACCCCCACAGTCGACTGATGACTCGCACGTCAGGAAGGCTGTCAGGGGGGCGATGCAAAAGATGACCCCAGGGGATGATGTTGAGGCGTTCTTGTCGGTGTTTGAGAGGGTAGCTGAGCGGGAGAAGTTGCCACCACAGCAGTGGGCAGAGATGCTGGCCCCCTATTTAACCGGTGAACCTCAGAAGGCCTACTATGACCTGGCACTTCAGGATGCACAGGAGTACTCTAAATTGAAGGCAGAGATACTGGCGCGATCCGGAGTGTCTATGGCGGTCAGAGCGCAAAGAGTCCACCACTGGGCGTACGCGGGCGACAAACCCCCTCGCTCCCAGATGTTTGACTTATTACATTTAGTCCAGAAATGGCTACAGCCCGAGTCTGCCACTCCTGCCCAGATGGTGGAACGGGTGATGATGGACAGGTTTATTCATTCCCTGCCCCGTCCGGTTCAGACCTGGGTTGCCCAGGGAGACCCTCGGAACGCTGATGACCTTGTGGGCTTGGTAGAGAGGTACCAGGTGGTGGAAAAGTCCCTGGGAAAACCGGACCTAATGTACTCTCCGTATTGGGGCACCCAAAGGGGGGCAGTAACACCACGTAAGGGGGCTAAAGCCGCAAACGGAGGGCGTCCCAGTTCCACTGATGGGCCAGCAAAGTCTGCTAGGGCGGAGGTGATTTGTTGGCGGTGTCATAACCCGGGGCACATTGCCGCTAGGTGCCCTACGTTCCCTGAGCCAATGGACTGCAGCCTGGGCAGACGGTGCTCTTATTATGCCTATCCGGCCTGTAGTGTGGATGGACAATCCAGGGAGGGACCACAGGTGTGTGACGTGTCTGTGGATGGAGTCAGGGTACTGGGACTGTTGGACTCTGGAAGTCTGGTGACCTTGATTAGTGCTACCCTACCCCATCAGCTGATCATGGCCAGAACCGTGGGTGTCCGCTGTATACATGGGGACGCCAAGAACTATCCCGTAGCCAGAGTGACCGTTGAAACAGACTGCGGTGCTCAAATCCATGAGGTCGGGGTGGTCAAGGACCTGATACATCCCATTATACTGGGCCGTGACTTTCCCTTGTTTTGGGACTTGTGGGGGAGAGGAACTGGACTTAGTGGCATGCGCAGAAACCAAGTCCTTGGAGAAGAAGCCCCGATAAAGCCTCCTGGGAAGGACTTTCCTTTGTGTGTCCTCGCCGGCGATGAGGGCGAGGCGGAGACTGAGATGGAGGACGTACCTGAGTTAGACGTATCTGGCGACAACTTTGGGACTGATCAAATTCGGGACTTGACTTTAAAGGGGGCGTTTGACCAAGTTACTGTATGTAATGGGGTTGCCCAAGAGCCGGGGGCCGATACCAGATTCCCCCATTTCGCAGTGCAGGGGAGTTGCTATACCGGGTGGCTAAACTAAGGGGTGGTGAAACAGTAGAGCAGCTGTTAGTGCCGAGGCCATATAGAAAGAAAGTGTTAGACATGGCTCACTCACATGTTCTGGGGGGACACCTAGGGGTCGAAAAAACGCAGGAGAGGATTCTGAGGAGATTTTACTGGCCGGGGTGTTACCGGGAAATTCTCAATTATTGTAGGTCCTGCCCCACCTGCCAAATAACTGCTCCCTCGGCCCACTTCCGAAGCCCCTTAGTTCCACTACCGGTGATAGAGGTTCCATTTGAGAGGATTGCCATGGACCTGGTGGGACCCCTAGTGAAATCTGCTCGGGGACATCAATACATCCTGGTGATCATGGACTATGCGACCCGGTACCCCGAAGCAGTACCCCTAAGGAACTCGTCCAGCAAAACCATAGCTCGAGAGCTGGTCCATATCTTTGCGCGAACAGGGCTGCCAAAGGAGATTCTGACTGATCAGGGAACCCCCTTCATGAGCAAAGTGATGAAGGAGGTTTGTAGAGTCCTCCGGATAGCCCAGATTCGTACCTCTGTTTATCACCCACAGACGGATGGTCTGGTGGAACGGTTCAACAAGACCTTAAAGGCGATGCTCAGGAAAGCAGTGGAAAAAGACGGGCGAGACTGGGACTATCTGCTCCCATTCCTACTCTTTTCCATCAGAGAAGTTCCGCAAGCCTCCACGGGTTTTTCGCCGTTTGAGCTGCTATATGGGCGACATCCAAGAGGTCTCCTCGACATCGCCAAGGAAACCTGGGAGGCTGAAGTCACGCCGCATCGGAGTATCATTGAACATGTTGCCCAGCTACAGGAAAGAATGGCACAGGTGATGCCCATTGTGAAAGAACATCTCCTCCGGGCACAAGAAGCCCAGGCTAGGGTGTATAACCGATCGGCGAGACTAAGACAGTTCCAGCCCGGGGACCGTGTGTTGGTGCTTATCCCCACCGTCGAAAGCAAGTTCCTGGCCAAATGGCAAGGGCCATACGAGGTGGTGGAAAAAATCAGTGACGTTAATTATAAGGTCCACCAGCCCGGCCGCAGAAAGGCATATCAAGTATACCACGTGAACTTGCTCAAGCCGTACCAGGACCGGGAACCTGCAGGAACTTCTTGCTTGGAGGCTGCTCCTGAAAGCAGGGTGGAGGAAATCACTATTGCAGAGACCCTTTCGCCAGCCCAGAAGCAACAGTGTCGAGAGCTACTACAGCGGAACCGGGAGCTATTCTCAGAATTGCCGGGGCATACTCAAGTGATAGAACATGACGTGCTCACAGATCCACAGGTGAGAGTGAATCTAAAGCCATATCGGATTCCGGAAGCACGTCGGGAGGTGATCGCGGCCGAGGTGAAGAGGATGTTAGACCTCGGGGTCATAGAGGAATCGAAAAGCGGGTGGTCAAGCCCTATCGTTCTTGTGCCAAAACCCAACGGGGAGTGGAGGTTCTGTAACGACTACCGTCGGCTGAATGAGGTATCCAAGTGTGACGCCTATCCGATGCCCCGTGTCGACGAGCTAATCGAGAGGCTTGGACCAGCGAGATACATCACCACTCTTGACTTGACAAAGGGGTATTGGCAGATCCCCATGTCCCAGACGGCTAAGGAGAAAACTGCCTTCTCAACACCGGATGGATGTTTTCAGTATACCCGGATGCCGTTCGGACTCCAGGGGGCTCCAGCCACCTTCCAAAGGGCTATGGATAGAGTCCTAGCCCCCCACAAGAAGTATGCAGCCGCCTACCTCGATGACATTGTGGTCTTTAGCTCAGACTGGGCTAGTCATCTTCCGAAACTGCAGGCCATTTTGGATGCTCTTGGGAAGGCGGGATTTACTATAAATCCCAGGAAATGTGCCATTGGGAAGGAGGAGGCCAAATACTTGGGCTATGTCGTCGGAAGAGGTGAGATAAAGCCACAAGTCAAGAAAGTGGAGGCAATCCAGACCTGGCCACGGCCGCTCACCAAGAAACAAGTGAGAGCCTTCCTTGGTTTGGTGGGATACTACCGGCGGTTTATCCCAAATTTTGCCATGATGGCTGCGCCACTGACAGATCTCCTAAAAGGCACCAGATCTACCATGGTGAAATGGACAGAGGTAACAGAGGCTGCATTCCAGCAGTTGAAGGTAGCACTGTGCGAACAGCCGGTCCTGGTTGCACCAGACTTTACGAAGGAGTTTGTAGTCCAGACAGACGCTTCGGAGGTGGGGTTGGGAGCCGTGCTCTCCCAAGAGATAAATGGGGAAGAGCATCCCGTTCTCTATCTGAGCCGCAAGCTATCATCCTGTGAGACGCACTATGCAGTGGTGGAGAAGGAGTGTCTAGCCATAAAGTGGGCCGTAGATACCCTGAGGTATTACCTGCTGGGCCGGAGGTTTAAATTGGTGTCAGACCATGCCCCATTGAGATGGCTTAGGGAAAAGCAGGGACGCAATGCCAGGGTCACCAGGTGGTTCCTGGCCCTTCAGGACTTCGACTTTCAGGTGGAGCATAGGCCGGGGAAGTTGCACATAAATGCTGATGCCCTCTCTAGACTTCCCTGCCTGGTGTCGGTAGGTGCCCAAACCCCCGGCTTTGGGCAGAGGGGGGGAATGTGTGACGCGGTCACTGGCCGTGTCGTTGAGGGGAGGTATGTGTCACGCAGGTTACTAGCCTGTGTGACCTAAAACCTGTAAAAGCTACCCAGCATGTTATGTGTTGTGGAGTTAATCTCAAAAGGGTGTGTGGTTTTAGGGGAATGACTAAGAGGGCGGGAGGTCATTCCCCCTACCTCCCCTGAGGGTGTGGCTGAGCCACAGTAAAAGCACAAGGCTGTTTTTTTTTCTGGTGTTTAGAGAGACTGATGTGCAGAGGCTCCAGACTGTGGAGCTGAGCTAAGGAGTAGCTGCAGTCTGCAGCCAGTCAGTACAGACGGACCTGTACACATACGGACTGTGATTACTCGTTTTGTTTCTTTTGATTTACCTTGCAAGCCAGTGACGCTCCTTTGTTTTTGTGCCCAATTCTGCTGGGTTTATGAGGTTTTAATAAACCTGCAGCCAAACACATTCCTGTGTCTACATCTGAATGCAGCCGAGTGAGTCGTCTTGCCACACTACATTTAACTTTTGTTTTAATTTCTCATTGGAAAGTTGAGCCTGTGACCAAACTTCTGTATTGCAGCATGTAGTCAATATAATGATCTGCACAGGCTCTTCACAGGACTGAGACAGCAGTGACCGGGGCCTGTATAGATCCCCTGCCATGGTAAGACATCGGCACCCCACAATTGTCAGTGTGCAGCCAATCAGCAACTGTTTAAATGCCGCTGTCAAAGATGGAGATCAGAATCTCAATGTTTAGAAGGCAGTGATTGACGATAACTGCGGTCCATGGTGTTACAGCCTGCATGGAGGGGGATCATTTATTAATGCATATTTGAGATGAAAACTAAAAAATACAGAGATACAGAAACAATACCCCCAACAACTCCATCACAGGTTCCAACCCAGCCCACCAGTCCCCCGCCATGCTATGATGAGAGGCACAATCTCTTTTTGGAGAAGGCTGTGGCTCGGATTATATCCTAAACTATGTGACAAGGGTCTTTTAAGAGTTGAACACTGACTAACAGCTCCCGTCAAATAGTTGGCACTATAGAGCCAGCCTCCTTCCTTCTGGAGGGCAGCTAATTTTCATATCCTTCCCCAGGTAGCACTGTCTGGCATACAAGTCTCCTGGAGGAAAATGTTAGCCCTCAATCTACAACATAAATCAAACTAGGGCACAAATGGTCATATTTAAAGGGGTTGTGCCACAAAACACTTTTCTGGCAAAAGTTTAAAAAAAAGGTGTAAATATTCACAAAAGAATGTTTACAGTGAATATCATCATATATATGAAAGCCGAAGCCACTTCCGTCTTCAAGGGACAAAAATGATGTCACACGACGGAAGTGGCTTCGGCACTACACCCGCTCACGGTGATCCAAGATGGCGGCGAGCGGTGGCGCTTTAGCGCCCACCGCAAGCCGCCATCCCAACACCAGACCCCCGATCGGTCACACACCACTTCGGGAGATCACCGGCTAATGCCTACACATGGAATGACAGGCACCACAGTCCCCCCCCTTGCTGCCCGATCACCCCCCTGCCTCTCACCATAGCCCCCCTCCACTGTCCGATCACACCGCTGCCTCTCACCATAGCCCCCCTCCACTGTCCGATCACCCCCCTGCCTCTCACCATAGCCCCCCTCCACTCTCCGATCAACCCCCTGCCTCTCGCCATAGCCCCCCTCCACTGTCTGATCACCCCCCTGCCTCTCACCATAGCCCCCCTCCACTGTCCGATCACACCCCTGCCTCTCACCATAGCCCCCCTCCACTGTCCGATCACCCCCTGCCTCTCACCATAGCCCCCCTCCACTCTCCGATCAACCCCCTGCCTCTCACCATAGCCCCTCCACTGTCTGATCACCCCCCTGCCTCTCACCATAGCCCCCCTCCACTGTCCGATCACACCCCTGCCTCTCACCATAGCCCCCCTCCACTGTCCGATCACCCCCCTGCCTCTCACCATAGCCCCCCTCCACTGTCCGATCACCCCCCTGCCTCTCACCATAGCCCCCCTCCACTGTCCGATCACCCCCCTGCCTCTCACCATAGCCCCCCTCCACTCTCCGATCAACCCCCTGCCTCTCACCATAGCCCCCCTCCACTGTCCGATCACCTCCCTGCTTCTCACCATAGCACCCCTCCACTGTCCGGTCCCCCTCCACTGCCTCCCAGTTGCGGCGTGTAATTGGGGAATTTGGCGTCAATAAATCGCCTGTTTCCTGATTTCAGAGCACTGCTCCAAAACCAGAGGCAATCATGAAGGTGAGACTCCCGGCTTTTGGTGTGTGAACGGGCGATAGTGATGGATCTGTGTAGCCTATTGATTTCCCGTAGGTGTGCCACAGCGTGCTGGAGTCCGCGCCCCATCTGCGATGATTGGTGGTGGCTACTGTCTTCCCATTGGCTATCAGTTCACAGGGCGCCATCAGCTACAGACGCACACATAGCCATTGTGTAGTGTAAGCCACTGTCCTGCACAAAACCGCTCCTGTGTAGCGCTTTTGCGCCTCGAAAGTCTGTCGCAGCAGCCACTATCGACGACATGAGCGGGTATTAATCACAAAGTCCGATAGACAATGGCTTCATGTATTAGCCAGCCTACCAGTGCAGGCTGCCCAATCATAATGCTATTGCGTTGTCCAATGAGCGTGTTTGGGGCACGGTGTAAACCGGTCTGGCACGCCTATGTTCTCGCCGCGCTGAACATGTATGCCCATATTCCTTTGGGGATTGTGACGTGTGAAGCGGCGAGGGAAGTCGACCGGATTGGTTCCGCTGTGGGTGAGGCGATTTCCGGGGCAACACATCGCCTTAGGTTGAGGGCGAAATTGCGGCATGCAATGCCGCCATCGGCGATCTAAGGCGACCAATAAAAACGTGCATGCCCACGTTAGATCGCCGGTTATTGCCAGCAAATATTGCAGCGTGTAAAGGTACCCTTAGGGCCCTTTCACATCAGCGTTTTTTGAAATTCGCGGCAGATGCGGTGAAAAAACCGCATCTGCCGCGTTTGCCGCATAACCGTTACACTTGCGGCGCAGTTGCGGTAATCCCCATAGAAAGTATAGGGGGACTTGCGGCAGGTGCGGCAAGTGCGGTTTTGCACTTGCGGCAAGTGCGGCTGCGAAAAAAAAACGCAGTCAGTCGTGGTTGTTTTCGCGGCCGCACCTGCCGCAAGTGCAAAACCGCACTTGCCGCACCTGCCGCAAGTCCCCCTATACTTTCTATGGGGATTACCGCAACCGCGCCGCAAGTGTAACGGTTATGCGGCAAACGCGGCAGATGCGGTTTTTTCACCGCATCTGCCGCGAATTTCAAAAAACGCTGATGTGAAAGGGCCCTTAGAGATGCCTCACAGAAATCTCTGTGTTAACCCCTACAGCATGCTGTCTTTAGATTTATTGCACAAACTTGCTGACAAATTCCCTTAAGGTACCTTTACACGCGGCAACTATCACCGGCGATCGTAGGCAACAGAACGTGCGCGTGCACGTTTTTGACGGTTGCTACCGAACGCTAATGCCACATGTACATGCCGCAATTGCGCCCTCAACCTAAGGTGATGTATTGTCCCGGAAGTTCCCACACCAACAGTGGGAAACATCCGGTTGACTCCTGACGCCACTTCACATGCCGCAATCCCCAAAGGAATGTGGGCATAAATGTTCAGCGCCGCAAGAACATAGGCGTGACAGAGTTGTGTATTCCGCGCCCCAAACACGCTGATTAGACAACGCAATAGCGTCATGATTGGCCAGCCTGCGCAGGAAGGCTAATACATGACGCCATTACAATTGTGTAGTGTGAATGGACAGCTCTTCAAATATGGTGCCCTGAGTTGGGACAGCCAATGGAAACACAGTAGCCCCCACCAATCATCGCTGACGGGGCGCGGTATCCATCACGCTGTGGCACGCCTCCAGGAAATCACTAGGCGACGCAGATTCCATCCCTATCCCCCGTTCACCTTCAGGGTTGCCTCTGGTTTTTGAACAAAGCTCTGAAACCTCAACCGGGAGCAACTTTAAAAATCACCATCGCTTTCCAACAATTACATGCCACAATTTCATAGCTCCGGATTGCCTCTCAGTTGCTACACTGTAGTTGCAGCGTGTAAAGGTACCCTTACAGGGCTCAGAGACATATGAATAATACTATTATGTCCAACCTCTTGGGGCAGTGATAGAATTAGGCCCTGTGCTGACACTTCTTTTGCTGCAGCTTTCTGTCACCTATTCTCACAAAACTGCATGTGTATCCTAACCCCAGCAAAGTCTATGTGAATTCTGAAGTGCTGTGCTGATGAGGCTACAATCCTTTGCAGTTTGTGGTCAGGACAAAAGAATGCTGCAAAAAATAAGAGGGTGGGGGACAAGAGGCGCAATAGTGCCCTATCACTAGTGACACTAGAAAGAGTTATGCTGAGGAGCCACTCACCTGATTCAGTTGTGGACCCCACAACTGGTTTGAAGGCGTTTTGAGAAGAATCTCTCAGCTGCTGCAGGACCTCCACCAACTACTGACCAGTAGTGAAATTCAAGGAGATGATGGGAGTACAGGTGTGACACGGTCCGCGCTGCTCCAATGTAAAAACTCACCAAAAGAGTCACAAAGTCATCAGTAGGTTTTATCTTTTTAATCCTCCTTCCTCCTACGCGTTTCGGCGCCCCACCTGGCACCTGAGGAAGGAGGATTAAAAAGATAAAACCTACTGATGACTTTGTGACTCTTTTGGTGAGTTTTTACATTGGAGCAGCGCGGACCGTGTCACACCTGTACTCCCATCATCTCCTAGGACAAAAGAATGATCATGTCAGTTATTAAAGTATTTTACAGCCCTCCCAGCCTCCCAATAGTGAAAACAAATGCTTGACCACAAACTGCACCAAAAACACAAGCGTTTTGTGATGTGTTTTCACTTCATAGGTTGCAGATTAGCAGCGTTTTTGTTGCAGAAAATTTGTGCATCTGTGGCACCCCAGGGTCCAAGCGTCACAGTGTCATTATCACCTACGAGTGATGGTGTCACACTTGAGAGCAACAGAGGGTATCCACACCAGGCAGACAACGCACACAACACCTTTCTGTCTCCAGGCCAGAAGGGGGAGACCAAGACCCGGGTTCAGAGTGAGCTCCCCTATAAATTCTGGTCTGGGGCGGAGCTAGTCAGTCAGTTCCTAGGTTGACTACAGGCCCCGTTACACAGCACGATGTTTAAACGATGTCGGCAACGATCTCATGGGGGCGCGGTCATTTCAGACATCGTTGGTGAGATGTCATATGTCTAGATATCGTGGACGACTCATCAACGATGTTGTGAGCAGGTATCGTTCGCACAACCCAGTGAACAATACCTGCTCATTGCTGTGAATGGGCGAAGTAGTGAACGACATAGTTATCGCGGTGTCAAACACAACGATCTACCAGGTTGGCTGATCATTGATCGTGTGGTTTGAAAACATGTTCTCAAACCTGCGATCAACGATTCAACGATTTATCGTTACAACTTTGCACATGCAACGAGGTCGTAATGATGTCGCTTGAACGACTCCAAATCTGTGATGTTTAAGCAATATCGTTAACGATGGCGTACCATGTAACGGGGCCTTAAGGAAGACATCCTGTGGACTGGTAGCTGTGCTAAGCTCGTCCCAGGGTTGCTAAGCCTAGCGTGAGGAACACATGGCAGGGGTCTGAAGAAGTGGAGGGGAGCCCGGAGGGCGGAGTGGTGCCGTTCTCAGGCCGGAGGAACAGCGCCAAGAGCGGACACCTGAGTCCGAGGCAGTGCAGGGCCTAACAACCCAGCAGCCAATACCGGAAGGTGGGGAATTCCAAGTTCCTCAGCCACCCTGTGCCCGGAGGCAAAGCCGCATAGAGATCCCAGGAACAGCCGCTGGAGACGTGGGGCTAGAGAAGGACTCGAGTTACCTGCCATACCGGAACCCTGCAGGAGAGAGGGCCAGCAGCTCAGCTTAAGCAGCAGCAGAAACCCGCAACCAAGTGCAGCAAGGAGGCCTCAGAACTTGCCGGTGGAGAACCCCAAGTTGCTCTCAGGTGCACAAACTCAGCTTAGTAAAACCTGTCGGAATTACAGTGCACTAGTAAAAGGACTGAGGTACCCACAAGCTGTGAGTCTGTCTTTTGGTTTGCACCCGCCATCCTGCACCCTTCACCCTTACTACATCTACTGCCCTGGGGATCCGCTCTGCCCATGGGGAGCCGATCCATCCCAGCTGCCCGTCCATCGTCCCCAGAGGTTCTGCAGCAGCAGTGGCCACTAATAGCCACATACAACAGGTGGCGTCACGAATACCTATCCCCTTCATCATCCCCTTTCCCTACTAAGCCAGAAATCCCTTAACAACTGAATCCAGGGTCTCGGAAGCCGGATCTCGACCCCTGTGACTCCCCAAAAGTATTAGCCCGAATTCGAGTACCCCACGGCCCTGGGGTGCATCAGTTTCTGGGCATCACACCAAAAAAGCAGCGTCAGCACATAGCCTTATTGGTATCCTACAGTATTTCCATATCTGATCAGAAAGATGTAAAACAAAAAAAATAAATAAAGGGGTTTATCAGGATTTAGATAGAATGATGTATTCTAAGGGAAACCATGAAGATCAGATGTGTGGGAATCAGGGCTGTGAGGTCAGTAAGCCAAACCTCCGACTCGTCAATTTCCTTGATTCCGACTCCACAACTCCCTTTAAGGCCTGTTTCACACAATCGTGACACCACGGACGTATGAGACAAGGCTGTTTGTGGGTGAGGCATGTAGCTGTGTGTCACGGATGTGTGACACGTGTGATGTCCATGTGCGATCTGTGGATAGCACATGGACAGCCTGTCCTCACATACTCACCTCCCTCCAGCGCCGCTGCTCCTCTCACTTCCGGTCCGCTGTCAGGCTGTGAAGTGAATATTCATGAGCCTAATGAGCGGCCCTGGAAGAGAGAGGAGCTGTCAGCGCTGGAGGGAGGAGAGAGGAGCTGTCAGTGCTGGAGGGAAGAGAGAGGAGCTGTCAGTGCTGGAGGGAGGAGAGAGGAGCTGTCAGTGCTGGAAGGAGGAGAGAGGAGCTGTCAGTGCTGGAGGGAAGAGAGAGGAGCTGTCAGGGCTGGAGGGAGGAGAGAGGAGCTGTCAGGCTGGAGGAGGAGAGAGCTGTCAGGCTGGAGGGAGGAGAGAGGAGCTGTCAGGCTGGAGGGAGGAGAGAGGACTGTCAGGCTGGGGAGAGAGAGGAGCTGTCAGGCTGGAGGGAGGAGAGAGGAGTGTCAGGCTGGAGGGAAAGAGAGGAGCTGTCAGGCTAGAGGGAGAGTGAGAGAGAGCTGTCAGAGCTGGAGAGGAGAGAGGAGCTGTCAGCGCTGGAGGAGAGAGAGGAGCTGTCAGTGTGGGAGGAGAGAGGAGTGTCAGCGCTGGAGGGAGGAGAGAGGAGCTGTCAGCTGGAGGGAGGAGAGAGGAGCTGTAGTGCTGGAGGAGGAGAGAGGAGCGTCACGCTGGAGGAGAGAGGAGCTGTCAGCGCTGGAGGGAGAGAGAGGAGCTGCAGCGCTGGAGGGAGAGAGAGAGCGTCAGCGCTGGAGGGAGGAGAGAGAGCTGTCAGCGCTGGAGGAAGAGAGGAGCTGTCAGCGCTGGAGGGAGGAGGAGGAGTGTCAGCGGGAGAGAGGAGCTGTCATGCTGGAGGAGGAGAGAGGAGCTGAGCTGGAGGGAGACTGTCAGGGAGGGAGGAGGAGAGTCACGTGAGAGAGAGAGACTGTCATGCTGAGGGAGGAGAAGGAGCTGTCGCGCTGAGGGAGAGAGACTGTCAGTGTGGAGGAGGAGAGAGGACTGTCAGCGGAGGAGAGAGAGTGTCAGCGAGGAGAGGAGCTGTCAGTCGGGAGGAGGACTGTCATGCTGAGGGAGGAGAGGGCTGTCAGTGGGAGGAGGAGAGAGAGCTGTCAGCTGGAGGGAGAGAAGGAGCTGTCAGGCTGAGGAAGGAGGAGCTGTCAGGGCTGGAGGGAGGGAGAGAGCTGTCAGGCTGGAGGGAGGAGAGAGGAGCTGTCAGGCTGGAGGAAATTGGAGGAGAGGGAGCTGTCATGTGAGGGAGGAGAGAGGAGCGCAGCTGAGGAGAGAGAGTGTAGCGAGGGAGAGAGGATGTCAGCTGGAGGGAGGAGAGAGGACTGTCAGGCTGGAGGAGAGAGAGAGCTGTCACGCTGAGGAGAGAGAGGAGCTGTCAGGCTGGGGAGAGAGAGGAGTCAGTGGGGAGGAGAGAGAGGTAGGGGAGGAGAAGGAGCTGTCATGTGAGGGAGAGAGAAGCTGAGAGTTGGGGGGGAAGAGACTCAGGCTGAGGGAAAGAAGGACTGTCAGGTGGAGGAGGAGAGAGAGTGTCGCTGAGGAGAGGGCGTGCGAGGAGCTTCAGGGAGGAGGAGAGGAGCTGTCAGGCTGGGGAGAGAGAGGAGCGTCAGTGTGAGGGAGGAGAGAGGACTTCAGGTGGAGGAGAGAGGACTGTCAGCTGAGGGAGAGAGAGGATCAGGAGGGAGAGAGAGGAGCTGTCAGGAGGGAAGAGGAGCAGGTGGAGGGGAGTGCAGTGGGGGAGAAGAGAGCTGCGTGGAGAGAGGAGCTGTCAGTGCTGGAGGGAGGAGAGAGGAGCTGTCAGTGCTGGAGGAGGAGAGAGAGCTGTCAGGCTGGAGGGAGGGAGAGGAGCTGTCAGTGCTGGAGGGAGGGGAGAGGAGCTGTCAGTGCTGGAGGGAGGAGAGAGGAGCTGTCAGGCTGGAGGGAGGAGAGAGCTGTCAGCGCTGGAGGAGGAGAAGGAGCTGTCAGTGCTGGAGGAGGAGAGAGGAGCTGTCAGTGCTGGAGGGAGGAGAGAGGAGCTGTCAGTGCTGGAGGGAGGAGAGGAGCTGTCAGTGCTGGAGGGAGGGAGAGGAGCTGTCAGTGCTGGAGGGAGGAGAGAGGAGCTGTCAGTGCTGGAGGGAGGAGAGAGGAGCTGTCAGTGCTGGAGGGAGGAGAGAGGAGCTGTCAGTGCTGGAGGGAGGAGAGAGAGCTGTCAGTGCTGGAGGGAGGAGAGAGGAGCTGTCAGTGCTGGAGGGAGGAGAGAGGAGCTGTCAGTGCTGGAGGGAGGAGAGAGGCTGTCAGGCTGGAGGAGGAGAGAGGAGCTGTCAGGCTGGAGGGAGGAGAGAGGAGCTGTCAGTGCTGGAGGGAGGAGAGAGGAGCTGTCAGGCTGGAGGGAGGAGGAGCTGTCAGTGGAGGAGAGAGAGGAGCTGTCAGTGCTGGAGGGAGGAGGAGGAGCTGTCAGGCTGGAGGGAGGAGAGAGGAGCTGTCAGTGCTGGAGGGAGGAGAGAGGAGCTGTCAGCGCTGGAGGGAGGAGAGAGGAGCTGTCAGTGCTGGAGGGAGGAGAGAGGAGCTGTCAGTGCTGGAGGGAGGAGAGAGGAGCTGTCAGGCTGGAGGGAGGAGAGAGGAGCTGTCAGTGCTGGAGGGAGGAGAGAGAGCTGTCAGGCTGGAGGGAGGAGAGAGGAGCTGTCAGTGCTGGAGGGAGGGAGAGGAGCTGTCAGTGCTGGAGGGAGGAGAGAGGAGCTGTCAGCGCTGGAGGGAGGAGAGAGGAGCTGTCAGTGCTGGAGGGAGGAGAGAGGAGCTGTCAGGCTGGAGGGAGGAGAGAGGAGCTGTCAGTGCTGGAGGGAGGAGAGAGGAGCTGTCAGGCTGGAGGGAGGAGAGAGGAGCTGTCAGGCTGGAGGGAGGAGAGAGGAGCTGTCAGTGCTGGAGGGAGGAGAGAGGAGCTGTCAGGCTGGAGGGAGGAAGAGGAGCTGTCAGTGCTGGAGGGAGGAGAGAGGAGCTGTCAGTGCTGGAGGGAGGAGAGAGGAGCTGTCAGCGCTGGAGGGAGGAGAGAGGAGCTGTCAGTGCTGGAGGGAGGGGAGAGGAGCTGTCAGTGCTGGAGGGAGGAGAGAGGAGCTGTCAGCGCTGGAGGGAGGAGAGAGGAGCTGTCAGCGCTGGAGGAGGAGAGAGAGCTGTCAGCGCTGGAGGGGAGTCAGGGAGGAGGAGGAGCTGTCAGGCTGGAGGGAGGGAGAGGAGCTGTCAGTGCTGGAGGGAGGAGAGAGGAGCTGTCAGCGCTGGAGGTGAGGAGAGAGGAGCTGTCAGGCTGAGGGAGGAGAGAGGAGCTGTCAGTGCTGGAGGGAGGAGAGAGAGCTGTCAGCTGGAGGGAGGAGAGGAGGAGCTGTCAGGCTGGAGGGAGGGAGAGGAGCTGTCAGTGCTGGAGGGAGGAGAGGAGCTGTCAGGCTGGAGGGAGGAGAGAGAGCTGTCAGGCTGGAGGGAGGAGAGAGGAGCTGTCAGTGCTGGAGGGAGGAGAGAGGAGCTGTCAGTGCTGAGGAGGAGAGAGGAGCTGTCAGTGCTGGAGGGAGGAGAGAGGAGCTGTCAGTGCTGGAGGAGGGAGAGGAGCTGTCAGGCTGGAGGGAGGAGAGAGGAGCTGTCAGTGCTGGGGAGGAGAGAGGAGCTGTCAGTGCTGGAGGGAGGGAGGGTCAGGCTGAGGAGAGGGAGCTGTCAGTGCTGGAGGAGGAGAGAGAGCTGTCAGTGCTGGAGGGAGGGAGAGGAGCTGTCAGTGCTGGAGGGAGGAGAGAGGAGCTGTCAGTGCTGAGGGAGGAGAGAGGAGCTGTCAGTGCTGGAGGGAGGAGAGAGGAGCTGTCAGGCTGGAGGGAGGAGAGAGGAGCTGTCAGGCTGGAGGGAGGAGAGAGGAGCTGTCAGTGCTGGAGGGAGGAGAGAGGAGCTGTTCAGCTGGAGGGAGGAGAGAGAGCTGTCAGCGCTGGAGGGAGGAGAGAGGAGCTGTCAGGCTGGAGGAGGAGAGAGGAGCTGTCAGTGCTGGAGGGAGGAGAGAGGAGCTGTACAGGTGGCTGAGGTGAGGAGGAGAGGAGCTGTCAGTGCTGGAGGAGGGAGAGGAGCTGTCAGTGCTGGAGGGAGGAGAGAGGAGCTGTCAGCGCTGGAGAGGAGAGAGGAGCTGTCAGTGCTGGAGGGAGGAGAGAGGAGCTGTCAGCGCTGGAGGGAGGAGAGAGGAGCTGTCAGGCTGGAGGGAGGAGAGAGGAGCTGTCAGTGCTGGAGGAGGAGAGAGGAGCTGTCAGCGCTGGAGGGAGGAGAGAGGAGCTGTCAGTGCTGGAGGGAGGAGAGAGGAGCTGTCAGTGCTGGAGGGAGGAGAGAGGAGCTGTCAGTGCTGGAGGGAGGAGAGAGGAGCTGTCAGTGCTGGAGGGAGGAGAGAGGAGCTGTCAGTGCTGAGGGAGGAGAGAGGAGCTGTCAGTGCTGGAGGGAGGAGAGAGGAGCTGTCAGTGCTGGAGGGAGGAGAGAGGAGCTGTCAGTGCTGGAGGGAGGGAGAGGAGCTGTCAGTGCTGGAGGGAGGGAGAGGAGCTGTCAGTGCTGGAGGGAGGAGAGAGGAGCTGTCAGTGCTGGAGGGAGGAGGAGGAGCTGTCAGTGCTGGAGGGAGGAGGAGGAGCTGTCAGTGCTGGAGGGAGAGGAGAGAGGAGCTGTCAGTGCTGGAGGGGAGGAGAGAGGAGCTGTCAGTGCTGAGGAGGGAGGAGAGAGAGGAAGCTGTCAGTGCTGGAGGGAGGGGAGAGAGGAGCTGTCAGTGCTGGAGGGAGGGAGAGGAGCTGTCAGTGCTGGAGGGAGGAGAGAGGAGCTGTCAGTGCTGGAGGGAGGAGGAGAGGAGCTGTCAGTGCTGGAGGGAGGAGAGAGGAGCTGTCAGTGCTGGAGGGAGGAGAGAGGAGCTGTCAGTGCTGGAGGGAGGAGAGAGGAGCTGTCAGTGCTGGAGGGAGGAGAGAGGAGCTGTCAGTGCTGGAGGGAGGGGGAGGATGAAATTCTTTATTTTAAAGTTTTTGACTTTTGTCGGTGCACACGGATGTTACACGGATGTTACACGGATGTTACACGGATGACATCTGTGTGCATGGACGATTCAGGGCAATAGCGGTCCGTGCTTCCGCATAGAAACGGACTATGTGCAGCACACGGACACACATCTGCTCCACACGGCGACACGGTCCGTGCGGAAATACGGACATGTGAAGTAGCCACAGGGGAACATGTGTCCCCGTATGTCCGCGCCTCCGGCATGTGTGGGCACAGATCACGGACATGTGAATGAGGCCCTACATTAATGATAAATGATGGAGAATGGGAACAGCAGCTTTTATCATTATCATCTAATATAGACTGACCCCAAATTGTCACCACTTCCGTCCGGACATCCGGGAATCCCACAATGCACCGCGCCGCCCCGGATCCGCGCCATGTTAGCACAGGGATGAGTGTGGTGATATGGCTCAGGCTGACACTGCACACACCGCCCGCACACCCCGCAACCGCCACCACCAAGACCCCCCACAGCATAAGACCCCCCCCACCGTCTCCGGACACCCCCACCGCGAATACCGGCCTGACAGAGCCTGCAGTGATGTCAGTCATGTGACTGATCACATGACTCTGACGTCACCACAGGTCCTGTCAGCACAGAGCAGCCAGGTACTCTCTCTACACACTCAGCCCGAACTCACACCCCACCCACAGCTCACACTCACTCCCCCACAGCTCACACTCACTCCCCCCACACACTCACCCTCACCCACACTCACACTCACCCCCACAGCTCACACTCACTCCCCACAGCTCACACTCACTCCCCCACAGCCTCACACTCACCTCCCCCACAGCTCACACTCACTCCCCACAGCTCACACTCACCCCCACAGCTCACACTCCCCCCACAGCTCACACTCACTCCCCACAGCTCACACTCACTCCCCCACAGCTCACACTCACTCCCCACAGCTCACACTCACTCACCCACAGCTCACACTCACTCCCCCACAGCTCACACTCACTCTCCCCACAGCTCACATCATCACCCCACAGCCACCACTCACCCCCCACAGCTCACACTCACTCCCCACACACTCCCACAGCTCACACTCACTCCCCACAGCTCACACTCACTCCCCACAGCTCACACTCACTCCCCACAGCTCACACTCACTCCCCACAGCTCACACTCACCCCCCCACAGCTCACACTCACTCCCCCACAGCTCCACACTCACTCCCCACAGCTCACACTCACTCCCCACAGCTCACACTCACTCCCCACAGCTCACACTCACCCCCCACAGCTCACACTCACTCCCCACAGCTCACACTCACTCCCCCACAGCTCACACTCACTCCCCACAGCTCACACTCACTCCCCACAGCTCACACTCACTCACCCCCACAGCTCACACTCACCCCCCCACAGCTACACTCACTCACACTCCCCCACAGCTCACACTCACTCCCCACAGCTCACACTCACTCCCCCACAGCTCACACTCACTCCCCACAGCTCACAACTCACCTCCCCACAGCTCACACTCACTCCCCACCCACACGTCTCCACACTCCACCCTCCCCACAGCTCACACTCACTCCCCACAGCTCACACTCACCCCCACAGCTCACACTCACTCCCCACAGCTCACACTCACTCCCCACAGCTCACACTCACTCCCCACAGCTCACACTCACTCCCCCACAGCTCACACTCACTCCCCCACAGCTCACACTCACTCCCCACAGCTCACACTCACTCCCCACAGCTCACACTCACCCCCCACAGCTCACACTCACCCCCACAGCTCATCCACCCCACAGCCACACTCACTCCCACAGCTCACTCACTCCCACAGCTCACACCACTCCCCCACAGCTCACACTCACTCCCCACAGCTCACACTCACTCCCCACAGCTCACACTCACTCCCCACAGCTCACACTCACTCCCCACAGCTCAACACTCCCCCACAGCTCACACTCACTCCCCACAGCTCACACTCACCCCCACAGCTCACACTCACTCCCCCACAGCTCACACTCACCCCCTCACAGCTCACATCACTCAATCTCCCACAGCTCACACTCACCTCCCCACAGCTCACACTCACCCCCACAGCTCACACTCACTCCCCACAGCTCACACTCACTCCCCACAGCTCACACTCACTCCCCACAGCTCACACTCACTCCCCACAGCTCACACTCACTCCCCACAGCTCACACTCACCCCCCACAGCTCACACTCACCCTCCACAGCTCCACTCACCCCCACAGCTCACACTCACTCCCCCACAGCTCACACTCACCCCCCACAGCTCACACTCACTCCCCACAGCTCACACTCACCCCCCACAGTCACACTCACTCCCCACAGCTCACACTCACTCCCACAGCTCACACTCACTCCCCCACAGCTCACACTCACTCCCCACAGCTCACACCACTCCCACAGCTCACATCACCCCCCACAGCTCACACCACTCCCCACAGCTCACACTCACCCCAAGCACACCCCCCCCCCCCCCCCCCCCCCCCCCCCCCCCCCCCCCCCCCCCCCCCCCCCCCCCCCCCCCCCCCCCCCCCCCCCCCCCCCCCCCCCCCCCCCCCCCCCCCCCCCCCCCCCCCCCCCCCCCCCCCCCCCCCCCCCCCCCCCCCCCCCCCCCCCCCCCCCCCCCCCCCCCCCCCCCCCCCCCCCCCCCCCCCCCCCCCCCCCCCCCCCCCCCCCCCCCCCCCCCCCCCCCCCCCCCCCCCCCCCCCCCCCCCCCCCCCCCCCCCCCCCCCCCCCCCCCCCCCCCCCCCCCCCCCCCCCCCCCCCCCCCCCCCCCCCCCCCCCCCCCCCCCCCCCCCCCCCCCCCCCCCCCCCCCCCCCCCCCCCCCCCCCCCCCCCCCCCCCCCCCCCCCCCCCCCCCCCCCCCCCCCCCCCCCCCCCCCCCCCCCCCCCCCCCCCCCCCCCCCCCCCCCCCCCCCCCCCCCCCCCCCCCCCCCCCCCCCCCCCCCCCCCCCCCCCCCCCCCCCCCCCCCCCCCCCCCCCCCCCCCCCCCCCCCCCCCCCCCCCCCCCCCCCCCCCCCCCCCCCCCCCCCCCCCCCCCCCCCCCCCCCCCCCCCCCCCCCCCCCCCCCCCCCCCCCCCCCCCCCCCCCCCCCCCCCCCCCCCCCCCCCCCCCCCCCCCCCCCCCCCCCCCCCCCCCCCCCCCCCCCCCCCCCCCCCCCCCCCCCCCCCCCCCCCCCCCCCCCCCCCCCCCCCCCCCCCCCCCCCCCCCCCCCCCCCCCCCCCCCCCCCCCCCCCCCCCCCCCCCCCCCCCCCCCCCCCCCCCCCCCCCCCCCCCCCCCCCCCCCCCCCCCCCCCCCCCCCCCCCCCCCCCCCCCCCCCACAGCTCAACACTCACTCCCCACACAGCTCACACTCACTCCCCCACAGCTCACACTCACTCCCCCACAGCTCACACTCACTCCCCACAGCTCACACTCACTCCCCACAGCTCACACTCACTAACCCCCCCACAGCTCACACTCACTCCCCACACTCACACTCACTCCCCCCCACAGCTCACACTCACATCCCTCCACCAGCTCACACTCACTCCCCACAGCTCACACTCACTCCCCCACAGCTCACACTCCACCCCCCACAAGCTCACACTCACACACCTCACTCCCACAGCTCACACTCCTCACACTAACCACCCCCCCACAGCTCACACTCACCCCCCACAGCTCACACTCACTCCCCACAGCTCACACTCACCCCCCACAGCTCACACTCACTCCCCCACAGCTCACACTCACCCCCCACAGCTCACACTCACTCCCCACAGCTCACACTCACTCCCCACAGCTCACACTCACTCCCCACAGCTCACACTCACCCTCCCCCCTCACAGCTCATCCACTCACACCCCCCCACAGCTCACACTCCTCCCCCAACAGCTCACACTCACTCCCCACAGCTCACACTCCACATCACTCCCCCACAGCTCACATCTCACTCCCCACAGCTCACACTCACTCCCCACAGCTCACACTCACTAACCCCCCCCACAGCTCACACTCACTCCCCCACAGCTCACACTCACTCCCCACAGCTCACACTCACTCCCCCCACAGCTCACACTCACTAACCCCCCCACAGCTCACACTCACTCCCCACAGCTCACACTCAAACTCCCCCACAGCTCACACTCACTCCCCCACAGCTCACACTCACTCCCCACAGCTCACACTACACTCTCCCCACAGCTCACACTCACCACCCCACAGCTCACACTCACTCCCCACAGCTCACACTCACTACCCCCCACAGCTCACACTCACCCCCCACAGCTCACACTCACTCCCCACAGCTCACACTCACCCCCACAGCTCACACTCACTCCCCCACAGCTCACACTCACTCCCCCACAGCTCACACTCACTCCCCCACAGCTCACACTCACTCCCCACAGCTCACACTCACTCCCCCACAGCTCACACTCACCCCCCACAGCTCACACTCACTCCACACAGCTCACACTCACCCCCCACAGCTCACACTCACCCCTACAGCTCACACTCACCCCCCCACAGCTCACACTCACTCCCCACAGCTCACACTCACCCCCCCACAGCTCACACTCACCCCCCCACAGCTCACACTCACTCCCCACAGCTCACACTCACCCCCCACAGCTCACACTCACTCCCCCACAGCTCACACTCCTCCCCACAGCTCACACTCACCCCCCACAGCTCACACTCACTCCCCCCACAGCTCACACTCACCCCCCCCACGGCTCACACTCCTCCCCCACAGCTCACACTCACCCCCCACAGCTCACACTCACACCCCCGCAGCTCACACTCACTCATCCCCCCCACAGCTCCACACATCACTCATCCCCCCCACAGCTCACACTCACTCCCCCACAGCTCACACTCACTCCCCACAGCTCACACTCCCCACAGCTCACACTCCTCCCCCACAGCTCACACTCACAGCTCACACTCCTCCCCCACAGCTCACACTCCTCCCCCACAGCTCACACTCCTCCCCCACAGCTCACACTCACTCCCCCACAGCTCACCACTCAACTCCCCACAGCTCACACTCCCCACAGCTCACACTCCTCCCCCACAGCTCACACTCACAGCTCACACTCCTCCCCCACAGCTCACACCCCCCCACAGCTCCCGCCACAGCTCACACTCACTCCCCACAGCTCACACACTCACTCCCCACAGCTCACACTCACTCCCCACAGCTCACACTCACTCCCCACAGCTCACACTCCACCCCCCCACAGCTCACACTCACTCCCCACAGCTCACACTGTCTCCCCCACAGCTCACACTCACTCCCCACAGCTCACACTCACTCCCCCACAGCTCACACTCACTCCCCCACAGCTCACACTCACTCCCCCACAGCTCACACTCACTCCCCACAGCTCACACTCCCCACAGCTCACACTCCTCCCCCACAGCTCACACTCACAGCTCACACTCCTCCCCCACAGCTCACACTCCTCCCCCACAGCTCACACTCACTCCCCCACAGCTCACACTCACTCCCCACAGCTCACACTCCCCACAGCTCACACTCACTCCCCCACAGCTCACACTCACAGCTCACACTCCTCCCCCACAGCTCACACTCCTCCCCACAGCTCACACTCACTCCCCACAGCTTACACTCACAGCTCACACTCACTCCCCACAGCTCACACTCACTCCCCACAGCTTACACTCACAACTCACACTCACTCCCCACAGCTCACACTCTCTCCCCACAGCTCACACTCACTCCCCCCACAGCTCACACTCACTCAGCCCCCCACAGCTCACACTCACTCCCCCACAGCTCACACTCACTCCCCACAGCTCACACTCACTCCCCACAGCTCACACTCACTCCCCACAGCTCACACTCACTCCCCCACAGCTCACACTCACAGCTCACACTCACTCCCCCACAGCTCACACTACCTCAGCCCACGCTCACCCCTCCAGCCTCTGGCGGCAGAGATCGGGGGCAGTGAGGTTCTGCAGCAGCGGTGTCTGGCAGCAGAGATTGTGGGCAGGGAAGAGTGAGGGTCTGCAGCTGACAGCAGAGATTGGTGGCTGTGAGGTTCTGCAGCAGCAGCGGTGGCTGGCAGCAGAGATAAGGGCAGTGAGGAGCTGCAGCAGCTGACAGCAGAGATCAGAGGCAGGGGTCAGTTAGGTTCTGTAGCAGCAGTTGCGGCGGCAGAGATCGAGGGCAGGGGGGGGTGAGCAGCAGACGGGGGGTTGAGCAGCGGGCAGGGGACACTGAGCTGCTGTAACAGCAGCAACAGCGGCTGGCGGTAGAGATCAGGGGCAGCAGCAGCAGCTGGCGGCAGTGAGCTTCTGCAGTGGTGGCGCTGCTCCTGCAGCAGAAGAAACAGCCTCGGCTGTGAGGTTCTGCAGCAGCGGCAGTGCTGCTGCTGCAGAAGAACAACAAATGGCAGCGGTGATCGGGGGAAAGGGGGTTTACCAGATGGCGGCGGTGGTCGGGCAGTCGGTGGTGGCGTCAGCAGGGGTTCTCTCTTCAGCCTCCTCGGACGGGATGAGGCTGAGGAGGCAGGGCACCCAGAAACCACACCGCTCCTCCCAATCTGATTGGACCGCTGGCATCACATGGACGCCCGCTCCAATGAGACCTGGGGGGGGCACCAAGGTCACTGTTCTCCAGCCAATGGTCAGTGCTAATGCAGCACCAGCCATGGCTGGATTTCGGTATTGCACCAAATGTCATTTGTGCAATACTATAATCACTGTGATTGACTGTTTGACGTTCAACAGCCAATCACAGTGATCATATGCACGGGGGGGCAAAGCCACCCCCCGGGGTCATCTGAACCCAATCACCAGAGCTGCACATCCGCAAACCCGCCATGACGTACAATGTCATGGGTCATCAAGGCACGGAAACCCATGACTTTGTACGTCAAAGGTCGGGAAGGGGTTAACGCAGTTTTTTTCCCTTTTTTTTAACTCCTTACCGACCCATGATGTAATGGTACACCATGCGTTGGTTCCCTGTCTGATGTGAGCTCCCGCGGTGATCTCACATCTTTTTCCTGACATCTCAGCTGATCTCATCATTGGCTTAGAGCACCAACTGGATCCGCAATCTGATCCTCGCCTGCATCAGAGATCTATTGTGGGATCAAACAATACACATATTTGGTATGGCCACATTCAGAAATGCCCGATCTATCAATATATAAAGTCAATTCATCAAAGCTGTAAAGTGCGAAACAGAAAAAAGGTCCAGACACCAAAATTACATTATTTTGGTCGCTACAACATTGTAATAAAATGCAATAACGGGCGATCAAGACAGGGGATCCACCCAAAAATTGTATCATTACAAATGTCAGCTCAAGACACAGAAAATAAGCCGTCACACAGCCCCAGATCATGAAAAATGAGGACGATACGGGCCGCAGAACATGGAGCAAAAAGTGTGAGTCTTTATTTTTTTCAAACTTCTGAATTTTTTTTCACCACCTAGATAGCGATAAAAGTTACATGTTTGGTGTCTACGAACTCGTACAGACCCGAATCATCACACCGACATGTCAGTGTTACCATATAGTACTGACCCCAGACATCATACTGACACCTCAGTGTTACCATATAGTACTGACCCCAGACATCATACCGACACCTCAGTGTTACCATATAGTACTGACCTGAGACATCATACCGACACCTCAGTGTTACCATATAGTACTGACCCCAGACATCATACCGACACGTCAGTGTTACCATATAGTACTGACCCGAGACATCATACCAACACCTCAGTGTTACCATATAGTACTGACCCCAGACATCATACTGACACCTCAGTGTTACCATATAGTACTGACCCCAGACATCATACCGACACCTCAGTGTTACCATATAGTACTGACCTGAGACATCATACCGACACCTGTGTTACCATATAGTACTGACCCCAGACATCATACCGACACCTCAGTGTTACCATATGGTACTGACCCGAGACATCATACCGACACCTCAGTGTTACCATATAGTACTGACCCCAGACATCATACCGACACCTCAGTGTTACCATATAGTACTGACCCCAGACATCATACCGACACCTCAGTGTCACCATATAGTACAGACCCCAGACATCATACCGACACCTCAGTGTTACCATATAGTACTGACCCCAGACATCATACCGACACCTCAGTGTTACCATATAGTACAGACCCCAGACATCATACCGACACCTCAGTGTTACCATATAGTACTGACCCGAGACATCATACCGACACCTCAGTGTTACCATATAGTACTGACCCCAGACATCATACCGACACCTCAGTGTTACCATATAGTACTGACCTGAGACATCATACCGACACCTCAGTGTTACCATATAGTACTGACCTGAGACATCATACCGACACCTCAGTGTTACCATATAGTACTATCCCCAGACATCATACCGACACCTCAGTGTTACCATATAGTACTATCCCCAGACATCATACCGACACCTCAGTGTCACCATATAGTACTGACCCCAGACATCATACCGACACCTCAGTGTTACCATATAGTACTGACCCCAGACATCACACCGACACCTCAGTGTTACCATATAATACTGACCCGAGACCTCATACCGACACCTCAGTGTTACCATATAGTACTGACCCCAGACATCATACTGACACCTCAGTGTTACCATATAGTACTGACCCCAGACATCATACCGACACCTCAGTGTTACCATATAGTACTGACCCCAGACATCATACCGACACCTCAGTGTTACCATATAGTACTGACCTGAGACATCATACCGACACCTCAGTGTTACCATATAGTACTGACCCCAGACATCATACCGACACCTCAGTGTTACCATATAATAACATAGTAACATAGTTTTTAAGGTTGAAGGAAGACTTTAAGTCCATCTAGTTCAACCCATAGCCTAACATGTTGATCCAGAGGAAGGCAAAAAAAAACCCATGTGGCAACACTAATCTCCACATTGGGGGAAAAAATTCCTTCCTGACTCCAGATACGGCAATCAGACTAGATCCCTGGATCACCGCCCGATCAAAGAATCTAGTATATATAACTGGTAATATTATAGTTTTCAAGAAAGGCATCCAGGCCCTTCTTATATGTTAGTAGTGACTCCTCATTACACCATCATGTGGCAGAGAGTTCCATAGTCTCACTGCTCTTACAGTAAAGAATCCGCGTCTGTGATTATGATTAAACCTTCTTCCCTCCAGACGTAGAGGACGCCCCCTTGTCCCCGTCTCTGTAGAGGACGCCCCCTTGTCCCCGTCTCTGTAGAGGACGCCCCCTTGTCCCCGTCTCTGTAGAGGACGCCCCCTTGTCCCAGTCTCAGGCCTAAGAGTAAAGAGATCATTAGAAAGGTCTCTGTACTGTCCCCTCATATATTTATACATTATTATAAGATCACCCCTAAGCCTTCGTTTTTCCAAGCTAAATAACCCCAAGTTTAATAACCTGTCTTGGTATTGCAGACCCTCAGTCCTCTAATAACCTGTCTTGGTATTGCAGACCCTCAGTCCTCTAATAACCTGTCTTGGTATTGCAGACCCCTCAGTCCTCTAATAACCTGTCTTGGTATTGCAGACCCCTTAGTCCTCTAATAACTTTTGTCGCTCTTCTCTGGACCCGCTCTAGTTCAGCTATGTCTTTCTTATACACCGGAGACCAGAATTGTACACAGTATTCTAAGTGTGGTCACACTAGTGACTTGTATAGAGGTAAAATGATGTTCTCCTCATGAGCATCTATGCCTCTTTTAATACATCCCATTATTTTATTTGCCTTTGCAGCAGCTGCCTGACACTGGCCACTAAATGTGAGTTTGTCATCTACCCATACACCCAGGTCTTTTTCAGTGACAGTTTTGCCCAGTGTTTTACAATTAAGCACATAATTATACCTTTTGTTTCCTCTGCCCAAGTGCATGACTTTACATTTATCCCCATTAAAGTGCATTTGCCATTTAGCAGCCCAAGCTTCTAGTTTACATAAATCCTCCTGTAATATAAAATTGTCCTCCTCTGTATTGATTACCCTGCAGAGTTTAGTGTCATCTGCAAATATTGAGATTCTACTCTGTATGCCCCCTACAAGGTCATTAATAAATATATTAAATAGAAGCGGGCCCAACACTGACCCCTGTGGTACCCCACTGTTAACTGTGACCCATTCTGAGTGTGTTCCATTAATAACCACCCTTTGTTTCCTATCACTAAGCCAGTTCTTAACCCACTTACACATATTTTCCCCTATCCCCATTGCCCTCATTTTATGTATCAACCTTTTGTGTGGCACCGTATCAAAAGCTTTTGAAAAGTCCATATACACCACATCTACTGCATTTCCTTGGTCCAGTCCAGAACTTACTTCTTCATAGAAGCTTATTAGATTAGTTTGACAGGAACGGTCCCTCGTAAAACCATGTTGATAATGGGTCATGAGGTTATTTTTCTTCAGATACTCCAGTATAGCATCTCTTAGAAAACCCTCTAGGATTTTACCCACAGTAGAGGTTAAGCTTACTGGCCTATAATTTCCAAGTTCAGTTTTTGTCCCCTTTTTGAATATTGGCACCACATTTGCTATACGCCAGTCCTGTGGTACAGACCCTGTTATTATGGAATCTTTAAATATTAAAAATAATGGTCTATCTATGACAGTACTTAATTCCTGCAGCACTCTGGGGTGTATCCCATCTGGGCCCGGGGATTTGTCAATTTTAGTGATTTTTAGACGATGCCGTACTTCCTCTTGGGTTAAGCAGGTGACGTTTAATTGAGAATTTTTGTTATCACTGATCATATTGTCTGTCATGGGATTTTCTTGTGTAAATACTGTTGAAAAAAAGTCATTTAGCATATTTGCTTTTTCCTCATCCTCATCCACCATTTCACCCAGACTATTTTTAAAGGGGCCAACACCATCATTTTTTAGTTTCTTACGATTTATGTAGTTAAAAAATATTTTGACCCCAGACATCATACTGACACCTCAGTGTTACCATATAGTACTGACCCGAGACATCATACCGACACCTCAGTGTTACCATATAGTACTGATCCCAGACATCATACCGACACCTCAGTGTTACCATATAGTACTGACCCGAGACATCATACCGACACCTCAGTGTTACCATATAGTACTGACCCCAGACATCATACTGACACCTCAGTGTTACCATATAGTACTGACCCCAGACATCATACTGACACCTCAGTGTTACCATATAGTACTGACCCCAGACATCATACCGACACCTCAGTGTTACCATGTAGTAGTGACCTGAGGCATCATAACGACACCTCAGTGTTACCATATAGTACTGACCCCAGACATCATACCGACACCTCAGTGTTACCATATAGTACTGACCCCAGACATCATACCGACACCTCAGTGTTACCATATAGTACTGACCCCAGACATCATACCGACACCTCAGTGTTACCATATAGTACTGACCTGAGACATCATACCGACACCTCAGTGTTACCATATAGTACTGACCCGAGACATCATACCGACACCTCAGTGTTACCATATAGTACTGACCCCAGACATCATACCGACACCTCAGTGTTACCATATAGTACTGACCCCAGACATCACATCGACACCTCAGTGTTACCATATAGTACTGACTCCAGACATCATACCGACACCTCAGTGTTTCCATATAGTACTGACCAGAGACATCATACCGACACCTCAGTGTTACCATATAGTACGGACCCGAGACATCATACCTGACACCTCAGTGTTACCATATAGTACTGACCCCAGACATCATACCGACACCTCAGTGTTACCATATAGTACTGACCCAGACATCATACTGACACCTCAGTGTTACCATATAGTACTGACCAGACATCATACCGACACTCAGTGTTACCATATAGTACTGACCCAGACATCATACCGACACTCAGTGTTACCATATAGTACTGACCCAGACATCATACCGACACATCAGTGTTACCATATAGTACTGACCCCAGACATCATACCGACACCATCAGTGTTACATATAGTACTGACCGAGACATCATACCGACACCTCAGTGTTACCATATAGTACTGACCCCAGACATCATACCGACACCTCAGTGTTACCATATAGTACTGACCCCAGACATCACTACTGACACCTCAGTGTTACCATATAGTACTGACCCAGACATCATACGACACCTCAGTGTTACCATATAGTACTGACCCAGACATCATACCGACACCTCAGTGTTACCATATAGTACTGACCGAGACATCATACCGACACCTCAGTGTTACCATATAGTACTGACCCCAGACATCATACCGACACCTCAGTGTTACCATATAGTACTGACCCCAGACATCATAACCGACACCTCAGTGTTACCATATAGTACTGACCCAGACATCAACGACACCTCAGTGTTACCATATAGTACTGACCCCAGACATCATACGACACCTCAGTGTTACCATATAGTACTGACCCCAGACATCATACGACACCTCAGTGTTACCATATAGTACTGACCTAGACATCATACCGACACCTCAGTGTTACCATATAGTACTGACCCCAGACATCATACCGACACCTCAGTGTTACCATATAGTACTGACCCCAGACATCATACCGACACCTCAGTGTTACCATATAGTACTGACCCCAGACATCATACCGACACCTCAGTGTTACCATATAGTACTGACCTGAGACATCATACCGACACTCAGTGTTACCATATAGTACTGACCCGAGACATCATACCGACACCTCAGTGTTACCATATAGTACTGACCCCAGACATCATACGACACCTCAGTGTTACCATATAGTACTGACCCCAGACTCATACGACACCTCAGTGTTACCATATAGTACTGACCCAGACATCATACCGACACCTCAGTTTACCATATAGTACTGACCCAGACATCATACCGACACCTCAGTGTTACCATATAGTACTGACCCCAGACATCATACCGACACCTCAGTGTTACCATATAGTACTGACCAGACATCATACCGACACTCAGTGTTACCATATAATTCTGACCCAGACATCATACCGACACCTCAGTGTTACCATATAGTACTGACCCGAGACATCATATCCGACCTCAGTGTTACCATATAGTACTGACCCCAGACATCATACCGACACCTCAGTGTTACCATATAGTACTGACCCAGACATCATACCGACACGTCAGTGTTACCATATAGTTACTGACCCAGACATCATACCGACACCTCAGTGTTACCATATAGTACTGACCCAGACATCATACGACACCTCAGTGTTTACCATATAGTACTGACCCCAGACATCATATCGACACCTCAGTTTTACCATATAGTACTGACCCAGACATCATACCGACACCTCAGTGTTACCATATAGTACTGACCCCAAGACATCATACCGACACCTCAGTGTTACCATATAGTACGGACTCCAGACATCATACCGACACCTCAGTGTTACCATATAGTACTGACCCAGACATCATACCGACACCTCAGTGTTACCATATATTCAGACCCGAGGCATCATATCCGACACCTCAGTGTTACCTATATAGTACTGACCCCAGACATCATACCGACACCTCAGTGTTACCATATAGTACTGACCCCAGACATCATACCGACACTCAGTGTTACCATATAGTACTGACCCAGACATCATACCGACACCTCAGTGTTACCATATAGTACTGACCCCAGACATCATACCGACACTCAGTGTTTACCATATAGTACTGACCCAAAGACATCATACCGACACCTCAGCGTTACCATATAGTACTGACCCCGAGACATCATACCGACACCTCAGTGTTACCATATAGTACTGACCAGACATCATACCGACACCTCAGTGTTACCATATAGTACTGACCCAGACATCATACCGACACCTCAGTGTTACCATATAGTACTGACCCCAGACATCATACCGACACCTCAGTGTTACCATATAGTACTGACCCAGACATCATACCGACACCTCAGTGTTACCATATAGTACTGACCCCAGACATCATACCGACACCTCAGTGTTACCATATAGTACTGACCCCAGACATCATACCGACACCTCAGTGTTACCATATAGTACTGACCCCAGACATCATACCGACACCTCATTGTTACCAATAGTACTGACCCCAGACATCATACCGACACCTCAGTGTTACCATATAGTACTGACCCAGACATCATACGACACCTCAGTGTTACCATATAGTACTGACCCAGACATCATACCGACACCTCAGTGTTACCATATAGTACTGACCCCAGACATCATATACCGACACCTCAGTGTTACCATATAGTACTGACCCAGACATCATACCGACACCTCAGTGTTACCATATAGTACTGACCCCAGACATCATACCGACACCTCAGTGTTACCATATAGTACTGACCCAGACATCATACCGACACCTCAGTGTTACCATATAGTACTGACCCCAGACATCATACCGACACCTCAGTGTTACCATATAGTACTGACCCAGACATCATACCGACACCTCAGTGTTACCATATAGTACTGACCCCAGACATCATACCGACACCTCAGTGTTACCATATAGTACTGACCCAGACATCATACCGACACCTCAGTGTTACCATATAGTACTGACCCCAGACATCATATCGACACCTCAGTGTTACATATAGTACTGACCCAGACATCATACCGACACCTCAGTGTTACCATATAGTACTGACCCCAGACATCAACGACACTCAGTGTTACCATATAGTACTGACCCCAGACATCATACCGACACCTCAGTGTTACCATATAGTACTGACCCCAGACATCATACGACACCTCAGTGTTACCATATAGTACTGACCCAGACATCATACCGACACCTCAGTGTTACCATATAGTACTGACCCAGACATCATACCGACACCTCAGTGTTACCATATAGTACTGACCCCAGACATCATACGACACCTCAGTGTTACCATATAGTAACTGACCCAGACATCATACCGACACCTCAGTGTTACCATATAGTACTGACCCAGACATCATACCGACACCTCAGTGTTACCATATAGTACGACCGACATCATACCGACACCTCAGTGTTACCATATAGTACTGACCCAGACATCATACCGACACCTCAGTGTTACCATATAGTACTGACCCCAGACATCATACCGACACTCAGTGTTACCATATAGTACTGACCCAGACATCATACCGACACCTCAGTGTTACCATATAGTACTGACCCCAGACATCATACCGACACCTCAGTGTTACCATATAGTACTGACCCGACATCATACCGACACCTCGTGTTACCATATAGTACTGACCCCAGACATCATACCGACACCTCAGTGTTACCATATAGTACTGACCCCAGACATCATACCGACACCTCCGTGTTACCATATAGTACTGACCCCAGACATCACACTGACACCTCAGTGTTACCATATAGTACTGACCCCAGACATCATACCGACACATCAGTGTTAACATATAGTACTGACCCGAAGCATCATACTGACATGTCAGTGTTACCATATAGTACTGACCCGAGGCATCATACCGACATGTCAGTTTTTACCATATAGTACTGACCCCAGACATCATACCGACATGTCAGTGTTACCATATAGTACTGACCCCAGACATCATACCAGCACATCAGTGTTACCATATAGTACTGACTCCAGACATCATACCGACACATCAGTGTTACAATATAGTACTGACCAGAGACATCACATCGACACCACAGTGTTACCATATAGTACTGACCCGAGACCTCATACCGACACCTCAGTGTTACCATATAGTACTGACCCCAGACTTCACACTGACACCTCAGTGTTACCTAGTAGCAGACACCTCATTGTTACCATATAGTACTGACCCCAGACATCATACCGACACCTCAGTGTTACCATATAGTACTGACCCCAGACATCATACGACACCTCAGTGTTACCATATAGTACTGACCTGAGACATCATACCGACACCTCAGTGTTACCATATAGTACTGACCCGAGACATCATACCGACACCTCAGTGTTACCATATAGTACTGACCCCAGACATCATACCGACACCTCAGTGTTACCATATAGTACTGACCCCAGACATCAACCTGACACCTCAGTGTTACCATATAGTACTGACCCCAGACATCATACCGACACCTCAGTGTTACCATATAGTACTGACCCAGACATCATACCGAAACCTCAGTGTTACCATATAGTACTGACCCCAGACATCATACGACACCTCATGTTACCATATAGTATCTGACCCGAGACATCATACCGACACCTCAGTGTTACCATATAGTACTGACCCCAGACATCACACTGACACCTCAGTGTTACCATATAGTACTGACCCCAGACTCATACGACACCTCAGTGTTACCATATAGTACTGACTCCAGACATCATACCGACACCTCAGTGTTTCCATATAGTACTGACCCAGACATCATACCGACACCTCAGTGTTACCATATAGTACGGACCCGAGACATCATACGACACCTCAGTGTTACCATATAGTACTGACCCAGACATCATACCGACACCTCAGTGTTACCATATAGTACTGACCCCAGACATCATACCGACACCTCAGTGTTACCATATAGTACTGACCCCAGACATCAACCGACACCTCAGTGTTACCATATAGTACTGACCCCAGACATCATACCGACACCTCAGTGTTACCATATAGTACTGACCCCAGACATCATACGACAACCTCAGTGTTACCATATAGTACTGACCTGAGACATCATACGACACTCAGTGTTACCATATAGTTTTGACCCGAGACATCATACCGACACCTCAGTGTTACCATATAGTACTGACCCCAGACATCACACTGACACCTCAGTGTTACCATATAGTACTGACCAGAGACATCATACCGACACCTCAGTGTTACCATATAGTACTGACCCGAGACCTCATACCGACACCTCAGTGTTACCATATAGTACTGACCCCAGACATCATACCAACATGTCAGTGTTACCATATAGTACTGACCCCAGACATCATATCGACACCTCAGTGTTACCATATAGTACTGACTCCAGACCGACACCTCAGTGTTACCATATAGTACTGACCAAAGACGTCATACCGACACCTCAGTGTTACCATATATTACAGACCCCAGGCATCATACCGACACCTCAGTGTTACCATATAGTACTGACCCCAGACATCATACCGACACCTCAGTGTTACCATATAGTACTGACCCCAGACATCATACCGACACATCAGTGTTACCATATTGTACTGACCCGAGCCATCATACCGACACCTCAGTGTTACCATATAGTACTGACCCCAGACATCACACCGACACCTCAGTGTTACCATATAGTGCTGACCCCAGACATCATACCGACACCTCAGTGTTACCATATAGTACTGACCCCAGACATCATACCGACACCTCAGTGTTACCATATAGTACTGACCCCAGACATCATACCGACACCTCAGTGTTACCATATAGTACTGACCCCAGACATCATAACCGACACCTCAGTGTTACCATATAGTACTGACCCCAGACATCATACCGACAGCTCAGTGTTACCATATAGTACTGACCCCAGACATCATACCGACACCTCAGTGTTACCATATAGTACTGACCCCAGACATCATACCGACAGCTCAGTGTTACCATATAGTACTGACCCCAGACATCACACTGACACCTCAGTGTTACCATATAGTACTGACCCCAGACATCATACCGACACATCAGTGTTACCATATAGTACTGACCCGAAGCATCATACTGACATGTCAGTGTTACCATATAGTACTGACCCGAGGCATCATACCGACATGTCAGTTTTACCATATAGTACTGACCCCAGACATCATACCGACACGTCAGTATTACCATATAGTACTGACCCGAGACATCATACAGACATGTCAGTGTTACCATATAGTACTGACCCCAGACATCATACCGACACCTCAGTGTTACCATATAGTGAACATGGTGAATAAAAAACAAACATGTAATTGCACTTTTTTTTTTGCAATTTCAGCGCACTTGGATTTTTTTCCCATTTTCCTGTATTTTGTAAAATAAATGATTCCATCCGAAAGTATAACTCATCCCGCAAAAAACAAGCCTGATATGTCTATATTGATGGAAAAATATAAAAAGTTAGCAAAAAACAAGGGAGCAAAAAATGAAAAATTGCCAGGTGGTGAAGGGGCTAAATAAATATTTGAAACTAGCTGTGAGCCCGATGCAAATGCATCGGGATTCTAGAACGTGCATAAATTTGCTTATAATAGTTATAGCTGGTCTGAGTACTTTTTGGGGGGGTCCAATACTTTTTTGGGGGGGTCCAATACTTTTTGGGGGGGGGTCCAATACTTTTTGGGGGGTCCAATACTTTTTTTCGGGGGGTCCAATACTTTTTTGGGGGGGTCCAATACTTTTTTGGGGGGTCCAATACTTTTTGGGGGGGTCCAATACTTTTTGGGGGGTCCAATACTTTTTTGGGGGGGTCCAATACTTATTGGGGGGCTGAGCGGTAAATCGCTAACTTTGTGGCCGAAAATAGAACCAGAGGCTCGGCCACAAAGCTAGCGATTTACCGCTCAGGCAGCGACTCGCTACCTGAGCGGTAAATCGCTAGCTTTGTGGCCGAGCCTCTGGTTCTATTTTCGGCCAGCGACTCGCAATGGCCGCTTAGCGGCCATTGCTCGCACAAAGCTAGCGACTCGCAATGGCCTCGCGGCCATTGCTCGCACGGCCAATGCTTCGCCGTGGTGACGTCACAAAGTGACAAAGCCACGGCGATTTCGGGGGCCGACACGATTTTGCCTACGGCAATTATATAGTAGATTAATATATTATTAATGATATTATTTTGTATATTAATTTTTTATTTTAATTAAATTTATTTTATTTTATTATATTTTAATTAGTTAATGTAATTAATATCTTAATTTAATATATTTTTTTTTTTTTTTGTTATTATTATTTTGTATTTTATTATTTATTTATTTATTTTTTTTTTACAATTTTTATTATTATTAAATTTATTTATTATTTGTTATTTTAATTGAATTTATTTGTATTAAGATTTTATTTTATTTATGTATTTTATTTATTGTATTATTTATTATTTTATTTATTTATTTTATTATTTATTATTTTATTAAAAAACCGCATCTGCGGCGCGGTTGCGGTAATCCCCATACAAAGCAAAACCGCACCTGCCGCACCTGCCGCAAGTCCCCCTATACTTTGTATTGGGATTACCGCAACCGCGCCGCAGCTTGCACTTGCAGCGCGGTTGCGGTAATCCTTATGGGGATTACCGCAACTGCGCCGCAACTTGCACTTGCGGCGCGGTTGCGGTAATCCTTATGGGGATTACCGCAGGTCATGTCTGTGCCCTGATATCACTGTGTTGTGAGGAGGCTGTTATGCAATGTCTCCCCGCCTCCTCCCGTGCAGCCTGGCCGGCTCCCCTCACTCAGGAAGCAGCTGAGCACGGTGTGTGTGCCCGGGGTGTCAGCACGGTGTGAGTGCCCGGGGTGTGAGTACAGTGCCGGCCGTGTGTGTGTGCCCGGGGTGTGAGCACAGTGCCGGCCGTGTGTGTGTGCCCGGGGTGTGAGCACAGTGCCGGCCGTGTGTGTTTGCCCCATGCCGCCCTGTGCCGCCCGGTGCCCGGTGTCTGAGGCGGCGGTGGAGGAAGGGTCGCCCGGCCGTGTGTGTGTGCCCCATGCCGCCCTGTGCCGCCTGGTGCCCGGTGTCTGAGGCGGCGGTGGAAGAAGGGTCGCCCGCAGCTCAGGTGAGTGACTCTGCACACAGTCACCTTAACCCCTTCCTGTCCTCGGGGGCCGCATTGTGGCCGGTGCTGGCCGCCTGCACTGTGTACACTGCCCTATGGCTGCGTGAGCAATGGCCTCGCGGCCATTGCTCGCGCAGGCCAGCGACTCGCATTGGCCGCTACGCGGCCAATGCTTCGCCGTGGTGACGTCACATAGTGACAAAGCCACGGCGTGCCGGGGTCCGACACAAACGTGCCTACGGCAATTATATAGTAGATTTGTCGATAATTTGCCAACTTACAATATCAACATTTATAAATTTCTCATTTTTGCAACATTTACAGAAGCATTTTTCTTAGGGACCACATCACATTTGAAGTGACTTTGACACGTCTACATGATACTAAATACACACAACTGGACCCATTGCAAAATCTGCACCTGAAAGTGTTCTCACCCACATTCAGGAGTGTTCATAACTCTTCACAGGAGCTCAATGTGGAAGGAAATAACTACATTTTTTTTTTTCCCCAAAAAATGGTAATTTAGTCCCACATTTAGAATTTTCTCAAGGTAAAATGAACCATCCAATTTATTCTACAATGTATTCTGTGCACACCCATACCCCATATGTGGTGGAAAACCAATGTTTTCGATCGTCGCCACGACAGCACCACCTGAGAGAGAGGACCACCCATCCAAGACAGGAAACCTCTGAGATAAAAAAGGCGGGACCTCTCCTGCACCCCAGTTTAGGTTTCCTGTCTTGGAGGTGGGAGACCTCTAAATCTCAAGCGGTCCTGGCCTGACTCGGTAGCTGGAAGATACGGTTCTTATCTAGGCCGTGGCTCCGGACTTGGGTGCAGAGGCTCCTTCATGGGGTAATCACGTGCAGTGGAGGAGGGCGCGGGGTCTGGTAGAGGGCCACCAGCAGCTTGTTCTCGGCCCCATCGCCGCCCAGGCCACACGCGTGCACGGCTCTACCCTGTAACGCTGCGCCCTATGTGAAGCTGGATCATGGATGGCAATACAGCAGCCTGGGGCGTTGTTCCCTGCCTTAGGAACGCTGAGGAGTGGCTCTGAAAGCAGCAGTTCCAAATTTCCCGCCGTGGGATGGCTGCTTCCAGTCCGAAACCGGAAGTGACGCGGTCCTGCACATGTGCAGTGCGGGCTAAGATGGCGGCGTCCGGAAGCCGGTGGATGCAGGGCGGCTCCGGGCGGTGCAGAGGCTGCTTCTGAGGGTAGGATGAGGGCATCCAGGAGGATATACCAGTCGGCTCAATCTGTAGAATCTCCCAGAGTTTTGGCAAGTCTTCTGGTGTGTGTATTATGACTTGTCTGCAATCTTTAAGAAAGCTAAGACCAAAGGGGAGAATCCACTTGTACAAGATTCTTTCACATCTCAGGACATCCAGGAGGGTACCTTTACACACGGCTACATTTGTAGCTTGTCACCAGGTAACTTACTGGTTGCAGTGAAATCATGGATACAAGGTTCTATCTTGTTGCTGTGTACAAATGGAATAATCTCTCCATGATTTCACTGCAACCAGTAAGTTACCTGGTGACAAGCTACAAATGTAGCCGTGTGTAAAGGTACCCGAAGAGATCTAAGCTTCCGCCTCTTAGCCAATGTGGAGGTAGCTAAATCTTGGAATATCTGAATAGTAGCTTCTTCATAGGTGAGGGATTTCATTTCTCTAGCACCTCCCAAGATGGGTGCTGTGTCTATGTAGCTTAATAGCCCACATATTACATCTCTTGGTAGATTTAATGGCTTCGGCTTTGGTCTTAAAGATCCATGGATTCTTTTCATGACTATATGGTAGTTTTTCTCTTGGGTCAAGATAGATGTGAAGACGGCCATAGTGACTTTGTTTAAGGTTTCTGCGGCCAGGGACTCAGTGATACGTTTGATTCTTACGTTCTCTCGGCAGCTTCGATTTTCCTGTTCTCCTATCACCAGCATGATCTCATTTAGTTGTTGGCGTTGTTGGTGGAGTGGATCCCTCAAGCTGTTTGCGTTGTCCACTAAATCCAATTAGGATGCTTCCAGAGTTCCCACTCTGTGGCCGATATGTTTAAGGTCTTGTCTTAGTCCTGTAGAGGCTTCATGGCGCAGACCAATGACTTTTTAAGGAATGATCTAGTGATTATGGCAGGTTACACTTGTACGGACTCACTATCAGTCATCATTGCTGAAATATGAGTCTTCCATTCTCGTGTCTGTGTCCAAAGTAGGTTGTGGGAGTTTGGATGGGGTATGGTTAGATGAGGTGCGCCTTTTCAAGAATGTATCTAGTTGGCTCTGTTTTCCTTGGCTTGGGGTTGCTGTGCCATTCTTTACATGCTCTCTATTGCTCTTCACCATTTTTGCTGAATTAGTGCAGGTGTAGAGGATCACTGCCTGGGCATCAGAAGAAGGTTATTCAAACATAGTGAGATGACATCTTTGTGGCATAGTTGGAAAGAAGGGACTTTAGTGAGTGCAGGAGTCTGGCCTCCTTAAAATGCTTACATATTGCTGCAGCTGAGGGTGGTTGGGAAGGCTGTGGGTCAATATGGTTATTTGAGGAGGGCAGGGGCACAGAGATGAGAGTATGTGCCTGTGGCTTAATCTGGTTGGGGAAAGCTCAGGTAGATAATAAGTGCAGGAAACGTTCAAGGAAAACTCTCCTTTATGCTTGAGGATATGTCAGTCTCCTGCCCTCTGTTGTAATGCAGGATTTCTCCCCTCTTGTTTCTGTACAACCAAATTGTCCACATTTATTGTTACTTGTATTGTTACTATGTTACTTGTCCTAGTCTGCCCCTTTTAACATGTAAAGCGCCATGGAATATAATGGTGTTATATAAATAAATAATAATAATAGCAGGGGCTGTGACAACTCTTCTGGGCACTGTAATGGCAGGGGACTGTGACAACTCTTCTGGGCACTGTAATGGCAGGGGACTGTGACAACTCTTCTGGGCATTGTAATGGCAGGGGACTGTGACAACTCTTCTGGGCACTGTAATGACAGGGGACTGTGACAATCCTTCTGGGCACTGTAATGGCAGGGGACTGTGACAACGTTTCTGGGCACTGTAATGGCAGGGGACTGTGACAACTCTTCTGGACACTGTAATGGCAGGGGACTGTGACAATTCTTCTGGACACTGTAATGGCAGGGGACTGTGACAATCCTTCTGGGCACTGTAATGGCAGGGGGACTGTGACAATTCTTCTGGGCACTGTAATGGCAGGGGACTGTGACAACTTTTCTGGGCACTGTAATGGCAGGGGACTGTGACAATTCTTCTGGGCACTGTAATGGCAGGGGACTGTGATAACTCTTCTGGGCACTGTAATGGCAGGGGACTGTGACAATTCTTCTGGGCACTGTAATGGCAGGGGACTGTGACAACTCTTCTGGGCACTGTAATGGCAGGGACTGTGACAACTCTTCTGGGCACTGTAATGGCAGGGGACTGTGACAATTCTTCTGGGCGCTATAATGGCAGGGGACTGTGACAATTCTTCTGGGCACTGTAATGGCAGGGGACTGTGACAATTCTTCTGGGAACTGTAATGGCATGGGACTGTGACAATCCTTCTGGGCACTGTAATGGCAGGGGACTGTGACAACTCTTTTGGGCACTGTAATGGCAGGGGACTGTGACAACTCTTCTGGGCACTGTAATGGCAGGGGACTGTGACAATTCTTCTGGGCACTGTAATGGCAGGGACTGTGACTATTCTTCTGGGCACTGTAATGGCAGGGGACTATGACAATCCTTTTGGGCACTGTAATGGCAGGAGACTGTGACAAGTCTTCTGGGCACTGTAATGGCAGGGGACTGTGACAAGTCTTCTGGGCACTGTAATGGCAGGGGCTGTGACAACTCTTCTGGGCACTGTAATGGCAGGGGACTGTGACAACTCTTCTTGGCAATGTAGTGGAAGGGGACTGTGACAACTCTTCTGAGCACTGTAATGGCAGGGGACTGTGATAACTCTTCTGGGCACTGTAATGGCAGGGGACTGTGACAATTCTTCTGGGCACTGTAATGGCAGGGGACTGTGACAATCCTTCTGGGCACTGTAATGGCAGGGGACTGTGACAACTCTTTTGGGCACTGTAATGGCAGGGGACTGTGACAACTCTTCTGGGCACTGTAATGGCAGGGGACTGTGACAATTCTTCTGGGCACTGTAATGGCAGGGGACTGTGACTATTCTTCTGGGCACTGTAATGGCAGGGGACTATGACAATCCTTTTGGGCACTGTAATGGCAGGAGACTGTGACAAGTCTTCTGGGCACTGTAATGGCAGGGGACTGTGACAAGTCTTCTGGGCACTGTAATGGCAGGGGGCTGTGACAACTCTTCTGGGCACTGTAATGGCAGGGGACTGTGACAATCCTTCTGGGCACTGTAATGGCAGGGGACTGTGACAATTCTTTTGGGCACTGTAATGGCTTGGGACTGTGACAACTCTTCTGGGCACTGTAATGGCAGGGGACTGTGACAATTCTTCTGGGCACTGTAATGGCAGGGGACTGTGACTATTCTTCTGGGCACTGTAATGGCAGGGGACTATGACAATCCTTTTGGGCACTGTAATGGCAGGGGACTGTGACAAGTCTTCTGGGCACTGTAATGGCAGGGGACTGTGACAATTCTTCTGGGCACTGTAATGGCAAAGGGCTGTGACAACTCTTCTGGGCACTGTAATGGCAGGGGACTGTGACAACTCTTCTTGGCACTGTAGTGGCAGGGGACTGTGACAATTCTTCTGGGCACTGTAATGGCAGGGGACTGTGACAATTCTTTTGGGCACTGTAATGGTAGGGGACTGTGACAACTCTTCTGGGCACTATAATGGCAGGGACTGTGACAATTCCTCTGGGCACTGTAATGGCAGGGGACTGTGACAATTCTTCTGGGCACTATAATGGCAGGGGACTGTGACAATTCTTCTGGGCACTGTAATGGCAGGGGACTGTGACAACTCTTCTGGCACTATAATGGCAGGGGACTGTGACAATTCTTCTGGGCACTGTAATGGCAGGGGACTGTGACAACTCTTCTGGCCAGTGTAATGGCAGGGGACTGTGACAACTCTTCTGGGCAGTGTAATGGCAGGGGGCTGTGACAATTCTTCTGGGCACTGTAATGGCAGGGGGCTGTGACAATTCTTCTGGCAGTGTAATGGCAGGGGGCTGTGACAATTCTTCTGGCACTGTAATGGCAGGGGGCTGTGACAATTCTTCTGGGCAGTGTAATGGCAGGGGGCTGTGACAATTCTTCTGGGCACTGTAATGGCAGGGGACTGTGACAATTCTTCTGGGCACTGTAATGGCAGGGGACTGTGACAACTCTTCTGGGCACTGTAATGGCAGGGACTGTGACAACTCTTCTGGGCACTGTAATGGCAGGGGACTGTGACAATTCTTCTGGGCAGTGTAATGGCAGGGGACTGTGACAATTCTTCTGGACACTGTAATGGCAGGGGACTGTGACAATTCTTCTGGGCACTGTAATGGCAGGGGACTGTGACAATTCTTCTGGGCACTGTAATGGCAGGGGACTGTGACAACTCTTCTGGGCACTGTAATGGCAGGGGACTGTGACAATTCTATTTTCTCTATCTATTCCATGTTTACAGCATGGGATTGACCATGTTAAAAAATCATGTCATAGGCAGGTCACACTTATGACATGCGCATGAACTAAAGATGCTAGGTGCAGGGAAACCACACACTGGGATGTCTTATGCATGTCATATGGGTGCCAAAATGCATGACACCCACATGACACTCACATGACACCCACATGACACCCACATGACACCCACATGACACCCGCATGACACCCACATGACACTCATATGACACCCACATGACACCCACATGACACCCACATGACACCCACATGACACTCACATGACACTCACATGACACTCTGCTACTTTTGGCACTGAGATCTGTGAGAGTGACAAGTGAGAGTACAGGCTGTGTGATGTGGGGGTACGGGCTGTGTGATGTGGGGGTACGGGTTGTGTGATGTGGGGATACAGGCTGTGTGGTGAGGGGTGCAGGGTGTGTGATGTGGGGGTACGGGCAGTGTGATGTGGGGGTACAGGCTTTGTGATGTGGGGGTACAGGCTGTGTGATGTGGGGGTACGGGCTTTGTGATGTGGGGTGCAGGGTGTGTTATGTGGGGGTTATGGGCAGTGTGATGTGCGGGTACGGGCAGTGTGATGTGTTTCCTTCCACATCGCTTTAGTTCCTGTGAACACCTGAAGGGTTAATAATCTTTTTGAATGTAGTGTTGAGCAGTCTGAGGGGTGCAGTGTTTGGAATGGTGTCACTTTTGGGTGTTTTCTGTCATACAGGGCCTTCAAAGTCACTTCAAAAGTGACGCGGTCCCTAAAAAAATAGATTTTTTTTAAGTTGCTGAAAAAGTCAGGAATTGCTGATAAACTTTGAACCCTTCTAACTTCATAACAAAAAAATAGTTAGTTTCACCCCTTGTGCGGATGTAAAGTAACATGTGGGGAATGTTCTAGATGAAGTCTTCTGTGATCTAATTCTCTGGTTTAAGGGCAAAAAAAATCAAAAGTTAAAAATCCCAATTTTCATCAAATTTCGGATTTGTTTCCACAAATAAACGCACAAAGTATCGCCCTACCTTCACCACTAATATGAAGTCTGATAAATGATGAAAAAACAATGTTGGAGTCACTGGGATCCGTTGTAACCTCATATATAGTGACACTGGTCAGAATGGCAAAAAATGGCCGGGTCATTAGGGTCAAAACAAGCTCTGGTGGTGAAAGGGTTAATGGCATTATCTATGCCACCTGTGTTGTTCAATATAATGTGGCTGAGGAGGCCAGAGGGAGGTCACATGATCTGTGGTTTCACATGATCATTCCATCTGCTCTCCTGGTCTTAGAACACGATGACATCACACTTCTGTGATCTCACAAGTTGCCTCAGAGGCTTTATATAGAGCGACGCAGCATTAGAAGCCATTTGTGTAGAGAGGCTGCCAGTACTGAGTACAAGCTTCAAACCTGTGGACTCCTCATCATGACAATGTGGAGAATATTGCTATTCATCACTGTGCGCCAATACGGAGACTTCCACCAGAATCCCTCCATAAAACACCTGCAGGTAAGAGAATCACAATGTAAACACTATTCTATTGAATGTGACCCAAAGTGACATCTGTGGGAGGTTTTGTGGCCACCGCTTGTCCTATAGCTGGGGTCAGGTGTGTTGATAGTACAGGCCTATTCATGTTGGTGACTTGTCTATAGGATGGAGATAGTTTGTGTTGTTATAAATGAACTATGAAAAGTCTGTATATCATTTGTCACCACAGCGAGTTGAATGAAACCCTACAATGTAGATAATATACAGTTGTGCTCCATAGTTTACACACCCCGGCAGAACGTTTGGCCTTTTTTTCAGAGAATATGAATGATAACACAAAGGCTTTTCCCAGTCATCGGTTAGTGCAGGGGTGGGCAGCTCCAGGTTTTCTGTATATCCCTAGCATTTGACAGTTGGTAATGTAATCTCCTGCACAGGTGATGACTCCAACTGTCAAATGCTAAGGAAATCCAGAAAACCTGGACTGTGTGCGGCCCTCGAGGCCTGGAGCTGCCCACCCTGGGTTAGTGGTTGGGTGAAGCCATTGATTGTGTTTCCTCTTCTTAAATCCTAATGACCCTGATCAGAAGCTCCACATCCCCCGGTGACTTTACCCTGATAACATGAACAGAAGATGACACAGATGGGTTTGATTGGTCACTAAAGGTAATATCCTCCCCTGTAGATGAGCACAACTGTATGTATCATCCTGGCAGTGTCCCCATGTAGCAATGATACAATGCCCCTATCCTCATTTACACAGGACTGCTGCTATCATTGCTCCAGGAGGACGGGGACCTGACACTATGGCCATTTATGAACCCCGGTATTGTCAGCCCTATAGAGATGACCGGACAGTCTATAATATGGAGAAAACCTGATGACGCCATAATCTTCTACTGAGTTGGAGCCGCAGATTATTATGACTAATGATCATTTTACAGATCTCAGTGAATGTAGCTAATGGCTTCATATCAGGGCTGGAGACATTGATCATTGAATATTAATATTCATTCTGTTTGTGTGTTTTCCGTAGTGTCCGCACACAATGTCGCCGTCCATGATTTTATGGATACGTTTGTTGACAACTCAGGTGGTTACAACTTGTGTCCGGGCGGAATTCTCTATATTCAGGTAACAAACATGTAAAGGGACCTTGTCAATGAGATTGTACATATAGACATAGTGGTGGGGCTGTATAGGAGCTCATCCCCCAATATAACATGTAAAGGGACCTTGTCAGTGAGATTGTACATATAGATATAGTGGTGGGGCTGTATAGGAGCTCATCCCTAATATAACATGTAAAGGGACCTTGTCAATGAGATTGTACATATAGAAATAGTGGTGGGGCTGTATAGGAGCTCATCCCCAATATAACATGTAAAGGGACCTTGTCAGTGAGATTGTACATATAGATATAGTGGTGGGGCTGTATAGGAGCTCATCCCCCAATATAACATGTAAAGGGACCTTGTCAGTGAGATTGTACATATAGATATAGTGGTGGGGCTGTATAGGGGCTCATCCCCAATATAACATGTAAAGGGACCTTGTCAGTGAGATTGTACATATAGACATAGTGGTGGGGCTGTATAGGAGCTCATCCCCAATATAACATGTAAAGGACCTTGTCAATGAGATTGTACATATAGATATAGTGGTGGGGCTGTATAGGAGCTCATCCCCAATATAACATGTAAAGGGACCTTGTCAGTGAGATTGTACATATAGATATAGTGGTGGGGCTGTATAGGAGCTCATCCCCCAATATAACATGTAAAGGGACCTTGTCAGTGAGATTGTACATATAGATATAGTGGTGGGGCTGTATAGGAGCTCATCCCCAATATAACATGTAAAGGGACCTTGTCAGTGAGATTGTACATATAGATATAGTGGTGGGGCTGTATAGGAGCTCATCCCCAATATAACATGTAAAGGGACCTTGTCAATGAGATTGTACATATAGATATAGTGGTGGGGCTGTATAGGAGCTCATCCCCCAATATAACATGTAAAGGGACCTTGTCAGTGAGATTGTACATATAGATATAGTGGTGGGGCTGTATAGGAGCTCATCCCCAATATAACATGTAAAGGGACCTTGTCAGTGAGATTGTACATATAGATATAGTGGTGGGGCTGTATAGGAGCTCATCCCCAATATAACATGTAAAGGGACCTTGTCAGTGAGATTGTACATATAGATATAGTGGTGGGGCTGTATAGGGGCTCATCCCCAATATAACATGTAAAGGGACCTTGTCAGTGAGATTGTACATATAGACATAGTGGTGGGGCTGTATAGGGGCTCATCCCCAATATAACATGTTATCTTTGTATAAACAAAGGTAAACTGGGCAGCGCCAGCAACATAAAATATGGGTGCAAAAAAGCCAAATTGAAACAAATAAGGAAAAAACCGGGCCGCACTCCCAACATCAAAGTGATAAAGTGGATACTTTACTGATCCATGGCAACGTCTCCATGGTGACCGCTCTTTATCAAGCAATGTGCTGACAGTCAGCTCAGTCCTGTAGTGTTAACAAATGTGTCATCAATTAAACGATCAAATTGTTTAGAATATGTAACAAACCATCACCATAGTAACAGTCAAGGAGCTGCTTAAGTTTAGATTAATGTGAATATGACCAGATCACTGGATAACATATAAGAGCTCATCAGTGCATATACAATATAATATGTTTCATTCATAAGATGATCATGACACAATCCTTATGAGGGTATTATATCTGTACAGTTAAGAAATAATAGCATACCCATATATACTCGTGTATAAGCTGACCCGTGTATAAGCCGACCCCCCTACTTTTGCCCCCAAAACCTGGGAAAACCTATTGACTCGTGTATAAGCAGAAGGGTGGACCCCAGCACAAGTATACAGCCCCCAGCAGTGAGGTATACAGCAGCCACCCCAGTGGTAGTATACAGCAGCAGCCCCAGTGGTATATACAGCAGCAGCCCCAGTGGTAGTATACAGCTGCCCCAGTGGTATATACAGCAGCAGCCCCAGTGGTAGTATACAGAAGCACCAAAGGTATATACAGCAGCCCCAGTGGTAGTATACAGCAGCCCCAGAGGTATATACAGCAGCCCCAGTGGTATATACAGCAGCAACCCCAGTGGTAGTATACAGCAGCCCCATTGGTAGTATACAGCAGCCCCATTGGTAGTATACAGCAGCCCCAGTGGTAGTATACAGCAGCCCCAGAGGTATATACAGCAGCCCCAGTGGTAGTATACAGCAGCAGCCCCAGTGGTAGTATACAGCAGCAGCCCCAGTGGTATATACAGGCCCCCCCCATCAGTATACAGGCCCCCCCCCTTACAGCCGCAATCCTGTAAAAGAATAGATTATTATACTTATCCCTGCCGCTGTCCTGCTGCCGCTGTCCCGCCGCCATCACGCTCCTCCGTCTTCATCCAGCGTCTTCCGGCTTCCTCCTCTGGCGCGCAGACAATGACGTCATTGCCTGCGCCCACCGGAGGAAGTTGGAAGAAGCCGGATGAAGCCGGAGGAGCGCGATGGCGGCGGCGGGACAGCGGCAGCGGGACAGCGGCAGGGATAAGTATACTAATCTATTCTTTTACAGAATTGCGGCTGTAAGGGGGGGGGCCTGTATACTGATGGGGGGCCCTGTATACTGTATACAGTGTATACAGTATACAGTGACTCGCGTATAAGCCGAGGGGGGGACTTTTCAGCCCAATTTTTGGGCTGAAAAACTCGGCTTATACGCGAGTATATACAGTACTGTACTGCATTCAATGCGGTGTATGTCTCCGCCATCTCCACGTTGTTTACTATCGCCTTGTGCCTCCTCATGATGCGTATCTGCTCCCCGCAGGGCGCCTGAGCATGCGCACTGGACACTATGCTCACCGTCGCCATTATCATCCAGGGCAGCACTGCCCTCAGCATATAATGTATACAATGTACTGCCAAATGCCTGGGGTCACGGGCAGGGCCGGCCGTAGGCTGGTTGGTGCCCTGTGCAAACTTGCCCTTTTATGCCCCCATGCCATTGTCTACTCAGAACACATGAGCAGACATGTTTGTACATGAACTGTTCATGGGCTGCTTGGGGAGCAGACAGGGGTGTTGATGAGAAGGCAGTGCGGAGTGCATGCGCCAGAAGAGGGACAGTGTGTAAATCATATTTTGTGCAGGGAACAGTGAGGGGGAACAATTATTTATTCCGGGGTACAGTGTAGGGCAGATATTTTTACTGAGAATTTTGATCCTTCTGCTATTTTTAAGGGTATCGTTCCGGGATGTGCTGAAGATCGGAGAAGATGGATGTCTCCAGAGACGAGCTGTGGATGTGAAAAGTCATCATGGTGTCTGGACAAGATGAAGAAAAGAAAAAGACGACTCTGATCAGAGACAACGTCATCTATAAGGTACCCGGATGTAAATGATTATTTGTGATACTAATTCTCATCAGTGCTGTGGTTCCTCTATGGTCTGATGGTGACTGGTAACAACAACTCCCAGTATCCTCCTTACCATTGTTAAGGATGTATTAGGAGTTGTTGGTTCATGCAGCACAAATGTGGAAGGTCTGATCTGACATTACAGTTGTTTTACCACTGCTGTTGTTCTGATGATGAATTTCTGTACTGATGAGGATTTTGATGCTTTGTTTCTATAGTGATGGGGGGTTATATGGCTGTATTCCTGTACTGATGGGGGTTTTATTTCTGTACCTCTGGTGGGTCTGGTGATATATCTCTGCACTGGTGAGGGTTGTGATGCTGTTTCTGTACTGATGAGGGTTATATGGATGCATTTTTGTATCTCTGGTGGGCCTGGTGATGTAGTTTTGATCAGGTTCTGATCCTGTACACATGTAACAATCCATAACTTGTAAGATTACATTAGATATGGCGATCTTAATAAGGTTTTGTGCCATAGTTACTATGTTTATTTGTTAGGAGCATTAAAGGGGTTGTCCAAATCTGTGATAAGTCTGCAGTCACTCTATGTGTCTCTATGTGTCACTGTGTGACTGCAGAATTATGAATTCTCGTAGAGCGCAAACTGCCTGCTGTCAGGATTCTCTGGTGCTGGCAGTGAGTGTGGCAGGTCACATAAATGTAAGTATGAAGTATGCAATTTACATACCTGCAGTCACGTGCAGCGCCGCCGGCTCCACAGGAAAATGCTGCAAACCTTTTCCTGTGCGCTCTGCAATAGAGCGTATTTGGTCCTTGTATGTGGAGCTGGCGGCTGCGCGAGGCGTCAGGTATCCATAAAGACAAACAGACAGCCGGTGCATAGCATTACACGTCGTTAACGCTGTGCGCTGCGCCTGCCAGAGACTGCGTTTTTGACGGATTTGTCATCTTATATGCTGACACAAATCAGACCCTGGCCTTAGACTACATACAGGGCGTTTTTGCAGCTTTTGTTTCTGCAGCTAAACCTGATGTTTTGTTTCTTGCTAGTCCAAAGAGGTTTTTCGCTCTATTTTGCTGTGTCTTTTTCTGCGTTTTGCACTTTTCCATTGATTTTAAAGCTGTGACATTACAAAACCGAGGCAAAAAGGCAGCGGACCATTGCAATGCTCATTCATTCAAAAACCATGCAGCTTTCAATTTAAATAAAACCAATGTGTATGTGCACAGCTTTTCCTCAATCACCGAGGCTTTCTGGGAATGAAAAACGCAGGTTCAGATTTGCATAAGAACGCAACAATACGACGCCTCCACGACTAGTCACAACAATACAACGCCCCCACGACTAGTCACAACAATACGACGCCTCCACGACTAGTCACAATACGACGCCTCCACGACTAGTCGCAACAATACGACGCCTCCACGACTAGTCACAATACGACGCCTCCACGACTAGTCACAACAATACGACGCCTCCACGACTAGTCACAACAATACGACACCTCCACGACTAGTCACAGCAATACGACGCCTCCACGACTAGTCACAACAATACGACGCCTCCACGACTAGTCACAACAATACGACGCCTCCACGACTAGTCACAACAATACGACGCCTCCACGACTAGTCACAATACGACGCCTCCACGACTAGTCACAACAATACGACGCCTCCACGACTAGTCACAATACGACGCCTCCACGACTAGTCACAACAATACGACGCCTCCACGACTAGTCACAAAAATACGACACCTCCACGACTAGTCACAACAATACGACGCCCCCACGACTAGTCACAACAATACGACGCCTCCACGACTAGTCACAACAATACGACGCCTCCACGACTAGTCACAACAATACGACGCCTCCACGACTAGTCACAACAATACAACGCCCCCACGACTAGTCACCACTGAGTAATGGCACAGGTGCAGTTTGGAAATGTATTCTAGGCAGATTCAAAATGTATTAGGAACAAAAAGTGACTTTTTAGGAAGATGAATAGGTGCAGTATATACACAGCTCCACTCTATATATTCAGGGGTGCAAAAGGCTCCCTGCCACCATAGCCCTATAGAGGAGCAGGGGGGGGGGTGCTATCAGACTCCAGCCCTGCCACCCCTGTAGCCATTGGTGAGGACTGGGGGGGTGCTATCAGACTCCAGCCCCGCCGCCCCTGTAGCAATTGGTGAGGACGGGGGTGGGGTGGGTGCCATCAGACCTCAGCCCCGCCGCTCCTGCAGCCTCCACTAGTGGAGCGCCGCCGCCGTCTCACCGGGCGACGCTGCGGCGCCCGCCATCTCACAGGAAGCCGGCCGCTGATGCTGGCACCGCCCCCTTCTCCAATGCCGCTTCCCCTGCCTGCTGCCGCTTGGTACTCAGGGCTCACACTGTCCAACAGCCCTGTATATATTCCTCAACACAGTATACAGTGTGGAGCTGTGTATATCATTGAGTGTAGCATACAGTATAGCGGATCACATCGCACTGCCCAGGATCAACCAAATGTGATCTACTGTATGTAGAGGCAGGATAACACAAAAGAACATTTTTGTAAAAAAAAACATTTTTTCCTATTCACGGCTCAATGTATGAAGCATCTGGGGGGGTTCAAGTCCTCACCATGCAGCTAGATAAATTCCTTGGGGGTCTAGTGTCCACAATGGGGTCACTTATGGGGGATTTCTATTGTTTAGGTACATTAAGGGCTAACCAAACACATTCCTTAGAAATCCAATCTCCAAAACCATGCTCCTTTCCCCCTGAGCCCTGCTGTGCACCCAGTCAGTGGTTTTCTGCCACATATGGGGGATCTGCGTCCTCAGGACTAATGGCCCAGCAGATTGTATGCTCCATTGTCTCATGTTTCCCTTGTGAAAATTCAATATATTTCAGGTTAAAATTACATTTTTGTTGGAAAAGGAAAATAGTATTTTTTTTCCTTCCACGTCGCTTTAGTTCCTGTGAACACCTGAAGGGTTAATAAACTTCTTGAATGTGGTTTTGAGTAGCTTGAGGGGTGCAGTGTTTGGAATGGTGTCACTTTTGGGTGTTTTCTGTCCTATAGGCCCTTCAAAGTCACTTCAAAAGTGACGCGGTCCCCAAAAAAATAGATTTTTTTAAGTTTTGCTGAAAAAATAAGGAATTGCTGATAAACTTTGACCCCTTCTAACTTTATAACAAAAAATACGAATTCGTTTCGACACTTGTGCGGATGTAAAGTAACATGTGGGAAATGTTATTTATTAACTATTCTGTGTGATCTAATTCTCGGGATGAAGGGCAAAAAAAATCAAAAGTTAAAAATCGCGAGATTTTCACAATTTTCATCAAATTTCATCAAAAAATCTCACGATTTTTAACAATTTTCATCAAATTTCGGATTTGTTTCCACAAATAAACGCACAAAGTATCGCCCCACCTTCACCACTAATATGAAGTCTGATATGTGATGAAAAAACAATGTTAGAGTCACTGGGACCTGTTGAAGCGTTACAGGGTTATAACCTCATATATAGTGACACTGGTCAGAATGGCAAAAAAAATGGCCGGGTCATCAGGGTCAAAACAAGCTGTGGTGGTGAAAGGGTTAACGACATTGTCTATGCCACCTATGTTGTTCAATATAATGTGGCTGAGGTGGCCAGGGGGAGGTCACATGATCTGTGGTTTCAAATGATCATTCCATCTGCTCTCCTGGTCTTAGAACACGATGACATCACACTTCTGTGATCTCACAAGTTGCATCAGAGGCTTTATATAGAGCGACGCAGCATTAGAACCCATTTGTGTAGAGAGGCTGCCAGTACTGAGTACAAGCTACAAACCTGTGGACTCCTCATCATGACAATGGGGAGAATATTGTTATTCATCACCAATACGGAGACTTCCACCAGAATCCCTCAATAAAACAGGTAAGAAAATCACAATGTAAACACTATTCTATTGAATTGGCAGATTGTATATGAATGTGACCCAAAGTGGCGTCTGTGGGAGGTTTTGTGGCCATCGCTTGTCCTATAACTGGGGTCAGATGTGTTGATAGTACAGACTTACTCATGTGGGTGACTTGTCTATAGGATGGAGATAGTTTGTGTTGTTTTAAATGAACTATGAAAAGTCTGTATATCATTTGTCACCACAGCGAGTTGAATGAAACCCTACAATGTAGATAATGTACAGTTGTGCTCCATAGTTTACACACCCCGGCAGAACGTTTGGCCTTTTTTTCAGAGAATATGAATGATAACACAAAGGCTTTTTCCCACTTATCGGGTTAGTGCAGGGGTGGGCAGCTCCAGGTTTTCTGTATATCCCTAGCATTTGACAGTTGGTAATGTAATCTCCTGCACAGGTGATGACTCCAACTGTCAAATGCTAAGGAAATCCAGAAAACCTGGACTGTGTACGGCCCTTGAGGCCTGGAGCTGCCCAGCCCTGGGTTAGTGGTTGGGTGAAGCCATTGATTGTGTTTCTTCTTCTTAAATCCTAATGACCCTGATCAGAAGTTCTCATCCCCTGGTGACTTTACCCTGATAACATGCACAGAAGATGACACAGATGGGTTTGATTGGCCACTAAAGGTATTATCCTCCCCTGTAGATGAGCACAACTGTATGTATCATCCTGGCAGTGTCCCCATGTAGCAATGATACAATGCCCCTATCCTCATTTACACAGGACTGCTGCTATCATTGCTCCAGGAGGACGGGGACCTGACACTATGGCCATTTATGAACCCCGGTATTGTCATCCCTATAGAGATGACCGGACAATCTATAATATGGACAAAACCTGATGACGCCATGATCTTCTACTGAGTTGGAGCCACAGATTATTATGACTAATGATCATTTTACAGATCTCAGTGAATGTAGCTAATGGCTTCATATCAGGCTGGAGACATTGATCACTGAATATTAATATTCATTCTGTTTGTGTGTTTTCCGTAGTGTCCGCACACAATGTTGTCCGTCCATCATTTTATGGATACGTTTGTTGTCCTAGAATGAAAATTGAGTTGACAACTCAGGTGGTTACAACTTGTGTCCGGGCGGAATTCTGTATATTTAGGTAACAAACATGTAACGGGACCTTGTCAGTGAGATTGTACATATAGACATAGTGGTGGGGCTGTATAGGAGCTCATCCCCAATATAACATGTAAAGGGACCTTGTCAGTGAGATTGTACATATAGATATAGTGGTGGGGCTGTATAGGAGCTCATCCCCCAATATAACATGTAAAGGGACCTTGTCAGTGAGATTGTACATATAGATATAGTGGTGGGGCTGTATAGGAGCTCATCCCCAATATAACATGTAAAGGGACCTTGTCAGTGAGATTGTACATATAGATATAGTGGTGGGGCTGTATAGGAGCTCATCTCCAATATAACATGTAAAGGGACCTTGTCAGTGAGATTGTACATATAGATATAGTGGTGGGGCTGTATAGGAGCTCATCCCCCAATATAACATGTAAAGGGACCTTGTCAGTGAGATTGTACATATAGAATATAGTGGTGGGGCTGTATAGGAGCTCATCCCCCAATATAACATGTAAAGGGACCTTGTCAGTGAGATTGTACATATAGATATAGTGGTGGGGCTGTATAGGAGCTCATCCCCCAATATAACATGTAAAGGGACCTTGTCAGTGAGATTGTACATGTAGATATAGTGGTAGGGCTGTATAGGGGCTCATCCCCAATATAACATGTAAAGGACCTTGTCACTGAGATTGTACATATAGACATAGTGGTGGGGCTGTATAGGAGCTCATCCCCAATATAACATGTAAAGGGACCTTGTCAGTGAGATTGTACATATAGATATAGTGGTGGGGCTGTATAGGAGCTCATCCCCAATATAACATGTAAAGGGACCTTGTCAGTGAGATTGTACATATAGACATAGTGGTGGGGCTGTATAGGGGCTCATCCCCAATATAACATGTAAAGGGACCTTGTCAGTGAGATTGTACATATAGATATAGTGGTGGGGCTGTATAGGAGCTCATCCCCAATATAACATGTAAAGGGACCTTGTCAGTGAGATTGTACATGTAGATATAGTGGTGGGGCTGTATAGGAGCTCATCCCCAATATAACATGTAAAGGGACCTTGTCAGTGAGATTGTACATGTAGAAATAGTGGTGGGGCTGTATAGGAGCTCATCCCCAATATAACATGTAAAGGGACCTTATCAGTGAGATTGTACATATAGATATAGTGGTGGGGCTGTATAGGAGCTCATCCCCCAATATAACATGTAAAGGACCTTGTCAGTGAGATTGTACATATAGATATAGTGGTGGGGCTGTATAGGAGCTCATCCCCAATATAACATGTAAAGGGACCTTGTCAGTGAGATTGTACATGTAGAAATATGTGGTGGGCTGTATAGGAGCTCATCCCCCAATATAACATGTAAAGGGACCTTGTCAGTGAGATTGTACATGTAGATATAGTGGTGGGGCTGTATAGGAGCTCATCCCCCAATATAACATGTAAAGGGACCTTGTCAATGAGATTGTACATATAGATATAGTGGTGGGGCTGTATAGGAGCTCATCCCCAATATAACATGTAAAGGGACCTTGTCAGTGAGATTGTACATATAGACATAGTGGTGGGGCTGTATAGGAGCTCATCCCCCAATATAACATGTAAAGGGACCTTGTCACTGAGATTGTACATATAGATATAGTGGTGGGGCTGTATAGGAGCTCATCCCCAATATAACATGTAAAGGGACCTTGTCAGTGAGATTGTACATATAGATATAGTGTGGGGCTGTATAGGAGCTCATCTCCAATATAACATGTAAAGGGACCTTGTCAGTGAGATTGTACATATAGATATAGTTGTGGGGCTGTATAGGAGCTCATCCCCAATATAACATGTAAAGGGACCTTGTCAATGAGATTGTACATATAGATATAGTGGTGGGGCTGTATAGGAGCTCATCCCAATATAACATGTAAAGGGACCTTATCAGTGAGATTGTACATATAGATATAGTGGTGGGGCTGTATAGGAGCTCATCCCCCAATATAACATGTAAAGGGACCTTGTCAATGAGATTGTACATATAGATATAGTGGTGGGGCTGTATAGGAGCTCATCCCCAATATAACATGTAAAGGGACCTTGTCAATGAGATTGTACATATAGACATAGTGGTGGGGCTGTATAGGGGCTCATCCCCAATATAACATGTAAAGGGACCTTGTCAATGAGATTGTACATATAGAAATAGTGGTGGGGCTGTATAGGGGCTCATCCCCCAATATAACATGTAAAGGGACCTTGTCAGTGAGATTGTACATATAGATATAGTGGTGGGGCTGTATAGGAGCTCATCCCCCAATATAACATGTAAAGGGACCTTGTCAGTGAGATTGTACATATCGATATAGTGGAGGGGCTGTATAGGGGCTCATCCCCAATATAACATGTAAAGGGACCTTGTCAATGAGATTGTACATATAGACATAGTGGTGGGGCTGTATAGGGCTCATCCCCAATATAACATGTAAAGGGACCTTGTCAGTGAGATTGTACATATAGATATAGTGGTGGGGCTGTATAGGAGCTCATCCCCAATATAACATGTAAAGGGACCTTGTCAGTGAGATTGTACATATAGATATAGTGGTGGGGCTGTATAGGAGCTCATCCCCAATATAACATGTAAAGGGACCTTGTCAATGAGATTGTACATATAGACATAGTGGTGGGGCTGTATAGGAGCTCATCCCCAATATAACATGTAAAGGGACCTTGTCACTATATGGAGAACGATGGATGATGCATTATAATATATGGAGGACTATGTGGAGCCAATTATACTTTATGGAATCCATTATGAAATTTGGAGGGCTTTAAGGGAGCCTTTTTACTTTGTGGAGGGTGATTTGAGGGCTTTATTGGGGCAATTATACAGTGTGAAGAAGTGTAGGGGCCATTATACTGTATGTAGGTCCATTATACTAAATGGAGGACTGTGTGGGGTCACAGTTGGAGATCATACTGTGTCAGGGTAGTTGAGGGGGGTACAGTAGGGTCACCATACTGTGTGTATGGAGGTATTCACTGGGGGTGGGGGTCATACGGTGTTTGGGGACACTTTTGTTGGCTTCACACTTTGGGACAATGAAAGAGGAATCTAGGGGCTTCACAGTGTGAGAGGAAAGTGTGACCAGGGAGCGCAATATGGAAAGGAGAGGGCAGTGTGGAGTGCATGCGCCAGAAAAGGGACAGTGTGTAAATCATATTTTGTGCAGGGAACAGTGAGGGGGAACAATTATTTATTTCGAGTTACAGTGTGGGGCAGATATTTTTACTGAGGATTTTGATCATTCTGCTATTTTTAAGGGTATCGTTCCGGGATGTGCTGAAGATCGGAGAAGATGGAAATCTGCAGAGACGAGCTGTGGATGTGAAAAGTCATCATGGTGTCTGGACAAGATGAAGAAAAGAAAAAGACGAAGACAAAGTCATCTATAAGGTACCCGGATGTAAATGATTATTTGTGATACTAATTCCCATCAGTGCTGTGGTTCCTGTATGGTCTAATGGTGACTGGTAACAACAACTCCCAGTATCCTCCTTACCATTGTTAAGGATGTATTAGGAGTTGTAGGTTCATGCAGCACAAATGTGTAAGGTCTGATCTGACATTACAGTTGTTTTTACCACTGCTGTTGTTCTGATTATGAATTTCTGTACTGATGAGGATTTTGATGCTTTGTTTCTATAGTGTTGGGGGTTATATGGCTGTATTCCTGTACTGATGGGGGTTTTATTTCTGTACCTCTGGTGGGTCTGGTGATATATCTCTGCACTGGTGGGGTTGTGATGCTGTTTCTGTACTGATGAGGGTTATATGGATGCATTTTTGTATCTCTGTTGGGCCTGGTGATGTAGTTTTGATCAGGTTCTGATCCTGTACACATGTAATAATCCATAACTTGTAAGATTACATTAGATATGGCGATCTTAATAAGGTTTTGTGCCATAGTTACAATGTTTATTTGTTAGGAGCATTAAAGGGGTTGTCCAAATCTGTGATAAGTCTGCAGTCACTCTATGTGTCTCTATGTGTCACTCTGTGTGACTGCAGAATTATGAATTCTCGTAGAGCGCAAACTGCCTGCTGTCAGGATTCTCTGGTGCTGGCAGTGAGTGTGGCAGGTCACATAAATGTAAGTATGAAGTATGCAATTTACATACCTGCAGTCACGTGCTGACTAGTCATGTGTGGCCCCGATCAATGAAAATGAATTGTGTGAGGCTGGACACGTCTAGTCAGAAAGTGACCAGAAGTATATAAATCTTATACTTGTGCTCACACAACCGTGCAATCTTACCATCAGCACAAGAGAATCCTGACAGTGTGCAGTGGACGCGCTGTGAGAATTCAGGGGCCTGTAGTAACCTAGAGGGATTACAGACTCGTCTCACACATGGACGAGCCCTTTAATTCAAACACTAAGCATTGTAAACCAATGCTAACAGCATGTACTATACTTCGATTTTTCACTGAACATTGAAAAAATGAAGTAGAGCAGCTTGACGGCACGTGACTGCAAGTGTGCGCATCACATATGAATGACCGGTCACATGAAGACTACTGAGACCGCCGGGGGGAGGGGGCGCCAAACTGAAGTCTTGCCCCGGGTGCCAGAAAGCCTGGATACACCTCTGCTCTTGGGGGTTCAAAGTGCTCACCATGCAACTAGTTAAGTTCCCTGGGGGAGTCTAGTTTCCAGAATGGGGTCACTTGTGGGGGAATTGTATTGTTTAGGTACATCAAGGGCTAATCAAACACTACATGACACCTGTAGACCATTCCATCAAAATTTAAGCTCCAAACAAAGGCTCCTTCCCCACTGAGCCCTGCTCTGCACCCAATCAGTGATTTTTCACCACATATGGGGTATCAGTGTACTCAGGAGAAATTGCCCAACACATTTTGGGGTTTATTCATCCTTTTGTCCTTGTGAAAATGACAAAATTGAGACTAAAAGAGCATTTTTGTGAAAAAAAAGTATTTTTTTCATATTCACGGCTCAACATGTGAATCACCTGGGGGTTCAAAGTGCTCCCCATGCATCTAGATAAATTCCTTGGGGGGGTCTAGTTTCCAGAATGGGGTCACTTGTGTTTTTTTTTTCACTGTTTAGGCACACCAGGGCTCTGTAAATGCGACATATTCATATTCACGGCTCAACATATGAATCACCTGGGGGTTCAAAGTGCTTACCATGCATCTAGATAAATTCCTTGGGGGGGTCTAGTTTCCAGAATGGGGTCACTTGTGTTTTTTTTTCACTGTTTAGGCACACCAGGGGCTCTGCAAATGCGACATGGTGTCCGCTAACAATTCCAGTCAATTTTCCGTTCACAAATGGAAATGTGGCTCCTTCCCTGCTGTGCAGCAAAGCAGTCGTTTTCTGCCACATATGGGGTATCTGCATACTCCAGACAAATGGCACAGCAGATTGTATGCTCCATGACAATCGACGAGGGATTCTCCGGTCGGTAAATTCTTGTGTTACCAACCCATTAAACTCTTTGTAAATAATACACGGACACTGCTTGCGACTTGGTTCAAATTTGGCCACAGCAGCCCTTTTATTACCTATTATTTACATACTAACCCAGGGACACCGCACCCTGGTGTCCCAACATTAAACAATAGGTAACACAGTAATAATACAGTACGTAATACAAATACGTAACCCTGGATAAGCCTGGTCCAGAAGCCACCTCCCACAATGAAACACTATCCCCGGCCGCAACACACCGACCAGAGGGATTGTCCCTGGCCGCAACACACCAACCCCAGGGACGAGGTATTAATTACTGAGAATTAATACCCCTAAGTTGCTGAACCCTGTGCCTGCCAGTTATCTGAAACTGGAACCACTATACCTTACTAGTGGCTCACCTCCCGGATACCATGATCCATTAAACCACAAGAGGTATTAATTACCAAGAACTAATACCCCTACCTTGCAGGACCCGTGCCTGCAAATTACCTGTAACCGGAGCCACTATACCGTACTAGTGGCTCCCCTCCCAACTACGATTATCCATTAAAACCGCCTCTGGACCAGACCTACCCCCGCCACAGGACTGGCCACGTGACACCTTACGTGGACTGGACCCACCACCACCCAATGCTTGCTCAATTCGTTCATGCAAGCCCGACATCCCCCAATCTGTTTGAAATAAAATAACACCATCCAACCTCCAATATTGCAGAGCCGATCACTCCAGCTCCCGGTGTCTCACCATGACACCCCATTACTGGAGACAAGAGAGACACCACCCATTTGACTTTAACTTTAGCCTTGTTAAACATTTTTTTATTTTATTTTTACAAATCCGGCATACCACCTTGACAGACAGGCCATACTATCCAACCACATCACAAACCAACCCAGGTATGAATACTTCCATCGTACCAAATTGCACCTAATATCCTGCATCAACTCCTGGGATGAATAAACCCAAGATCATTCCCCTCATGCAACCCGACTCATTATAAGGTTGATCCACCCAACCACAATACTCAAACCCCTCCCAAAAACCACTTGAGCATCGAAGCCACGTCCTGCCCCAACTGACAGTCATATGTTCAAACATCGCCTTGCCCTGCCCCCAAAGGACACAAGCAACGTCCCAGTATACACGCCCAATTATTACCCATAGTAACCAAACCGAGTTATAACTTCATAAGAATAAACACAAAACGTCTAAGCAATATGTTACCTACGACCCCTTCTCCCCGTGCCAGACCATTTCCCCCCCAGCCACATTACCTACCAAAGAGGCCGCACATTTAGCTGAAACCAGGCTGATTCACAATTTCAAAGCCATTGAGCCACCTAATTGTTCAATCCCAACCGTGGCACCTCTGTGGCAGCGCCAATCCTGACTGAAAGCAACCCATCCTCACCCGGCTGCTTACCCACCTTCCTCAAACATTCCCCTAAAAATAACCACAAACTGGCACGGTGATAGACACAAATTATCTCCCTGCCTGTAACAATGGGAGCCAAGTTAACCCACACTTACCTCCCCTGACAATTAACACTGGAAACCAGGAATAACCAAAGTCCTGGGAGACCATACACCACGAATAGTCTCCCTGCTGAACTCAATCCATCTCTGACTCTTCATCCGCAACATTCCACTCCATCTGGCATTATTACCACATCCCCAGTGCAGAACACCTCCCCAAAAATCCCCTGGTCAAATCCTGCATCCCACGCAGCTTGAACCAAAATGCAATCGTAGCCACCTTCTGCAACACCACTGAGGCTGATTTACAAGTTACAAATTCATTCCCCCAACAAATGATAATACCAAAGAACCCAACATCCTCCACAGTAACCCCCATTCCATTCCAGAAGCCTGCCCATTCCTGCCACCTTGCTGGAACGGCACCCTGTAGCCTCAATCACCAATCTCGGCAATAAACCCTTAACTCCATTGTTATCACTTTCCCTTAACCATCCAGGCCCTGCATATCCACTTCATGCACGTCAGAGATCAACTCCCAATTTACGAGACTGAAGGCGATACAATGAAGCAGCCCCCCCATCTAATACTCCTGGTACGTACTTTGCAACCCCGCAATGCTCCATGAGAAACACATCCGCACCAACAGACATAGAGACCCTACTAGACATGTTTAAACAACACATTAAAGCTGAGATCACCGGCAGCTCGACGCACTGAAAACAAACCCTCTGACCTAGGAAGTTAAGAACTCCAGTTCCCACAATACCTCAGCTAACCGTAAAATCTCCAATACCATCAAACTCTGCACCTTTTTTTTTTTTTTTATCCTGCCTACCGCCACCTGCCCGTACACCGATGACCCTAAAAAGGCACCAAACCACCCAAACCAACCACCTTCTTATACAACTGCCACACACTGCTCGCACCTGTTGGCACTACTGCCCCTCTTTTTTTTTTTTTTTTATGCCAGACATCTCAACCATGATATTCCATAGAAAAAACACCCCACACTACCAAAACGCTCCGCTATGACCTCAAATTCAACAAATGTGCCGGCAATTCGCCCACCATACCAACTGCTAGGGACCTAGCAGTCAGCCCATGAACATAATCCTACAAGTAAATTAAGTGCACTCAACAAAACCGCACACTTTATCCCACATTTTTTTATTTTGAAATGCAAAACCGTCACAGAGTCCAAAAAAGGATGAACCTGCCGTCCCAACAGATATGATCATCCAGATAATATACTGACCAATACCAAACCCATCTCACACTGCCCATGCAGCAAGACTGAACACTTCACATTATGAACAATAAACATTACAGCCCAGCAGTAAACAGTCAATATATTATTCTCCATTCACATGCCGCCCAACACATGCTGACTCTCCGTGTGCCCTGATAGCAATCAAAAAGCCGTCTTCACGCCCAATGTTTTACCATCCAGGCCCTCAAGTACAATTACACACACTAACTCCAATACCCCATCCACAGGTACATAATAACCGTCTTGCCACTTCCAGCGCGATCCCCGTCCTTACAGACGCCCCCAGTCGGGCACGACAACTGAATATGCCTAAACCTGCTCGACTCTCATCAGGCGCTATTCCCGACGGGGATATCCTCAATTCCACCCTTGGCAGCCCCCTAAACAGACCTGCCCTTCAACCCATTTCCACCTCCGCTAATCTTGCCATCCGCCTCCTCTGAGTGCTCAATTATCCAGTTTAAACTACAGGATAAAAACAACACCACCCCCCCGAATCACGTGATGTCCGAAAAACAAAGTAACTGTAAACCACTTTGCAGCTTTAGCGTCCCCATACCTGTGTGAAACAGCACTATAACCCTCACCATGGTTACTTTCCTGTCCCCCTCACCATAATGCGCTGTTCAATCCAAGCCCCTCCCCCGGCCCTCATATGAAAGAGGTCGAGCCGGGGAAGTAATTACCACATCCACAAGGAAACGTCCTTTTAAACCAAAGCAGTCCTTGATGCAGAGTGTTCTTCTGCCAAATTGCTCGTCGTAACCTCCACCAGGACAAGCTCCCCGGTAAAGTCTATAAGTCTTGCATAAAGCAGCCATATACCAAAACAATGTGGAGCACCTTCGGCTTCTGTTCCCCACTAGCCCTAGCTAAAAACACCGAACACCTGCAGTGGGAGTAAAGAAAAATCCGTCCACACACATCCCCTTCCAGAAACTGTCCCGTTCTTTCATCTCCAAATGCACCCCGACAGGCCCTCAAAGCACACATACAACTTTCCTTTAACCTATCGACCACTGCACCTCTTCGCCCACCTTGTCAGTCTCCTAAATTCCCCTTCCCGTCACTGCTGTTTCCAACAGCACCATTATCGACAGAACATTGCTACCAACCTGCAGCCCCCCACTGTGCTGTTTTAGCACTTTCGACCCCACTTCCACCGGGCGAACCCATGCTCCCCACCGGGGACCGTAAATCCCGTCCTTCCGAACTGCCGTCAAATTATGCACCCACACCAACCTCCTACATCCTACCACCCACCAACCTCTCAAGTAGCATGAATTGTAATGAAAATCTATTAACTCACCCAGCTGCCTCGGAGACCTCCTCCGAGCAGCTGAAACACAGTCCTCCTCCATCTGGTCATCAGTAGTAAGAAAGCTCAGGGACTATGGACCCCCCAGGCTGCTGCCGAAATCCGCAGTCTCTTCAGGCCGTAGCCCACAATGGGCTGACCAGTCCCAAGCCCACCCTGTTGACTGCAGGAGGGCTGCTCTTGATCCTTTGAATGCCGGGTTCACCGCAGGACCACCTGTGAGGCACCGCAACTACTCCCTCACTGGAGGGGATATCCTGCTGGATTCATCCCCCCTACCAACCGGGAAGGGGGAAAACCGCTGCTGCCACTTGCCGCCCCTTACCCAAAGAGGACCAGCCGCCGGATTCATCCTCCACACCACTGAGAGGACACCGCTCCCGCCAGACTCCATCGCTGCCGAATCAGCCACTGTGCCCCTGGCATCCGGGGCTCCCAACACACTGTGCCTGTCATAGTTGGCCCTTCCTGTCTAGAAGGCCGCACCTGCCCACTCCGCCGGCTGCCGGGGTAACATCCATCCTTGTCGGCCGCCCAGTGCGCTCCCTGCATAAGCCCAGCAAGAAGCCGCCGCCATCTTATGTCTGCCACCCCCCAGGCCCCGGGTCGGAAGAAGGCCATGGCAAAAAATGGCCGGGTCATTAGGGTCAAAACAAGCTCTGGGGGTGAAAGGGTTAATGGCATTGTCTATGCTATTCAATATAATGTATCTTAGTATAGGGATGTAATGTATAGATATACTGTGTAGAGTATATATAAATCAGGCTGATGTGTACTGGGTGTGTCAGTGCACTTGGAAGAAGCAGTTCAGGTGCACTGACGCCCCAGTGCACATCAGCCTGAAAAAAAGCGACTATAGGTCCAGGCAAAATTGTTGAAACATTTATTAGAATCAGGATTGATACAAGGATAACTCAACCCACATGGCAGAGTTATATGCATTCACAAGGTGTGTACAGATATATATATATATACAGTATATATAATATAAAACATGTTTAACCCCTTCACCCCCGGCCTATTTTGACCCTAATGACCGGGCCCATTTTTTGCAATTCTGACCAGTGTCCCTTTATGAGGTAATAACTCTGAACGCTTCAACGGATCCTAGCGATTCTGAGATTGTTTTTTCGTGACATATTGGCTTCATGTTAATGGTAAACTTAGTCGATCATTTTTTGCGTTTGTTTGTAAAAAAACATTGGCAAAAATGTAGAAAATTTCGCAATTTTCAAATTTTTATTTTTTATTCTGTTAAACCAGAGAGTCATGGTGGCACAAACTAGTTAATAAATAACATTTCCCACATGTTACTTTACATTAGCACAATTTTGGAAAAAAATAAAAAGTTTTGTTCGGAAGTTAAAGGGTTCAAAGTTCATCAGCAATTTCTCATTTTTTCCAGCAAAATTTACAAAACCATTTTTTTTAGTGACCACATCACATGTGAAGTCCTTTAAGGGGCTTACATGACAGAAAACACCCAAACGTGACACCATTCCAAAACTGCACCCCTCAAATTACTGCATTGAAGAAGGTTATGAACCCTTCAGGTGCTTCACAGGAACTGAAGCAACGGGGAAAGGGAAAAATGGACATTTTAAATTGTTTTAACAAATATGTTCTTTGTCCTCAATTCTTTCATTTTTCACATGGGCAACAGGAATAAAATGCATCATAAAATGTGTTGGCAATTTCTCCTGAGTACACTGATACCTCATATGTGGTCATAAACCACTGTTTGGGCACACGGCAGGGCTCAGAAGGGAAGGAGCGACATTTGATTTTTGGGAGCTAATTTTCTATTCAAAAAGTCAAATTGCGCTCTTTCCCTTCTGAGCCCTGCCGTGCGCCCAAACAGTGGTTTATGACCACATATGAGGTGTCATGTACTCAGGAGAAATTGATCAACAAATTTTAGTATCCATTTATACCATTGCTCATGTAAAAAATTAAAAAATTGAGGCTAAAAGAACATTTTTGTGAAAACAAAAGTACTTTTCATTTTACGAATCAATTTGTGAAACATCTGGGTTCAAAGTGCTCAACACCCATCTAGATAGGTTCCTTGGGGGCTCTAGTTTCCAAAATCAAGTCACTTGTGGGGGAGTTCCCAATGTTAGGCACACAGGGCTCTCCAAACGCAACATGGTGTCCGCTAACAATTTGAATGGAAAATTAGCTTCAATTGCTAGCGGTCACCATGTTTGTGTATGGAGAGCCCCTGTGTGCCTAAACATTGGAGCTCCCCCACAAGTGACCCCATTTTGAAAACTAGACCCCCAGGGAACTTATCTAGATGCATAATGATCACTTAAACCCCCAGTGCGTCAAAAATTGATCCTTAAAAAGGAAAAAATACATTTTTTGTACAAAGAAAAAGTACTTTTTCATTTTTACAGATCAGTTGTGAAGCATCTAGATAAGTTCCCTGGGGATATAGTTTCCAAAATGGGACACTTGTGGGGGAGCTCCAATATTGAGGCACTTAGGGGCTCTCCATACGCGACATGGTGTCTGCTAACAATTGGAATCATAATGACCCTGATCAGAAGTTCACATACCCTGGAATTAGGCTGATAACATGAACAGAAGAATGACACAAATGGGTTTTATTGGCCAATAAAGGTAATATCCTCCCCTGTAGATGAGCACAACTGTATGTATCATCCTGGCAATGTCCCCATGTAGCAATGATACAATGCTCCTATCCTCATTTACACAGGACTGCTACTATTATTGCTCCAGGAGGATGGGGACCTGACACTATGGCCATTATGAACCCCGGTATTGTCAGCCCTATAGAGATGACTGGACAGTCTATTGTTTGCTGCATATGGAAAAAACCTGATGACCGCCATGATCTTCTTTTGAGTTGGAGACACAGATTATTATGACTAATTATCATTTTACAGATCTCAGTGAATGCGGCTAATGGCTTCATATCAGGCTGGAGACATTTATCACTGAATATAGTAATTTTGTTTGTGTGTTTTCCGTAGTGTCCGCACACAATGTCGCCGTCCATCATTTTATGGATACGTTTGTTGTCCTAGAAAAAACAAGTTGACAACTCGGTGGTTACAACTTGGGTCCTGGCAGAATTCTCTATATTTAGGTAACAAACATGTAAAGGACCTTGTCAATTGAGATTGTACATATAGACATAGTGGAGGGGCTGTATAGGAGCTCATCCCCCAATATAACATGTCATCTTTGTATAGGGATGTAATGTATAGATATACTGTATAGATTATATATAAATCAGGCTGATGTACACTGGGGTGTGTCAGTGCATTTGGAAGAAGAATTTCCGGTGCACTGACGGTCCGGTGGCCTGCGTGTGCTCTATACCCCTCCTCTGCCCTGCCCGCGCTTCCCCCCCCCCCCCCGCTCCTCCTGTCCTGCCCGCGCTCCACACCCCCGCTCCTCTGCCCTGCCCACGCTCCATATCCCACTCCTCTGCCCAGCCCATGCTTCCCTTCCCCCCCACTCCCCCTGTGTTGCCCGCGCTCCATACCCCGCTCCTCTGCCCTGTCTGCGCTCCCGCCTCCCCCCATGTCCCCCTGATCCTTAGGGCTACTTCTTTAGTGATTTGATTTCACAGTGCATTATACACTGCGAAATCAAATGTAAAATAAAGACAAATGTATTAAAAATAATAAAGATTGTTATACTTACCTCTCTGCCGAGTGTTCAATAACCGGGAGCAGTAGCCGGCAGTGTTCTGCTAGGGCTTTGCATGATGGCAGAATGACATTGACGTTCGGCACTGTGATTGGCCCGCTCATGGTCATGTGATGTGCGCATCACATATCACATACCGCGAGCGGACCAATCACAGCGCCGAATGCCGATGTCATTCTGACATCATGCAAGTTCCTAGCAGAACACTGCCTGCTACTGCTCCCGGTTACCGATCACTCCCTCTTGCCCCCACGATACCATCCTGCCCCGCTTGCTCCATCCTTCCTCCCGGCTCCATCCTGCCCCCCTAATTGGGGGGCTCCATCCTGCCCTGATCGCTCCATCCTGCCCCACCCCCGCCGGCTCCATCCTGCCCCACCCCCGCCGGCTCCATCCTGCCCCCCCCCCACTGGCTCCATCATGCCCCCCCGTCAGCTCCATCCTGCTCCCCCTGTCAGCTCCATCCTGCCCCCCACGGCTCCATCCTGCCCCCCACCTCCGCCCCGGCTCCATCCTGTCCCCTTTCCCCGCCTCCATCCTGTTCTCTCCCCCCCCCGGGCTCCATCCTGAGTCCCCCGGCTCCATCCTGCTCCTCCCGCCTCCATCCCGCCCTGATTGCTCCATCCTGCCCCCCTCCGCCGGCTTCATCCTGCCCCCCCCCCCCCCGGCTTCATCCTGCCCCCCCCGCTCCATTCTGTCCTGCCGGCTCCATTCTGTCCTGATCGCTCCAACCTCCCCCCCCCAGGCTCCAACCTGCCCCCCTGCCAGCTCCTTCCTGGTCCCCCCATGAACTCCATCTTGCCCCCCCTCTCCTGGCTCCATCCTGCCCTGCTCGCTCCATCCTGCCCTGCTTGCTCCATCCTGCCCTGCTTGCTCCATCCTGCCCTGCTCGCTCCATCCTGCCCTGCTCGCTCCATCCTGCCCTGCTCGCTCCATCCTGCCCCGCACGCTCCATCCTGCCCCGCTCGCTCCATGCTAGCCCCCCACCCATCACCATCCTGCCCCCCCCCCACCCATCATCATCCTGCCCCCCCCCCCCCATCTCCATCCTGCGCCCCCTGCTCCATCCTGCCGCCCCCGGCAGTTAGCGGTCATGTGGCCGATCAACTAAATCGGTTTATCAGGCAACGACAGGTCCTAAAGCCTGTAGGACCTGGAAGATGGAGGTGGAGCGAGCCGGCGGACAGGTGAGTGTCCTCACTGAGGATTTTTTTATTTTTTACTTTTAACTGTGGAGGAGCCAGAGGAGCAGGGGGCTGCGGGGAGCGGAGTATCGCCATATACCATAGTGCTGCTATACATGTACTGTAATGTACCACCATATACTAGAACACTGGTATACATGTACTGTAATGTACCGCCATATACTATAGTGCTGCTATACATGTGCTGTAAGGTACCGCCATATACTATAGCGCTGCTATACATGTGCTGTAATGTACTGCCATATACTATAGTGCTGCTATACATGTACTATAACGTACCGCTATATACTATAGTGCTGCTAGACATGTACTATAATGTACCGTCATATACTTAAGTGCTTGCTATACAAGTGCTTGTAATGTACCACTATATACCATAGCGCTGATTTATATATATATATATATATATATATATATATATATATATATACATATATATGTATTTCACTCACGTTAACTGAACAAGTTCTGTCAGTCACAGTATGTCAACTACATACATATTCTAGAAATACCCAATGCGTTAGAATCGGCCACCATCTAGTATATATATATATGAAATAGAAGCAGCACTTTTCCCTTTCAAGGTTGGTGCAATTTCAGTCCAGAGTGGGTTTCACTCACTCCTTGTAATACAGACCCGTAATGAAGACCGCAGCACTCCAATTCAGATGCAAAAATAGCCTTAAATGGCCTTCAGACATATCTGTGACAGACGTGTTCGGTCCTAAGACTGGAAGAAGCAGAGGGAGTGCAGAGACATAGAAGGGGAGGAATACAAATGGAGGAGGCTGGAGGATCGTGCCTGCAGTGAAGACCTCTTAATAAGATGCCACCCATTAGACTAGTTAACTGGAAGTTTTCCAATGTCCCTTTTATAAAGCTTACAGGGGCTAGAAACATGGGGACCCCTTCCCTGAATGCAGCAGACATGCTGCATTCAGTGCTACATTTAAAGTCTGACTGAGCCCCAAGAACCCCAAACCCCTCATCTCTACTCACCTCGTGTGGTTTGTGAAATTTAACAACCAATGTGGAAGCATGTAACGGATTTTGATATTAATCAACGTGTTTTCAGAGAACAGATCACTCCTTCATCAGGACATTCACAGTATCTGTCATCTGTATTGTGAAATGCTTGACTTAAATCACAATCCAGGGTTCTGCTCTGTTGTCATTCCTCTACGACAACGTGCATTAAACCCCTTCTCGTCCAATCTTCAATTAACACCCGATAAGCAAACTGCATTGCTATAATGCAGACATTTTTGCTCAAGTACTTATTTATTTTTTTTTCTAAAGGCTAAAAAATGTTTTTAAAATGTCTTAATACAATCTCTCCTATATTTTTTTTGCAGAAAATAAAGCCAAAGACATTGATATTGTTATGGAGACCCAGCAACAGACTACAGATAAAGACAAGGATGACATCACCTCTAACCCAACTATCTGCTGCAAGTAAAATCAGAGCAATCATTTTCAGGAAGAAACTGAGTATTATCTGACAGAATTGCAGGGTGTCAATACTTTTGGCCAACACTGTATTAGAGTATGAGTATATTATTGTGGTCCCCGCCAGTCAGGGCTCCATGAAAGGTACTGCACCCAAGCCATGGGTGTGATCCTCCAGTAGTCGGGAGATGGGGGATGGTAGGCGTGGAATCCTCAACACCACACAACCACACACTGAGGACCCAGGGAACCCTGGCAAAACCCGGGGGGAGGGCACAGTGGGACAACAGGGGTAGGAAAGTGTGGTTGGAAAAGAATTGGAGTTGAATTAGGAGAGTGAAGAAGTTGAGTGAGGAGGAGAGAGAACAGCTAAACTGCAGAGAAGAGGACTTGAGCTTTGCCACGCTCATTGCGGAGCACAGAGAGGAAAGAACCCTAGGCACCAGCAGAGCTTGAAGCGGCCCGTGCGCCTGAATCCCAAGCTGGTGATACCAGAAGGAGGGTTGTGGTCTAGAAACAGGGACCCGGACCTGAACACTCCCACGGGGGAAATCCAAACGCGAACCGTTGAACTGGAAAAAAAAAATATTGGAAAAAAAATTGAAAGAAAATACAGAAAAAAAATTATTGAAGAAAAAAAAATGTAGAAAAAAAATGAAAAAAAAAAAGAAGTAAAAAAAATTATTGAAGAAAAAAAAAACTTTGGAAGAAAAATTGAAGAAAATAAATAAAAAAAAAAAATATTTAAGAAAAAAGAAAAAAAAAAAATTTGGAAAAAAAATGAAAAAAAGAAACTAAAAAAAAAAATTATTGAAGAAAAAAAAAATTTTGGAAGAAAATTTGAAGAAAATAAATTAAAAAAAATATTTAAGAAAAAGAAAAAAAGAAAAGAAAGAAAAAAATTATTGAAAAAAAAAAAAAAATTTTGGAAGAAAATTTGAAGAAAAATAAATAAAAAAAAAATAAATAAGAAAAAAAAAAAATATGTGAAAAAAAAATGAAAAAATATTTTATTAAAGAAAAAAAAAGAAAAAAAATTTTGGGGGAAAAAAACAAAGAAAAACAATTTATGAAGAAAAAGAAAAGACAAATAATAATAATTAAAAAAATGGTTCCAAGACATTTAACTTCATGCCTACAGTAATGTACTAATATATCAAAAATCATTCCAGTTTATTTTTTTTCATACCTCGTTTTCTTTATATGTATGGTAACATGTCATATATATTCATTACGATCTGTACCAAATTGGCTTTTTTTCCCCATGGAATTTACAATCACCAATTTTTTATATTCCATATTTATGTTTTTAATTCACGTTCTATATATATTCTGTCTATATTGAGCATCAGGGTAATTTGCATGGATAATGTCAAGACTTACTTGGTATGTGAAAGAAATATGCATACATACTAATTGGCTTGGCGTTACACCCAGTTAGTTGTAGCCTCTCCTCCAAATAATTACATCCTTATATATGCATTGTCTGCTCTGTTCAGACAGGGTTTGGACCTTGAAGAGGCATTAAAAACCTGCTGAAACGCATGGTACCCCATTAAATTATATTTTTATATAGATTATATTTTGATATTATATTTTTTATATAAAGATATTAATTATTATTGTTTCTAATCATGCCTATATAAAAATCATGTCTTTATTGCATGGTTTTATATAGAGTATATTTTTTATATCTAACTTCTTTTAATACATTAAATATATTTTTATATAGATTATATTTTTGATATTAAAATTTTATATATAAAAATATTAATTATTCTTGTTTCTAATCATTGCCTAAATAAAAATCATGTCTTTATTTGCATGGTTTTATATAGAGTATATTTTTTATATCTAACTTCTTTTATACATTAAATTATATTTTTATATAGATTATATTTTTGATATTATATTTATATATAAAGATATTAATTATTATTGTTTTTTAATCATGCCTATATCAAAATCATGTCTTATTTGCATGGTTTTATATAGAGTATATTTTTTATATCTAACTTCTTTATACATTAAATTATATTTTTATATAGATTATATTTTTGATATTATATTTTATATATAAAGATATTAATTATTATAGTTTCTAATCATGCCTATATCAAAATCATGTCTTTAATTTTCATGGTTTATATATAGAGTATAATTTTTTTATATCTAACTTCTTTTATACATTAAATTATATTTTTATATAGATTAAAATTTTTGATAATTTTATTTTATATATAAAGATATTAATTATTATTGTTTCTAATCATGCCTATATAAAAATCATGTCTTTATTTGCATGGTTTTATATAGAGTATATTTTTTATATCTAACTTCTTTTAAAACATTAAATTAAAATTTTTATATAGATTATATTTTTGATATTATATTTTAGATATAAAGATATTAATTATTATTGTTTCTAATCTAGCCTATATCAAAATCATGTCTTTAATTTGCATGGTTTTATATAGAGTAATATTTTTTTTATCTAACTTCTTTTATACATTAAATTATATATTTTATATAGATTATATTTTGATATTATATTTTATATATAAAGATATTAATTATTATTGTTTCTAATCAAAGCCTATATCAAAATCATGTCTTTAGTTTTGCATGGTTTTATATAGAGTATATTTTTTATATCTAACTTCTTTTATACATTAAATTATATTTTTTATATAGATTATATTTTTGATATTATATTTTATATATAAAGATATTAATTATTTATTGTTTCTAATCATGCCTATATCAAAATCATGTCTTTATTTGCATGGTTTTATATAGAGTATATTTTTTATATCTAACTTCTTTTATACATTAAATTATATTTTTTATATAGATTATAGTTTTTGATATTATATTTATATATATAAGATATTAATTATTATTGTTTCTAATCATGCCTATAAACAAAATCATGTCTTTATTTGCATGGTTTTATATAGAGTAATATTTTTTATATCTAACTTCTTTATAAAATTAAATTATATTTTTATATAGATTATAATTTTGATATTATATTTTATATATAAAGATATTAATTATTATTTGTTTCTAATCATGCCTATATCAAAAATCATGTCTTTATTGTCATGGTTTTATATAGAGTTATAATTTTTTTATATCTAACTTCTTTTATACATTAAATTATATTTTTTATATAGATTAAAATTTTTGGGTATTATAAATTTTAAAATATAAGATATTAATTATTATTTTGTTTCTAATCATGCCTATAAAAAAAATCATGTCTTTATTTGCATGGTTTTATAAGAGTATATTTTTTATATCTAACTTCTTTTATGCATTAAATATGTTTTTATATAGATTATATTTTTGATATTATATTTTATATATAAAGATATTAATTATTATTGTTTTCAATCATGCCTAATAAAAATCATGTCAGGATGGAGCCGGGAGGAAGGATGGAGCAAGCGGGCAGGATGGTATCGTGGGGGCAAGAGGGAGTGATCGGTAACCGGGAGCAGTAGCAGGCAGTGTTCTGCTAGGAACTTGCATGATGTCAGAATGACATCGGCATTCGGCGCTGTGATTGGTCCGCTCGCGGTCATGTGATATGTGATGCGCACATCACATGACCATGAGCGGGCCAATCACAGTGCCGAACGTCAATGTCATTCTGCCATCATGCAAAGACCTAGCAGAACACTGCCGGCTACTGCTCCCGGTTACTGAACACTCGGCAGAGAGGTAAGTATAACAATCTTTATTATTTTTAATACATTTGTCTTTATTTTACATTTGATTTCGCAGTGTATAATGCACTGTGAAATCAAATCACTAAAGAAGTAGCCCTAAGGATCAGGGGGACATGGGGGGAGCGGGAGCGCAGACAGGGCAGAGGAGCGGGGTATGGAGCGCGGGCAACACAGGGGAGTGGGGGGGGGGAAGGGAAGCATGGGCTGGGCAGAGGAGTGGGATATGGAGCGTGGGCAGGGCAGAGGAGCGGGGTGTGGAGCGCGGGCAGGACAGGAGGAGCGGGGGGGGGAAGCGCGGGCAGGGCAGAGGAGCGGGGTATAGAGCACGCGCAGGCCACCGGACCCGTCAGTGCACCGGAAATTCTTCTTCCAAATGCACTGACACACCCCAGTGTACATCAGCCTGATTTATATATAATCTATACAGTATATCTATACATTACATCCCTATACAAAGATGACATGTTATATTGGGGGATGAGCTCCTATACAGCCCCACCACTATGTCTATATGTACAATCTCATTGACAAGGTCCCTTTACATGTTTGTTACCTAAATATAGAGAATTCTGCCAGGACCCAAGTTGTAACCACCGAGTTGTCAACTTGTTGTTTTTTCTAGGACAACAAACGTATCCATAAAATGATGGACGGCCGACATTGTGTGCGGACACTACGGAAAACACACAAACAAAATTACTATATTCAGTGATAAATGTCTCCAGCCCTGATATGAAGCCATTAGCCGCATTCACTGAGATCTGTAAAATGATAATTAGTCATAATAATCTGTGTCTCCAACTCAAAAGAAGATCATGGCGTCATCAGGTTTTTTCCATATGCAGCAAACAATAGACTGTCCAGTCATCTCTATAGGGCTGACAATACCGGGGTTCATAAATGGCCATAGTGTCAGGTCCCCGTCCTCCTGGAGCAATAATAGTAGCAGTCCTGTGTAAATGAGGATAGGAGCATTGTATCATTGCTACATGGGGACATTGCCAGGATGATACATACAGTTGTGCTCATCTACAGGGGAGGATATTACCTTTATTGGCCAATAAAACCCATTTGTGTCATCTTCTGTTCATGTTATCAGGCCTAAATCACCAGGGTATGTGAACTTCTGATCAGGGTCATTATGATTCCAATTGTTAGCAGACACCATGTCGCGTATGGAGAGCCCCTAAGTGCCTCAATATTGGAGCTCCCGCACAAGTGTCCCATTTTGGAAACTATATCCCCCAGGGAACTTATCTAGATGCTTCACAAACTGATCTGTAAAAATGAAAAAGTACTTTTTCTTTGTACAAAAAAATGTATTTTTTCCTTTTTACGGATCAATTTTTGACGCACCTGGGGGTTTAAAGTGATCATTATGCATCTAGATAAGTTCCCTGGGGGTCTAGTTTTCAAAATGGGGTCACTTGTGGGGGAGCTCCAATGTTTAGGCACACAGGGGCTCTCCATACACAACATGGTGACCGCTAGCAATTGAAGCTAATTTTCCATTCAAATTGTTAGCGGACACCATGTTGCGTTTGGAGAGCCCTGTGTGCCTAAACATTGGAACTCCCCCACAAGTGACTTGATTTTGGAAACTAGAGCCCCCAAGGAACCTATCTAGATGGGTGTTGAGCACTTTGAACCCCAGATGTTTCACAAATTGATTCGTAAAATGAAAAAGTACTTTTGTTTTCACAAAAATGTTCTTTTAGCCTCAATTTTTTCATTTTCACATGAGCAATGGTATAAAATGGATACTAAAATTTGTTGATCAATTTCTCCTGAGTACATGACACCTCATATGTGGTCATAAACCACTGTTTGGGCGCACGGCAGGGCTCAGAAGGGAAAGAGCGCAATTTGACTTTTTGAATAGAAAATTAGCTCCAAAAGTCAAATGTCGCTCCTTCCCTTCTGAGCCCTGCCGTGTGCCCAAACAGTGGTTTATGACCACATATGAGGTATCAGTTACTCAGGAGAAATTGCCCAACAATTTTATGATGCATTTTATCCTGTTGCCCATGTGAAAATGAAAGAATTGAGGACAAAAGAACATATTTGTTAAAACAATTTAAAATGTCCATTTTTCCTTCCACGTTGCTTTAGTTCCTGTGAAGCACCTGAAGGGTTAATAATCTTCTTGAATGCAGTAATTTGAGGGGTGCAGTTTTTGGAATGGTGTCACGTTTGGGTGTTTTCTGTCATGTAAGCCCCTTAAAGAGACTTCACATGTGATGTGGTCACTAAAAAAATGGTTTTGTAAATTTTGCTGGAAAAAATGAGAAATTGCTGATGAACTTTGAACCCTTATAACTTCCGAACAAAACTTTTTATTTTTTTTCCAAAATTGTGCTAATGTAAAGTAACATGTGGGAAATGTTATTTATTAACTAGTTTGTGCCACATGACTCTCTGGTTTAACAGAATAAAAATAAAAAATTTGAAAATTGCGAAATTTTCTACATTTTTGCCAATTTTTTTTTACAAACAAACGCAAAAATGATCGACCTAAGTTTACCATTAACATGAAGCCCAATATGTCACGAAAAAACAATCTCAGAATCGCTAGGATCCGTTGAAGCGTTCCAGAGTTATTACCTCATAAAGGGACACTGGTCAGAATTGCAAAAAATGGCCCGGTCATTAGGGTCAAAATAGGCCCGGGGGTGAAGGGGTTAAACATGTTTTATATTATATATACTGTATATATATCTGTACACACCTTGTGAATGCATATAACTCTGCCATGTGGGTTGAGTTATCCTTGTATCAATCCTGATTCTAATAAATGTTTCAACAATTTTGCCTGGACCTATAGTCGCTTTTTTTCAGGCTGATGTGCACTGGGGCGTCAGTGCACCTGAACTGCTTCTTCCAAGTGCACTGACACACCCCAGTACACATCAGCCTGATTTATATATACTCTATACAGTATATCTATACATTACATCCCTATACTAAGATACATTATATTGAATAGCATAGACAATGCCATTAACCCTTTCACCCCCAGAGCTTGTTTTGACCCTAATGACCCGGCCATTTTTTGCCATGGCCTTCTTCCGACCCGGGGCCTGGGGAGTGGCAGACATAAGATGGCGGCGGCTTCTTGCTGGGCTTAAGCAGGGAGCGCACTGGGCGGCCGACAAGGATGGATGTTACCCCGGCAGCCGGCGGGTGGGCAGGTGCGGCCTTCTAGACAGGAAGGGCCAACTATGACAGGCACAGTGTGTTGGGAGCCCCGGATGCCAGGGGCACAGTGGCTGATTCGGCAGCGATGGAGTCTGGCGGGAGCGGTGTCCTCTCAGTGGTGTGGAGGATGAATCCGGCGGCTGGTCCTCTTTGGGTAAGGGGCGGCAAGTGGCAGCAGCGGTTTCCCCCCTTCCCCGGTTGGTAGGGGGGATGAATCCAGCAGGATATCCCCTCCAGTGAGGGAGTAGTTGCGGTGCCTCACAGGTGGTCCTGCGGTGAACCCGGCATTCAAAGGATCAAGAGCAGCCCTCCTGCAGTCAACAGGGTGGGCTTGGGACTGGTCAGCCCATTGTGGGCTACGGCCTGAAGAGACTGCGGATTTCGGCTGCAGCCTGGGGGGTCCATAGGTCCCCTGAGCTTTCTTACTACTGATGACCAGATGGAGGAGGACTGTGTTTCAGCTGCTCGGAGGAGGTCTCCGAGGCAGCTGGGTGAGTTAATAGATTTTCATTACAATTCATGCTAATTGAGAGGTTGGTGGGTGGTAGGATGTAGGAGGTTGGTGTGGGTGCATAATTTGACGGCAGTTCGGAAGGACGGGATTTACGGTCCCCGGTGGGGAGCATGGGTTCGCCCGGTGGAAGTGGGGTCGAAAGTGCTAAACAGCACAGTGGGGGGCTGCAGGTTGGTAGCAATGTTCTGTCGATAATGGTGCTGTTGGGGACAGCAGTGACGGGAAGGGGAATTTAGGAGACTGACAAGGTGGGCGAAGAGGTGCAGTGGTCGATAGGTTAAAGGAAAGTTGTATGTGTGCTTTGAGGGCCTGTCGGGGTGCATTTGGAGATGAAAGAAACGGGACAGTTTCTGGAAGGGGATGTGTGTGGACGGATTTTTCTTTACTCCCACTGCAGGTGTTCGTGTTTTTTAGCTAGGGCTAGTGGGGAACAGAAGCCGAAGGTGCTCCACATTGTTTTGGTATATGGCTGCTTTATGCAAGACTTATAGACTTTACCGGGGAGCTTGTCCTGGTGGAGGTTACGACGAGCAATTTGGCAGAAGAACACTCTGCATCAAGGACTGCTTTGGTTTAAAAGGACGTTTCCTTGTGGATGTGGTAATTACTTCCCCGGCTCGACCTCTTTCATATGAGGGCCGGGGGAGGGGCTTGGATTGAACAGCGCATATGGTGAGGGGGACAGGAAAGTACCTGGTGAGGGTTATAGTGCTGTTTCACACAGGTATGGGGACGCTAAAGCTGCAAAGTGGTTTACAGTTACTTTGTTTTTCGGACACCACGTGATTCGGGGGGTGGTGTTGTTTTTATCCTGTAGTTTAAACTGGATAATTGAGCACTCAGAGGAGGCGGATGGCAAGATTAGCGGAGGTGGAAATGGGTTGAAGGGCAGGTCTGTTTTAGGGGGCTGCCAAGGGTGGAATTGAGGATATCCCCGTCGGGAATAGTGCCTGATGAGAGTCGAGCAGGTTTAGGCATATTCAGTTGTCGTGCCCGACTGGGGGCGTCTGTAAGGACGGGGATCGCGCTGGAAGTGGCAAGACGGTTATTATGTACCTGTGGATGGGGTATTGGAGTTAGTGTGTGTAATTGTACTTGGGGGCCTGGATGGTAAAAATTGGAGTGAAGACGGCTTTTTGATTGCTATCAGGGCACACGGAGAGTCAGCATGTGTTGGGCGGCATGTGAATGGAGAATAATATATTGACTGTTTACTGCTGGGCTGTAATGTTTATTGTTCATAATGTGAAGTGTTCAGTCTTGCTGCATGGGCAGTGTGAGATGTGTTTGGTATTGGTCAGTATATTATCTGGATGATCATTTCTGTTGGGGCGGCAGGTTCATCCTTTTTTGGGCTCTGTGACGGTTTTGCATTTCAAAATAAAAAATGTGGGATAAAGTGTGCGGTTTTGTTGGGTGCACTTAATTTACTTGTAGGATTATGTTCATGGGCTGACTGCTAGGTCCCTAGCAGTTGGTATGGTGGGCGAATTGCCCGGCACATTGTTGAATTTGAGGTCAAAGCGGAGAGTTTTGGTTGTGTGGGGTGTTTTTTCTATGGAATATCATGGTTGAGATGTCTGGCATAAAAAAAAAAAAAAAAAGAGGGGCAGTAGTGCCAACAGGTGCGAGCAGTGTGTGGCAGTTGTATAAGAAGGTGGTTGGTTTGGGTGGTTTGGTGCCTTTTTAGGGTCATCGGTGGACGGGCAGGTGGCCGGTAGGCAGGATAAAAAAAAAAAAGGTGCAGATTTGATGGTATTGGAGATTTTACCGGTTAGCTGCAGTATTGTGGGAACTGGAGTTCTTAACTTCCTAGGTCAGAGGGTTTGTTTCCAGTGTGTCGAGCTGCCGGTGATCTCAGCTTTTAATGTGTTGTTTAAACATGTCTAGTAGGGTCTCTATGTCTGTTGGTGCGGATGTGTTTCTCATGGAGCATTGGGGGTTGCAAAGTACGTACCAGGAGTATTAGATGGGGGGGCTGCTTCATTGTATCGCTTTCAGTCTCGTAAATTGGGAGTTGATCCCTGGCGTGCATGAAGTGGATATGCAGGGCCTGGATGGTTAAGGGAAAGTGATAACAATGGGGTTAAGGGTTTATTGCCGAGATTGGTGATTGAGGCTACAGGGTGCGTTCCAGCAAGGTGGCAGGAATGGGCAGGCTTCTGGAATGGAATGGGGGTTACTGTGGAGGTTGTTGGGTTCTTTGGTATTATCCTTTGTTGGGGGAATGAATTTGTAACTTATAAATCAGCCTCAGTGGTGTTGCAGAAGGTGGCTACGATTGCATTTTGGTTCAAGCTGCGTGGGATGCAGGATTTGACCAGGGGATTTTGGGGAGGTGTTCTGCACTGGGGATGTGGTAATAATGCCAGATGGAGTGGAATGTTGCGGATGAAGAGTCAGAGATGGATTGAGTTCAGCAGGGAGACTATTCGTGGTGTATGGTCTCCCAGGACTTTGGTTATTCCTGGTTTCCACTGTTAATTGTCAGGGGAGGTAAGTGTGGGTTAACTTGGCTCCCATTGTTACAGGCAGGGAGATAGTTTGTGTCTATCACCGTGCCAGTTTGTGGTTATTTTAAGGGAATGTTTGAGGAAGGTGGGTAAGCAGCCGGGTGAGGATGGGTTGCTTTCAGTCAGGATTGGCGCTGCCACAGAGGTGCCACGGTTGGGATTGAACAATTCGGTGGCTCAATGGGTTTGAAATTGTGAATCAGCTAAATGTGTGGCCTCTTTGGTAGGTAACGTGGCTGGGGGGGATATGGATTGGCACGGGGAGAAGGGGTCGTAGGTAACATTGCTTAGACGTTTTGTGTTTATTCTTATGACGTTATAACTCGGTTTTGGTTACTATGGGTAATAATTGGGCGTGTATACTGGACGTTGCTTGTGTCCTTTGGGGGGCAAGGCGATGTTTGAACATGTGACTGTCAGTTGGGGCAGGACGTGGCTTCGATGCTCAAGTGGTTTTTAGGAGGGGTAGGACCTTAGGGCAGGGTCTTGAGTATTGTGGTAGGGTGGATCAACCCTATAATGAGTCGGTTGCATGAGGGGAATGATCTTGGGTTTATTCATCCCAGGAGTTGATGCAGGATATTAGGTGCAATTTGGTACGATGGAAGTATTCATACCTGGGTTGGTTTGTGATGTGGTTGGATAGTATGGCCTGTCTGTCAAGGTGGTATGCCGGATTTGTAAAAATAAAATAAAAAAATGTTTAACAAGGCTAAAGTTAAAGTCAAGTGGGTGGTGTCTCTCTTGTCTCCAGTAATGGGGTGTCATGGTGAGACACCGGGAGGTGGAGTGATCGGCTCAGCAATATTGGAGGTTGGATGGTGTTATTTTATTTCAAACAGATTGGGGGATGTCGGGCTTGCATGAACGAATTGAGCAAGCATTGGGTGGTGGTGGGTCCAGTCCACGTAAGGTGTCACGTGGCCAGTCCTGTGGCGGGGGTAGGTCTGGTCCAGAGGCGGTTTAATGGATAATCGTAGTTGGGAGGGGAGCCACTAGTACGGTATAGTGGCTCCGGTTACAAGTAATTTGCAGGCACGGGTCCTGCAAGGTAGGGGTATTAGTTCTTGGTAATTAATACCTCTTGTGGTTTAATGGATCATGGTATCCGGGAGGTGAGCCACTAGTAAGGTATAGTGGTTCCAGTTTCAGATAACTGGCAGGCACAGGGTTCTGCAACTTAGGGGTATTAATTCTCAGTAATTAATACCTCGTCCCTGGGGTTGGTGTGTTGCGGCCAGGGACAATCCCTCTGGTCGGTGTGTTGCGGCCGGGGATAGTGTTTCATTGTGGGAGGTGGCTTCTGGACCAGGTTTATCCAGGGTTACGTATTTGTATTACGTACTGTATTATTACTGTGTTACCTATTGTTTAATGTTGGGACACCAGGGTGCGGTGTCCCTGGGTTAGTATGTAAATAATAGGTAATAAAAGGGCTGCTGTGGCCAAATTTGAACCAAGTCGCAAGCAGTGTCCGTGTATTATTTACAAAGAGTTTAATGGGTTGGTAACACAAGAATTTACCGACCGGAGAATCCCTCGTCGATTGTCATGGAGCATACAATCTGCTGTGCCATTTGTCTGGAGTACGCAGATACCCCATATGTGGCAGAAAACGACTGCTTTGATGCACAGCAGGGAAGGAGCCACATTTCCCTTTGTGAATGGAAAATTGACTGGAATTGTTAGCGGACAACCATGTCGCATTTGCAGAGCCCCTGGTGTGCCTAAACAGTGAAAAAAAACACAAGTGACCCCATTCTGGAAACTAGACCCCCCCAAGGAATTTATCTAGATGCATGGGGAGCACTTTGAACCCCCAGGTGATTCATATGTTGAGCCGTGAATATGAAAAAATACTTTTTTTTCACAAAAATGTTCTTTTAGTCTCAATTTTGTCATTTTCACAAGGACAAAAGGATGAATAAACCCCAAAATGTGTTGGGCAATTTCTCCTGAGTACACTGATACCCCATATGTGGTGAAAAATCACTGATTGGGTGCAGAGCAGGGCTCAGTGGGGAAGGAGCCTTTGTTTGCAGCTTAGATTTTGATGGAATGGTCTACAGGTGTCATGTAGTGTTTGATTAGCCCTTGATTACCTAAACAATACAATTCCCCCACAAGTGACCCCATTCTGGAAACTAGACTCCCCCAAGGAACTTATCTAGTTGCATGGTGAGCACTTTGAACCCCCAGGTGACTCATATGTTGAGCCGTGAATATGAATATGTCGCATTTGCAGAGCCACTGGTGTGCCTAAACAGTGAAAAAAACACAAGTGACCCCATTCTGGAAACTAGGCTCCCCCAAGGAACTTATCTAGTTGCATGGTGAGCACTTTGAACCCCCAAGAGCAGAGGTGTATCCAGGTTTTCTGGCACCCGGGGCAAGACTTCAGTTTGGCGCCCCCCTCCCCCCCGGCGGTCTCAGTAGTCTTCATGTGACCGGTCATTCATATGTGATGCGCACACTTGCAGTCACGTGCCGTCAAGCTGCTCTACTTCATTTTCTCAATGTTCAGTGAAAAATCTAAGTATACTACATGCTGTTAGCATTGGTTTACAATGCTTAGTGTTTGAATTAAAGGGCTCGTCCATGTGTGAGACGAGTCTGTAATCCCTCTAGGTTACTACAGGCCCCTGAATTCTCACAGCGCGTGCACTGCACACTGTCAGGATTCTCTTGTGCTGATGGTAAGATTGGACGGTTGTGTGAGCAAAAAGGTGTATAACACCCGCAATGTGTGGGTCCAACTCCGTACCAACTCCGGAAAAAATCACTGTTGGGTCGCGAGTTCGGGCTCAGTGGGGAGGAGCTGTTGAGTTAGTTTTGTGGAAGGTTACAAGGCGAGTGTCTGATTACGATGCCAAAAACAATTACGGATTTGAAATAGACTCAGGAACATATTCAACTCACCGAACCGCAAAGTAGAGTTGTACGCTTCGGACCGGCAAGACTTCGTTGGCGCCCCACTCCCCCCAGCGTTTATCTTATGGCGCACATTTACGCCATTATACTCCCATGTTTAATTTTCTTAATGGTTGTCTGTAACACATGGGGTAGTTGGTTTACATATGCAGGTTGTAAACCGCCATGTGTAGACAGTCGGGAAAATGCGCTCTAAATAAGAGCCTGATTCTCCGCGCGTGCCTGCCACTGTCCAGATTTTGTGCGATGGAAATTGGGACGTGTAACCCCATATAGATTTATTACTTCTGGTCACTTTCTGACTAGACGTGTCCGGCCTCACACAATTCATTTTCATTGATCGGGGCCACACATGACTAGTCAGCACGTGACTGCAGGTATGTAAATTGCATACTTCATACTTACATTTATGTGACCTGCCACACTCACTGCCAGCACCAGAGAATCCTGACAGCAGGCAGTTTGCGCTCTACGAGAATTCATAATTCTGCAGTCACACAGAGTGACACATGGAGACACAGAGTGACTGCAGACTTATCACAGATTTGGACAACCCCTTTAATGCTCCTAACAAATAAACATTGTACCTATGGCACAAAACCTTATTAAGATCGCCATATCTAATGTAATCTTACAAGTTATGGATTGTTACATGTGTACAGGATCAGAACCTGATCAAAACTACATCACCAGGCCCACCAGAGATACAAAAATGCATCCATATAACCCTCATCAGTACAGAAACAGCATCACAACCCTCACCAGTGCAGAGATATATCACTAGACCCACCAGAGTACAGAAATAAAACCCCCATCACTACAGGAATACAGCCATATAACCCCCAACACTATAGAAACAAAGCATCAAAATCCTCATCAGTACAGAAATTCATCATCAGAACAACAGCAGTGGTAAAACAACTGTAATGTCAGATCAGACCTTACACATTTGTGCTGCATGAACCACAACTCCTAATACATCCTTAACAATGGTAAGGAGGATACTGGGAGTTGTTGTTACCAGTCACCATCAGACCATACAGGAACCACAGCACTGATGAGAATTAGTATCACAAATAATCATTTACATCCGGGTACCTTATAGATGACCTTGTCTCTGATCGGGTCGTCTTTTTCTTTTCTTCATCTTGTCCAGACACCATGATAACTTTTCACATCCACAGCTCGTCTCTGGAGACTTTCCATCTTCTCTGATCTTCAGCTCATCCCGGAACGATACCCTTAAAAATAGCAGAAGGATCAAAATTCTCAGTAAAATATCTGCCCTACACTGTACCTCGGAATAAATAATTGTTCCCCCTCACTGTTCCCTGCACAAAATATGATTTACACACTGTCCCTCTTCTGGCGCATGCACTCCCACTGCCTCCTCATCACACTGCCCTCTCCTTTCCATATTGCGCTCCCTGGTCACACTGTCCTCTCACACTGTAAAGCCCCTAGATTCCTCTTTCATTTGTCCCAAAGTGTGAAGCCAACAAAGTGTCCCCCAAACACCGTATGACCCCCACCCCCAGTGAATTCCTCCATACGCACAGTATGATGACCCTACTGTACCCCCCTCAACTACCCTGACACAGTATGATCTCCAACTGTGACCCCACACAGTCCTCCATTTAGTATAATGGACCTACATACAGTATACTGGCCCCTACACTTCTTCACACTGTATAATTGCCCCAATAAAGCCCTCAAATCGCCCTCCACAAAGTAAAAAGGCTCCCTTAAAGCCCTCCAAATTTCATAATGGATTCCATAAAGTATAATTGGCTCCACATAGTCCTCCAAATATTATAATGCATCATCCATAGTTCTCCATATAGTATAATGCACCCCATAATCCTCCAAATAGTATATTCCACCCCTATTGTCCTCCATGTAGTATAAGGCTAGTGTGGCGGTGGGTCTACAACTTAGGACTTTCGAGGAGGTATTAGAGAATAGAATTAATAAGAAATGCAAGGCTATAATGAGCAACAATACACACCCGCTCTCTGAACTGTTTGCGAAGCAGAAGAACACATTCAGCAAGCGTCTAATCCAACTAATGTGTAAAAAGGAAAGATACAGAAAATTGTTTGTTCCGACAGCTGTGGGGATGTTTAACAAATGTATAAGTGTAAAGCATCCCAAGACTAAGTGAAGTTCAAAGTGTATGGGGGGGAATAGGTGAGGTACATGTACCAGTCTACCCGCATCTGCTGTCCATATAGACTTATTTTGTAAAGTGTGTAATGTTCTTGATCTTTGTTCTGCTGCTGTAATACTGTAATTTCCTCCGGATCAATGAAATTTATCTTATCTTATCTTATAATCCACCCCCATAGTCCTCCATATAGTATATTGCACACCCAAAGACCTCCATAGAGTATAATGAACCCCCAGAGGCCTCCATATATTATAATGCACCACACAGTCCTCCATATAGTATAATGCAGCCACAAAGTCCTCAATAGAGTTCAATGCACCCCCAAAGTCCTCCATTTAATACAATGAACCCCCACAGCCCTCCATATATTATAATGCACCCCCACTGTCCTCCATATAGTATAACCATCCCCATATCCTCCATATAGTATAATGCACCCCATAGTCCTTCAAGAGTACAATGCACCCTCATAGTCCTCCATGTCACAGAATGCACCGCCATAGAGTACAATGCACCCCCATAGTCCTCCATAGAGTACAATGCACTCTCATAGTCCTCCATATAGTATAATGCACCCCCACAGTTCTCCATAGAGAAAAATGCACTCCCATAGTCCTCCATATAATACAATGAACCCCCACAGCCCTCCATATATTATAATGCACCCCCACTGTCCTCCATATAGTATAATGCATCCCCATACCCCTCCATATAGTATAATGCACCCCATAGTCCTCCAAAGAATACAATGCACCCTCATAGTTCTCCATGTCGAAGAATGCACTCCCATAGTAATACAATGCACCCCCATAGTCCTCCATAGAGTACAATGCACCCCATAATCCTCCATATAGTATATTGCACCTATAGACCTCCACATAGTATATAGCCCCCATAGTCCCAATATACATTCCCATAGTCATCTGTATAGTATAATGCACCCCCATATCATCTTATAGTCATCTGTATAGTATAATGCACCCATATACATTCTTATAGTCATCTGTGTATATAATGCACCCCCATATACATTCTTATAGTCATCTGTGTAGTATAATGCACCCCCATATACATTCCATAGTCATCTGTATAGTATAATGCACCCCCATATACATTCTTATAGTCATCTGTGTAGTATAATGCACCCCCATATACATTCCTATAGTCATCTCTATAGTAGAATGTGGTCTCATCTTCCTTCGCATATTATCATGCTGTTCCCCATAGCCTCCCATCCTTGTACTCACGGATTTACACAAAAAAAAAAAGTGCTGCCCTGGATGAAAATGGTGACAGTGAGCATAGTGTCCAGCGCGCATGCTCAGGCGCCCTGCGGGGATTGGCTGCAGCGGAAACGCATCTTGAGGAGACACACGGTGATAGTAAACAACACCAATCGCAACAGGGAGATGGCGGAGACATACACCTCATTGAATGCAGTAACGTATGCTATTTTTTCTTAACTGTGCAGATATAGTACCCTCATACATGTGTCATGATCATCTTATGAATGAAACATACGCATTATATTGTATATGCACTGATGAGCTCTTATACGTTATCCAGTGATCTGGTCATATTCACATGATCTAAACTTAAGAAGCTCCTTGACTGTTACTATGGTAATGGTTACATATGCTAAACAATTTGATTGTAATTGATTACACATTTGTTAACACGACTAAGCTGACTGTGAGCACATTGCTTGATAAAGACCGGTCACCAGTGAAACGTTACCATGGATCAGTTAAGTTTCCACTTTTTCACTTTGATGTTGGGAGTGCTGCCTGTTTTAGGGCTTTTTGGACATTGCCCCTTATGGGTTTTGCGCCCATATTTTATGTCGCTGGTGCTGCCCAGTTTACCTTTCTTTATACAAAAGATAACATGTTATATTGGGGATGAGCCCCTATACAGCCCCACCACTATGTCTACATGTACAATCTCATTGACAAGGTCCCTTTACATGTTATATTGGGGATGAGCCCCTATACAGCCCCACCACTATGTCTACATGTACAATCTCACTGACAAGGTCCCTTTACATGTTATATTGGGGATGAGCTCCTATACAGCCCCACCACTATGTCTATATGTACAATCTCACTGACAAGGTCCCTTTACATGTTATATTGGGGATGAGCCCTATACAGCCCCACCACTATGTCTATATGTACAATCTCACTGACAAGGTCCCTTTACATGTTATATTGGGGATGAGCCCCTATACAGCCCCACCACTATATCTATATGTACAATCTCATTGACAAGGTCCCTTTACATGTTATATTGGGGATGAGCTCCTATACAGCCCCACCACTATGTCTATATGTACAATCTCATTGACAAGGTCCCTTTACATGTTTAATTGGGGATGAGCCCCTATACAGCCCACCACTATTCTATATGTACAATCTCATTGACAAGGTCCCGTTACATGTTATATTGGGGATGAGCTCCTATACAGCCCCACCACTATGTCTATATGTACAATCTCACTGACAAGGTCCCTTTACATGTTATATTGGGGATGAGCCCCTATACAGCCCCACCACTATATCTATATGTACAATCTCATTGACAAGGTCCCTTTACATGTTATATTGGGGATGAGCTCCTATACAGCCCCACCACTATGTCTATATGTACAATCTCACTGACAAGGTCCCTTTACATGTTATATTGGGGATGAGCCCCTATACAGCCCCACCACTATGTCTATATGTACAATCTCATTGACAAGGTCCCTTTACATGTTATATTGGGGATGAGCTCCTATACAGCCCACCACTATGTCTATATGTACAATCTCACTGACAAGGTCCCTTTACATGTTATATTGGGGATGAGCCCTATACAGCCCCACCACTATGTCTATATGTACAATCTCACTGACAAGGTCCCTTTACATGTTATATTGGGGATGAGCTCCTATACAGCCCCACCACTATGTCTATATGTACAATCTCATTGACAAGGTCCCTTTACATGTTATATTGGGGATGAGCCCTATACAGCCCCACCACTATGTCTACATGTACAATCTCACTGACAAGGTCCCTTTACATGTTATATTGGGGATGAGCTCCTATACAGCCCCACCACTATGTCTATATGATACAATCTCATTGACAAGGTCCCTTTACATGTTATATTGGGATGAGCTCCTATACAGCCCCACCACTATGTCTATATGTACAATCTCATGACAAGGTCCCTTTACATGTTATATTGGGGATGAGCTCCTATACAGCCCCACCACTATATCTATATGTACAATCTCACTGACAAGGTCCCTTTACATGTTATATTGGGGATGAGCTCCTATACAGCCCCACCACTATGTCTATATGTACAATCTCACTGACAAGGTCCCTTTACATGTTATATTGGGGATGAGCTCCTATACAGCCCCACCACTATATCTATATGTACAATCTCATTGACAAGGTCCCTTTACATGTATGTTACCTACATATACAGAATTCCGCCGGACACAAGTTGTAACCACCAGAGTTGTCAACTCGATTTTCATTCTAGGACAACAAACGTATCCATAAAATGATGGACGGCGACATTGTGTGCGGACACTACGGAAAACACACAAACAGAATGAATATTAATATTCATGATAATGTCTCCAGCCCTGATATGAAGCCATTAGCTACATTCACTGAGATTTGTAAAATGATCATTAGTCATAATAATCTGCGGCTCCAACTCTAAATAGATCATGGCGTCATCAGTTTTGTCCATATTATAGACTGTCCGGTCATCTCTATAGGGCTGACAATACCGGGGTTCATAAATGGCCATAGTGTCAGGTCCCCGTCCTCCTGGAGCAATGATAGCAGCAGTCCTGTGTAAATGAGGATAGGGGCATTGTATCATTGCTACATGGGGACACTGCCAGGATGATACATACAGTTGTGCTCATCTACAGGGGAGGATATTACCTTTAGTGGCCAATCAAACCCATCTGTGTCATCTTCTGTTCATGTTATCAGGGTAAAGTCACCAGGGGATGTGAAGCTTCTGATCAGGGTCATTAGGATTTAAGAAGAGGAAACACAATCAATGGCTTCACCCAACCACTAACCCAGGGGTGGGCAGCTCCAGGCCTCGAGGGCCGCACACAGTCCAGGTTTTCTGGATTTCCTTAGCATTTGACAGTTGGAGTCATCACCTGTGCAGGAGATTACATTACCAACTGTCAAATGCTAGGGATATACAGAAAACCTGGAGCTGCACTAACCCCTGCACTAACCCGATGAGTGGGAAAAAGCCTTTGTGTTATCATTCATATTCTCTGAAAAAAAGGCCAAACGTTCTGCCGGGGTGTGTAAACTATGGAGCACAACTGTACGTTATCTATATTGTAGGGTTTCATTCAACTCGCTGGGGTGACAAATTCTAGACAGACTTTTCATAGTTCATTTAAAACAACACAAACTATCTCCATCCTATAGACAAGTCACCAACATGAAGAAGTCTATACTATCAACACATCTGACCCCAGTTCTTGGACAAGCGATGGCCACAAAACCTCCCACAGACGTCACTTTGGGTCACATTCAATAGAATAGTGTTTACATTGTGATTCTCTTACCTGTTTTATTGAGGGATTCTGGTGGAAGTCTCCGTATTGGCGCACTGCAGCAAACTAACAATGATGAATAGCAATATTCTCCACATTCTCATGATGAGGAGTCCACAGGTTTGTAGCTTGTACTCAGTACTGGCAGCCTCTCTACACAAATGGGTTCTAATGCTGTGTCGCTCTATATAAAGCCTCTGATGCAACTTGTGAGATCACAGAAGTGTGATGTCATCGTGTTCTAAGACCAGGAGAGCAGATGGAATGATCATTTGAAACCACAGATCATGTGACCTCCCTCTGGCCACCTCAACCACATTATATTGAACAACATAGGTGGCATAAGACAATGCCGTTAACCCTTTCACCACCAGAGCTTGTTTTGACCATTTTTTGGCCATTCTGACCAGTGTCACTATATGATTGTAACGCTTCAACGGATCCCAGTGATTCTAACATTGTTTTTTCATCACATATCAGACTTCATATTAGTGGTGAAGGCAGGGCGATACTTTGTGCAAACAAATCCGAAATTTGATGAAAATTGTGAAAATCTCGCGATTTTTTAACTTTTTGATTTTTTTTGCCCTTCATCCCAGAGAATTAGATCACACAGAATAGTTAATAAATAACATTTCCCACATGTTACTTTACATCCGCACAAGTGTCAAAACTAATTATTTTTTTTGTTATAAAGTTAGAAGGATTCAAAGTTTATCAGCAATTCCTTATTTTTTCAGCAAAACTTAAAAAAATCTATTTTTTTGGGGACCGCGTCACTTTTGAAGTGACTTTGTGGGGCCTATAGGACAGAAAACACCCAAAATGACACCATTCTAAACACTGCACCCCTCAAGCACTCAAAACCACATTCAAGAAGTTTATTAACCCTTCAGGTGTTCACAGGAACTAAAGCGACGTGGAAGGAAAAAAATACAGTTTTCTTTTTCCAACAAAAATGTAATTTTAGCCTGAAATACATTGAATTTTCACAAGGGAAACAGGAGACAATGGAGCATCCAATCTGCTGTGCCATGTGTCTGGAGGACGCAGATCCCCATATGTGGCAGGAAACCACTGCTTTGGTGCACAGCAGGAAAGGAGCCACATTTCCTTTGTGAATGGAAAATTGACTGCATTTTGTTAGCGGACACCATGTTATATTCGCAGAGCCCCTGGTGTGCCTAAACAGTGAAAAAAAACACAAGTGACCCCATTTTGGAAACTAGACCCCCCAAGGAATTTATCTAGATGCATGGTGAGGACTTTGCTTCATACATTGAGCCGTGAAAATGAAAAAAAAAATACATTTTTTTCCACAGGAATGTTCTTTTAGCCACAATTTTGTCATTTTCACAAGGGCAAAAGGATGAAATGACTCAAACATTTGTTGGGCAATTTCTCCTGAGTGCACGGATACCCCATATGTGGCAGAAAAGCACTGACTGGGTGCACAGCAGGGCTCAGGGGGGAAGGAGCATTGTTTTGGAGATTGGATTTCTAAGGAATGTGTTTGGTTAGCCCTTAATGTACCTAAACAATAGAAATCCCCCATAAGTGACCCCATTGTGGACACTAGACCCCCAAGGAATTTATCTAGATGCATGGTGAGGACTTGAACCCCCCCCAGGTACTTCATACATTGAGCCGTGAATAGGAAAAAAATTTTTTTTTTACAAAAATGTTCTTTTGTGTTATCCTGCCTCTACATACAGTAGATCACATTTGGTTGATCCTGGGCAGTGCGATGTGATCCGCTATACTGTATGCTACACTCAATAATATACACAGCTCCACACTGTATACTGTGTTGAGGAATATATACAGGGCTGTTGGACAGTTGAGCCCTGAGTACCAAGCGGCAGCAGGCAGGGAAGCGGCATTGGAGAAGGGGGCGGTGCCAGCAGCAGCGGCCGGCTTCCTGTGAGATGGCGGGCGCCGCAGCGTCGCCCGGTGAGACGGCGGCGGCGCTCCACTAGTGGAGGCTGCAGGAGGGCGGGGCTGAGGTCTGATGGCACCCACCCCACCCCCGTCCTCACCAATTGCTACAGGGGCGGCGGGGCTGGAGTCTGATAGCACCCCCCCAGTCCTCACCAATGGCTACAGGGGCGGCGGGGCTGGAGTCTGATAGCACCCCCACCCCTGGCTCCTCTAATATGGGCTATGGTGGCAGGGAGCCTTTTGCACCCCTGAATATATAGAGTGGAGCTGTGTATATACTGCACCTTTTCATCTTCCTAAAAAGTCACTTTTTGTTCCTAATACATTTTGAATCTGCTAGAATACATTTCCAAACTCACCTGTGCCATTACTCAGTGTGACTAGTCGTGGGGCGTATGTACATTTCGATTGTGACTAGTCCGTGGAGGCGTCGTATTGTTGTGACTAGTCGTGGAGGCGTCGTATTGTTGTGACTAGTCGTGGAGGCGTCGTATTGTTGTGACTAGTCGTGGAGGCGTCGTATTGTTGTGACTAGTCGTGGAGGCGTCGTATTGTTGTGACTAGTCGTGGAGGCGTCGTATTGTTGTGACTAGTCGTGGAGGCTCGTATGTTGTGACTATCGTGGAGGCGTCGTATTGTTGTGACTAGTCGTGGAGGCGTCGTATTGTTGTGACTAGTCGTGGAGGCTCGTATTGTTGCGACTAGTCGTGGAGGCGTCGTATTGTTGTGCACCTAGTCGTGGAGGCGTCACCGTATTGTTGTGACTAGTCGTGGAGGCGTCGTATTTGGACTTGTGACTAGTCGTGGAGGCAACGTATTGTTGTGACTAGTCGTGGAGGCGTCGTATTGTTGTGACTAGTCGTGGAGGCGTCGTATTGTTGTGACTAGTCGTGGAGGCGTCGTATTGTTGCGTTCTTATGCAAATCTGAACCTGCGTTTTTCTTTCCCAGAAAGCCGATGTGATTGAGGAAAAGCTGTGCACACACACATTGGTTTTATTTAAATTGAAAGCTGCATGGTTTTTGAATGAATGAGCATTGCAATGGTCTGCTGCCTTTTTGCCTCGGTTTTGTAATGTCACAGCTTTAAAATCAATGGAAAAGTGCAAAACGCAGAAAAAGACAGCAAAATAGAGCGAAAAACCTCTTTGGACTAGCAAGAAACAAAACATCAGGTTTAGCTGCAGAAACAAAAGCTGCAAAAACGCCCTGTATGTAGTCTAAGGCCAGGGTCTGATTTGTGTCAGCATATAAGATGACAAATCCGTCAAAAACGCAGTCTCTGGCAGGCGCAGCGCACAGCGTTAACGGCGTGTAATGCTATGCACCGGCTGTCTGTTTGTCTTTATGGATACCTGACGCCTCGCGCAGCCGCCAGCTCCACATACAAGGACCAAATACGCTCTATTGCAGAGCGCACAGGAAACGGTTTGCAGCATTTTCCTGTGGAGCCGGCGGCGCTGCACGTGACTGCAGGTATGTAAATTGCATACTTCATACTTACATTTATGTGACCTGCCACACTCACTGCCAGCACCAGAGAATCCTGACAGCAGGCAGTTTGCGCTCTACGAGAATTCATAATTCTGCAGTCACACAGTGACACATGGAACACAGAGTGACTGCAGACTTATCACAGATTTGGACAACCCCTTTAATGCTCCTAACAAATAAACATAGTAACTATGGCACAAAACCTTATTAAGATCGCCATATCTAATGTAATCTTACAAGTTATGGATTGTTACATGTGTACAGGATCAGAACCAATAGCAGCTCAAAACTACATCACCAGGCCCACCAGAGATACAAAAATGCATCCATATAACCCTCATCAGTACAGAAACAGCATCACAACCCTCACCAGTGCAGAGATATATCACCAGACCCACCAGAGGTACAGAAATAAAACCCCCATCACTACAGGAATACAGCCATATAACCCCCAACACTATAGAAACAAAGCATCAAAATCCTCATCAGTACAGAAATTCATCATCAGAACAACAGCAGTGGTAAAACAACTGTAATGTCAGATCAGACCTTACACATTTGTGCTGCATGAACCAACAACTCCTAATACATCCTTAACAATGGTAGGAGAACTGGGAGTTGTTGTTACCAGTCACCATCAGACCATACAGGAACCACAGCACTGATGAGAATTAGTATCACAAATAATCATTTACATCCGGGTACCTTATAGATGACCTTGTCTCTGATCGGGGTCGTCTTTTTCTTTTCTTCATCTTGTCCAGACACCATGATGACTTTTCACATCCACAGCTCGTCTCTGGAGACTTCCATCTTCTCCGATCTTCAGCACATCCCGAAACGATACCCTTAAAAATAGCAGAATGATCAAAATTCTCAGTAAAAATATCTGCCCTACACTGTAACCCGAAATATATAATTGTTCCCCCTCACTGTTCCCTGCACAAAATATGATTTACACACTGTTCCTCTTCTGGCGCATGCACTGCCCACTGCCTTCTCATCAACACCCCTGTCTGCTCCCCAAGCAGCCATGAACAGTTCATGTACAAACATGTCTGCTCCTGTGTTCTGAGTAGACATGGCATGGGGGCATAAAAGGGCAAGTTTTCACAGGGCACCATTCAGCCTAAGGCCGGCCCTGCCCGTGACCCCAGGCATTTGGCAGTACATTGTATACATTATATGCTGAGGGCAGTGCTGCCCTGGATGATAATGGCAGACAGTGAGCATAGTGTCCAGTGCGCATGCTCAGGCGCCCTGCGGGGAGCAGATACGCATCATGAGGAGGTACAAGGCGATAGTAAACAACGCGGAAGATGGCGGAGACATACACCGCATTGAATGCAGTAAGTACTGTATATACTCGCGTATAAGCCGAGTTTTTCAGCCCAAAAATTGGGCTGAAAAGTCCCCCCCTCGGCTTATACGCGAGTCACTGTATACTGTATACAATGTATACAGTATACAGGGCCCCCCCATCAGTATACAGGCCCCCCCCCTTACAGCCGCAATTCTGTAAAAGAATAGATTAGTATACTTATCCCTGCCTGTCCGCTGCGCTGCCCGCCGCCATCGCGCTCTCCGGCTTCATCCGGCTTCTTCCAACTTCCTCCGGTGGGCAGGCAATGACGTCATTGTCTGCGCGCCAGAGGAGGAAGCCGGAAGACGCTGGATGAAGACGGAGGAGCGTGATGGCGGCGGGGGACAGCGGCAGCGGACAGCGGCAGGGTAAGTATAATAATCTATTCTTTTACAGGATTGCGGCTGTAAGGGGGGGGGCCTGTATACTGATGGGGGGGCCTGTATATACCACTGGGGCTGCTGCTGTAACTACCAATGGGGCTGCTGCTGTATACTACCACTGGGGCTGCTGTATATACCTCTGGGGTTGCTGTATACTACCACTGGGGCTGCCTGCTCTGTATACTACCACTGGGGCTGCTGTATATACCTCTGGGGCTGCTGTATACTACCACTGGGGCTGCTGTATATACCACTGGGGCTGCTGTATATACCACTGGGGCTGCTGTATATACCCTGGGTGCTCTGTATACTACCACTGGGGCTGCTGTATATACCTCTGGGGCTTGTATACTACCACTGGGGCTGCTGCTGTATATACCACTGGGGCTGCTGTATTACCTTGGGGCTGCTGTATCTACCACTGGGGCTGCTGCTGTATATACCACTGGGGCTGCTGCTGTATACTACCACTGGGGAGGCTGCTGTATACCTACACTGCTGGGGGCTGTATACTTGTGCTGGGTCCACCCTCTGCTTATACACGAGTCAATAGGTTTTCCCAGGTTTTGGGGGCAAAAGTAGGGGGGTCGGCTTATACACGGGTCGCTTATACACGAGTATATAAGGGTATGCTATTATTTCTTAACTGTACAGATATAATACCCTCATAAGGATTGTGTCATGATCATCTTATGAATGAAACATATTATATTGTATATGCACTGATGAGCTCTTATATGTTATCCAGTGATCTGGTCATATTCACATTAATCTAAACTTAAGAAGCTCCTTGACTGTTACTATGGTAATGGGTTTTTACATATTCTAAACAATTTGATTGTTTAATTGATGACACATTTGTTAACATTACTTAGGACTAAGCTGACTGTCAGCACATTGCTTGATAAAGAGCGGTCACCATGGAGACGTTGCCATGGATCAGTAAAGTATCCACTTTTATCACTTTTGATTTTGGGAGTGCGGCCTGTTTTTTCCTTATTTATTTCAATTTGGCTTTTTTGCACCCAGATTTTATGTCGCTGGTGCTGCCCAGTTTACCTTTGTTTATACAAAGATGACATGTTATATTGGGGATGAGCCCCTATACAGCCCACCACTATTTCTATATGTACAATCTCACTGACAAGGTCCCTTACATGTTATATTGGGGATGAGCCCCTATACAGCCCCACCACTATATCTATATGTACAATCTCATTGACAAGGTCCCTTTACATGTTATATTGGGGATGAGCCCCTATACAGCCCCACCACTATGTCTATATGTACAATCTCACTGACAAGGTCCCTTTACATGTTATATTGGGGATGAGCCCCTATACAGCCCACCACTATATCTACATGTACAATCTCATTGACAAGGTCCCTTTACATGTTATATTGGGGATGAGCCCCTATACAGCCCCACCACTATTCTATGTACAATCTCATGACAAGGTCCCTTTACATGTTTGTTACCTAAATATAAGAATTCCGCCGGACACAAGTTGTAACCACCTGAGTTGTGACAACAAACGTATCCATAAAATCATGACGGCGACATTGTGTGCGGACACTACGGAAAACACACAAACAGAATGAATATTAATATTCAGTGATCAATGTCTCCAGCCCTGATATGAAGCCATTAGCCCATTCACTGAGATCTGTAAAATGATCATTGGTCATAATAATCTGTGGCCCAACTCAAAAGAAGATCATGGCGTCATCAGGTTTTGTCCATATTATAGACTGTCCGGTCATCTCTATAGGGCTGACAATACCGGGGTTCATAATGGCCATAGTGTCAGGTCCCCGTCCTCCTGGAGCAATATAGAGCAGTCCTGTGTAAATGAGGATAGGGGCATTGTATCATTGCTACATGGGGACATTGCCAGGATGATACATACAGTTGTGCTCATCTACAGGGGAAGATATCACCTTTATTGGCCAATCAAACCCATCTGTGTCATCTTCTGTTCATGTTATCAGGGTAAAGTCACCAGGGGATGTGAACGTTCTGATCAGGGTCATTAGGATTTAAGAAGAGGAAACACAATCAATGGCTTCACCCAACCACTAACCCAGGGGTGGGCAGCTCCAGGCCTCGAGGGCCGCACACAGTCCAGGTTTTCTGGATTTCCTTAGCATTTGACAGTTGAAGTCATCACCTGTGCAGGAGATTACATTACCAACTGTCAAATGCTAGGGATATACAGAAAACCTGCACTGTGTACGGCCCTCGAGGCCTGGAGCTGCCCACCCCTGCACTAACCGATGAGTGGGAAAAGCCTTTGTGTTATCATCATATTCTCTGAAAAAAAGGCCAAAAAAGCAAAAACATCTGCTGCGGTGTGTAAACTATGGAGCACAACTGCACGTTATCTACATTGTAGGGTTTCATTCAACTCGCTGTGGTGACAAATGATATACAGACTTGCCATAGTTCATTTATAACAACACAAACTATCTCCATCCTATAGACAAGTCACCAACATGAATAGGCCTGTACTATCAACACACCTGACCCCAGCTATAGGACAAGCAGTGGCCACAAAACCTCCCACAGATGTCACTTTGGGTCACATTCAATAGAATAGTGTTTACATTGTGATTCTCTTACCTGCAGGTGTTTTATGGAGGGATTCTGGTGGAAGTCTCCGTATTGGCGCACAGTGATGAATAGCAATATTCTCCACATTGTCATGATGAGGAGTCCACAGGTTTGTAGCTTCTTGTACTCAGTACTGGCAGCCTCTCTACACAAATGGCTTCTAATGCTGTGTCGCTCTATATAAAGCCTCTGATGCAACTTGTGAGATCACAGAAGTGTGATGTCATCGTGTTCTAAGACCAGGAGAGCAGATGGAATGATCATGTGACACCACAGATCATGTGACCTCCCTCTGGCCACCTCAGCCACATTATATTGAACAACACAGGTGGCATAGACAATGCCATTAACCCTTTCACCACCAGAGCTTGTTTTGACCCTAATGACCCGGCCATTTTTTGCCATTCTGACCGGTGTCACTATATGAGGTTACAACGGATCCCAGTGACTCCAACACTGTTTTTTCATCATTTATCAGACTTCATATTAGTGGTGAAGGCAGGGCGATACTTTGTGTGTTTATTTGTGGAAACAAATCCGAAATTTGATGAAAATTGGGATTTTTAACTTTTGATTTTTTTTGCCCTTAAACCAGAGAATTCGATCACAGAAGACTTCATCTAGAACATTCCCCACATGTTACTTTACATCCGCACAAGGGGTGAAACTAATTATTTTTTTGTTATGAAGTTAGAAGGGTTCAACGTTTTATCAGCAATTCCTGACTTTTTCAGCAACTTAAAAAAAATCTATTTTTTTAGGGACCGCGTCACTTTTGAAGTGACTTTGAAGGCCCTGTATGACAGAAAACACCCAAAAGTGACCCCATTCCAAACACTGCACCCCTCAAGCTACTCAACACTACATTCAAAAAGATTATTAACCCTTCAGGTGTTCACAGGAACTAAAGCGATGTGGAAGGAAACACATCACACTGCCCGTACCCGCACATCACACTGCCCATAACCCCCACATAACACACCCTGCACCCCACATCACAAAGCCCGTACCCCCACATCACACAGCCTGTACCCCCACATCACAAAGCCTGTACCCCAACATCACAAAGCCTGTACCCCCACATCACACAGCCCGTACCCCCACATCACACACCCTGCACCCCTCACCACACAGCCTGTACCCCCACATCACACAACCCGTACCCCCACATCACACAGCCCGTACCCCCACATCACACAGCCTGTACTCTCACTTGTCACTCTCACAGATCTCAGTGCCAAAAGTAGCAGAGTGTCATGTGAGTGTCATGTGAGTGTCATGTGGGTGTCATGTGGGTGTCATGTGGGTGTCATGTGGGTGTCATGTGGGTGTCATGCGGGTGTCATGCGGGTGTCATGCGGGTGTCATGTGGGTGTCATGTGGGTGTCATGCATTTTGGCACCCATATGACATGCCTAAGACATCCCAGTGTGTGGTTTCCCTGCACCTAGCATCTTTAGTTCATGCGCATGTCATAAGTATGACCTGCCTATGACATGATTTTTTAACATGGTCAATCCCATGCTGTAAACATGGAATAGATAGAGAAAATAGAATTGTCACAGTCCCCTGCCATTACAGTGCCCAGAAGAGTTGTCACAGTCCCCTGCCATTACAGTGCCCAGAAGAATTGTCACAGTCCCCTGCCATTACAGTGCCCAGAAGAATTGTCACAGTCCCCTGCCATTACAGTGCCCAGAAGAATTGTCACAGCCCCCTGCCATTACACTGCCCAGAAGAATTGTCACAGCCCCCTGCCATTACAGTGCCCAGAAGAGTTGTCACAGTCCCCTGCCATTACACTGGCCAGAAGAGTTGTCACAGTCCCCTGCCATTACAGTGCCCAGAAGAATTGTCACAGTCCCCTGCCATTATAGTGCCCAGAAGAGTTGTCACAGTCCCCTGCCATTACAGTGCCCAGAAGAATTGTCACAGTCCCCTGCCATTATAGTGCCCAGAAGAATTGTCACAGTCCCCTGCCATTACAGTGCCCAGAGGAATTGTCACAGTCCCCTGCCATTATAGTGCCCAGAAGAGTTGTCACAGTCCCCTACCATTACAGTGCCCAAAAGAATTGTCACAGTCCCCTGCCATTACAGTGCCCAGAAGAATTGTCACAGTCCCCTGCCACTACAGTGCCAAGAAGAGTTGTCACAGTCCCCTGCCATTACAGTGCCCAGAAGAGTTGTCACAGCCCTTTGCCATTACAGTGCCCAGAAGAATTGTCACAGTCCCCTGCCATTACAGTGCCCAGAAGACTTGTCACAGTCCCCTGCCATTACAGTGCCCAAAAGGATTGTCATAGTCCCCTGCCATTACAGTGCCCAGAGGAATTGTCACAGTCCCCTGCCATTACAGTGCCCAGAAGAGTTGTCACAGTCCCCTGCCATTACAGTGCCCAAAAGAATTGTCACAGTCCCCTGCCATTACAGTGCCCAAAAGAATTGTCACAGTCCCCTGCCATTACAGTGCCCAGAGGACTTGTCACAGTCCCCTGCCATTACAGTGCCCAGAAGACTTGTCACAGTCTCCTGCCATTACAGTGCCCAAAAGGATTGTCATAGTCCCCTGCCATTACAGTGCCCAGAAGAATTGTCACAGTCCCCTGCCATTACAGTGCCCAGAAGAGTTGTCACAGTCCCCTGCCATTACAGTGCCCAGAAGGATTGTCACAGTCCCCTGCCATTACAGTGCCACAGAAGAATTGTCACAGTCCCCTGCCATTATAGCGCCCAGAAGAATTGTCACAGTCCCCTGCCATTACAGCGCCCAGAAGAGTTGTCACAGTCCCCTGCCATTACAGTGCCCAGAAGAGTTGTCACAGTCCCCTGCCATTACAGTGCCCAGAAGAATTGTCACAGTCCCCTGCCATTACAGTACCCAGAAGAATTGTCACAGTCCCCTGCCATTACAGTGCCCAGAAGAATTGTCACAGTCCCCTGCCATTACAGTGCCCAGAAGAGTTGTCACAGTCTCCTGCCATTACAGTGCCCAGAAGAGTTGTCACAGTCCCCTGCCATTACAGTGCCCAGAAGAGTTGTCACAGTCCCCTGCCATTACAGTGCCCAGAAGAGTTGTCACAGTCCCCTGCCATTACAGTGCCCAGAAGACTTGTCATAGTCCCCTGCCATTACAGTGCCCAGAAGAATTGTCACAGTCCCCTGCCATTACAGTGCCCAGAAGAGTTGTCACAGTCCCTGCCATTACAGTGCCCAGAAGAGTTGTCACAGTCCCCTGCCATTACAGTGCCCAAAAGAGTTGTCACAGTCCCCTGCCATTACAGTGCCCAGAAGGATTGTCACAGTCCCATGCCATTACAGTTCCAAGAAGAATTGTCACAGTCCCCTGCCATTACAGTGCCCAGAAGAATTGTCACAGTCCCCTGCCATTATAGCGCCCAGAAGAATTGTCACAGTCCCCTGCCATTACAGTGCCCAGAAGAGTTGTCACAGTCCCCTGCCATTACAGTGCCCAGAAGAGTTGTCACAGTCCCCTGCCATTACAGTGCCCAGAAGAATTGTCACAGTCCCCTGCCATTACAGTGCCCAGAAGAGTTATCACAGTCCCCTGCCATTACAGTGCCCAGAGGAATTGTCACAGTCCCCTGCCATTACAGTGCCCAGAAGAGTTGTCACAGTCCCCTGCCATTACAGTGCCCAGAAGAATTGTCACAGTCCCCTGCCATTACAGTACCCAGAAGAATTGTCACAGTCCCCTGCCATTACAGTGCCCAGAAGAATTGTCACAGTCCCCTGCCATTACAGTGCCCAGAAGAGTTATCACAGTCCCCTGCCATTACAGTGCCCAGAAGAATTGTCACAGTCCCCTGCCATTACAGTGCCCAGAAAAGTTGTCACAGTCCCCTGCCATTACAGTGCCCAGAAGAATTGTCACAGTCCCCCTGCCATTACAGTGCCCAGAAACGTTGTCACAGTCCCCTGCCATTACAGTGCCCAGAAGGATTGTCACAGTCCCCTGCCATTACAGTGCCCAGAAGAGTTGTCACAGTCCCCTGCCATTACAGTGCCCAGAAGAGTTGTCACAGTCCCCTGCCATTACAGTGCCCAGAAGAGTTGTCACAGTCCCCTGCCATTACAGTGCCCAGAAGAGTTGTCACAGTCCCCTGCCATTACAGTGCCCAGAAGAATTGTCACAGTCCTCTGCCATTACAGTGCCCAGAAGAGTTGTCACAGTCCCCTGCCATTACAGTGCCCAGAAGAGTTGTCACAGTCCCCTGCCATTATAGTGCCCAGAAGAATTGTCACAGTCCCCTGCCATTACAGTGCCCAGAAGAATTGTCACAGTCCCCTGCCATTATAGCGCCCAGAAGAATTGTCACAGTCCCCTGCCATTACAGTGCCCAGAAGAATTGTCACAGTCCCCTGCCATTACAGTGCCCAGAAGAATTGTCACAGCCCCCTGCCATTACAGTGCCCAGAAGAATTGTCACAGCCCCCTGCCATTACAGTGCCCAGAAGAGTTGTCACAGTCCCCTGCCATTACAGTGCCCAGAAGAGTTGTCACAGTCCCCTGCCATTACAGTGCCCAGAAGAGTTGTCACAGTCCCCTGCCATTACAGTGCCCAGAAGAGTTGTCACAGTCCCCTGCCATTACAGTGCCCAGAAGAGTTGTCACAGTCCCCTGCCATTACAGTGCCCAGAAGAATTGTCACAGTCCCCTGCCATTATAGCGCCCAGAAGAATTGTCACAGTCCCCTGCCATTACAGTGCCCAGAAGAGTTGTCACAGTCCCCTGCCATTACAGTGCCCAGAAGAGTTGTCACAGTCCCCTGCCATTACAGTGCCCAGAAGAATTGTCACAGTCCCCTGCCATTACAGTGCCCAGAAGAGTTATCACAGTCCCCTGCCATTACAGTGCCCAGAGGAATTGTCACAGTCCCCTGCCATTACAGTGCCCAGAAGAGTTGTCACAGTCCCCTGCCATTACAGTGCCCAGAAGAATTGTCACAGTCCCCTGCCATTACAGTACCCAGAAGAATTGTCACAGTCCCCTGCCATTACAGTGCCCAGAGGAATTGTCACAGCCCCTGCCATTACAGTGCCCAGAAGAATTGTCACAGCCCCCTGCCATTACAGTGCCCAGAAGAATTGTCACAGCCCCCTGCCATTACAGTGCCCAGAAGAGTTGTCACAGTCCCCTGCCATTACAGTGCCCAGAAGAGTTGTCACAGTCCCCTGCCATTACAGTGCCCAGAAGAGTTGTCACAGTCCCCTGCCATTATAGCGCCCAGAAGAATTGTCACAGTCCCCTGCCATTACAGTGCCCAGAGGAATTGTCACAGTCCCCTGCCATTATTATTATTTATTTATATAGCGCCATTATATTCCATGGCGCTTTACATGCTAAAGGGGCAGACTAGGACAAGTAACATAGTAACAATACAAGTAACAATAAATGTGGACAATTCGGTTGTACAGAAACAAGAGGGGAGAAATCCTGCATTACAACAGAGGGCAGGAGACTGACATATCCTCAAGCATAAAGGAGAGTTTTCCTTGAACGTTTCCTGCACTTATTATCTACCTGAGCTCTCCCCAACCAGATTGGCACATACTCTCATCTTTGTGCCCCTGCCCTCCTCAAATAACCATATCGACCCACAGCCTTCCCAACCACCCTCAGCTGCAGCAATATGTAAGCATTTTAAGGAGGCCAGACTCCTGCCCTCACTAAAGTCCCTTCTTTCCAACTAAGCCACAAAGATGTCATCTCACTATGTTTGAATAACCTTCTTCTGATGCCCAGGCAGTGATCCTCTACACCTGCACTAATTCAGCACAAATGGTGAAGAGCAATAGAGAGCATGTAAAGAATGCCACAGCAACCCCAAGCCAGGGAAAACAGAGCCAACTAGATCCATTCTTGAAAAGGCGCACCTCATCTAACCATACCCCATCCAAACTCCCACAACCTACTTTGGACACAGACACGAGAATGGAAGACTCATATTTCAGCAATGATGACTGATAGTGAGTCCGTACAAGTGTAATCTGCCATAATCACTAGATCATTCCTTAAAAAGTCATTGGTCTGCGCCATGAAGCCTCTACAGGACTAAGACCACACCTTAAACATATCGGCCACAGAGTGGAAACATTCTAATTGGATTTAGTGGACAACGCAAACAGCTTCAGGGATCCACTCCACCAACAACGCCAACAACTAAATGAGATCATGCTGGTGATAGGAGAACGTAAGAATCAAACGTATCACTGAGTCCCTGGCCGCAGAAACCTTAAACAAAGTCGCTATGGCCGTCTTCACATCTATCTTGACCCAAGAGAAAAACTACCATATAGTCATGAAAAGAATCCATGGATCTTTAAGACCAAAGCCGAAGCCATTAAATCTACCAAGAGATGTAATATGTGGGCTATTAAGCTACATAGACACAGCACCCACCTTGGGAGGTGCTAGAGAAATGAAATCCCTCACCTATGAAGAAGCTACTATTCAGATATTCCAAGATTTAGCTACCTCCACATTGGCTAAGAGGCGGAAGCATAGATCTCTTCTGGATGTCCTGAGATGTGAAAGAATCTTGTACAAGTGGATTCTCCCCTTTGGTCTGAGCTTTCCTAAAGATTGCAGACAAGTCATAATACACACACCGGAAGACTTGCCAAAACTCTGGGAGATTCTACAGATTGAGCCAACTGATATATCCTCCTGGATGCCCTCATCCTACCCTCAGAAGCAGCCTCTGCACCGCCCGGAGCCGCCCTGCATCCACCGGCTTCCGGACGCCGCCATCTTAGCCCGCACTGCACATGTGCAGGACCGCGTCACTTCCGGTTTCGGACTGGAAGCAGCCATCCCACAGCGGGAAATTTGGAACTGCTGCTTGCAGAGCCACTCCTCAGCGTTCCTAAGGCAGGGAACAACGCCCCAGGCTGCTGTATTGCCATCCATGATCCAGCTTCACATAGGGCACAGCATTACAGGGTAGAGCCGTGCACGCGTGTGGCCTGGGCGGCGATGGGGCCAAGAACAAGCTGCTGGTGGCCCTCTACCAGACCCCGCGTCCTCCACCACTGCAAGTGATTACCCCATGAAGGAGCCTCTGCACCCAAGTCCGAAGCCACGGCCTAGATAAGAACCGTATCTTCCAGCTACCGAGTCAGGCCAGGACCGCTTGAGATTTAGAGGTCCCCCACCTCCAAGACAGGAAACCTAAACTGGGGTGCAGGAGAGGTCCCGCCTTTTTTTATCTCAGAGGGTTCCTGTCTTGGACGGGCGGTCCTCTCTCTCAGGTGGTGCTGTCGTGGCGACGATGGAAAACAGTGGTTTTCCACCACATATGGGGTATGGGTGTGCACAGAATACATTGTAGAATAAATTGGATGGTTCATTTTACCTTGAGAAAATTCTAAATGTGGAACTAAATTACCATTTTTTGGGGGAAAAAAAAAATGTAGTTATTTCCTTCCACATTGAGCTCCTGTGAAGAGTTATTAACACTCCTGAATGTGGGTGGGGACACTTTCAGGTGCAGATTTTGGAATGGGGCCAGTTGTGTGTATTTAGTATCATGTAGACGTCTCAAAGTCACTTCAAATGTGATGTGGTCCCTAAGAAAAAGGCTTCTGTAAATGTTGCAAAAATGAGAAATTTATAAATGTTGATATTGTAAGTTGGCAAATTATCAACAAATTTCAAATATTTATTTAGCCCCTTCACCACCTGGCAATTTTTCATTTTTTGCTCCCTTGTTTTTTGCGGGATGAGTTATACTTTCGGATGGAATCATTTATTTTACCAAATACAGGAAAATGGGTAAAAAATCCAAGTGCGCTGAAATTGCAAAAAAAAGTGCAATTGCATGTTTGTTTTTTATTCACCATGTTCACTATATGGTAAAACTGACATGATAGTATGATGCCACGGGTCTGTACTATATGGTAATACTGACGTGTCGGTATGATGTCTGGGATCAGTACTATATGGTAACACTGAGGTGTCGATATGATGTCTGGGGTCAGTACTATATGGTAACACTGATGTGTCGGTATGATGTCTCTGGTCAGTACTATATGGTAACACTGAGGTGTTGGTATGATGTCTAGGGTCAGTACTATATGGTAACACTGAGGTGTCAGTATGATGTCTCGGGTCAGTACTGTATGGTAACACTGATGTGTCGGTATAATGTCTGGGGTCAGTACTATATGGTAACACTGAGGTGTTGGTATGATGTCTGGGGTCAGCACTATATGGTAACACTGAGGTGTCGGTATGATGTCTGGGGTCAGTACTATATGGTAACACTGAGGTGTCGGTATGATGTCTGGGGTCAGTACTATATGGTAACACTGACATATCGGTATGATGTCTGGGGTCAGTACTATATGGTAACACTGAGGTGTCGGTGTGATGTCTGGGGTCAGTACTATATGGTAACACTGAGGTGTCGGCATGATGCCTGGGGTCAGTACTATATGGTAACACTGAGGTGTCGGTATGATGTCTCGGGTCAGTACTATATGGTAACACTGACGTGTCGGTATGATGTCTCGGGTCAGTACTATATGGTAACACTGAGGTGTCAGTATGATGTCTCGGGTCAGTACTATATGGTAACACTGAGGTGTTGGTATGATGTCTGGGGTCTGTACTATATGGTAACACTGAGGTGTCGGTATGATGTCTGGGGTCAGTACTATATGGTAACACTGAGGTGTCGGTATGATGTCTGGGGTCAGTACTATATGGTAACACTGAGGTGTTGGTATGTTGTCTGGGGTCAGTACTATATGGTAACACTGAGGTGTCGGTATGATGTCTGGGGTCAGTACTATATGGTAACACTGAGGTGTCGGTATGATGTCTGGGGTCAGTACTATATGGTAACACTGATGTGTCGGTATGATGTCTCTGGTTAGTACTATATGGTAACACTGAGGTGTTGGTATGATGTCTAGGGTCAGTACTATATGGTAACACTGAGGTGTTCGGTATGATGTCTGGGTCAGTACTATATGGTAACACTGAGTGTCGGTATGATGCTGGGTCAGTACTATATGGTAACACTGATGTGTCGGTATATGTCTGGGGTCAGTACTATATGGTAACACTGAGGTGTCGGTATGATGTCTGGGGTCAGTACTATATGGTAACACTGAGTGTCGGTATGATGTCTCGGGGTCAGTACTATATGGTAACACTGAGTGTCGGTATGATGTCTGGGTCAGTACTATATGGTAACACTGAGTGTCGGTATGATGTCTGGGTCAGTACTTATGGTAACACTGAGGTGTCGGTATGATGTCTGGGGCAGTACTATATGGTAACACTGAGTGTCGGTATGATGTCCTCGGTCAGTACTATATGGTAACACTGAGGTGTCGGTATGATGTCTGGGTCAGTACTATATGGTAACACTGAGTGTCGTATGATGTCTGGGTCAGTACTATATGGTAACACTGAGGTGTCGGTATGATGTCTGGGTCAGTACTATATGGTAACACTGAGGTGTCGGTATGATGTCTCGGGTCAGTACTATATGGTAACACTGAGGTGTCGGTATGATGCTGGGTCAGTACTATATGGTAACTACTGAGTGTCGGTATGATGCTCGGGTCAGTACTTATGGTAACACTGACGTGTCGGTATGATGTCTGGGTCAGTACTATATGGTAACACTGATGTGTCGGTATGATGTCTGGTCAGTACTATATGGTAACACTGAGGTGTCGGTATGATGTCTGGGGTCAGTACTATATGGTAACACTGAGGTGTCGGTATGATGTCTGGGTCAGTACTATATGGTAACACTGAGGTGTCGGTATGATGTCTGGGGTCAGTACTATATTGGTAAACACTGAGGTGTCGGTATGATGTCTGGGTCAGTACTATATGTAACACTGAATGTCGGTATGATGTCTGGGTCAGTACTATATGGTAACACTGAGGTGTCGGTATGATGTCTGGGGTCAGTACTATATGGTAACACTGAGGTGTCGTATGATGTCTGGGGTCAGTACTATATGGTAACACTGAGGTGTCGGTATGATGGTCTGGGGTCAGTACTATATGGTAACACTGATGTCGGTATGATTCTGGGGTCAGTACTATATGGTAACACTGAGGTGTCGGTATGATGTCTGGGGTCAGTACTATATGGTAACACTGAGTGTCGGTATGATGTCTGGGGTCAGTTACTATATGGTAACACTGAGGTGTCGGTATGATGTCTGGGGTCAGTACTATATGGTAACACTGATGTGTCGGTATGATGTCTGGGGTCAGTACTATATGGTAACACTGAGGTGTCGGTATGATGTCTGGGGTCAGTACTATATGGTAACACTGAGGTGTCGGTATGATGCTCGGGTCAGTACTATATGGTAACACTGAGGTGTCGGTATGATGTTCGGGGTCAGTACTATATGGTAACACTGATGTGTCGGTATGATGTCTGGGGTCAGTACTATATGGTAACACTGATGGTGTCAGTATGATGTCTGGGTCAGTACTATATGGTAACACTGAGGTGTCGGTATGATGTCTCGGGTCAGTACTATATGGTAACACTGATGTGTCGGTATGATGTCTGGGGTCAGTACTCAGTACTATATGGTAACACTGAGGTGTCAGTATGATGTCTCGGGTCAGTACTATATGGTAACACTGAGTGTCGGTATGATGTCTCGGGTCAGTACTATATGGTAACACTGAGTGTCGGTATGATGTCTGGGTCAGTACTATATGGTAACACTGACGTGTCGGTATGATGTCTGGGGTCAGTACTATATGGTAACACTGAGTGTCGGTATGATGTCTGGGGTCAGTACTATATGGTAACACTGAGGTGTCGGTATGATGTGGTCAGTACTATATGGTAACACTGAAGTGTCGGTATGATGTCTGGGTCAGTACTATATGGTAACACTGAGGTGTCGGTATGATGTCTGGGGTCAGTACTATATGGTAACACTGAGGTGTCGTATGATGTCTCGGTGTCGTACTATATGGTAACACTGAGTGTCGGTATGATGTCTGGGGTCGTACTATATGGTAATACTGACGTGTCGGTATGATGTCTGGGTCAGTACTTATGGTAACACTGACGTGTCGGTATGATGTCTGGGGTCAGTACTATATGGTAACACTGAGGTGTCGGTATGATGTCTGGGGTCAGTACTATATGGTAACACTGAGTGTCGGTATGATGTCTGGGGTCAGTACTATATTGGTAACACTGAGTGTCGGTATGATGTCTGGGTCAGTACTATATGGTAACACTGAGGTGTCGGTATGATGTCTGGGGTCAGTACTATATGGTAACACTGAGGTGTCGGTATGATGTCTGGGTCAGTACTATATGGTAACACTGACTGTCGGTATGATGTCTGGGGTCAGTACTATATGGTAACACTGAGGTGTCGGTATGATGTCTGGGGTCAGTACTATATGGTAACACTGACGTGTCGGTATGATGTCTGGGGTCAGTACTATATGGTAACACTGAGTGTCGGTATGATGTCTGGGTCAGTACTATATGGTAACTGATGTTGTATGATTCTGGGTCAGTACTATATGGTAACACTGATGTCGGTATGATGTCTGGGTCAGTACTATATGGTAACACTGAGGTGTCGGTATGATGTCTGGGGTCAGTACTATATGGTAACACTGAGGTGTCGGTATGATGTCTGGGGTCAGTACTATATGGTAACACTGAGTGTGTCGGTATGATGTCTGGGTCAGTTACTATATGGTAACACTGAGGTGTCGGTATGATGTCTGGGGTCAGTACTATATGGTAACACTGAGGTGTCGGTATGATGTCTGGGTCAGTATATATGGTAACACTGATGTGTCGGTATGATGTCTGGGGTCAGTACTATATGGTAACACTGAGTGTCGGTATGATGTCTGGGGTCAGTACTATATGGTAACACTGATGTGTCGGTATGATGAGTCTGGGGTCAGTACTATATGGTAACACTGAATGTCGGTATGATGTCTGGGGTCAGTACTATATGGTAACACTGAGGTGTCGGTATGATGTCTGGGGTCAGTACTATATGGTAACACTGAGGTGTCGGTATGATGTCTGGGTCAGTACTATATGGTAACACTGATGTGTCGGTATGATGTCTGGGGTCAGTACTATATGGTAACAACTGATGGTGTCGTATGATGTCTGGGGTCAGTACTATATGGTAACACTGAGGTGTCGGTATGATGTCTGGGGTCAGTATATATGGTAACACTGATGTGTCGGTATGATGTCTGGGTCAGTACTATATGGTAACACTGAGGTGTCGGTATGATGTCTGGGGTCAGTACTATATGGTAACACTGATGTGTCGGTATGATGTCTGGGGTCAGTACTATATGGTAACACTGAGGTGTCGGTATGATGTCTGGGGTCAGTACTATATGGTAACACTGAGGTGTCGGTATGATGTCTGGGGTCAGTACTATATGGTAACACTGAGGTGTCGGTATGATGTCTGGGGTCAGTACTATATGGTAACACTGATGTGTCGGTATGATGTCTGGGGTCAGTACTATATGGTAACACTGAGGTGTCGGTATGATGTCTGGGGTCAGTACTATATGGTAACACTGAGGTGTCGGTATGATGTCTGGGGTCAGTACTATATGGTAACACTGATGTGTCGGTATGATGTCTGGGGTCAGTACTATATGGTAACACTGAGGTGTCGGTGTGATATCTGGGGTCAGTACTATATAGTAACACTGAGGTGTCGGTATGATGTCTGGGGTCAGTACTATATGGTAACACTGACATGTCGGTATGATGTCTGGGGTCAGTACTATATGGTAACACTGACGTGTCGGTATGATGTCTGGGGTCAGTACTATATGGTAACACTGAGGTGTCGGTATGATGTCTGGTGTCAGTACTATATGGTAACACTGAGGTGTCGGTATGATGTCTCGGGTCAGTACTATATGGTAACACTGACATGTCAGTGTGATGATTCGGGTCTGTACGAGTTCGTAGACACCAAACATGTTACTTTTATCGCTATCTAGGTGGTGAAAATAAATTCAGAAGTTTGAAAAAAATAAAGACTCACACTTTTTGCTCCATGTTCTGCGGCCCGTATAGTCCTCATTTTTCGGGATCTGGGGCTGTGTGACGGCTTATTTTCTGTGTCTTGAGCTGACATTTGTAATGATACCATTTTTGGGTGGATGCGCTTTCTTGATCGCCCGTTATTGCATTTTATTGCAATGTTGTGGCGACCAAAATAATGTAATTTTGGTGTCTGGACCTTTTTTCTGTTTCGCACTTTACAGGTTTGATGAATTGAGTTTATATATTGATAGATCGGGCATTTGTGAATGTGGCCATACCAAATATGTGTATTGTTTGATCCCACAATAGATCTCTGATGCAGGCAAGGATCAGATCGCGGATCCAGTTGGTGCTCTAAGCTCCACATCTCAGTTGATGAGATCAGCTGAGATGTCAGGAATATGATGTGAGATCACCGCGGGAGCTCACATCAGACAGGGAACCAACGCATGGTGTACCATTACATCATGGGTCGGTAATGAGTTAAAAAAAAAGGGGAAAAAAACTGCGTTAACCCCTTCCCGACCTTTGACGTACAAAGTCATGGGTTTCCGTGCCTTGATGACCCATGACATTGTACGTCATGGCGGGTTTGCGGATGTGCAGCTCTGGTGATTGGGTTCAGATGACCCCGGGGGGTGGCTTTGCCCCCCCCCCCCCTGTGCATATGATCACTGTGATTGGCTGTTGAACGTCAAACAGTCAATCACAGTGATTATAGTATTGCACCAATGACATTTGGTGCAATACCGAAATCCAGCCATGGCTGGTGTTGCATTAGCACCGACCATTGGCTGGAGAACAATGACCTTGGTGCCCCCCCCAGGTCTCATTGGAGCTGGTGTCCATGTGATGCCAGCGGTCCAATCAGATTGGGAGGAGCGGTGTGGTTTCTGGGTGCCCTCCCTCCTCAGCCTCATCCCGTCCGAGGAGGCTGAAGAGAGAACCCCTGCTGACGCCACCACCGACTGCCCGACCACCGCCGCCATCTGGTAAACCCCCTTTCCCCCGATCACCGCTGCCATTTGTTCTTCTTCTGCAGCAGCAGCAGCATTGCCGCTGCTGCAGAACCTCACAGCCGAGGCCGTTTCTTCTGCTGCAGGAGCAGCGCCACCACTGCAGAAGCTCACTGCCACCAGCTGCTGCTGCTGCCCCTGATCTCTACCGCCAGCCGCTGTTGCTGCTGTTGCAGCAGCTCAGTGTCCCTGCCCGCTGCTCAGCCCCCCGTCTGCTGCTCACCCCCCCTGCCCTCGATCTCTGCCGCCGCAACTGCTGCTACAGAATCTAACTGACCCCTGCCTCTGATCTCTGCTGTCAGCTGCTGCAGCTCCTCACTGCCCCTTATCTCTGCTGCCAGCCACCGCTGCTGCTGCAGAACCTCACAGCCACCAATCTCTGCTGTCAGCTGCAGACCCTCACTCTTCCCTGCCCACAATCTCTGCTGCCAGCCACCGCTGCTGCAGAACCTCACTGCCCCCGATCTCTGCCGCCAGAGGCTGGAGGGGTGAGCGTGGGCTGAGGTAGTGTGAGCTGTGGGGGAGTGAGTGTGAGCTGTGAGTGTGAGCTGTGGGGGAGTGAGTGTGAGCTGTGGGGAGTGAGTGTGAGTTGTGAGTGTAAGCTGTGGGGAGTGAGTGTGAGCTGTGGGGAGTGAGTGTGAGCTGTGAGTGTAAGCTGTGGGGAGTGAGTGTGAGCTGTGGGGGAGTGAGTGTGAGCTGTGGGGGGATGAGTGAGTGTGAGCTGTGGGGGGAGTGAGTGTGAGCTGTGGGAGAGAGTGTGAGCTGTGGGGAGTGAGTGTGAGTTGTGAGTGTAAGCTGTGGGGAGTGAGTGTGAGCTGTGGGGAGTGAGTGTGAGCTGTGAGTGTAAGCTGTGGGGAGTGAGTGTGAGCTGTGGGGGAGGAGTGTGAGCTGTGGGGGAGGAGTGTGAGCTGTGGGGGAGGAGTGTGAGCTGTGGGGGAGGAGTGTGAGCTGTGGGGGGGATGAGTGAGTGTGAGCTGTGGGGGGGATGAGTGAGTGTGAGCTGCGGGGGGTGAGTGTGAGCTGTGGGGGGTGAGTGTGAGCTGTGGGGAGGAGTGTGAGCCGTGGGGGGGTGAGTGTGAGCTGTGGGGGAGTGAGTGTGAGCTGTGGGGGGTGAGTGTGAGCTGTGGGGAGGAGTGTGAGCTGTGGGGGAGTGAGTGTGAGCTGTGGGGGAGGAGTGTGAGCTGTGGGGGAGGAGTGTGAGCTGTGGGGGAGGAGTGTGAGCTGTGGGGGAGGAGTGTGAGCTGTGGGGGGATGAGTGAGTGTGAGCTGTGGGGGGATGAGTGAGTGTGAGCTGCGGGGGGTGAGTGTGAGCTGTGGGGTGGAGTGTGAGCTGTGGGGAGGAGTGTGAGCCGTGGGGGGGTGAGTGTGAGCTGTGGGGGAGTGAGTGTGAGGCTGTGGGGGGTGAGTGTGAGCTGTGGGGAGGAGTGTGAGCTGTGGGGGAGTGAGTGTGAGCTGTGGGGGAGTGAGTGTGAGCTGTGGTGGGGTGAGTGTGAGCTGTGGGGAGTGAGTGTGAGCTGTGGGGGGGTGAGTGTGAGCTGTAGGGGGTGAGTGTGTGAGCTGTGGGGGGTGAGTGTGAGCTGTGGGGAGTGAGTGTGAGCTGTGGGGGGGTGAGTGTGAGCTGTGGGGGAGTGAGTGTGAGCTGTGGGGAGTGAGTGTGAGCTGTGGGGGAGTGAGTGTGAGCTGTGGGGGAGTGAGTGTGAGCTGTGGGGAGTGAGTGTGAGCTGTGGGGGGTGAGTGTGAGCTGTGGGGAGTGAGTGTGAGCTGTGGGGGGGTGAGTGTGAGCTGTGGGGGGGTTAGTGAGTGTGAGCTGTGGGGAGTGAGTGTGAGCTGTGGGGGGGTGAGTGTGAGCTGTGGGGGAGTGAGTGTGAGCTGTGGGGGGAGTGAGTGTGAGCTGTGTGGGAGTGTGAGCTGTGGGGGAGTGAGTGTGAGCTGTGGGGGGGTGAGTGTGAGCTGTGGGGGGTTAGTGAGTGTGAGCTGTGGGGAGTGAGTGTGAGCTGTGGGGGGGGTGAGTGTGAGCTGTGGGGGAGTGAGTGTGAGCTGTGGGGGAGTGAGTGTGAGCTGTGGGGAGTGTGAGCTGTGGGGGAGTGAGTGTGAGCTGTGGGGGAGTGAGTGTGAGCTGTGGGGAGAGAGTGTGAGCTGTGGGGAGTGAGTGTGAGTTGTGAGTGTAAGCTGTGGGGAGTGAGTGTGAGCTGTGGGGAGTGAGTGTGAGCTGTGAGTGTAAGCTGTGGGGAGTGAGTGTGAGCTGTGGGGGAGGAGTGTGAGCTGTGGGGGGAGAGTGTGAGCTGTGGGGGAGGAGTGTGAGCTGTGGGGGAGGAGTGTGAGCTGTGGGGGGGATGAGTGAGTGTGAGCTGTGGGGGGGATGAGTGAGTGTGAGCTGCGGGGGGTGAGTGTGAGCTGTGGGGGGTGAGTGTGAGCTGTGGGGAGGAGTGTGAGCCGTGGGGGGGTGAGTGTGAGCTGTGGGGGAGTGAGTGTGAGCTGTGGGGGGTGAGTGTGAGCTGTGGGGAGGAGTGTGAGCTGTGGGGGAGTGAGTGTGAGCTGTGGGGGAGGAGTGTGAGCTGTGGGGGAGGAGTGTGAGCTGTGGGGGAGGAGTGTGAGCTGTGGGGGAGGAGTGTGAGCTGTGGGGGGGATGAGTGAGTGTGAGCTTGTGGGGGGATGAGTGGAGTGTGAGCTGCGGGGGTGAGTGTGAGCTGTGGGGGGTGAGTGTGAGCTGTGGGGAGGAGTGTGAGCCGTGGGGGGGTGAGTGTGAGCTGTGGGGGAGTGAGTGTGAGCTGTGGGGGGTGAGTGTGAGCTGTGGGGAGGAGTGTGAGCTGTGGGGGGAGTGAGTGTGAGCTGTGGGGGAGTGAGTGTGAGCTGTGGTGGGGTGAGTGTGAGCTGTGGGGAGTGAGTGTGAGCTGTGGGGGGTGAGTGTGAGCTGTAGGGAGGTGAGTGTGAGCTGTGGGGGGTGAGTGTGAGCTGTGGGGAGTGAGTGTGAGCTGTGGGGGAGTGATGGGCTGTGGGGGTGAGTGTGAGCTGTGGGGGAGTGAGTGTGAGCTGTGGGGAGTGAGTGTGAGCTGTGGGGGAGTGAGTGTGAGCTGTGGGGAGGTGAGTGTGACTGGGAGACTAAGAAGTGAGTGTGAGCTGTGTGGGATGAGTGTGAGCTGTGGGAGGGAGTGTGAGTGTGAGCTGTGGGTGAGTGTGAGTGTGGGGGAGTTAGCTGGGGGAGTGAGTGTGAGCTGTGGGGAGTGAGTGTGAGCTGTGGGGGAGTGAGTGTGAGCTGTGTGGGGGGTGAGTGTGAGCTGTGGGGGAGGACAGTGTGAGCTGTGGGGAGTGAGTGTGAGCTGTGGGGAGTGAGTGTGAGCTGTGGGGGAGTGAGTGTGAGCTGTGGGGGATGAGTGTGAGCTGCGGGGGAGTGAGTGTGAGCTGTGGGGGAGTGAGTGTGAGCTGTGGGGGAGTGAGTGTGAGCTGTGGAGGAGATCAGTGTGAGCTGTGGGGGAGTGAGTGTGAGCTGTGGGGGAGTGAGTGTGAGCTGTGGGGGAGTGAGTGTGAGCTGTGGGGGAGTGAGTGTGAGCTGTGGGGGGTGAGTGTGAGCTGTGGGGGAGTGAGTGTGAGCTGTGGGGGAGTGAGTGTGAGCTGTGGGGGAGTGAGTGTGAGCTGTGGAGGAGACAGTGTGAGCTGTGGGGGGGTGAGTGTGAGCTGTGGGGAGTGAGTGTGAGCTGTGGGGGGTGAGTGTGAGCTGTGGGGGAGTGAGTGTGAGCTGTGGGGGGTGAGTGTGAGCTGTGGGGGAGTGAGTGTGAGCTGTGAGTGGGGTGAGTGTGAGCTGTGGGGGGTGAGTGTGAGCTGTGGGGAGTGAGTGTGAGCTGTGGGGGAGTGAGTGTGAGCTGTGGGGGGTGAGTGTGAGCTGTGGGGAGTGAGTGTGAGCTGTGGGGGAGTGAGTGTGAGCTGTGGGGGAGTGAGTGTGAGCTGTGGGGGAGTGAGTGTGAGCTGTGGAGGAGACAGTGTGAGCTGTGGGGGGGTGAGTGTGAGCTGTGGGGAGTGAGTGTGAGCTGTGGGGGAGTGAGTGTGAGCTGTGGGGGGTGAGTTCGGGCTGAGTGTGTAGAGAGAGTACCTGGCTGCTCTGTGCTACAGGACCTGTGGTGACGTCAGAGTCATGTGATCAGTCACAGTCACATGACTGACATCACTGCAGGCTCTGTCAGGCCGGTATTCGCGGTGGGGGTGTCCGGAGACGGTGGGGGGGGTGTTATGCGGTGGGGGGTCTTGGTGGTGCCGGTTGCGGGGTGTGCGGGCGGTGTGTGCAGTGTCAGCCTGCGCCATATCACCACACTCATCCCTGTGCTAACATGGCGCGGCTCCGGGGCGGCGCGGTGCATTGTGGGATTCCCGGATGTCCGGACGGAAGTGGTGACAATGTGAGGTGAGTATATATTAGATGATAATGATAAAAGCTGCTGTTCCCATTCTCCTACATTTATCATTAATGTAGGGCCTCATTCACATGTCCGTGATCTGTGCCCACACATGCCGGAGGCGCGGACATACAGGGACACATGTTCCCCTGTGGCCCCTTCACATGTCCGTATTTCCACACAGATCGTGTCGCCGTGTGGAGCAGATGTGTGTCCGTGTGCTGCACATGGTCCGTTTCTATGCGGAAGCACGGACCGCTATTGCCCTGAATCGTCCATGCACACAGATGTCATCCGTGTAACATCCGTGTAACATCCGTGTAACATCCGTGTAACATCCGGTGCACCGACGAAAGTCAAAAACTTTAAAATAAAGAATTTCATCCTCCCCCTCCCTCCAGCGCTGACAGCTCCTCTCTCCTCCCTCCAGGCTGACAGCTCCTCTCTCCTCCTCCGCACTGACAGCTCTCTCCTCCCTGACGCTCCCCCATCCTCCAGACTGACAGCTCCCTTCCTCCTCCACTGCAGTCTTCTCCCTCCAGCGCTGACAGCCTCTCTCCTCCCTCCAGCCTGACAGCTCCTCTCTCCTCCCTCCAGCGCTGACAGCTCCTCTCTCCTCCCTCCAGCACTGACAGCTCCTCTCTCCTCCCTCCAGCGCTGACAGCTCCTCTCTCCTCCCTCCAGCACTGACAGCTCCTCTCTCCTCCTCCAGCGCTGACAGCTCCTCTCTCCTCCCTCCAGCGCTGACAGCTCCTCTCTCCTCCCTCCAGCGCTGACAGCTCCTCTCTCCTCCTCCAGCGCTGACAGCTCCTCTCTCCTCTACTCTCCTCAGCTGGCCTGACAGCTCCTCTCTCCTCCCTCCAGCCTGACAGCTCCTCTCTCCTCCCTCCAGCGCTGACAGCTCCTCTCTCCTCCCTCCAGCGCTGACAGCTCCTCTCTCCTCCCTCCAGCGCTGACAGCTCCTCTCTCCTCCCTCCAGCGCTGACAGCTCCTCTCTCCTCCCTCCAGCGCTGACAGCTCCTCTCTCCTCCCTCCAGCACTGACAGCTCCTCTCTCCTCCCTCCAGCACTGACAGCTCTCCTCCTCCTCCCTCCAGCGCTGACAGCTCCTCTCTCCTCCCTCCAGCGCTGACAGCTCCTCTCTCCTCCCTCCAGCACTGACAGCTCCTCTCTCCTCCCTCCAGCGCTGACAGCTCCTCTCTCCTCCCTCCAGCACTGACAGCCTCTCCTCCCTCCCCCGCTGACAGTCCTCTCTCTCCCTCCAGCGCTGCCTCCTCTTCCCCCTCCCCTGCAGCTCCTCTCCTCCTCCCTCAGCCTCCTCTCCTCCTCCACTGCAGCTCTCTCCTCCCCCTCCAGCCCTCCTCTCCTCCTCCCTCCTCCCGCTACCCCTCTCCTCCCTCACCACAGCTCCTCCTCTCTCCGCTCCTCTCCTCCTCTCCTCCTCCCCTCCCTCTCACATGACAGCTCCTCTCCCTCCTCCACCTCTCTCTCCTCCCACGCGTACTCTCTCTCCTCCTCCCTCCAGCGACAGCTCCTCTCCTCCCTCCCGCTGACAGCTCCTCCCCTCCCCCGCACTCCTCCTCCACTGCTCCCTCCCTCCAGCACAGCTCCTCTCCTCCTCCAGCGCTGACAGCTCCTCTCCTCCCCCAGCACTGACAGCTCCTCTCCCCTCCCACTGCCTCCTCCCCTCAGCTACTCCTCTCTCCCCGCTGACGCTCCTCCCCTCCCTCCAGCCTGACACTCCTCCTCCTCCGCCTCAGCTCCTCCTCCTCCCACCGACCTCCTCTCCTCCCTCCGACTGACAGCTCTCTCTCCTCCCTCCAGCACTGACAGTCCTCTCCTCCCTCCAGCGTGACAGCTCCTCTCCTCCCCCAGCACGTGACAGCTCCTCTCCTCCCCTACCTCCTCCTCCCTCTCCAGCCGCAGCTCCTCCTCCTCCCTCCAGCGCTGCACCCTCTCTCCTCCCTCCAGCACGACAGCTCTCCTCCTCCCCCCTCCTCCCTTCCCCCCAGCCTGACATCCTCCTCTCCCTACACCTCCTCCCCCTCCCTCTCCAGCTCTCTCTCCTCCAGCTCAGCTCTCTCTCTCCCTCCAGCACTGAAGTCCTTCCCCCCAGCCTGCAGTCCTCCCCCTCCAGTGAGCTCTCTCCCCTCGCTGACAGCTCCTCTCCCCCTCCAGCTGACAGTCCTTCTCCTCCCTCAGCTGAAGTCTCCCTCCTCAGCCGAGTCTCCCTCCTCAGCTGCAGCTCCTCTCTCCTCCCTCAGCGCTACATCCTTCCCTCCCGCTGACGTCTCCTCCTCAGCACGACGCTCTCCCCTCCAGCTAGTCTCCCCTCCAGCGCTGACAGTCTCCCTCCTCCAGCTGACAGCTCTCTCTCTCCTCCGCGCTGCAGCTCCTCTCCTCCCTCCAGCCTGACAGCTCTCCCCTCAGTGACAGCTCCTCTCTCCTCCCTCCAGCCTGACAGTCTTCCTCCTCCAGCACTGACAGCTCCTTCCCCTCACTGACAGTCCTCTCTCCTCCTCGCTGAAGCTCCTCTCTCCTCCTCCAGCGACACTCTCTCCTCAGCCTGACAGCTCCCTCCTCCTCAGCCTGACTCGCTCTCCTCTCCTCCCTCCAGCCTGACAGCTCCTCCTCCAGCCTGACGTCTCTTCTCCTCCTCCACTGAGCTCCTCTCTCTCCTCCAGCCTGACAGCTCTCCTCTCCCTCCAGCTGACAGCTCTTCTCCTCCTCCAGCACTGACGCTCCTTCTCCTCCTCCAGCGCTGACAGCTCCTCTCCTCCTCCAGCTGAAGCTCCTCCTCCTCAGCCTGACAGCTCTCTTCTCCTCAGCGACAGTCTCCTCCAGCCTGAAGTCTCTCTAGCCTGACAGTCCTTCCTCCTCCAGCACTACGCTCTCTCCTCCCTCAGGACGCTCCTCCTCAGCGACAGCTCCTCCTCCTCATCGCTTCCTCTGCTGTCTCTCCTCCCAGCGACAGTCTCTCTCCCTGACAGCTCCTCCCCACTGACAGCTTCTCCTCCCCTACATCTTCCTCCCCAGAGAGCTCTCTCTCGTGAACAGCTCCTCTCCTCCCCTCCAGCACTGACAGCTCCTCTCTCCTCCTCCAGCGCTGACAGCTCCTCTCCTCCCTCCAGCATGACAGCTCCTCTCTCCTCCCTCCAGCACTGACAGCTCCTCTCTCTCCTCCAGCCTGACAGCTCCTCTCTCCTCCCTCCAGCCGTGACAGCTCCTCTCTCCTCCTCCAGCACTGACAGCTCCTCTCTCCTCCTCCAGCATGACAGTCCTCTCTCTCCTCCAGCGCTGACAGCTCCTCTCTCCTCCCTCCAGCACTGACAGCTCCTCTCTCCTCCCTCCAGCACTGACAGCTCCTCTCTCCTCCCTCCAGCGCTGACAGCTCCTCCCCTCCTCCCTCCAGCACTGACAGCTCCTCTCTCCTCCCTCAAGCGCTGACAGCTCCTCTCTCCTCCCTCCAGCGCTGACAGCTCCTCTCCCCTCCCTCCAGCACTGACAGCTCCTCTCTCCTCCCTCCAGCGCTGACAGCTCCTCTCTCTCCCTCCAGCGCTGACAGCTCCTCTCTCCTCCCTCCAGCGCTGACAGCTCCTCTCTCCTCCCTCCAGCTCTGACAGCTCCTCTCTTCTCCCTCTAGCTCTGACAGCTTCTCTCTCCTCCCTCCAGCCCTGACAGCTCCTCTCTCTTCCCTCCAGCGCTGACAGCTCCTCTCTCCTCCCTCCAGCGCTGACAGCTCCTCTCTCCTCCCTCCAGCATTGACAGCTCCTCTTCCTCCCTCCAGCACTGACAGCTCCTCTCTCCTCCCTCCAGCACTGACAGCTCCTCTCTCTTCCCTCCAGCACTGACAGCTCCTCTCTCCTCCCTCCAGCTCTGACAGCTCCTCTCTCCTCCCTCCAGCGCTTACAGCTCCTCTCTCCTCCCTCCAGCGCTGACAGCTCCTCTCTCTTCCCTCCAGCGCTGACAGCTCCTCTCTCCTCCCTCCAGCACTGACAGCTCCTCTCTCCTCCCTCCAGCCCTGACAGCTCCTCTCTCTTCCCTCCAGCACTGACAGCTCCTCTCTCCTCCTTCCAGCACTGACAGCTCCTCTCTCCTCCTTCCAGCACTGACAGCTCCTCTCTCCTCCCTCCAGCACTGACAGCTCCTCTCTCTTCCCTCCAGCACTGACAGCTCCTCTCTCCTCCCTCCAGCGCTGACAGCTCCTCTCTCTTCCAGGGCCGCTCATTAGGCTCATGAATATTCACTTCACAGCCTGACAGCGGACCGGAAGTGAGAGGAGCAGCGGCGCTGGAGGGAGGTGAGTACGTGAGGACAGGCTGTCCATGTGCTATCCACAGATCGCACATGGACATCACACGTGTCACACATCCGTGACACACAGCTACATGCCTCACCCACAAACAGCCTTGTCTCATACGTCCGTGGTGTCACGATTGTGTGAAACAGGCCTTAAAGGGAGTTGAGGAGTCGGAATCAAGGAAATTGACGAGTCGGAGGTTTGGCTTACTGACCTCACAGCCCTGATTCCCACACATCTGATCTTCATGGTTTTCCTTAGAATACATCATTCTATCTAAATCCTGATAAACCCCTTTATTTTTTATTTTTGTTTTACATCTTTCTGATCAGATATGGAAATACTGTAGGATACCAATAAGGCTATGTTGTGACGCTGCTTTTTAGGTGTGCTGCCCAGAAACTGATGCACCCCAGGGCCGTGGGGTACTCGAATTCGGGCTAATACTTTTGGGGAGTCACAGGGGTCAAGATCCGTCTTCCGAGACCCTAGATTCAGTTGTTAAGGGATTTCTGGCTTAGTAGGGAAAGGGGATGATGAAGGGGATAGGTATTCGTGACGCCACCTGTGGTATGTGGCTATTAGTGGCCACTGCTGCTGCAGAACCTCTGGGGACGATGGACGGGCAGCTGGGATGGATCGGCTCCCCATGGGCAGAGCGGATCCCCAGGGCAGTAGATGTAGTAAGGGTGAAGGGTGCAGGATGGCGGGTGCAAACCAAAAGACAGACTCACAGTTTGTGGGTACCTCAGTCCTTTTACTAGTGCACTGTAATTCCGACAGGTTTTACTAAGCTGAGTTTGTGCACCTGAGAGCAACTTGGAGTTCTCCACCGGCAAGTTCTGAGGCCTCCTTGCTGCACTTGGTTGCGGGTTTCTGCTGCTGCTTAAGCTGAGCTGCTGGCCCTCTCTCCTGCTGGGTTCCGGTATGGCAGGTAACTCGAGTCCTTCTCTAGCCCCACGTCTCCAGCGGCTGTTCCTGGGATCTCTATGCGGCTTTGCCTCCGGGCACAGGGTGGCTGAGGAACTTGGAATTCCCCACCTTCCAGTATTGGCTGCCGGGTTGTTAGGCCCTGCACTGCCTCGGACTCAGGTGTCCGCTCTTGGCGCTGTTCCTCCGGCCTGAGAACGGCACCACTCCGCCCTCCGGGCTCCCCTCCACTTCTTCAGACCCCTGCCATGTGTTCCTCACGCTAGGCTTAGCAACCCTGGGACGAGCTTAGCACAGCTACCAGTCCACAGGATGTCTTCCTTAAGGCCCGTTACATGGTACGCCATCGTTAACGATATTGCTTAAACATCACAGATTTGGAGTCGTTCAAGCGACATCATTACGACCTCGTTGCATTTGCAAAGTTGTAATGATAAATCGTTGAATCGTTGATCGCAGGTTTGAGAACATGTTCTCAAACCATACGATCAATGATCAGCCAGCCTGGTAGATCGTTGTGTTTGACACCGCGATAACTATGTCGTTCACTACTTCGCCCATTCACAGCAATGAGCAGGTATTGTTCACTGGGTTGTGCGAACGATACCTGCTCACAACATCGTTGATGAGTCGTCCACGATATCTAGACATATGACATCTCACCAACGATGTCTGAAATGACCGCGCCCCCATGAGATTGTTGCCGACATCGTTTAAACATCGTGCTGTGTAACGGGGCCTGTAGTCAACCTAGGAACTGACTGACTAGCTCCGCCCCAGACCAGAATTTATAGGGGAGCTCACTCTGAACCCGGGGTCTTGGTCTCCCCCTTCTGGCCTGGAGACAGAAAGGTGTTGTGTGCGGTGTCTGCCTGGTGTGGATACCCTCTGTTGCTCTCAAGTGTGACACCATCACTCGTAGGTGATAATGACACTGTGACGCTTGGACCCTGGGGTGCCACAGGTGCACAAATTTTCTGCAACTAAAACGCTGCTAATCTGCAACCTATGAAAGGAAAACACATCACAAAACGCTTGTGTTTTTGGTGCAGTTTGTGGTTAAGCATTTGTTTTCACTATTGGGAGGCTGGGAGGGCTGTAAAACACTTTAATAACTGACATGTTCATTCTTTTGTACTAGGAGATGATGGGAGTACAGGTGTGACACGGTCCGCGCTGCTCCAATGTAAAAAACTCACCAAAAGAGTCACAAAGTCATCAGTAGGTTTTATCTTTTTAATCCTCCTTCCTCCTTCCTCAGGTGCCAGGTGGGGCGCCAAAACGCGTAGGAGGAAGGAGGATTAAAAAGATAAAACCTACTGATGACTTTGTGACTCTTTTGGTGAGTTTTTACATTGGAGCAGCGCGGACCGTGTCACACCTGTACTCCCATCATCTCCTTGAATTTCACTACTGGTCAGTAGTTGGTGGAGGTCCTGCAGCAGCTGAGAGATTCTTCTCAAAACGCCTTCAAACCAGTTGTGGGGCCCACAACTGAATCAGGTGAGTGGCTCCTCAGCATCACTCTTTCTAGTGTCACTAGTGATAGGGCACTATTGCGCCTCTTGTCCCCCACCCTCTTATTTTTTGCAGCATTCTTTTGTCCTGACCACAAACTGCAAAGGATTATAGCCTCATAAGCACAGCACTTCAGAATTCACATAGACTTTGCTGGGGTTAGGATACACATGCAGTTTTGTGAGAATAGGTGACAGTAAGCTGCAGCAAAAGAAGTGTCAGCACAGGGCCTAATTCTATCACTGCCCCAAGAGGTTGGACATAATAGTATTATTCATATGTCTATGAGCCCTGTAAGGGTACCTTTACATGCTGCATCTACGGTGTAGCAACTGAGAGGCAATCCAGAGTTCCATCACCGTTGCCCTAAAATTGCTATGAAAAAGAGAATTTTGTTTACGTACCGTAAATTCTTTTTTCTTTAATCATCAATGGGAGACCCAGACAATGGGGTTTAGGGCACTGCCCTCCGGAGGTCACACTAGGTACTACAAGTTTGTAGACACCGCCTCCTCCGCTTATAAACCCCTACCGCAGGGAACATCCTCAGTTTGGTCTACAAGCTGCGAGGAGGAAAAATAAACCACACCCGAAACATCGGGAAGAACGCCGTGCACAAACGGTTCAACAACCCGGCAAACACTGTCTCAACAGAGAACAGAGCCAATGCAACACATGCAAAGGAACAACTGGGTGGGTACTGGGTCTCCCATTGATGATTAAAGAAAAAAGAATTTACGGTACGTAAACAAAATTCTCTTTTTTCTGGTCATCATAATGGGAGACCCAGACAATGGGGATGTCCTAAAGCAATACCCCAGGGCGGGAAGAGTTCCTCAACAAGACGGATAACACATGGTTCCCTTTAAAGGTGGGCAACCGCCGCCTGGAGAACCCGCCTGCCCAAGCTTGCATCCGCAGAGGCATGGGCATGCACCATATAGTGCTTAGAGAAAGTGTGCAGGCTGGACCAAGTGGCCGCCTGAAACACCTGTAGAGCAGATGCTCGATGTCGCAAGGCCCATGAGGCACCTACGGCTCTGGTAGAGTGAGCCTTCAATCCCACCGGGAGAGGCAAACCAGAAGACCGGTAAGCCTCTTGAATGGAAGCCTTAATCCACCTGGCTAAGGTTGACTTCGAAGCCGCGGACCCCTTACAGCGACCTGTCGTAAGAACAAATAAGGACTCCGAACTCCTAAAGGAGGCGGTCCTGGACACATAAATGCGTATAGCTCTCACGAGATCCAGAGTATGGAGGTCGCGCTCCACCTGATGAACGGGAGCGGGGCAAAATGATGGGAGAACAATCTCCTGGTTCAGGTGAAACGTTGAAACCACCTTCGGCAAGAATTCTGGCCGTGGACGCAACACCACCTTGTCTTGGTGAACCACCAGAAAGGGTGACTTGCACGATAGTGCAGCCAATTCTGAGACCCTCCTCAGAGATGTAATCGCCACCAGAAAAGCCACTTTCTGGGACAGACGAGATAGAGAAATATCCCTCAGAGGCTCAAATGGCGGTTTCTGCAATGCCGCCAGAACCATGTTAAGGTCCCACGGATCCAGAGGTCTCTTGTAGGGCGGAACCATCCGCGACACCCCCTGCAGAAAATGACGAACCTTCGGGAGGAGCGCCAATCGCCTGTCAAACAGCACAGAAAGTGCCGAGACTTGACCTTTTAAAGAGCCAAGGGATAATCCCAACTCCAAACCCGACTGTAGGAAGGCCAACAACGTCAGGATGGACAAGGGCCACGGGGATCGCCCCCCAGAGGCACACCAGGTAAAAAAGAGTTTCCACGTCCTGTGGTACATCTTCCTGGAAACTGGCTTTCTAGCCCGATTCATAGTGGCAACCACCGTAGGGGAGAACCCCCTGGAGGTCAGCAGCCAGGCCTCAAGAGCCATGCAGTCAATTTGAGGGCCTTGGAATTGAGATGGAAGAATGGGCCTTGCGCGAGAAGATCTGCGCGTTCTGGAAGAGCCCACCTGTCTCCGCCTGACAGTTGCCACAGGTCCGGATACCAGGACCTCCTGGGCCAGTCTGGAGCCACTAGAATGGCTACCCTGCATTCCGACCTGATTTTCCACAGCACCCTGGGAATCAGAGTCCGAGGAGGGAACACATATGGTAGATGGAATCTGGACCAAGTCAAGATCAGGGCGTCCGCTCCCAGAGACTGGGGGTCCCATGACCTCGCCATGTATTGCGGAACCTGATGATTCAGCCGTGAGGCCATCAGATCCACGTCCGGAGTGCCCCATCTGCTGCAGATGTCCTGGAAGACGTCTGGATGAAGAGACCACTCTCCGGCGTCCATCCCCTGCCTGCTCAGATAGTCGGCCTCCCAGTGTTCGACCCCTGGGATGCGAACTGCGGAGATCAGGCAGTTGTTGTCCTCCGCCCAGGATAGGATGCGGTGGACTTCGGCCAGAGCCTCTGCACTCCTGGTTCCTCCTTGATGATTTATATAAGCGACGGCCGTCGCATTGTCGGACTGAACCCGAATGGGTTGTCCTGAGAGGAATCTCTGAAAAGCCAGGAGTGCCAGATAGATCGCCTTGATCTCCAGTACGTTGATCTGCAACGCCGACTCCGACTGAGTCCAGAGGCCTTGGGCCCTGTGGTGTAAGAACACCGCTCCCCAGCCCTTCAGACTGGCGTCGGTGGTCACCACTAACCAAGACGGTTTTATGAAGGACCGGCCCCGAGACAAGTGATGCGGTTGTAGCCACCACTGCAGGGAATCTCTGGTCGGTTGTGACAGCGTCACCAGCCGATTCAGCGAGATCGTCCTCTTGTCCCACCTGCGTAGAATCTCCAGCTGGAGAGGACGGAGGCGAAATTGTGCAAAAGGCACCGCCTCTATCGCCGCCACCATGCGACCCACCAGCTTCATCAACACCCGAAGGGATGATTGTGGTGACAGGAGGACTGCTTGCACTCCTGATTGGATCGCCATCTGTTTGACTCGTGGCAGAGACACCAGGGCTGAGTCCGTGTGGAAGTCCATGCCCAGATATGTCAGTGACTGGGTCGGAACCAGGGTCGACTTCTGGATATTGAGAAGCCACCCGAACTGTTCCAAAGACTTCATGGTTACCTCCAGGCTTTGCCGACAAAGGTATTCCGATGGCGCCCTGACCAGCAGGTCGTCCAGGTAGGGTATTACGGCGTGCCCCTGCACGTGCAGGAGAGCCATCATGGAGGCCATCACTTTTGTGAACACCCTCGGTGCCGAGGCCAACCCGAACGGCAGCGCCACAAATTGGAAGTGTTCTTCCCCCACTGCGAATCTCAACCAGCGCTGATGAGCCGGTGCAATGGGCACGTGAAGGTAAGCGTCTCGGATATCTATGGACGCTAGGAAGTCCCCCTGTGACACAGCTGCGATCACGGAGCGCAGTGATTCCATACGGAACTTCCGAACCAATACGTGATGGTTGAACAACTTCAGGTCCAGAACCGGGCGGAAGGATCCGTCCTTCTTCGGGACAATGAAGAGGTTGGAGTAAAAACCCCGAAACCTCTCCCGGAAGGCACCGGGACCACCACTCCGTCCCTGCGGAGACCCTCCAACACCAGGTGGAAAGCCTGAGCCTTGTCTGGTGATGGGACCGACCGATGGAATCGGTGTATAGGTTTTGACGTCAGCTCTATCCTGTAACCTCGCGAGACCACGTCTCGAATCCCCTGATCTTGAACGTGAAGAAGCCACTTGTCTTGAAAGCGAGACAAGCGGCCCCCCACCTGTGGGGAGGCAGGAAGGCAGAGCGAGTCATGTGGAGGCGGGTTTGGGGGTGGCAGCTGCAGCCCCCGCTGGCTTCTTGGGGCGATTCTTAGTGCGCCACTGCGAAGCAGGCTTGCCCCCTCGGTCCGCACGCGCGGACGATGCTGATGACTGCGAGCTGGAACGAAAGGACCACTGCTTTGGGTTCCTTTTCACAGTATAGCGTGGCTTAGGTTTATTCTGCGGTATCTTAGACTCAGCAGAATCCTTTATCAGCTTGTCCAGTTCAGTGCCAAACAGCCTGTCACCAGCAAATGGAAGATTCTGCAAAATCTTCTTAGATGTGGCATCTGAGTCCCAGAGACGCAGCCACAACAACCTGCGAATCGCAATAGCATTGGCCGAGGCCACAGCTGAGCGAGTAGCAGTTTCCAGAGACGCCGTCCTGGCGTAGTCAGCATAGGCTCTTGCTCTCTCGGTAAGCGCCATGACCTCTGGACTGGACCTAGCCAGTTCCGCGATACCATCCAAGCAGGTAGTTATTGCTTGTAAGGTCCAAACCGCGGCAAAATTGGGGGCAAATGAAGTCCCCACAGCCTCATAGGAAGACTTGGCGAGTTGCTCGACCTGTCTATCAGTCGCATCCTTCAATGAGGAGCTATCAGAGGCAGAAAATAGGGAGCGTGCAGCAATCCTGGTCATGGAAGCGTCCACCTTCGGGGACTGCGACCACTCCTGAAGCACCTCCTGGGGGAAGGGGAAGCGAGTGTCCTTTGGTTTTCGGACATAACGCCGCCCAGGATGCAACCTGGGTGTCCTAACCACCCTTCCAAAGTTGGTGTGGTCCAAGAAGGAGCCACTAGGTCTAGCCTCCGGCCGCAGCCATTGATAGACCTCCTTCGGGTGTACAGCCACCTCCTCAGGGGGTGTCACGAGACGTAAGGTCTCGTTAATAGAGGAAACCAGATCCTCCACCCCGTCTGGAGGTTCAGACATAGATACTGACCCGAAAGTTGAACCCCCATCATCTTCCTCACCATCAGAGGAACGCTCCTCCTCAGAGAGAGTATGGAGCTCGGGTGAATCCTCACGACGAGCCCGCTTAAGGGGTCTCGCAGCAGAGAGGGGGACACCCGGGGGTAACTGGATGGAGTAGCTGGGCTATCCAGTCTCCTATTAAGTGTCTCCAGGGATTGCGACATGGAGGACAGCTGAGACAGCAGAGATTCATTGATCTTATTCTGAGTCTCCCATGGCCCTGAGATCACCTGAACCTCAGGGTGCAGCACCGGAGCTGCTGACTCAGCAGTGTCAGCCCGGGCCTCTGGGCGTCCGCAGTTATTGCAGGACCCCTCCACCAGTGTTCCATTGCATGTAGCACAGGTAATGGTGGTTACTGCCGCCTTAGCAGCACGCTTCCCAGCTGAGGACATCGCCACAGTAGGGGAAAATAAGCCAAATTGCCGACAACAAAACCGGGAATCCCGGTGGCTTACCGACCGCAGCAAAGCGGTATGAGGAAGCGGTGTGTGTGTGACCTCCGCGACGGTTTCCGGTCTCCCCTCTGGAGTGCAGACGCACGCTGCCTAAGAATCCCAACGGGAAGTGAGGGTAAAGATGGCCGCCGACAGTGAAACTGTGGGCGGCGCCGAAGACACGCGGGAAACACACACACACGCCCAGCGATGACGTCACCGCACGGGCTGCTTCCCATCCTCCAAGCATCCACAGCATGAGGGAGCCGGAGCCCGCAGCGCGGGAAAGAGTGTAAAAACATTATACACAGACTGCATGTACACCATCCACAGCATGAGGGGACAAACATCCGCAGCCTACGGCCTCAGCCCCTGTGACACACAGGGCGGTCAGCCAGGGTGACCCCAGCACAGGGTACACCCGCAGAACCGCGGACCCGAGGGTAACGCGCGGTCTGAGTGTCATGAAACACATAAAGTGCCAGACACTACCCCCAGGCACACAGGAGACACAGAGTGCCTCAGTGCCGGTCCGGTCTGTAAGCACCATTTAGGGAGGCCTCGGACGGGGGTGCAGCACCAGTCTGGTCTGTAAGCACCATTTAGGGAGGCCTCAGACTGGGCCGCTCAGCACCAGTCCGGAGTGTAAGCACCATTTAGGGAGGCCTCGGACTGGGCTGGCTCCAGTCCGGTCTGTAAGCACCATTTAGGGAGGCCTCGGACGGAGCGGAGCTGTGCAAGGCTCCCATCTCCCACTCTCCAGAGCCCCCCAGAGAGGGATGGAGAGGAGCGTAACAGCGTACCGGGAGAACACGAAGTGTCCAGGCTCTAGGCCCTCCGGTACCTCCACCAGCGTGTGCCACTAAGAGTGAGCGGGGAGGCTGTCACAGGTCCCGATAGGACCGTATTACCTTGTCTTCAGACGCCATCACGTAAGTAGTGAGAATGCAGTGAAGTGCAAGCAAAGCGTGATCCTCCGAGCACACTAAGTTTAAAACTGAGGATGTTCCCTGCGGTAGGGGTTTATAAGCGGAGGAGGCGGTGTCTACAAACTTGTAGTACCTAGTGTGACCTCCGGAGGGCAGTGCCCTAAACCCCATTGTCTGGGTCTCCCATTATGATGACCAGAAAATTGTGGCGTGTAATTGTTGGAACCCGGTGGTGATTTTTAAAGTTGCTCCCGGTTGAGGTTTCAGAGCATTGTTCAAAAACCAGAGGCAACCCTGAAGGTGAATTGCCCTGGTTTTGGCGTGTGAACGGGCGATATGGATGGAATCAGCGTCGCCTACTGATTTCCCGGAGGCGTGCCACAGCGTGCTGGATACCGCGCCCCATCAGAGATGATTGGTGGGGGCTACTGTATTTCAATTGGCTGCCCCGTCACAGGGCGCCATATTTGAACAGCTGTCCATTCACACTACACAATTGCAACAGCGTCATGTATTAGCCAGCCTTCCTGCGCAGGCTGGCCAATCATGACGCTATTGCTTTGTCTAATCAGCGTGTTTGGGGCGCGGAATACACAACTCTGTCACGCCTATGTTCTCGCCGCGCTGAACATGTACGCCCACATTTCTTTGGGGATTGCGGCATGTGAAGCGGCGTCAGGAGTCAACCGGATGTTTCCAAACGTTGGTGTGGGAACTTCCGGGACGACACATCACCATAGGTTGAGGGTGCAATTGTGGCGTGTACATGCGGCATCGGTGTTCGGTAACAACTGTCAAAAACACGCACGTACGGTTGCCTCCGATCGCCGGTGATAGTTGCCGCGTGTAAAGGTACCTTAAGGGAATCTGTCAGCAAGTTTGTGCAATAAATCTGAAGACAGCATGCTGTAGGGGTTAACACAGAGATTTCAGTGAGGCGTCTCTAAGGGTACCTTTACACGCCGTAATATTTGCTGGCGATAACAGGCGATCCAACGTGGGCATGCACGTTTTTATTGGTCGCCTTAGATCGCCGATGGCGGCATTGTATGCCGCAATTTCGCCCTCAACCCAAGGCGATATGTCGCCCGGAAATCGCCTCACCCACAGCGGAACCAATCCGGTCGACTTCCCTCGCCGCTTCACACGTCACAATCCCCAAAGGAATATGGGCATATATGTTCAGCGCGGCGAGAACATAGGCGTGCCAGACTGGTTTACACTGCGCCCCAAACAGGCTCATTGGACAACGCAATAGCGTTATGATTGGGCAGCCTGCACTGGTAGGCTGGCTAATATATGACGCCATTGTCTATCGGACTTTGTGATTAATACCCGCTCATGTCGTCGATACTGGCTGTAGCGACAGACTTTCGAGGCTCAAAAGCGCTACACAGGAGCGGTTTTGTGCAGGACAGTGGTTTACACTACCTAGTGGCTATGTGTGCATCTGTAGCTGATGGCGCCCGGTGAACTGACAGCCAATGGGAACACAGTAGCCAACACCAATCATCGCAGATGGGGCGCGGATTCCAGCATGCTGTGGCACGCCTACGGGAAATCAATAGGCAACGCAGATTCCATCAGTATCGCCCGTCCACACGCCAAAAGCTGGGAATTTCGCCTTCATGATTGCCTCTGGTTTTGGAGCAGTGCTCTGAAATCAAGAACCAGGCGACAGGCGATTTATCGCCACCAAATTTCCCAATTACACGCCGCAACTGGGAGGCAATTTGACGGCGATAGTTTCAGGGCAACATATCGCCGGCAGGATTCCCTGCAAATATTGCGGCGTGTAAAGGTACCTGGCGGGGGATTTCAATCCTGGCCGCCATATTGGAACTTGGGTGTTCCAATATGGTGGTCGGGACACTTCCGCTGCGAGTAGCTGGGAGATGAGCGGCTCGCTCCGCTCATCTCCCGGCTGAGTCACCGCTGACCTCCATGCGGCGGGTGATGACCGTGGCTCCCGACGGTCGATTGAGGTCTGAGTCACTTACTTTTCACACTTGTGCCGCTATCCCACAATGGTGCCGCGATGCATTGTGGGATAGCGGCATAAGTGCTGGAAGTCTGTGACACATATTATTGATAATTATATATTAGATATATATAGATAGATAGATATGATTGATCATATATATATAACTGTCCATGCTGAAATGACAGGATCGTGGCTAGTGGGGAGATAGCCGCGGTCCTGAAATCTGTGAAGGGGACAGCTCCTGGTGCTGACGTTTAGCAGCGCTCGCTGCTAAACTTCAGCAGCCTGCGTTCGGTTCCCTTGATGTTTTGTCGGATCCGGGGTGATCCGGCGTTATAGACCCCCATGTTAGGGGGCCCCTGATCGCCCCGGATTCTCCTGGATCTGGGAGGATCCGATTTTCTTCGTTTTTTTTAATTTTTTTCGCCCGCCGGACATAAAAACGTGTGTCCTTTGGTATGTCCAGAAGTGGTGATGCAGTTATTTAGCTTTTTTGAATGACAAAACACTTAATCCGATGCCTTGTTGGTGCCTCAGGTGATGACCATTGAGACGTCAAACTGTGATGTCAGAGTGCTGAGAGGGGAACCGAAGAGCACTGAGTGGGGTGAGGCTGCACACAGGACACAATGGGCAGCTGTGGGAAATGGACAAATGACAGACAGGTATTTTTAGGTTTTTTTCGCCTCTATTTCTGACCCTCTACAAAGCAGCAAAATTGCAAGCGGACAAGTCACTTTTTTGCTAAATTCACAAAAATCAGATTAGAGGAAATGGAGTTTGACATTAATGTATTTAACCTCAAGCCATCTCCACAGGAGACTCATTATACTTTAATATAATTCAACCAAAAATTGATCATTTTCATTCTTATTTCTTTTTCTGCTTCTTAACATGTTCCTCTATGGAGTAGCTTAGGAAGAGAATTTAAGAGTCTGGATCATTATTGTAATCCAGAACATTCCAAATATCCCAGAGCTCAGTTTCTTCATAAAATGTATAGAGCTGTTACCTGATCTTATAAATTTATTATACAAATCTCCAAATTTCATCTTTTTTGCCATCATGGGAACAATATTTATGTGAAATCACTGGTGGGAGATTATCAAAGAGACTCAGTCTCGCTCTTCACGTGTGTCTACAGAAGCCAACACTCCACATCCTTGTCTGGCATCATGAAATGATTTGGAAGCGGTTGCTCATAACTTTATGAGACCTATCTATGTGGATTTAAAACACTAAAAGGTGTATGAGATTCTGGTGTTTGGGTAGAAAGGCTTATGGCCACTTTACACGTCCCAACGTCGGTCCGATATTGGATACAACGATGCAGAAGCGCGCACTTTTTGGGCAGAATTCCAAGATCGCATAGGAAATGTTACACAGCGCGATATCGGCAAACAACGCAACTGCGATGTCTACACCCCCTTGTATGGCCGACCTAGGAACGACCATTTAACATGGGAGAGAATAGGGGAAGTTTTACTCCACATCGGTGTTGGGCTTTCACACAGCACGATCCGGCCACATCAACCGTCCAATATCGGGCAGTTGGAAAGCCTGCTCATTCGATCCCCGATATCGGTTTGACATCGTTCTTGCATCGCATTGGACATTTAAACCAAACAATGCACGAACGATGTCGGGGCCAACGCACGAACCACGTGACTTTTTATCGGAGTTGGACGCCGATATCGGGACGTGTAAAGTGACCATTACATTGTGTTCCATACTTGAATGGTATATGTTAGATATGGAAGGTTTCTTTTGATTTGACACTTCACATTAACTATTACTCTTTGTGGCATAAGTAAATACTTAAACGTCACAGTAAAATAATGTTCATCACCAAAAAAGGTGGCAAGAAAGGTCCTGGGAGCCTACATCAGGCAAAAGGGCCTCATGACAATTACAGAGGGGAAGGAGTGAAGGGGTTAATAATGGGTTGTATGGGGAGTAAGGCTGGCCTTCACTGTGGACATGCAAGGGTTTGGATTGGTTAGAGGAATATGGGGACAGGGTTAGGATTTGGGGATTTATGGAATGAAAAAGGGGAGCTACCTCCTCTTGTGCTGCTGGATCCGACACATGCAGAAGCTACAGCCGTCTGATCCATCCATTCAGGATGGTGGATGGTGCTGTAAGAGATTGAGTCCTGGAGCAGCTGGAAGGGCCTGTACTGCGTGCGAACAGCAAGGCCAACCAGCTCCATGATGGGCCCTAGGTGCCCAGATGCAGAGGGGAGGTAAGCCAAATCCCCTACCTGAAGTGTGGACCTTTGGACATTTGGCGGGTTCCGATGCTTGCGGGGCCTTTTCTCTGGCCTCCAGGAGGAATCCTTACCAGAGCCAGCAGGCCCTGGGCAAGATTTATGGCGGACCCTGGTGATGTGCCGGCCAAAGGTTGGGTCCCGTATTCTGATATTGTAGGGAAAGCCTCCAATGTGGCACCCCTGCTGGGGATTGCCACAGGATCCACAGGTGCAAGGAGGGATAAGCATGGGTGTACCCAGGATCAAAGCTAGGGGGGGCAAGCTATGGTCGTTTGGAATGTCATATCCAGCCTGGTGCATTATGGGGGTTGATCACGTGTTCGGCCGGGCTCCGGCACATGCGCAGTGTGCATATTGAAGCCGGGCCGAACACATGATCAGCCCCCAAAATTCACTGGGCCGGATATGAAGTTTCGGCCAGCGCGTCAGAGTTCCACAGGAGGCTGGAATTTCAAAAAGAGCTGACAGATTCCCTTTAAAGGGAACCTGTCACCCCCTTTGGTCGTTCTAACCCCTGTCCAACACCTTATACATGATGTATTTGGGGCTCCTGTGACCACTCTATATGCCCAGTAGGCCCCCTGCATACCTCAAAAATGAACTTTTAATATCTCCTCGCGGTATGGAAATTAGCTGAAAATGGTCTGCTCAATCTGGTCCTCTCTGGCCTGCTGGTTGAAATGCCTGCCTCCTTCCTGTGAAAAGGCCACCCCTCCTGTGTACGTCACATTGCTCTCGTGCCTGTACAGTGGCGCGGGTCTCCTTGCTCAATGCAAGTGCACCTGTGACCAAGGTTCACGAGCACAAAACTACAGCACAAAACTACATCACCAGACCCACCAGAGGTACAGAAATACATCCATATACCCCCCTTTAGTGCAGAAACACGATGTCAAAACTCTCCGTACAGAAATACATTACCAGAACCCTCATCAGTGCAGAAACACAGCATCAAAACCCTCCTCAGTACAGAAATACATCCATATAACCCCTATCAATACAGAAGCACTATGTCAAAACCAACATCAATACATCACCAGACCCACCAGAGGTACAGAAATACATAAATAGAACCTTCATCAGTAACACAATTCATCATCAGAACCACCATCAGTACTTGGTAAAACAATTGTAATGTCAGGTCAGACCCATACACATTTGTACTGCATGAACCTACAACTCCTACTACATCATTAGCAATAGTGAGGATATACTGGGAGTTGTTGTTACCAGCTGTCAATAAAAGCACACAGGAACCACAGTACTCATGAGAATTAGTCATTATCACAAGAAATCATTTACATCCAGGTACCTTATAGATGACCTTGTCTCTGATCGGGGTCGTCTTTTTCTTTTCTTCATCTTGTCCAGGCACCTTGATGACTTTTCACATCTGCAGCTCATCTCTGGAGACATCAATCTTCTCCAGTCTTCTTCAGGACATCCTGACACGATACCCTTAAAAATAGCAGAATTGTCAAAAATCTACTAAGTAAAAATATCTGCCCTACAGTGTGCCCCGGAATAAATAATTGCTCCTCCTCACTGTTCCCTGCACATAATGTGATTTACACACTGTCCCTCTCATGGCACAAGCCCTCCACACTGCCCTCTCCCTCCATACTGGGCGCCCTGGTCACACTGTCCTCTAACACTATGTCCCCTATACTGCCCACTGTTTATACTGTTCTATCTCATCAAACTCTCCATCCTCAACATACTGTCCCCACATGCTGCCCCCACTCCATACAACCCCACACTACTCACACATTTATATACACATATACACACACATACACCCACACATGTATACACAGACACACATTTATATACACATATACACACTGTACACACACACCCGCACACACACATATATACGCACTGTACACACACACATATATACACACACACACACACACACACATATATACACACACACAATTTATATAAACATATACATACTGTACACACCCACACATATATATACACACAAATATACACTGCACACACACACACACATATATACATATACTGTATACACAGACACACACATTTATATACATGTATACATACTGTACACACCTATATATACATACATATATACACAGAGACACACATTTATATATACACTGTACACACACACACACCCCACACATATATATATATATATATATATATATATATATATATATATAATAAATACACACATACACACTGTACACACACCCACACAATATATATACAGTACATATACACAATGTACACAGACATATAAACTAACACACACACATATAAACAGACACACACACACATATATACAGTACATATACACAATGTATAAACACATATAAACAGACACACACATATGTACAGTATATATACACAATGTATACACACGCATATAAACAGACACACACACACATATATACAGTACATATACACAATGTACATACACATATAAACAGACCCACACACACATATATACAGTACATATACACAATGTACACACACACATATAAACAGACACACACATATATACAGTACATATACACAATGTACATACACATATAAACAGACCCACACACACATATATACAGTACATGTACACAATGTACACACACACATATAAACAGACACACACATATATACAGTACATATACACAATGTATACACACATATAAACAGACACACACACACATATATACAGTACATATACACAATGTATACACACACATATATACAGTACATATACACAATGTACACACACATATAAACAGACACACGCACATACATATACAGTACATATACACAATGTATACACACATATAAACAGACACACACACACATATATACAGTACATATACACAATGTATACACACACATATAAACAGACACATACACATATATACAGTACATATACACAATGTACACACACATATAAACAGACACACACACACACACACATATATACAGTACATATACACAATGTATACACACACACATATAGACACACACACATATATATACACAGTACATATACACAATGTATACACACACATATAAACAGACTACACACACATATATACAGTACATATACACAATGTATACACACACATATAAACAGACACATACACATATATACAGTACATATACACAATGTACACACACATATAAACAGACACACACACATATATACAGTACATATACACAATGTATACACACACATATAAACAGACACACAAATATAAACAGACACATACACATATATACAGTACATATACACAATGTACACACACACATATAAACAGACACACATACACATATATACAGTACATATACACAATGTACACACACACATATTCACACACACACATATATACAGTACATATACACAATGTATACACACACACATATAAACAGACACATACACATATATACAGTACATATACACAATGTACACACACACATATAAACAGACACACACACATATATATACAGTACATATACACAATGTACACACACACATATAAACAGACACACACACACATATATACAGTACATATACACAATGTACACACACACATATAAACAGACACACACACATATATATACAGTACATATACACAATGTATACACACACATATAAACAGACTACACACACATATATACAGTACATATACACAATGTATACACACACATATAAACAGACACATACACATATATACAGTACATATACACAATGTACACACACATATAAACAGACACACATATATACAGTACATATACACAATGTATACACACACATATAAACAGACACACAAATATAAACAGACACATACACATATATACAGTACATATACACAATGTACACACACACATATAGACACACATACACATATATACAGTACATATACACAATGTACACACACACATATTCACACACACACATATATACAGTACATATACACAATGTATACACACACACATATAAACAGACACATGCACATATATACAGTACATATACACAATGTACACACACACATATAAACAGACACACACACACATATATACAGTACATATACACAATGTACACACACACATATAAACAGACACACACACATATATACAGTACATATACACAATGTACACACACACATATAAACAGACACACACACACAAACATATATACAGTACATATACACAATGTACACACACACATATAAACAGACACACACACATATATACACTACATATACACAATGTACACACACATATAAACAGACTACACAGTACCAACATTAAACTACAGTACATATACACAATGTATACACACCACATATACACACACACACTATATACAGTACATATACACAATGTATACACACACACATATAAACAGACACACACACATATATATATACAATACATATACACAATGTATACACACATATAAACAGACACACACACACATATATACACAGTACATATACACAATGTATACACACACATATAAACAGATACATACACATATATACAGTACATATACACAATGTACACACACATATAAACAGACACACACACATATATACAGTACATATACACAATGTACACACACATATAAACAGACACACACATTTTCTGATCATCATAATGGGAGACCCAGACAATGGGGTTTAGGGCACTGCCCTCCGGAGGCCACACTAGGTACTACAAGAACTGTAGACACCGCCCCCTCCGCTTATAAACCCCCACCGCAGGGAACATCCTCAGTTTTAAACTTAGTGTGCTCGGAGGTACCACACGCTTTGCTTGCACTTCATTGCATTCTCACAGCTTTCGTGATGGCGTATGAAGACAAGGTAACAGAAGGTCCCAGTCAGGGACCTCCGGCAGTCTCCCTGTTAACCTTCGGGGAACACGCAGGTCGAGGTACTGGAGGGCCTAGTGCCTGGGCACACTGTGTCTCCCGGTACGCTGCCGTGCTCCTTCCCATCCCCCCTGGGGGCTCTGGGAAGTGGGAGATAGGAGCCTTGCACAGCTCCGCTCCGTCCGAGGCCTCCCTAAATGGTGCTTACAGACCGGACTGGAGTCAGCTCTGTCCGAGGCCTCCCTAAATGGTGCTTACAGACCGGACTAGAGCCAGCCCAGTCCGAGGCCTCCCTAAATGGTGCTTACAGACCGGACTGGTGCTGAACCCCCGTCCGAGGCCTCCCATGATATGGTGCTTACAGACCGGACCGGCGCTGAGATACTCCGGTGTCTCCGGTGTGCCTGGGGGTAGTGTCTGGCACTAGTGTGTTCATGACACTCAGACCGCGCGTTGCCTTCGGGTCCGCGGTTCTGGCGGTGACCCTGTGCTGGGGTCACCCTGGCTGACCGCCCTGTGTGTCACAGGGGCTGCGGCTGTGGGCTTCAGACTTTGTCTGTGAGCCTGGGTATTTATATTTATACCTCCCGCGCTGCGGGCCCCGGCGCTTACATTATTGTAATGGCGGCCGGGAGAGATGTGGAGCGGCCCATGTGACCTGGATGGGCGTGTGTGTGTGCTTCCCGCGTGTGTTCGGCCCCGCCCTCTGCTTCTACAGCGGCGGCCATCTTTTCCCCTCACTTTCCTGCTGGGATCGTTGGAGACTGCTCTGCTGCACTCCAGGGGAGACCAGGTTTTCTTTCCTCGCGGAGGCCACACACACACCGCTCCCTTCACCACCGCTGTGCAGCGGTCGGTAAGCCACCGGTTTCCGGTGAATTTTCTCCTGTTTGATATTCCCCTACCGTGGGTATGTCCTCAGGGAAGAAAGGCGCTGCTAAGGCGGCCAGTACCACACCTGTCTGTGCTACATGCAAAGGGACACTGGTGGAGGGGTCCTGCAATAATTGCGGACGTCCAGACGCCCGGACTGTCACTGCTGAGTCAGCAGCTCTGGTGCTATACCCTGAGATTCAGGTGATCCCAGGGCCATGGGAAAAACAAAGCGAGATTAATGCTTCTCTGTTGTCCCAATTGTCCTCCATGTCGCAATCCCTGGAGGCACTAACAAGGAGACTGGATGCTCCAGCTACTCCTTCAAGCTACCCCCGGGTGTCTCCATCTTCCACCGTGAGACCCCTTAAGCGGGCTCGCCGTGATGATTCACCCGAGCTCCAGATCCTCTCTGAGGAGGAGCTTCACTCTGACGGTGACGAGGATGATGGGGGTTCAACCCTCGGGTCGGTGTCTGAACCAGCTGAAGGGGTGGAGGATCTGGTGTCCTCCATCAACGAGACTTTACGCCTCGGGTTACCCCCTCAGGAGACAGCCGTTCACCCGAAGGAGGTCTATCAGTGGTTACAACCTGAGGCTAGACCATGTGGTTCCTTTTTGGACCACACTAACTTTGAAAGGGTGGTTAGAGCTCCCAGGGTACACCCTGGACGGCGTTATGTCCGCAAATCCAAGGACAACCGCTTTCCCTTTCCTCAGGAGGTGCTTCAGGAGTGGTCGCAGTCCCCGAAAGTGGACGCTTCCATGACCAGGATTGCTGCACGCTCCCTTTTCTCTGCCTCTGATAGCTCCTCACTGAAGGATGCGACAGACAGACAGGTCGAACAACTCGCCAAGTCGTCTTATGAGGCTGTGGGGTCGTCATTTGCCCCGAGTTTTGCTGCGGTCTGGACTCTGCAGGCGATCACATCCTGTCTGGATGGTATTGCTGGCCTGGCAGGTTTCAACTCTGAAGTCCTGGCACTTACAGAGAGAGCAAAAGCCTATGCAGATTATGCCAGGACGGCGTCCCTGGAGACTGCCACTCGCTCAGCTGTGGCTTCGGCCAATGCGATAGCGATCCGCAGATTGTTGTGGCTACGTCTATGGGACTCAGATGCCACGTCAAAGAAGATTCTGCAGAATCTTCCTTTCTCTGGTGACAGGCTGTTTGGTGCCGAGCTGGACAAGTTGATCAAGGACTCTACGGAGTCCAAGATTCCACAGAACAGACCTAAGCCTAGGTATACTGTGAAAAGGAACCCTAAACAGTGGTCCTTTCGTCCCAGCTCACAGCCGTCAGCGTCTTCCGCTCGCGCGGACCGTGGGGCCAAAACTTCTCAGCAGTGGCGTCCCAAGAGTCGCCAGAAGAAGTCGGCAGGTACAACAGCTGCCGCTCCCAAACCCACTTCCGCATGACTCGCTCCCTCTTCCTGCCTCCCCACAGGTTGGGGGTCGCCTGTCTCAATTTCAAGACAAATGGCGACTCCACATCCAAGATCAGTGGGTTCGAGACGTAGTCTCAAGAGGATACAGGATAGAGCTGTCATCACAACCCACACACCGATTCCATCGGTCTGTTCCATCTCCAGAAAAGGCTCAGGCTTTTTATCTGGTGTTGGAGGGACTCCGCAGAGACGGAGTGGTGGTCCCAGTACCCACTGGGGAGAGGTTCAAGGGTTTTTACTCCAACCTCTTTATCGTCCCGAAGAAGGACGGCTCCTTCCGCCCGGTTCTGGACCTCAAGCTGTTCAACCGTCATGTGTTGGTTCGGAAGTTCCGCATGGAATCCCTGCGCTCCGTGATCGCGGCTGTGTCGCAGGGCGACTTCCTAGCGTCCATAGACATCCGCGACGCTTACCTTCACGTGCCCATTGCACCGTCTCATCAACGATGGTTGAGATTCGCAGTGGGGGAAGAGCACTTCCAATTCGTGGCGCTGCCTTTCGGGTTGGCCTCGGCTCCCCGGGTGTTCACGAAAGTGATGGCATCAATGATGGCCTTACTGCATGCGCAGGGACACGCCGTCATTCCTTATTTAGACGACCTGCTGGTCAGAGCGCCATCGGAACACCTGTGTCAGCGGAGCCTGCAGGCGACCATGCAGTCTCTGGAGCAGTTCGGGTGGCTTCTCAACATCCAGAAGTCCACTCTGGTTCCAACCCAGTCACTGACGTATCTGGGCATGGACTTCCACACGGACTCTGCTCTAGTGTCCCTACCACGAGCCAAACAACTGGCCATTCAGTCAGGAGTACACGATCTCCTCAGATCACCTCATTCATCCCTACGGGTATTGATGAAGCTGGTGGGACGCATGGTGGCAGCAATAGAGGCGGTGCCCTTCGCACAGTTTCGCCTCCGTCCTCTGCAACTGGAAATCCTCCAGAGGTGGGACAAGAGGACGTCCTCTCTGAATCAGCTGGTGGTCCTCTCCCAGCCGACCAGGGATGCTCTGCAGTGGTGGCTTCAGCCGAGTCACTTGTCGAAGGGACGATCCTTCCTGAAGCCATCGTGGTTAGTGGTGACCACCGACGCCAGCCTGAAGGGCTGGGGCGCGGTGTTCTTACACCACAGAGCTCAAGGTCTCTGGACACGTTCAGAGACAACGTTGCAGATCAACGTTCTGGAGCTCAGGGCGGTCTATCTGGCACTCCTGGCCTTTCGGGTGTTCCTATCCGGACAACCGATTCGGGTTCAGTCCGACAATGCGACGACTGTCGCCTATATAAATCACCAAGGAGGAACCAGGAGTGCACAGGCTCTAGCGGAAGTCCACCGCATTCTATCATGGGTGGAAGCCAACAGCTGCTTGATTTCCGCAGTCTACATCCCAGGTGTCGAGAATTGGGAGGCAGATTACCTGAGCCGACAGGGGATGGACGCCGGAGAATGGTCTCTCCATCCGGACGTCTTCCGGGACATCTGCATCAGATGGGGGACCCCGGATGTGGATCTGATGGCCTCCCGGCTGAATCATCAGGTGCCACAATACATGGCGAGATCGTGGGACCCTCAGTCTCTGGGGGCAGATGCTCTAGTTCTGAGTTGGTCAGATTTTCACCTGCCATATGTTTTCCCGCCCCTGGCACTGATGCCCAAGGTCCTGTGGAAAATCAAAACAGAATGTCACGCAGCCATTCTAGTGGCTCCGGATTGGCCAAGGAGGTCCTGGTATCCGGATCTGTGGCAACTGTCCGGCGGACACAGGTGGGCTCTTCCAGACCGCGCAGATCTTCTCGCGCAGGGCCCCTTCTTCCGCCCCAATTCCAGGGCCCTCAGATTGACTGCATGGCTCTTGAGGCCTGGCTCTTAACATCCAGGGGTTTCTCTCCTGCGGTGGTTTCCACCATGAACAGAGCTAGAAGGCCCACGTCGCGGAAGATTTACCACAGAACGTGGAAAGTCTTTTTCGCCTGGTGCTCCTCTGGGGGACATGTACCTTGGCCTTTGTCCATCCCGACCCTATTGGCTTTTTTGCAGTCAGGTTTGGAGTTGGGCCTTTCCCTCAGTTCTCTGAAGGGTCAGGTATCAGCGCTGTCGGTATTGTTCGACAGGCGCTTGGTGCTCCTCCCAAAGGTTCGTCAATTTCTCCAAGGGGTGTCTCGAGTGGTTCCGCCGTATAGGCGACCTCTGGACCCTTGGGATCTCAACTTGGTCTTGGCGGCTTTGCAGAAACCACCTTTTGAGCCATTGAGAGAAGTCTCTCTTTCTTATTTGTCACAGAAAGTGGTCTTTCTGGTGGCTATTACGTCCCTGAGACGGGTCTCTGAACTGGCGGCACTATCGTGCAAGTCACCCTTTCTGGTGGTTCACCAAGACAAGGTGGTGTTGCGCCCGCGGGCGGAATTCCTGCCAAAAGTGGTTTCCACTTTTCATTTGAACCAGGAGATTGTGCTCCCATCATTTTGTCCCGCTCCTGTTCATCAGATTGAGCGCGACCTCCACACTCTGGACCTCGTACGGGCTGTACGCATTTATGTGTCCAGAACTGCCTCCTTCCGGAGTTCGGACTCCTTGTTCGTACTGACGGCAGGTCGCTGTAAGGGGTCAGCGGCGTCAAAATCAACCTTGGCCAGATGGATCAAGGCACCCATTCAAGAGGCTTACCGGTCTTCTGGTTTGCCTCTTCCGGTAGGCTTGAAGGCACACTCGACAAGAGCTGTCGGTGCCTCCTGGGCCTTGCGACATCGCGCCTCTGCTCTGCAGGTGTGTCAGGTGGCCACTTGGTCTAGCCTGCACACCTTCTCTAAGCACTATATGGTGCATGCCCATGCCTCTGCGGATGCAAGTTTGGGCAGGCGGGTCCTCCAGGCGGCGGTTGCCCACCTTTGACGGGGACCGCGTATGCAAACGTCTTTTGAGGAACTTTTTCCCGCCCTGGGGTATTGCTTTAGGACATCCCCATTGTCTGGGTCTCCCATTATGATGATCAGAAAAAAGAGAATTTTGTTTACGTACCGTAAATTCTTTTTTCTTGAATCATCAATGGGAGACCCAGCACCCACCCAGTGTTCCGTTGTATGTTACGGTTGATCTGTCCCCTGTTGGGGCAGTTTATCCGGGTTGTTGAACCGTATGTTCACGGTGTCTTCCCGAGGTTTCGGGTGTGGTTTTCTGTTGTCTCCTCGCAGCTTATGGACCAAACTGAGGATGTTCCCTGCGGTGGGGGTTTATAAGCGGAGGGGGCGGTGTCTACAGTTCTTGTAGTACCTAGTGTGGCCTCCGGAGGGCAGTGCCCTAAACCCCATTGTCTGGGTCTCCCATTGATGATTCAAGAAAAAAGAATTTACGGTACGTAAACAAAATTCTCTTTATCTACAGTACATATACACAATGTATACACACACACATATAAACAGACACACACACATATATATACAGTACATATACACAATGTATACACACACATATAAACAGACACACACACACATATATACAGTACATATACACAATGTACACACACATATAAACAGACACACACACACACATATATACAGTACATATACACATTGTACACACACATATAAACAGACACACACACTTATATACAGTACATATACACAATGTACACACACATATAAACACACATATATACAGTATATATACACAATGTACACACACATATAAACAGACACACACATATATGTACTGTATATATACACAATGTACACACACACATATAAACAGACACACACACACATATATACAGTACATATACACAATGTATACACACACATATAAACAGACACACACACATATATATACAGTACATATACACATTGTACACACACATATAAACAGGCATACATATATACAGTACATATACACATTGTACACACACATATAAACAGACACACACACACACACACACACATATATACAGTGCATATACACATTGTACACACACACATATAAACAGACACACACACACACATATATACAGTACATATACACAATGTATACACATATAAAGACACACACACACACATATATACAGTACATATACACAATGTACACACACACATATAGACACACACACACACACACATATATATATACAGTACATATACACAATGTATACACATATAAAGACACACACACACACACACACATATATACAGTACATATACACAATGTACACACACACACATATAAACAGACACACACACACATATATACAGTACATATACACAATGTATACACACATATATAAACAGACACACACACATATATATACAGTACATATACACAATGTACACACACACATATAAACAGACACACACACACACACACATATATACATATGCACACTCATATACATATACACATATATATATATACATGCACACACATATATACATATGCACACTCATATACATATACACATATAGACATATAAGCACAGACTTACACATATGCACACGTACACACATATTAGCAGGGTATTGTTCTTCACCAGTGATGATCCTCTGAGTCTGGAGGGAAGGAAAGTGCAGGGCAGCTGTGTGACATCACAGGAGACCGCGGGATTGTCTCTGCAGTGTGATGTGGCTGGGCACATGTAATGCCAGCCAGAGCAGCCCATCCCCCACCTCCCCCAGCACTCTAGACCCCCCCTCTCCTCCCTTTGCACAGAAAGCAGATAAGCAATGCTCTGCAGGCTGGGGTCTGTACAGCATCACATACTAATTAGCCATGTGGTGGCTTTCCTGCTCCCTTCTGGGGGGGGCACCTGCCCCACGCTGGGTACGCCCATGCAGATAAGTGCTTTGGCACAAGCAACACCCAACACCTTCCACCCTAGACCTGCAGGGGGAGCTCTGGTGGCTGCCCCTGAGCCAGCTTCCCTATAAGGTCTGAGGGGGCGGAGTCAGGTCAGTCAGTGAGAAGTCAGTCACCAGAGGGTGAGGAGAAAGTTCTAGAGAGAAGCAGCAAAGGGACTGCAGGTGTGAATCTCCCCAGGGAAAGGGACGAGGGCCAGTGAGATATAGGGGAAAGAAGAAAGGAACAAAAACTATTATTCCTTTAGTCACCAGGACACCGGAGTCCGTATTTACTATTCATTTATTGAAGCAAAGAAGAACCCGGACAGATCAGGAGGATCTATTCCCCTGAGGTAAACTGAAACTGAATTGCCAGACCTGACCCAGTATAGGCCCAGGGGTCCCTGAGGAGAATAGGAAACCCATAAGAAGGTCCTCATTGTGGGTTATGGACTAGATAAAACAAAGGAGCAGCAGATTCAGCTAGAGGCAGAACTACCTGGAGAATCGCAGATAAAGGAGCCTCACACATTTCTAAAGCAAATATCCTGACCTGCACCTAAAACCTGGTTACCTTCTCGTACTGTACCTGTTACCGGTCATTAGTATGTGTGTGAATGCTTCATCATTGCTGTCTACAGCGTCACAAAGGTGAGGACTACTACTCCCCTCATCTGTAATACCTAAGCTGCATCACATCACCTCAGTGGCTAACCCCATTACCAGGTACCACAGGTGGTGTCACGTTAAACAATTTCCCCCTCATTATCACCCCCACCCCCTGCCATTGAGGGTCCAGGGCACGGAACCAGGAATCGACCACCAGTTATCCCCAATAGAAGTGGCAGCATGTCCCGGTATCCGAGTACCCCCTTCCCTGTAGACCGACTCACTTGCATTTGGCAGGGGAGAAGCCCACAGCAGTATCAGCTGCAGACTGAGGAACAGAGGTGCCTGCACCATGCAGGTTCCAGCTTAGGGAATTGGAAAACAAGGCCTCCCTGCAGTAGGCGGCGAGGGACAGGCATAGGCCCTTGACAGTGCCTGACAACCCCCCCTCCTCTCTGGTGCTGGTGGCTGGGATACCTCCTGGCATGCACTGGAAGAGTGAGCGGCCTCCTGCTGTTGGCAGGGGGGCAGGGAAGACAAGGGTGTGTGGATGTGCCCAGAGCTTACGGTGGTATCGTGCCCTGGAGGTCCTTGGGGTACAATTGATGGCCGACAGCTGAGGTGATATGGCCACTTGTGTACACAGTGCAGTGACTGAGCAGAATCGCCAATGGGGACTGTTTGTTCCTCCGAAAGTCCTCCCTGGCGTCACAAGGGGCTCAAGGTGCAGTGGAGTCTTGGGGAGCGCCTACAGAAAGATTCCGCTGCGCTGATCCGAGAACTTCTTCGATGCAGCTTGGTAAGGAGATGGCAAATTCTTTAATTTTTCCAAGATGTAGCGGTATTGAGGTTTTGGTACTAGGGGACTTTGTCAGCAAGTGTATTAGGGGTTCCAAGGGGGGTTCAGGATTTATTGGGAGGTTGGTTAGTTGAAGTGTTACAAGGTGTGTGGTCAAATAAGTGGTGAACAGTGCTGGGCACATTTGTTTTATGATTTGGGGTGGCCCGCTGCATACTTGGGGGGGCGACTGTTAAGTTGCAGAATTAGAAATTGGTCAAAGTTTCCTCCATTCAAACTGGCTTCCGGCGGCATCCTCTTCAGTTGGGAGGTGTGGGCTATTTAGGTCAATTGAGGTGGCAGCGAATTAAAGGGAACCTGTCAGGTCATTCTTCCCCCCTCTGCCATTATTACCTGTACCTGCATCTTCCTAGCTGATCAATAACCATCCTTGTCTGCTTTAAAAGTGCACTATAAAGATTGAGAAAAATCTATAATATAAAAGCCGAAGGCCACTTCCGGAAAACCCGAAGGGTACTTCCGTGATGGCCTTAGGCCTGGGCTGGTGACGTCAGCCAGTGCAGAGTAGCCGGGCGTCCTCTGCCCACACTCACTGCTACCCACTGAGCCACCGCACTCACTGCCACCCACTGAGCCACAGCACTCACTGCTACCCACTGAGCCACCGCACTCACTGCTACCCACTGAGCCGCCGCACTCACTGCTACCCACTGAGCCGCCGCACTCACTGCTACCAACTGAGCCGCCGCACTCACTGCTACCCACTGCGCCACCGCACTCACTGCTAACCACTGCCCCACCGCTCACACTGCTAACCACTGCGCCACCGTACTCACTGCTAACCACTGCGCCACCCCACTCACTGCTACGCACTCACTGCTAACCACTGAGCCACCGTATACTCTCCTACCCACTGAGCCACCGCACTCACTGCTAACCACTGAGCCACCGTATACTCTCCTACCCACTGAGCCACCGCACTCACTGCTACCCATTGAGCCACCGCACTCACTGCTAACCACTGAGCCATCGTATACTCTCCTACCCACTGAGCCACCGCACTCACTGCTACCCACTGAGCCACCGCACTCACTGCTACCCACTGAGCCACCGTATACTCTGCTAACCACTGAGCCACCGTATACTCTGCTACCCACTGAGCCGCCGCACTCACTGCTACCCACTGAGCCGCCGCACTCACTGCTACCCACTGAGCCACCACACTCACTGCTACCCACTGAGCCACCGCACTCACTGCTACCCACTGAGCCACCGCACTCACTGCTACCCACTGAGCCACCGCTCTCACTGCTACCCACTGAGCCACCGCACTCACTGCTAACCACTGAGCTACCGCACTCACTGCTAACCACTGAGCCACCACACTCACTGCTAACCACTCAGCCACCGTATACTCTGCTAACCACTGAGCCACCGTATACTCTCCTACCAACTGAGCCACCGCACTCACTGCTACCCACTGAGCCACCGCACTCACTGCTACCCACTGAGCCACCGCACTCACTGCTACCCACTGAGCCACCGCACTCACTGCTACCCACTGAGCCGCCGCACTCACTGCTACCCACTGAGACGCCGCACTCACTGCTACCCACTGAGCCGCCGCACTCACTGCTACCCACTGAGCCGCCGCACTCACTGCTACCCACTGAGCCGCCGCACTCACTGCTACCCACTGAGCCGCCGCACTCACTGCTACCCACTGAGCCGCCGCACTCACTGCTACCCACTGAGCCGCCGCACTCACTGCTACCCACTGAGCCGCCGCACTCACTGCTACCCACTGAGCCGCCGCACTCACTGCTACCCACTGAGCCGCCGCACTCACTGCTACCCACTGCGCCGCCGCACTCACTGCTAACCACCGCGCCGCCGCTCTCACTGCTAACCACCGCACCGCCGCTCTCACTGCTAACCACCGCGCAACCGCACTCACTGCTAACCACTGCGCCACCCCACTCACTGCTACCCACTCAGCCACCGCACTCACTGCTAACCACTGAGCCACCGTATACTCTGCTACCCACTGAGCCACCTGTATACACACAATTAATTTCACCGCACTCCCCTAACTATTAGTAAATAAACTATATATGCATTCTAGACTACCCGATTCTTTAGAATCGGGCCGCCATCTAGTGACATATACTTACATACAGTCTCCATTCAGAGACTTGAAAGGCAGGCTCCGGGGCTCCATTCTCCCCTCCTCGCTTGCTCTCCGCAAAATGCAACACATGTCTCGGCCTACCAAGCAAAATACCTTAGGAGACATCTACCTCTAAAATATAGACAGCATAGAATGCTGGAGAACTGTGGGTATAAATAGCCCCACCCAGGATGTGAAGGGACAAAGACAAAATGGGAATGTGAGAATACCTTAGTAGCGGTAAAGCAAGGTAAGAAGAGCAATTAATATAAGAAACATCATGATGTGTACAAAGGCAAACCAGACTGTGGCTCATTATAATAGGAAACCGACCACAGATCAAGAAGACACCAAATTGAGTCCCGAGACCAAGGCATGACAAATATTCTTCTGAAAATCTTCCAAGGTAAATAGTTAATACCTAAATTAGGATTCACAGAAGTATGCAACCAATACATGAAGATTTAAGATTAGTATCTTCTGAAGTAGTTTGTGATAACCGAAGAAAGGGTTCAAGCTTTCCCTAGTGAAGGATCTGAATCAGATCACAAGGGGAGCAGGAATGACTATGGATGGATTGATGAATTTGACGTAAATTACGGTAAGTGAATTATGGATCGTACCATGATAGTTTCCAACCCAGTAAGGAATTAAGAATATACTGTATGTAGGATTGGGCTGGATGTGACTAGTGATTAGTCTGATGGAAATGAATGTGCTAATTGGGAAATATTGGGATGTTTCCTATGAAGTGATGAAAAAAAGTTTAATATTTTTAATGTAATTTTTTTTTAATCTTTAAGTACAATGGGCAAAATTCTACGAGCTTCTGTCCTTGTCTATGAGGGATGTATAATACCTGCATACATGCTTGCTTCCTTTTGATAATCATTGATTAAAACTTTCAAGTCTGTGTGAGATGAAGTTTCCTGACATGTATAGATATAATGATACACTGTTTCTATGCTTGGCTTAAAGGGAACCTGTTACTAGGTTGTTCCCATATAAACTGCGGCCACTACTTGTAAGATTACATATATTCTAGATTGTATATAAATCCTCAATCCACTCTGCGTATCATAAAAATGACCTTTTATTATACACACCTAAGTGGTGGTCTAGTCTGCTGGGTGTCACTGGTCTGGATCTGATGCCTCATTTTTTCTTACGATCGCCACCTCTTTCTCTGCTTCGAGTTGATGATGCATCCTACGTCTTCCACATGGTTTCCTCCATCTATACATTTGCCCTTTCTCTCTGTCCTGCCGAGGGAATATAAAAGTAATATAATGCTCATGCGTGGGTGCTCCTTCACCTCTCCCAATCGCTGCACATTACAGTACTTTGCTCTGTCATCAGCAGAGCAAGAAAAAATACATGATCACAGGAGCGTGATGGAGAAGACTGTGTGGTTGACATAGGATGCTTCATCCACATAAAGCAAAGAAGGAGGACGGTGGTCAAAAGGAGGCGCCGTATCAAGATCAACAACACCCATAGAACCGGACCGCTCATAGGTGAGTATATTAAAATCTCTTTTTTATGTTATATACTGTAAATCGGCTTGGGAATGTATACACAGAATTCTGGAGTGTGTATATAAGGATTTACTGGTGGCCATGCTTTAAAGGGATCCTGTCACCCCCAAAACACCTGTAAACCTATTAAAACCTGTCCCTAGAGCATATTAACACTATCCCTACACTCTTTTTACCTCCTAAATGCAGTAAGTGACATTGAATAAAAACGTTTTATAAGTACCTGATTAGTGATGATAATGAGTGACTATCTATTCATAGTCACTCATCAAGGCAGCCCCTCTGCTTCATATCACGCCTATTCAGGCGTGATCGTCAGCCTAGATTCAAATTGCCGCCTCCCTGCGCGCCTCCCATCTCTCCCATAGCGTCCGACGCTGCAGTGTGGCTGGTGACGCGATCCGCGTCATTCCCGGCGCCTGGTGACGTATTTAGACCGGCGCCGCGCTGTTAGCTTCAAAATGCGCACTGCGCATGCCCAATGCGCAGTGCGCATTTTGAAGCTAACAGCGCGGCGCCGGTCTAAATACGTCACCAGGCGCCGGGAATGACGCGGATCGCGTCACCAGCCACACTGCAGCGTCGGACGAGACAGGGCACGGCAGGGAGGCGGCAATTTGAATCTAGGCTGACGATCACGCCTGAATAGGCGTGATATGAAGCAGAGGGGCAGTCTTGATGAGTGACTATGAATAGATAGTCACTCATTATCATCACTAATCAGGTACTTATAAAACGTTTTTATTCAATGTCACTTACTGCATTTAGGAGGTAAAAAGAGTGTAGGGATAGTGTTAATATGCTCTAGGGACAGGTTTTAATAGGTTTACAGGTGTTTTGGGGGTGACAGGATCCCTTTAAATGGGAAAAACCCAGTCACATGCTCCATATAAAGTTTATGTAATGTCTCTGTGTTGTAATTTATTACACCAGGGATCTCAAACTCCAGTCCACAAGGGCCACAAACAGGTCATGCTTTCAAGATTTCTTTAGCATTGCACAGGCATTGAAATCATCACGTGTGCAATGCTATGGAAATCTTGAAAACATGACCTGTTTGTGGCCCTTGTGGACTGGAGTTTGAGATCCCTGGATTAAGTATTCATTGTTATTCTCAAAATAATGATGTCTTAACTCAAATAATTACAACAGAAAATATCTAAAGTTCATCTATGTATTGCAGATAGTTAATGGAGCCGAATCGGAAGGTTTTACACTACGAGTTCCCAGGGTGAGGCCAGAAGTGATGGTGATTAGAGAGGGGTGAGTTACTTTGTACAGAGAACGGGGAAGATACAAGTTGTAGCAGGAAGAAAATCACGAAAACATTTCATTATAGTCAGCAGTGAGAATAGTGTAAGAGTGTATGGAATGTGTGAAGTTACAGCTACTATGAACTCGTGTTAACGCCTTCACCCCAGGCCATATTATATGAGAGCAATAACTCAATATTTCCAAGAGACTTTTTTTTCATCACTCTTTGTACATCATGTTAGTGGTAAACTTCAGTTGATATCATTTGTGCTTATTTGTGAAAATAATAAAATGTTAACAACAAATAAAAAATATATACCGTATATATTTTCGCACAAAATAGCTAATAAATAACATTTACCACATGTCTACTTTACATCAGCACAGTTTAAAAGATATTTTTGGGGTGAGTTAAATAGGTGGGGTACTTTCACATCTGCGTTTCGCTCAGGTGAGCTTCAACAAGTCCACTCATGAGCTCACCTGAGTGAAACGCACATAGTCCCTGGACTCATCCCATATTCACCACCTCGCCGGCATGTCACTCATGTGCAGCTTGAAATAAATAAATCCTGATGTAACAGAATGGTGAGTGCTGCCTACTATTATTTCTAATGAACTTTGGGACTTTGCAAACAAAGGCGCGGCACCACGATTCAGTATCAGGACAGGTCCTATGTTGTCTCCATAGCCAGCTGTGGCTTAACCAGAGCTCCACAGTCATAGGAATTGGTGCGGGCCATTCTTATAATCCACTTTTACATCTGTGTTTTTTTCAAATCTGGCAGAATTTCAACTTTTTTTTTGCAAAAAACGGATATGTCACACTTGCGGCAAGATCGTGTTTTGTCCAATGCATTTTGCATTGTAGTTCTGGACATTTGCGGACACTTGCATTTTCATCCAGATCTGACAAATTCGGATAAAAAATTAAGTGCTGCACCTGTTCAGAACTCCAATACAAAATGCATTAGCCGGAACGCTATCTTGCGGCAAGAGTGACACATACGATTTTTGCAAAAAAAACCAAAATTCTGCCAGATTTGAAAAATGCAGATCAGACAAACCTGAAGTTCAAATGTTCAGGTTTGCCTGATCTGCCGTAACTGAAAACAAGTTCCTTTAGACTACATTCACACAGAGGGTTTTTGCTGTGTTTTGTGAGGATCCATTAATCATGCAGAAACTGCACCAAAAACAGATCTTCACAAAGCGCAGCCTTCTGTGTGTGAATGCTGCTGTGCTTTTAGTCGCCTTCCTGTGCTCCCCTGGTGATCTCCAGAGACGTTTACTCATCCTGTGAAGCCACGGTGATTGGTGTCTCTAGGACCCCGTGCATGTGACCAAGTGATGTCACTCAGTCGCATGGTGCAGTGCCTGGTCCTTCAGTTGATCCTGTGACCTCTCGTCATGAGCACATCACCAGAGATCACCACGGAGTGCAAATAATTGACATGCTCATCCTTGTTACGGATCTGTTATTGAGCCCAAGAATGGATCCTTAAAAAGCACAGTGTGTGAATGCAGAATTGTGAAATGCATTGACTTGGCTGGGACTGTGTGGATGTAGCCTTAGAATGGGTTTAAAGTTTATCAGTAGTGATGAGTGAGTATGCTCGGTGCTACTCGTTACTCGCCCGAGCATCTCAATACTCGGGGTGCTCGGCGAGTACCGCCAAGATACTCGGACTCTTCACTAATCATTATTGATCTGACACAAATACACAGCTCCCTTCAGTGCACACAGTGAGCTGGCACCTCACAGAGAGCAGATTGATTGTTAGGATCCCTCTGGGGGGTACAGCAAGGTGTTGTATACTGCGACAATTTAAAAAAGCCCCCCCTCCCGCCCTTTCCCAGAAAAACTCATTTTATAGCCGGATGTCTGTGGGTGGAGCCTATCACTCATTGACTTACATTGGGCTCGGTGCTCAGGTCGAGCACTCGAGCATCTCGATATGCTCGACCCGAGCATCGAGCACCCGAGCATTTTACTGCTCACTCATCACTTTTTATCACTAATTTCCTATTTTTGCAACAAAATTTAGAAAAACAATTTTTTTAGTAGCCTTATCACATGAAGTGACTCTGAGGGGCCTATATCACAAAAAATACCTAAAAGTGACACCATTCCAAAACCTGCACCCATCAGACTACTCAAAAACTAATTCAAGAAGAGTATTTACTATTTAGGAGCTTCACAGGAACAAAAGCAATGTGGAAGAAAAAAGTTTAAATGTTTTTCTCCCACAAAGATATTGGTTTGGGTCAAAATCTATATTTTTTTTCAAGGGTAACAGGGTAAAATGTGATGTATAATTTGTTTTGTAATTTCTTCTGAGAGCGCTGATACCTTGTATGTGGTGGAAAACCACTGTTTGGGTGCACAGCAGGGCTTAGAGTGGAAGGATCAACATTTTAATTTTAGTTCTCAATACTGGCCTCATTAGATAGTTGGTGCCATGTCACCTTTGCACAGCACCTGATGTGCCTAAACAGTGGAAACCCCCCAAGTGACCTAACCATGGAGCCTACACTGATTTAATTTATTTAGATGTAAAGTGAGCACCTTAAACTCCCAGGTGCTTCACAGAATTTTTTAATTTTGAGTTGACAAAATGAAAAAATAAATCGTTACCACACCCTATGTTGATTTGACCCCCAATTTTTTTTAATTTTCGCAAGTTTAACATTAGAAAATGGACCATACAGTTTGTTGTTCAAAATCTCCTGAGCACAAACATAGTCCATATGTGATGAAAAACTACTTTTGTGGATCACAGCGGGGTTCAGAAGGGAAGGAGCGCTATTTAAGTTTTGGAGAGCCATTTTGGCTGGAATAGATTGCAGACACCGTGTAACATTTGTTGATTCACTGACATAAAAACAGCAGAAACCCCTCACAAGTCAACAAATTCTGGAAACTACATCTCTGAATGAAATCACCTAGGGGTTCAGTGAGGATATTAATACCAAAGATGTGCCACAAAATCTTATACTTTTGGGTGGTGATGAAAAGATAACTGCATTTTTAACATTAAAATGTTTTTTTAGCCCCAAATATGATCTATCTGGCTGCTATGAAGCCAACTTAAGAGGTGATGATGGAGCCTCCTTCCAAGTGAATCAAAATGAGGAGAGTAGAGGCCACTTATTTGTGCCATTACACATTATTGTTGAGTGTTTACTCTCTCTGTGTGGACAATCCTGCTGGGCAAGATGGGACCATGGCTCCTAATGCTTGTTCATTGCTTTAAGGCAAGAAAAAAAGAAAAATTCATGCTGTGTGATGGATGTTCCTTAACCCACCAAGGTCAAATATATGCTAATTACTACTTGAAAAACTGGAGAAGCTGTACTTTTTTTTTTACTTGTACCTGTTGTGCATTTCTCTGCTTGATTCGAGGCAGTAAAGTCAAAGTGTCCTACCCTCTCAAGCATGGACTGTGTACCTTGAATGGACTGTTGTTCTATAGTAAGGACTGTATTAATGACAGTATTTACATTGTTTCAGGGTCCTTACCAAGAAGGCATAGACCAATTCAAAACGCTGATTTTAGAATAAAGGACTTAAGGTACCGTCACATGTGGAGATATCGCAGGGAGATTTGCTAAGCAATCTCCGAATGCAGCGATATTGCTACCACATCGCCTATGCGTTGCAGCATGTGACAGGGCGATATTACGGTGAGAAATCGCCGGTGGTGCGTCACCTGATCTGCTGGAATTTTAGACCATTCTTCTTTGGCAAACTGCTCCAGGTCCCTGATATTTGAAGGGTGCCTTCTCCAAACTGCCATTTTTAGATCTCTCCACAGGTGTTCTATGGGATTCAGGTCTGGACTCCTTGCTGGCCACCTTAGAAGTCTCCAGTGCTTTCTCTCAAACCATTTTCTAGAGCTTTTTGAAGTGTGTTTTGGGTCATTGTCCTGCTGGAAGACCCATGACCTCTGAGGGAGACCCAGCTTTCTCACACTGGGCCCTACATTATGCTGCAAAATTTGTTGGTAGTCTTCAGACTTCATAATGCCATGCACACGGTCAAGCAGTCCAGTGCCAGAGGCAGCAAAGCAGTCCCAAACCATCAGGGAACCTCCATCATGTTTGACTGTAGGGACCGTGTTCTTTTCTTTGAATGCCTCTTTTTTTCTCCTGTAAACTCTATGTTGATGCCTTTGCCAAAAAGCTCTACTTTTGTCTCATCTGACCAGAGAACATTCTTCCAAAACGTTTTATTCTTTCTCAGGTAAGTTTTGGCAAACTCCAGCCTGGCTTTTTTATGTCTCGGGGTAAGAAGTGGGGTCTTCCTGGGTCTCCTACCATACAGTCCATTTTCATTCAGACACCGACGGATAGTACGGGTTGACACTGTTGTATCCTCGGACTGCAGGGCAGCTTGAACTTGTTTGGATGTCAGTCGAGCTTCTTCACCCACCATCCGCACAATCTTGCGTTGAAATCTCTTGACAATTTTTCTTTTCCGTCCACATCTAGGGAGGTTAGCCACAGTGCCATGGGCTTTAAACTTCTTGATGACCCTGTGCACGGTAGACACAGGAACATTCAGGTTTTTGGAGATGGACTAGTAGCCTTGAGATTGCTCATGCTTCCTCACAATTTGGTTTCTCAAGTCCTCAGGCAGTTCTTTGATCTTCTTTCTTTTCTCTATGCTCAATGTGGTACACACAAGGACACAGGACAGAGGTTGAGTCAACTTTAATCCATGTCAACTGGCTGCAAGTGTGATTTAGTTATTGCCAACACCTGTTAGGTGCCACAGGTAAGTTACAGGTGCTGTTAATTACACAAATTAGAGAAGCATCACATGATTTTTCTAACAGTGCCAATACTTTTGTCCACCCCCTTTTTTATGTTTGGTGGAATTATATCCAATTTGGCTTTAGGACAATTCTTTTTGTGTTTTTTCATTGAAGACAAATTAAATGAAGATAATAATACCAAAGAATTTGTGATTGCAATCATTTTCAGGAAGAAACCGAGTATTATCTGACAGAATTGCAGGGGTGTCAATACTTTTGGCCACAACTGTATATCCAACACCTATTAGGATTATATCCATCAATGAACATTAATAAGAACATATCTCTTTAAGAATATTCTAAGCAAAACTTCCCCTTTAAGAAACATGCCTGAGCTCAGACACCTGGATTCAGGAGCGCCCAGAACAAGGTGTCATGTTCTATCATGAGGAGAGGAGGTAACATCAATACAGAAGGGAAGGAATGCAGTATATCCATTGAAGGGGGTCACACTGTGCAGAATAGGAGACTCTGCAGAGGATTCGGAGCACGGTGTGTTATATTCACACATTTCCCGGTTTTCCCCCTTTATGGTCAGTGCGCTGCTCTGTATATAACAGCATTTTGTTTCACTTTCTTCTTCAGAGTCAGAAAGATGGAGTAAGAGGATCTTATAATAGGAGAAAGAGGAAAAGGTGATAATTATCCAGGTAAAGATCCGCTGGAGATCTCCCCTCCGCCGTCACTGTGGTCAGAGGTGACTGAATCCATTAATCCTGGGATCTGATCATAAAAGATTCTACACCAGAAAATATTTCCAAATCCAGATCCCGAATGCAATATGAGATTATAGTAAACTGGAGGATTTACAGTCACATTGATGTCTCTGAACAGTGAACATTTCTTCTTTCACCAGCTTATTGCTCTAGAAAGAAATATACCAAAGGCTAGGGTCACACTTGGCTGTGTTTTTTAAGGTTGTTCTTGGCAGCCTGTGTTTTTGGGCTGCGTTTTTGCAGTTAGGTCAGGAGCAGCCTTCAAATTTGCAAGCAAAATCGCATGCGACGTTTTTTGATGCTGAGCCAAAATTGCATCCAAAACACGCATGGCACTCTAGACATGCGTTTTGGCAATTGGTGCATGCGTTTTTTACATAGGGCCCTACGGATGCATTTTTGCATGCGTTTTTCACAAAAGACAAATGTCAAAAACACGTGGGAAACACACATCCACCATGCAAGTGTGACCCTAGCCAAACACTGAAATTTCAAAATCCAAAAGAAAAAGTCACAAAATTATCCAAATTACAGGAAGGAGAAGTTACTGGTCTGCAAATAACGAAAAACGTTTCAGGGCTCTCTGGTCTCTTCCTCAGGACAAATCAATGTCATATTGCCATGTTTCTGGGAGCCCTGAAACGTGTTGACTAATAAATAAATATTATATTCAACCTTTAATGTCTCGTGGAATACGGCAGCGCGGTGTTTAAGGCTGGCTTCACACCACGGCAAGGTCCGATCCGGGGCTGTAAAGTGTGAACCTGATAGCCCCGGACCGGATCAGCACACAGAACCGGAGGGCACATATGCCCTCCAGTCCGGTGTGCAGCCGGACGCAGCTGCAGCTGCTGATGATTCAGGCTCGCGGGGAGCTAGCCGTGGTCCTGAAATAAGAGCAGCGTGCAGCCGTAGGTGTCCGGTTCCCGGATCCTCCCGGATCGGGGCAATCCGGCCCCATAGGCTCCCATGTTAGGGAGCGCTGGATTGCCTCGGATCCGGGATACGGCAATTTGGGGAGATTTTTCTCCCCGCACACGAAAACATTGCAAGCAACGCTTTTGTGTCCGGTGAGAAAAATCCGAATTCTTCAGGAGAGATGGAAACCGGATGGCAGATAGCTGCCATCCGGCCCCATAGGATACTATGGGGCCAAAATCTGGTCCTTGCCGTGGTGTGAAGCCAGCCTAACCCTTCATCCTCCGTACTTTAATTTTCTGAGATAATGACCTTTGGGTCATTTTCATTAATCATCAACATTAACAGAAATAAACACATGAAATAGATCCCTCTGTGTGTAATGACTATATAATATATGTGTGTGTCACGTTATGGATTGAATTACTGATATAAAGTAACTTTTTGAAGATATTCTAATTCATGGAGATGCAGCTGTATATACTGAATATATTTGACCTATACTAATGTTTATGTAAAAAAGATAAACCTGCGTTTTTTGTCAATGCCATAAAGTTTATGCTGATACATAATCCGTCAAGGCTTGATATTGGCACAGACAGTGCTACCTGCTGTCCTCTACTGGATAAATCTACCTATAAAGAATTATGAGAACAGTTCTAACACTATCGATCACCAAGACTATATAGATTATATTGCAGGTTCCAGAAAGAGGCAGCTACACTATAAGACAATGTCCAACTGTTTAACAAGAGTTGAAACATGATAAATGCCAAGAAAGAAACTGCTCTACAGCGAGCCTGTATCTGGGTGTTATACCTCAGTGTACAGCAAAGTCTGTGTGAAGTCAGTTCTCTTGCAGCATAGTTTATTATTATTATTATTATTATTATTATTATTATTATTTTTTCTGGTCGTCATAATGGGAGACCCAGACAATGGGGTTTAGGGCTCTGCCCTCCGGAGGTCACACTAGGTACTACAAGTTTGTAGACACCGCCTCCTCCGCTTATAAACCCCCACCGTAGGAGACATCCTCAGTTTTAAACTTAGTGTGCTCGGAGGATCACGCTTTGCTTGCACTTCACTGCATTCTCACAGCTTACGTGATGGCGTATGAAGACAAGGTAAAATGGTCCCGCTCGGGACCCCCGACAGCCTCCCCGCTCACCCTCTGCGGAACACGCTGGTGGAGGTACCGGAGGGTTTTTAGCCTGGACACTTCAGTGTTCTCCCGGTACGCTGTCGCGCTCCTTCCTTTCCATCCCTCCATGGAGGCTCTGGTAAGGGGGAGCCTGGAGCCTTGCACAGCTCCGCTCCGTCCGAGGCCTCCCTAAATGGTGCTTACAGACCGGACGGAGCCAGCCCAGTCCGAGGCCTCCCTAAATGGTGCTTACACTCCGGACTGGTGCTGTACCCCCGTCCGAGGCCTCCCTAAAGGTGCTTACAGACCGGACCGGCACTGAGGCACCTGGTGTGTCTCCTGTGTGCCTGGGGGTAGTGTCTGTCACTGTGGTGTCATGACACTCAGACCGCGCGGTTACCCTCGGGTCCGCGGTTCTGGCGGTGACCCTGTGCTGGGGTCACCCTGGCTGACCGCCCTGTGTATCACAGGGGCTGAGGCTGTAGACTGCGGGTGTTTTTATGTGTACAGGCAGTCTGAGAGTGTGTGTGGTGATATTCACACTCTTTTCCCGCGCTGCGGGCTCCGGCACCTCCATTGCTGAGGCAGTCTGGAGAAGGAGGAGGCAGCCCTTATGGTGACATCACCGCTGGGCGTGTTGTGTGTTCTTCCCGCGTGTTCCTGGCTCCGCCCACATCTTCACTGTCGGCGGCCATCTTCTCCCTCACTTCCCGGCTGGGATCTGGCTGCAGCGCGTGTCTGCACTTGCAAGGGAGACCGGAACTCGCGGAGGTCACACACACACACCGCTTCCTCCTACCGCTTTACTGCGGTCGGTAAGCCACCGGGATTCCCGGTTTGTTTGTCAACTTTGGCTTATATTCCCCTCACTGTGGAGATGTCCTCAGTTGGGAAGCATGCTGCTAAGGCGGCGGTGGTCTCCATTGCCTGTGTTACATGCAACGGGACACTGGTGGAGGGGTCCTGCAATAACTGCGGACGCCCAGAGGCCCGGTCTGCTACTACTGAGTCTGCAAATCCGGGATTATACCCTGAGGTTCAGGTGGTCCCAGGGCCATGGGAAACGCAGAATAAGATCAATGAATCTCTGCTGTCCCAGATGTCCTCCATGTCGCAAACCCTGGAGGCACTGCATAGGAGACTGGAGAACCCAGCTACTCCTCCTAGTTACCCCCGGGTGTCTCTTACTTCTGCTGTAAGACCCCCTAAGCGAGCCCGTGAGGCTTCTCCTGAGCTCCAGACTCTCTCTGAGGAGGAGCGTTCCTCTGATGGTGAGGAAGATGATGGGGGTTCTACTCTTGGGTCTATGTCTGAATCTCCAGATGGGGTGGAGGATCTGGTGTCCTCCATCAATGAGACATTGCGTCTTGTCACTCCTCCTGAGGAGGTGACTGTACACCCCAAGGAGATATACCAATGGCTGCGGCCAGAGGCTAGACCAAGTGGCTCCTTCATGGACCACACTAATTTCGGAAGGGTGATTAAAGCTCCCAGGTTGCATCCTGGGCGGCGTTATGTCCGTAAAACTAAGGACAATCGCTTTCCCTTTCCCCAGGAGGCGCTCCAGGAATGGTCGCAGTCTCCCAAGGTGGATGCTTCCATGACTAGGATTGCTGCGCGCTCCTTGTTTTCTGCCTCTGATAGCTCCTCGTTGAAGGATGCTACTGATAGACAGGTCGAGCAACTCGCCAAGTCTTCCTATGAGGCTGTGGGGTCTTCGTTTGCCCCTAATTTTGCCGCGGTCTGGACCCTACAAGCGATTACTATCTGTTTGGATGGTATCACTGATCTAGCTAGGTCCAGTCCAGAGGTCCTGGCTCTCACTGAGAGAGCAAGGGCCTATGCGGACTATGCCAGGACGGCATCTTTGGAAACTGCCACTCGCTCTGCTGTGGCCTCGGCCAATGCAATTGCGATCCGCAGGCTGTTGTGGCTGCGTCTTTGGGACTCAGATGCCACATCTAAGAAGATTTTACAAAATCTTCCGTTCGCTGGTGACAGGCTTTTTGGCACCGAACTGGACAAATTGATAAAGGATTCTGCTGAGTCTAAGATCCCGCAGAATAAGCCTAAGCCACGGTACACCGTGAAAAGGAACCCTAAGCAGTGGTCCTTTCGCTCCGGTTCACAGTCATCAACGGCGTCCACTCGCTCAGACCGAGGGGGCAAGCCTGCTACTCAGTGGCGTTCCAAGAGTCGTCAGAAGAAGCCGGCGGGGGCAGCGGCTGCCACCCCCAAGCCCGCCTCGACATGACTCGCTCTCTCATCCTGCCTCCCCACAGGTGGGGGGCCGCCTGTCCCGCTTTCAGGACAAGTGGCTTCTTCACATTCAAGATCAGTGGGTTCGAGACGTAGTCTCAAGAGGTTACAGGATAGAGCTGACGTCACAACCAATACCCCGATTCCATCGGTCGGTTCCATCTCCAGAAAAGGCTCAGGCTTTTCACCTGGTGTTGGAGGGACTCCGCAGAGACGGAGTGGTGGTCCCTGTGCCCACGGAAGAGAGGTTCAGGGGTTTTTACTCCAACCTCTTTATTGTCCCAAAGAAGGACGGCTCTTTTCGCCCGGTGTTGGACCTCAAGTTGTTCAACCGTCACGTGTTGGTTCGGAAGTTCCGCATGGAATCCCTGCGCTCAGTGATCGCGGCTGTGTCACAGGGAGACTTCCTAGCGTCCATCGATATCAGGGACGCTTACCTTCACGTCCCCATTGCACCAGCTCATCAGCGCTGGTTGAGATTCGCGGTGGGGGAAGAGCACTTCCAATTTGTGGCACTGCCATTCGGGCTAGCCTCAGCACCACGGGTGTTCACAAAGGTGATGGCCTCCATGATGGCTCTCCTGCATGCGCAGGGACACGCCGTCATACCCTATTTGGACGACCTGTTGGTCAGGGCGCCATCGGAAGACCTTTGTCGGGTGAGCCTGGAGGTGACCATGAAGTCCCTGGAACGGTTCGGGTGGCTTATCAACATTCAAAAGTCGACCCTGGTTCCGACCCAGTCATTGACATATCTGGGCATGGACTTCCACACGGACTCGGCCCTGGTGTCCCTACCTCAAGCCAAGCAGCTTGCGATCCAATCAGGAGTGCAGAATGTCCTCCTGTCTCCACAGTCATCCCTACGGGTATTGATGAGACTGGTGGGTCGCATGGTAGCGGCGATAGAGGCGGTGCCGTTCGCACAGTTTCGCCTCCGTCCTCTCCAGCTGGAGATTCTTCGCAGATGGGACAAGAGGACGATCTCTCTGAATCGGCTGGTGACACTGTCACAACCAACCAGAGACTCTCTACAGTGGTGGCTCCAGCCACATCACCTGTCACGGGGCCGGTCCTTCCTAAAACCGTCATGGTTAGTGGTGACCACCGACGCCAGTCTGAAGGGCTGGGGGGCGGTGTTCTTGCACCACAGGGCTCAAGGCCTCTGGACTCAGTCGGAGTCGGCGTTGCAGATCAACGTGCTGGAGATCAAGGCGGTCTATCTGGCGCTACTGGCGTTTCAGAAATTCCTGTCAGGACAGCCCATTCGGGTACAGTCCGACAATGCGACGGCCGTCGCCTATATAAATCATCAGGGAGGGACCAGAAGTGCTCAGGCCCTCGCCGAAGTCCACCGCATTCTACTCTGGGTGGAGGAAAACGGCTGCCTGATCTCCGCAGTTCACATCCCAGGGGTCGAGAACTGGGAGGCCGACTATCTGAGCCGACAGGGGATGGACGCCGGAGAGTGGTCCCTACATCCAGACGTCTTCCGGGACATCTGCGGCAGGTGGGGCACTCCGGACGTGGATCTGATGGCCTCACGGCTGAATCATCAGGTGCCCCAATACATGGCGAGATCTTGGGATCCCCAGTCTCTGGGGGCGGACGCCCTGATCCTGAGCTGGACCAGCTTTCAGCTGCCATATGTGTTTCCGCCTCTGGCTCTGATTCCCAGGGTCCTGTGGAAGATCAGGACAGAATGCAGAGTGGCCATTCTAGTGGCTCCAGATTGGCCCAGGAGGTCTTGGTACCCGGACCTGTGGCAACTGTCAGGCGGACACAGGTGGGCTCTTCCAGAACGCGCAGATCTTCTCGCGCAAGGCCCATTCTTCCACCTCAATTCCAGGGCCCTCAGATTGACTGCATGGCTCTTGAGGCCTGGCTGCTGACATCCAGAGGTTTCTCTCCTACAGTGGTTGCCACTATGAATCGGGCAAGGAAACCTGTTTCCAGGAAGATATACCACAGAACGTGGAAAATCTTTTTTACCTGGTGTGCCTCTGGTGGCCGCTCTCCGTGGCCTTTGTCTATCCCGACATTGTTGGCCTTCCTACAGTCGGGGTTGGAGTTGGGATTATCCCTTGGCTCTCTGAAAGGTCAAGTATCAGCACTTTCAGTGTTGTTTGACAGGCGCTTGGCGCTCCTCCCGAAGGTACGTCAATTTCTGCAGGGGGTGTCTCGGGTGGTCCCGCCCTATAGACGACCTCTGGACCCTTGGGACCTAAACATGGTCCTGGCGGCACTGCAGAAACCGCCGTTTGAGCCACTGAGAGACGTCTCTCTCTCTCGTCTGTCCCAGAAGGTGGTCTTTCTGGTGGCGATTACGTCTCTGAGACGGGTCTCAGAATTGGCTGCACTTTCGTGCAAGTCTCCCTTTCTGGTGGTTCACCAAGACAAGGTGGTGTTGCGCCCACGGCCTGAATTTCTGCCGAAGGTGGTTTCAACGTTTCACCTAAACCAGGAGATTGTTCTTCCATCATTTTGCCCCGCTCCCGTTCATCAGGTTGAGCGCGACCTCCATACTCTGGATCTCGTGAGAGCTGTACGCATTTATGTGTCCAGGACCGCCTCCTTTAGGAGTTCGGATTCCTTATTTGTCCTCACGATGGGTCGCTGTAAGGGGGCCGCGGCTTCGAAGTCGACCTTGGCCAGATGGATCAAGGCTCCCATTCAGGAGGCGTACCGGTCTTCTGGTTTGCCTCTCCCGGTGGGTTTGAAGGCACACTCTACGAGAGCTGTAGGTGCCTCCTGGGCCTTGCGACATCGAGCTTCTGCTCTACAGGTGTGTCAGGCGGCTACTTGGTCCAGCCTGCACACTTTCTCTAAGCACTATATGGTGCATGCCCATGCCTCTGCGGATGCGAGTTTGGGCAGGCGGGTTCTCCAGGCGGCGGTTGCCCACCTTTAGAGGGAACCATGTGTTATCCGTCTTGTTGAGGAACTCTTCCCGCCCTGGGGTATTGCTTTAGGACATCCCCATTGTCTGGGTCTCCCATTATGACGACCAGAAAAAAGAGAATTTTGTTTACGTACCGTAAATTCTTTTTTCTTTAGTCATCAATGGGAGACCCAGCACCCACCCAGTTGTTCCGTTGCATATTTTGCACTTGTTCTGTTCTCTGTTGAGACAGTGTTTGCCGGGTTGTTGAACCGTCTGTGCACGGCATTCTTCCCGATGTTTCGGGTGTGGTTTAATTTCTCCTCGCAGCTTATGGACTAAACTGAGGATGTCTCCTACGGTGGGGGTTTATAAGCGGAGGAGGCGGTGTCTACAAACTTGTAGTACCTAGTGTGACCTCCGGAGGGCAGAGCCCTAAACCCCATTGTCTGGGTCTCCCATTGATGACTAAAGAAAAAAGAATTTACGGTACGTAAACAAAATTCTCTTTATTGCACCATTTATTCCATGATGCTTTACATGTGAAAAAGGGCATACATAAACAAATACAATAATTATTAGCCATACAAGGCACAGATAGATCAGAGAGGACCCTGCCCACGAGAGCTCACAGTCTACAAGGGATGAATGTGGATACAGTAGGCGAGGAGACAGGAGGCTGCCCATGTGGGCTCACAGTCTACAAGGGATGGGTGAGGATACAGTAGGTGAGGAGAGAGGACCATGCCTATGAGGGCTCACAGTCTACAAGGGATGGGTGAGGATACAGTAGGTGGGGAGAGAGGAACCTGCCCATGAGGAATCACAGTCTAGAAGGGATGGGTGAGGATACAGTGGGTGAGGAGAGAGGACCCTGCCCACGAGGGCTCACAAGCTACAAGGGTTGGGTGAGGATACAGTAGGGGAGAAGAGAGGACCCTGCCCACGAGGAATCACAGTCTACAAGGGATGGGTGAGGATACAGTAGGTGAGGAGAGAGGACCCTGCCCATGAGGGCTCACTGTCTACAAGGGATGGGTGAGGATACAGTAGGTGAAGGTAGAGCTGGCCGTGTGGTGGTTTGGTAGACTAAGGATCACTGCAGGTTGTAGGCATCTTGGAAGAATTAGGTCTTCAGGTTCTTTTTGAATGTTTCCATAGTAAACGAGGGTCTGATGTGTTGTAGCAGAGTATTAGGAGGTACGGCAGAAATCTTGTATGCAGTTGTGGGAAGAAGATATAAAAAGGGAGAAGAGAAGGAGATCTTGAGAGGATTGCAGGTTGTGTGGAGGTAAGCACCATATGGAGGGGACAGGTTGTGAATGGCTTTGTATGTCATAGTTAGGGTTTTGAAATGGAGCCCATAGACAATGGGAAGCCCATGAAGCGCTTGGCAGAGAGGAGAAGCTGGGGAAATAGCAGGAAGACAGGAGGATTTGGCAGCAGAGTTTAGGATAAATTGGAGGGGTGCAAGAGTGCTATCATGGAGGTCAGAGAGAAGGAGGTTGCAATAGTCGAGGCAGGAGATGATGAGGACATGCACAAGTGTGTTTACAGTTTCTTGGATTCGGGAAATATTTTTGAGTTGGAGTCAAGGGTTTGGATATGTAACCTGAAAGAGAGAGCGGAGTCAAGGATTACTCCAAGGCATCAACCATGCGGGATAGGGGATAGTGAGCAGCCATTGACATTTTTAGATAGGTCCAGTGGTGTGGTACAGTGAGATGGGGGAAAGATGATGAGTTTTGTTTTGTCCATGTTCAGTTTTAGAAATCGAGCATAAAAGAAAGATGGAATAACAGACAGACATTGTGGGATTATGGTTAGTAAGGAGGTGATGTCAGGTCCAGAGAGGTAGATCTGCGTGTCATCATCGTAGAGATGACACTGAAAACCATGGGACTCTATGAGCTGTCTTAGGCCAAAGGTGTAAATGAAGTAGATCAGGGGTACTAGAACTGAACTTTGGGGAACACCAACAGGCAGGGGGTGAGATGTGGAATTGGTGTGGAAAAGGGAGATGCTGAATATATGGTCTGTTAGATATGAAGAGATCCAGGAAAGGGCCAAGTCTGTGATACCAAGAGATGAGAGAATCTGTAGCAAGAGAGAATAGTCTACAGTGTGAAAGGCAGCAGACAGGTCCAGGAGAAGGAGGCAGAGTAGTGTTTCTTGCTCTTGGTGGTTAGTAGGTCATTAGTGACATTAGTTAGGACAGTTTTGGTTGAATGATGAGGTCAGAAGCCAGATTGTAACCAGTCAAAGAGGGAGCAGGAGGAGAAGTGGGAGGACAGTTCAAGATGGACATGTTGTTCCAGCAGTTTTGAGTCATAAGGGAGAAGTGATATGGGGCGAACGCTAGATGCAGATGGGTCAAGGGAGGGCTTTGTGAGGATGGGTGTGATCAAGGCAAGTTTGAATGATGCGGGGATGACACCATTTGTTAGTAAAAAGTTGAAGAAATGTGTTAGGGTTAGGATGGAGACTGTGGCAAGGTTAGGGATGAGGTGGGATGGCAGCGGGTCAAGCGTGCAGATGGTGAGATGTGATCTTGATAAAAGAGAGGAGAGATGATCTTCTGTCATGGTGTAGAAGATGGCTTTGAAAGAAGAGAACAAAGCAGTAATGAGGAGGGGCTCTAAGGGCTGCAGGTCAAAGCTCTCTCTGATGTTATCAATCTTATGCTTGAAGAAACAGGCAAAATCTTTGCCTGAGATAAAAGGAGAGAGAGGAGGTGCTGGGGATGGTGGAGAGGATTGAAAGTGTTGAATAGCTGTTTAGGGTTGTTAGACAGGGAGGATATGAGAGAAGAGTAGTAAGTTTGTTTTGTGACAGTGAGCATGAACTTGAAGCTGGCGAGAGACTGCTTGTATGCAATGAAGTGCTTAGCAGAATGAGATCTCTTCTATCTCCGCTCAGCAACCCTGGAAGCCAGTCTCAGTTCTTTAGTCAGGCTGGTCTGCCAGGGTTGCCTGTTGATTGTGCAAGTTTTGCTGTGCTTGATGGGGGCGGCTGAATCGAATGCTGCTGTTTTGTGGTGTTATATAAACTGGCAGCAGCATCAATATCATGTAGGGAAGCTATGTCTGTGAGAAGGAGAAGAGACTTGGAGAACGAGTGTAAATAAATATATTTGAGATTCCTACAAGGATGAGTGAGTTTGTGGAGTGGGAGTTGCGCACTAGGAGAGGAGAGGGAAGAGAATGTAAGTAGGTTGTAGTCAGACAGGGGGAGGGGTGAGTTTGAGAGGTTAGTAAGGGAACAGAGGCGGGGGAAGATAAAGTCCAGCATGTGGTCATCTTTGTGAGTGACCGTGGAGGACCATTGAGGTAGTCAGTGATAGATGTTTAGAGGCAGCTGAGTTGGAAGTATCAATGGAGATGTTGAAGTCACCCATGATGATAGTGGGAATGTCAGCAGAAAAGAAATGAAGTAGCAAGGTGGTGAAGTGGTCAAGAAAGAAGGTGATGCTAGCTCTGGGGGGTGGTAAATGACAGCCAGTTGGAGATTGGAGGAGGAGTAGAAGTGGACGGAGTGCACCTCAAATGAGGGAAGAGTAGGGGAGGGTGGTAGTGGGATTGGATAAAGGAACATTTATCGGACAAGAGCAAACCAACCCCTCTACCACGTTTGTTGCTAGGGCGAGGGGTGTGAGAGATGGAATCTGCCATAGGGGACTGCAGCTAGAGAGGCTGTGTCAGAGGGGGTGAGCCAGGTTTCAGTGATGCCAAGGAAGGAGAGTTTGTTAATGATAAAAAGGTAATGGATGTATGAAAGCTAGTTGCAGACAGAGCGTGCATTCCATAGGGCTCCTGTTACCAGAACTGGGGAAGCGGAGGCTGGATGAATGGGTATAATGTTATTATGGTTGCAAAAACTTGTGAAGGATTGTGTGAGGAGCTTAGAAATGAGTGCGGAGATGTTATGGGGAGGGCCATGATTTGGGGATATTTTGCCAGCAATGAGGAGCAGCGGACAGAGCGTTAGAAGGTGAGAGCAGGAAAAGGAATGAGGTGGCCGTGGGTGTCTGTAGATAAAGGTTTATATGTGGAGTTCTGATGAGGAGGTAAGATGGCTGGGGAGGATGGAGAGAGAAATTGCTACTTCTTTACCAAGTGGATAGAATTGAGGAGTTAGTAAAAATGAAGTAGTATGGGGGTGAAAGTGAAAAGAAACAGGAGCATTGTTTGCAGTGGCTTTCTATCCCATTGCCTTACAGTCAATTTCCGGTCTAATTCTGGACTAATTCAATGTATTACACTTAGAAAGCTGCACTTCAAAAGATTCATAGATCAGACTAAAGTCTGATCAGGCTCATGGATCTGAATGTATCCCCAACTAAATGCAATCGGGTGTCACTAAGGGGGTGGGGTATGTAGAGAACAGATGCAAAGCAGAAAGGTAAAGACAGGTCCTAAAGGAGGAGAAAGATGTGGAGTGACCATTCAAATATATTGAAGAAAGAAATAAGCAAGGAAAATGGAATACATAATGGAAAAGATGGGTAGAAAAGTTAAAATAAAGAGAGATAATATGCACATAGCATAGAGAGAGTCAGATGCCAGGGAAAGCTGTGCACATGGAAAGCATACCTTTGAGAAGAGAAAACATCATGATTAGATGATACAGGTGATGATGCTGGTGATGATGATGATGATAATACAGCTGTGATGATGATGGTGATGGACGGCCAAATGCATCATATAATTCTGATCTACTTCAATGTTTTGCACTTAGAAAGCTGCACTTAGAAAGATGCATAGATCAGACTAGTCTGATCATACCCATGGATCAGAATATATCCCCAACTAAATGCAATCAGGTGTGTTTATTTTGTTATGGTAAAGTGCACAACACTTTGAATCCCATCTACAAAATAACTTAGATACAGATAGTGCTAATAATTTGATAATATTTATTCATTTATATAGAGCTAATACTTTCATAGCTACCTCCCTGACTCCTTCTGTACAGCATGTAGGTACAGAAAATACTATCTCCACATCACTTTCTTTATATAATGAAGATTCAGTATGTACTTTCTCCCCAACTCCTTCACAGTATGTAAAACTGATAGTACCATTTCCTTGCTTCTCTGACTCCTTCTGCACAGTATATAGGTACAGAGGTACAGATAGAGCTAACTCCCTGTCTATTTCTGTATATTATGTAGCTACAGGTAGTGCTACCTCTCTAACCGCTTATGTACAGTACTAGCTGTGAGCCCGAATCGGGAGTCTAGAATCCGTATTTCCTTTATTTAAAAATAGTTTTAACTACCGTATATACTCGTGTATAAGCCGACCCGTGTATAAGCCGACCCCCCTACTTTTGCCCCCAAAACCTGGGAAAACCTATTGACTCGTGTATAAGCCGAGGGTGGACTCCAGCACAGGTATACAGCCCCCAGCAGTGTGGTATACAGGCAGCAGCCCCCAGAGGTATATACAGGCAGCAGCCCCCAGAGGTATATACAGGCAGCAGCCCCCAGAGGTATATACAGGCAGCAGCCCCCAGAGGTATATAATGGCAGCAGCCCCCAGAGGTATATACAGGCAGCAGCCCCCAGAGGTATATACAGCAGCAGCCCCCAGAGGTATATACAGGCAGCAGCCCCCAGAGGTATATACAGGCAGCAGCCCCCAGAGGTATATACTGGCAGCAGCCCCCAGAGGTATATACTGGCAGCAGCCCCCAGAGGTATATACTGGCAGCAGCCCCCAGAGGTATATAATGGCAGCAGCCCCCAGAGGTATATACAGGCAGCAGCCCCCAGAGGTATATACAGGCAGCAGCCCCCAGAGGTATATAATGGCAGCAGCCCCCAGAGGTATATACAGGCAGCAGCCCCCAGAGGTATATACAGGCAGCAGCCCCCAGAGGTATATACTGGCAGCAGCCCCCAGAGGTATATACAGGCAGCAGCCCCCAGAGGTATATACTGGCAGCAGCCCCCAGAGGTATATACTGGCAGCAGCCCCCAGAGGTATATACTGGCAGCAGCCCCCAGAGGTATATAATGGCAGCAGCCCCCAGAGGTATATACTGGCAGCAGCCCCCAGAGGTATATAATGGTAGCAGCCCCCAGAGGTATATACAGGCAGCAGCCCCCAGAGGTATATACAGGCAGCAGCCCCCAGAGGTATATACTGGCAGCAGCCCCCAGAGGTATATACTGGCAGCAGCCCCCAGAGGTATATACTGGCAGCAGCCCCCAGAGGTATATACAGGCAGCAGCCCCCAGAGGTATATACAGGCAGCAGCCCCCAGAGGTATATACTGGCAGCAGCCCCCAGAGGTATATACTGGCAGCAGCCCCCAGAGGTATATAATGGCAGCAGCCCCCAGAGGTATATACAGGCAGCAGCCCCCAGAGGTATATACAGGCAGGCCCCCAGTGGCACTCGCCCCCCCACACTGTGCAGAGCCCCCCCTCCCGATGCATTATCTTACCATCCAGCCGCGTCTTCATCACCGCCGGTCCTCCCGTCCATCCTCGCGCGCTGTGTTCCCGGTCTCATGTGACCCGGCAGTCGCAGTTGGATGACGTCATCGCGCCGGGTCACGTGAGAGCCGAACACAGCGCCCGAGGATGGACGGGAGGACGGTGATGAAGATGCGGCTGGATGGTAACATAATGCATCGGATGGGGGGGCTCTGCACAGTGTGGGGGAGCGAGTGCCATTGGGGGCCTGCTGTATATGGGGGCCTGCTGTATACACCACACGGGGGTCTGTAAACATCTGGGGGCTGTATGCACGGCTCCCCCTGCCGCTGTGATGGGCGGTGGGAGCCGTGCATATCTAATGAGCGGCCCCATGTGACGGGCCGCTCTGTCAGAAGCCTCCCCCCGCCTCCTCCAGCCTCCCCAGCACCCGGACACCTAGGATTACCGTATTGACCCGTGTATAAGCCGAGGGGGTAACTTTTCAGCCCAATTTTTGGGCTGAAAAACTCGGCTTATACACGAGTATATACGGTAATAATCCAATAATTCCATGATATCTTTCCATCAACTACATATAATTGTATGGTTGATATCATTTTTGGAAAATTGAACTATTATGATGTAAGGGTCTTGGAACACAAAGTAACAATACTTGTTAATGTGTCAATAGCTTGATTTGACAAATCAATATTGATATTCTGCGTATTAGCCAGTTTGTGTCAGCCCACCAATCGCATCAAGATGCCCTTACGTCTGGTGGGTCCTAATCTAACTAATTCCGAATTCTGAATATTTTGATTTATTTAACAGCAGCATTTTTCATCTATTTAAAAAGGATGTGGATGTAAAAAATAAAATTCCCACACCTGACACCTAAGGAGTTACCGTCAACAGACTTGCAGCAATTTCCATAACACAACTAAGGAATTTGCAGTAAACTTGCGGTAAATGGAGCAAACATGGCTACGGCAGATGCAGGAAATACAGCCACTAACAAACCACAGGTCACTGCAGTTATTGTGGCTGAAACAGCCACAACCATGTTGTCTGCATCCACTGCAAGTAAACTACAAATTCCATACACATTGCATGAAAATTACGGCAAGTGTGCTGTAGGTGAGCCCTAAGGCAGCAAATGTAGAAATGTTACATTTTTAAAAAAAAACTTCCACAAAAAGCTAAAAAATGCTGGAGTCAAAGGTAAATCTCAATTTAGATATGTCCCTCTCTATCTATATATAGTGAACACACCTTGAGATGGAGATGTGTGTGAACAGCCATCCCACCCGTCTCTTAGCTGTTCACAAAAACCTCTCCCTGTAAAAAAAATATAGCAAAATTCTCAGCACTTGTAGTGCTGGAACATAATATGATGGTTTCTATCACCAAATTGTAAAATTTGTATGATACACATCTATGATCTCATACTAAATGTGTGTTCCTCTCTATATCTCTATATATATATATATATATATATATATATATATATATATATATATATATGATAAATTCTGTACAAAAGGGATTTAATCTCCCCAAAAATAACTACCGTATATACTCGCGTATAAGCCGAGTTTTTCAGCCCACAAATTGGGCTGAAAAGTTACCCCCTCGGCTTATACGCGAGTCACTATACGGGCGCGCCCCCCTCCAGAGGTATACAGGCCCCCCCATCAGTATACAGGCCCCCCCCAGGCTCGGGAAACCTGTAAAGGAAGATGATTATACTTATCGCTGTCCGGCTGCCGTCCCCGCTCTGCATCGCGATCCTCCATCTTCCGGGTTCCTGTCGGCGCCGAGAATGACGTCATTGTCGGCGCAGAACACATGAAGTCGGAAGCCGGAAGATGGAGGAGCGCGATGCAGATGGAGGATCGCGATGCAGAGCGGGGACGGCAGCCGGACAGCGATAAGTATAATCATCTTCCTTTACAGGTTTCCCGAGCCTGGGGGGGCCTGTATACCTCGGGCTGCTGCTGTATATAGCCTGGGGGGCCTGTATACCTCGGCTGCTGCTGTATATAGCCTGGGGGGGACCTGTATACCTCGGGCTGCTGCTGTATATAGCCTGGGGGGGGCCTGTATACCTCGGGCTGCTGCTGTATATAGCCTGGGGGGGACCTGTATACCTCGGGCTGCTGCTGTATATAGCCTGGGGGGGGCCTGTATACCTCGGGCTGCTGCTGTATATAGCCTGGGGGGGACCTGTATACCTCGGGCTGCTGCTGTATATACCATGGGGCTGCTGCTGTATATAGCCTGGGGGGGACCTGTATACCTCGGGCTGCTGCTGTATATAGCCTGGGGGGGGCCTGTATACCTCGGGCTGCTGCTGTATATAGCCTGGGGGGGACCTGTATACCTCGGGCTGCTGCTGTATATAGCCTGGGGGGGGCCTGTATACCTCGGGCTGCTGCTGTATATAGCCTGGGGGGGACCTGTATACCTCGGGCTGCTGCTGTATATACCATGGGGCTGCTGCTGTATATAGCCTGGGGGGGACCTGTATACCTCGGGCTGCTGCTGTATATAGCCTGGGGGGGGGCCTGTATACCTCGGGCTGCTGCTGTATATACCATGGGGCTGCTGCTGTATATAGCCTGGGGGGGACCTGTATACCTCGGGCTGCTGCTGTATATACCATGGGGCTGTTGCTGTATATACCATGGGGCTGCTGCTGTATATACCCTGGGGCTGCTGCTGCTGTATATACCCCTGGGGCTGCTGCTGCTGTATATAACCCTGCGAAGGCTGCTGTAACACTGCTGGGGCCTGTATATACCACTGGGGAGGCTGCTGTATACCACACTGCTGGGGGCTGTATACTACCACTGGGGAGGTCTGTATACCATCAGGGGGGCCTGTATACCACACTGCTGGGGGCTGTATACCTGTGCTGGGGTCCACCCTCGGCTTATACACGAGTCAATAGTTTTTCCCAGATTTTGGGGGCAAAAGTAGGGGGGTCGGCTTATACACGGGTCGGCTTATACACGAGTATATACGGTATATATATAACATGGCTATATAATAACCATGTAATTAATATCTTTAGAAATATGACTAAACTAATTTTTTTGTAGATTTTGTTTTTTTTTGTAAAAAAATATCAGAACAGTATGAAAAAAAGAAAAAGCTTAACGTAAAACATTTTTGTACACAATATTGTGTGTAAAGACCTTAGGAGAATCAGGCAGTAATTGTCCTTGGAGTGGTGAATTGAGCACTTTGACCTTGACATTGCAGCGTTGCTTGACTCTGGAAAAGGCCACATAGAATTGACCATGGGCAAAAGCTGGTTCTGGGAGATATATCCCAACTCGATTGAGAGTTTGCCCTTGCGATTTATTGATGGTCATTGCAAACGCTGCCTTGATGGGAAATTGTCGTCTTCTTAATCTGAATGGTAATGCAGTCTCTGATGGACATAAATCAATACGTGGAATGAATACCACCTGTCCTGCTGCTGAGCCGGTAATAACTTTAGCCTGGATCATGTTTGGAAACAATGCAGTTACAATGAGCCGAGTACCATTGCACAGACCTTTCCTGGTATTCAGGTTGCGTAACAGCATGACAATGGTGCCAACTTTAATTTTTAGATGATGTAGAGGCATTCCAGTAGGTGTAAGTGAATGCAAAAATTCAGGTGGGTATTGTTCTGAATCATCACAGTCCTCCGCATCAATAGAATCTTCACTCATATAGTCTGTGTACTCACCAATCAAGCAATCCATGACTTTGGAATTAACAAAATCGACGTCGTCATTCTTAGGACATAGGATAGCATGAGAAGCAGCGATATTGATACTCTCGTTGTTATTGACATCAATGTTAATGTTGTCTCCAAAGATCTCATGTATTAAAGACCCAGTGCACACCATATCTGGAGGAATCTCGATGACATCATCTCCAAGGTTATGTTCATTGGACAGCTCACCATTACCAAGTTTAAGCAACCAACTGCTGTATTCCGGATCAATAGAGCGCATGTTGTTAATAAGCGGGAGTGGATTGAAAAGTGGCCAATGTGTAGAATATTTTAAACAGCTCTCCACAATATCTGTTCTTGTGCCATGAGGAATGACAGGAAGACATTGTCGAAAGTCTCCTCCAAGTACAATTACTTTGGCTCCAAAAGGTGTCTTTTTTGGTCATAACATCGTAAGAGTCTTTCAATGACATGCAATGCATACTTTGAGACAATTGTGCACTCATCTATAATAAAGAGTTCAGTGTTCTGCAAATCATAAGCTGCATCCGTGTCATTTTTTATCCTGGAAACCGATGTTTCATTCACAGGTATTGGTATGCCATAAAGAGAATGAATTGTTCTTCCTCCTTCAAGCATATTGGCTGCAATTCCTATAGTGGCAGCAGGTGACACCATTTTTCCTTCTCCCTTTAGTTGATGTAGAAGTAGATGGTAAAGGTAAGTTTTTCCACTGCCACCAGGACCGTCAATGAAGAAGCACTTTGGTGTTGCAGTAGTGTCTTCTAATGCTTGAATAATAGCCTCATAAGCCAAAAGTTGTTGAGGATTGAGAGTTGCTTTCATCTCTGCAGCTGTTCTTAACTCATCGTCTTGATGAAATTGTTGTGGAAGTTGTTGTTTCCTGACAGGGCGTGGTAAATTAAAATCAGTATATTTTTTGCCATGACTTCTCAAAATTTCTTGGATATCTGTCATCGCATATCCTTCACAATTCACACACTCCTCCGTATTTGAGTGATATTTATGGCAATAGTCTTGAATGAAGTGTTCTTTAAATTCAAGCCACAACTCCAGTGGATTAGCAGGAGGGCCAAAAATGCAAATGTAGGCAAACATATCACGTAGCTTTGCAGGCATGTTCAAAATGCAAGCATCAAGTAAGGTATTTCTCCACAAACTGTCATCAAATAATAAACCAAGAGCTAAGGCAGCGTCTTTGAATGTTAGATGTGTAACTCCATGAACCGTTTTAATGCTGTCAAAACTGGTGGCACCTTTGACATGCAGCAACAACAACCACAAATAGTAGCGTTCTTGGTCTCTGAGATTTCCGGTATACATTCTTCCAATTACAGAAGCACCTCCTCGCTTTCTCTGTTGCCAAGAACCTTCTATCCAAACATAGTGTTCAGGAATTTCACGATATAAATAACTATGAGCATTGTGGTCCTTCTCATTAATCTGAAAATAGCCCATAAGAGTTGAATTGTTATGGAGCTTGTATTTGATGTTGTCTATGGAGTCATCCTCATGAAAATAGAGTTGTTGAGAATGAGGCAGATGTACGGCCAGGCGAATAATACTGTGCGATTGTTTGTGCATGGGATAAGCAAATATCCGCCAAGCTGCCTCAGGTGCGCTAACATATCGGGAATCCATAAATTGATGTGTTTCATCATGTTGGAGGCTTGTCTGGCATATTTCCAGATTTGCTTTATCATGTCCTTTAAATACATATTTAAATAAGTATTTGACACTTTGAATAGAACCACAAACTTCCACATTGATATTACACTTATATTTTAGTAGTAAGAAAGGATTATATGGAACTACCCAAGAATTGTCAACATGACGGAATGGTGATCAAATGATGGTCCTGTATTTCGTCCATAAGTCGGATAGGCATCCTTTGCTATGACAGTATAATCCTGAAAATCTTTGGGGAAACCTTTGCTACACTTCCCAAGACGCATACATGGTGAATTTGGCCTCAGTTCTCCACAGGGACCATGAATCATGTGTTGCATGACGATCTTATGAAGCTGAGGGTAGGTGATAGGATCTGGTATTTCAGCCCAAACAGTATTGTCAACTTCAATCTCTGTGCGTAATTTTGAGGTGGCATCCAAAATTATCAAAATGTGAGCATGAGGTAGCCCACGTTTCTGAAACTCAATTACATGAACCATGGCGCCAACTTTTCCAAATAATCAATTTTTAATGTCTTTTAACAGTGCTTCAAGTTTTATTCTGAAGACCCGTGCCACCAAATCTGGTCTGTGTTCCACATGTTGCCATGGTTCCAAATTGTTAGTGATCTCATTCCATTTGGGATTACATGTCATGGTGACAAATAGATCTGGGCGACCAAATTTAGTGACTATAGCCATGGCATCTTGATAACGCTGCTGCATATTTCTGGGACTGCCTTCGAAAGATGATGGTAGAATGACAGTTTTGCCAATGGGAATGCCTTTTTGAATGGATTTGTTGATGAGATGCTCTTGAAGTATGCAATAATCCTCGACTTTTAAATCTGACTGGTGTTGACGGATAAAATTCAGGCGATTGGCCTCAATTTTCACATAAGCATCAACTAAATACTGCTGTGTTAATTTTCCTCCATTCAAAACGGGATTAAACTCATTGCGGACAGACAGCACATAACAGTAATATTGGAGCTGTGTAACCCTGCGTTCACTTTTACCTTGATGCTTTAGTCCATCATGCCACCCTTGTTCTCCGTAAGGGAAAAATAAAGGATAGAGTAACGCATCCAAGTTACTGTGAAGAATGCTGACCTGTTGTGTCTTTGGAGCCAAAGGATTTTGTGGATCGGCTTTTAAATGGATTAAGATATCTCGGTGGAATGGGGGCTCCCCATTGTTATTTTCAAATACAACAGCCACTTCGTTGACAGTAGGATTATTATAGCGTCGAGGGTCTTGAGTGCGGTCTTGTTTAAGTGCCATCGTAATATTTGGCATGACAGTGCCATTTCTTTCAGCTTTTAGTTGTTCTTCAAGTTCTACGTCATGGAGCATTTTGTATGCAGCTACAAAAGGATTGATGTTTTCTAATTGCAGAGCAATAATACTCATTAAAGTTGGATGGCATTGTAAATTTGGTTGACATTGCAAACATTGTTCGTTGGCGGTAGCAGTATCCAAGATGTAAAGTTGGGCATACGTAGGAACTTGATCATCTGCCGGATGTAGTGTGCCAGGGCGATGGTAGATTTGGCCATGTATGCGGAAACAGTAAGGGCCATGTCCAGGTGGTGGAGAAATATTAGCACCCATGGAGGCAAAAGCTAAAGAGCTGTTGATGCTTCTGATGTTGTGCATGAGATTTGTACTGAACTCACTTTCTCCTTTGAGTAAACGCTTGAAGACCTCAGGGTATTCAGGGATAGGTATCCGGACCTTGCCCTTGTGACAACAGAGTGTATAATTTTGATCACATGGCATCTCATCATTAAAATGTAGTGCTTCACAATATTCACGTGTATACTTCATTGGACCACAGCTGTGTTCTACAATGGAAGTGTCATCATCCGTAAAACCGATGGGATGTATAAGGACAGGAGGTAACAAAAGATTAAATTTTTTCTGTAGGCCAACATATATCAGGCGTTGCACAGATTGAGGGTCGACACATTCGATGAATGAAGAGGTTGAAGTTATATTAATGTCAGGCTCTCTGAATGTAGAAGTGGAAGCAGTATGTGCGTGTCGTCAGTGTTGTGCTGCAGCAGAAACGTGTAGGCGAAGTTGTTTGGACTTAGGAGACTCCACACTGATACATGCTTTAAAAGCAGTTTGAACCTTCAAGATGTGCGAGCGTTTGTCATATGGCGTCTCATCAGCACAGTGTTTTCGCTTACGTGCCGGTGGTAAAGGATGTTCAGTCTGCGGCAATTCAAAGGCTGTTGAGCTGGAAGCTGTGAGATCCGGAGAAGGTAAAAGTTGTTGCATTAACTTGGTCTTTCTGCGACGCTCCCGGGCTGCCAGAGCATTATTTATTAATCTCAGGCTTCTCTCTTCAGGAGACTCGTTGCACATGCGTTTGTAATATGCAGCCTTCCCTTTCTCCAATCGAATGCGTCTGTCTTCAGCAATCTCGGTGTTGCGCTTCTTACGCTTCTGTGCAGCCACTGCCGCTTTCTTGTCCATGTCCACATATTTGTTAGAGTCAGAGCTCATTAATCTGAGGCTTTTTACTTCAGAAGAGTCCTTTCAAATGCATTTGTCATAAGAAGCCATAGCTTTCTCCAATTGAATGCGTGTGTCTTCAGCACTCTCGGTGTTGCGCTTCTTACGCTTGTGTGCAGCCACACCCGCTTTCTTGGGCACGTCACCATATTTGTTAGAGTCAGAGCTCATGTTAGCAAGTATAATCAGAATAAGATGCAATGTGAGGTAGAATATGTCTGTTAAGGAAGAAATCAATAGTCAGAGTATATACATGTACAAATTTTTTTTTTTTTTATGAACAGTCAATGCAAATATGGGTATATTTTTAACTGGAAAAGAAAGAGTTACTTATAGGTAGTGTATGTACTTGTTAATGCATTTCAACCAAGTAATAATAGACTTAAACACCAGATATATGACTAAGTAGCCGATGTAGGCAGAACTGTAAGGGTAGCAATATAGTGGAGGTGTAGAAAGAGTTAATGTCCGACTAACAGGACTATAACAGAGTAGGAACTTATAATGATATCAAAAATGTTATTGAAGGAGTTAATGTCCCACAGGCACTGCCACAGCAGACTCAGCGCTGTAAATTATATCCAAAATGGTGTTCAAGGGGTTAATGTAGCAGTGGCAGTAGTTATAAACACTACCAAATATGTAGTTAATGCTGAACTGGTATATAATGAGTTAATTTCGCAGTGTGATTACAACTATACACTGTGTAATAGAAATTACAGAAAAAAACGGAATGTAAGGGGTTAATGTTGCTACTGTCATGAGTACAATATACGCAGTAATAATACTGTTAACCCAAAAAAGATATCTTATCTGATTTAGGGTTGATAATGTACAGGAGCTTCCCGACGTCACTGTGACAGGATTGTCAAAGTAGGAATGATGTGTGAGGTAAAAATTCAAAATTCGCGGTCTAAAATGGCGGCCGCGAAATTTGAATTCATAAAATGGCGGCTTTCGCGAGGCGCTGTTCTGATTGGGCGATGCCACGACCAATGAGAGAAGCGCCTCACTTCCCATTGAGATACATGGAGGACTTTGAGTTTCAAATTTAGCGCTGTAAGTGAGGCGCGAAGCTCATTGGTCGCTGTGTGCTGGCGCCGACCAATGAGAATAGCGCCTCACTTCCCATTGAGATACATGGAGGACTTTGAATTTCAAATTTACCGCTGTAAGTGAGGCGCGAAGCTCATTGGTCGCTGTGTGCTGGCGCCGACCAATGAGAATAGCGCCTCACTTCCCATTGAGATACATGGAGGACTTTGAGTTTCAAATTTAGCGCTGTAAGTGAGGCGCTAAGCTCATTGGTCGCTGTGTGCTGGCGCCGACCAATGAGAATAGCGCCTCACTTCCCATTGAGATACATGGAGGACTTTGAGTTTCAAATTTAGCGCTGTAGGTGAGGCGCGAAGCTCATTGGTCGCTGTGTGCTGGCGCCGACCAATGAGAATAGCGCCTCACTTCCCATTGAGATACATGGAGGACTTTGAGTTTCAAATTTAGCGCTGTAAGTGAGGCGCGAAGCTCATTGGTCGCTGTGTGCTGGCGCCGACCAATGAGAATAGCGCCTCACTTCCCATTGAGATACATGGAGGACATTGAGTTTCAAATTTACCGCTTTAAGTGATGCGCGAAGCTCATTGGTCGCTGTGTGCTGGCAATCATTTTCAGGAGGAAACTGAGTATTATCTGACAGAATTGCAGGGGTGTCAATACTTTTGGCCACAACTGTAAAAGGGGGCCACCATTTTGAGGGGTCAGCCATTTTGGGTTCACTGACCCCTCTTGAGGATCTGGACTCCTCAGTTGTTGCCCCTGTAGTGCTTACCGGGGCTCTTCCTTGAGATGGAGACTGTGGAGGACATGCTCCGGGATCTTAGAGAGGCTGCTGGTGTGCGTGGAGCTCTGTGGCTGCAGGCTTCTGTGAGGAATCTGCTGCAGGGGGAGGAGGGGGAGCACAGTCAGCCTCCCCTCCGTTCTCTCTGGACGCGGAAGGCTAAGCCTCCGGTGTGCTTTAGCCCTGATTCTCCCCCTCGGGTCCGGCGTAGCTCAAGGAGCCCCCCTCGGACGCTCCAGGCTGGGACGCAGGATGGTCTGCTGCCTTCCGTCGTCCCCGGCGTGGGAGGAATCCTGCCAGGTGATGGGACCCGCAACCAGGGTAGGTGTCAGCCTCCCCCTGCTACTCTGACATTGTGGCGCCGGGCTAGCCTGCGGCTGCAGAGGCACTGAGGTCCAGGAGCAGTGCCACCACAGAGCGGGGACGCCGGAGCACACTGGGGGATGGTCGTAGATCAAACAGCAGAGCTGCAGGGGTAAGAGAGTGATTCTTTATTGGGTCCCAGGGTCCGCAATGTGCCCGGTTCAGTGTTTGATGGACTTTGAATGGGGAAGTGGTCTGGCGAGTGGCCCGTTGCTGGTACATGAGGACGGTTCTTTTTTATCGAGGTTTCAGTTTACGGCTGTGTGTAAGCGCTGTTTGGCATTTGGGGGGATTCCTGGGGATTGTTATACTGGACATTCTTTTTGGATCGGGGCGGCTACTGACACCGCTAGAGGGAGTTTGTCCGATGAAGTGATGAAACGGATCGGGAGGTGGGAATCGAGTCGTTTTCGGACTTACGTGCGGCTGCAGGATTGACGATTGTTTTTTGGTTGTGTTTTGGTGTGTTACAACATTGGTTAAGTAAGTTCTGTTCCTTAGGCCATGTGTTTTTCTTTCAGGTTCCGGGGCCCTGTTAGTATGGATCATGGGACATTCATTTGTCTTCTGGGCAGCACTGAGGGCAGCGGTACGGCCGTCAGGGCGGCAATTGGGAATATCGCTGGAAGAAGCAGCGATTTGGTGGATCGGTAAAAGGGGAATGGTTTGGAGTCAATTTCTTCCAGAGTTCCACCGTTTTGTTAGATGGGACAGCGCCCCGGACGTATTGGTGCTTCATTTGGGGGTAATCATTTGGGGCAACGGGCGCATCACCGTGTCTCCCCATGTTAAACATAGGGACGCGCGGTGTCTGCGCTTTGCTTGTGCTTCCCCGCTGCAATACCCAGCGGTGGGGAGCGCAAGTGTGAGGGCAGCCTATACTGCTTGCCAATCTTTGTGAACTCCCCCATGTGAATATGTTTAATTGTTTTTATTCATCCTTTGTTGTCTGTTTTTTTTGTACATAATAAAATATTGTTATTCACCATATCATACCTTGTGGAGTTGCTCCCTTTGTGTTCCCTGCCTTTTCTGTCCGTACATTGCTACTTCACAGCATAGTGAGCACCCCATTTTTGTAATTTTCTTTGGCCATTAATGTGTTGCACTTCTGTTTGTCCTCTTCCTACGTCAAAGTCTGTGCATAGAAATGGTGTAAATAAGTCCTGTCAGTCTTGATGGCACAACCCAGGTGTGAATGTTGGTGGTGGGGAGCTTCTCCCCTTCCAGGCTCTGTGTGGCTGCTGGCTTCTCCGCTCTCAGCGTGGCACCGCTCTCCCCCGGCCTTCTGTGCGATCACGTGACGGGACTTGGCCGGAAATACGTCACTGCAGGTCCTAGGATTTCAGCTGCGTCGCCCCGAAACCACAGGTCCTATCTTGGGTTTACCCTCCAAGCTGCTCCTGCTGAAGAACCCCGGTGAGAGGATTTTTAGTAGAAAAGAATAAACATGCGGTGTATAGGAGCGCTAAAGGAGGGACAGGAATCTTATTATAGTATACTAGCTGTGAGCCCGATGCAAATGCATCGGGATTCTAGAACGTACGTTAATTTGATTATAGTAGTTATAGCTGTTAGACTAATGCAAATGCATCGGTTGTCTAGAATATGTTTATTGTTTTTTTTAAAGATTTTTAAATAATAATCCAATTATTCCAATGACATCTTTACAGCAACTACATATATTTGTATTGTTGATATCATATAAGGAAAATTGAATAATTATGTTGTAAGGGTCTTAGAACACAAAGTAGCAATACTTCTTAATGCATCAATCATTAAAATTGATGAATTAATAACAGTAATAGGTGTATCAGCCAGTTTGTGTCAGCCCACCAATCGCGTCAAGATGCCCTTACGCCTGGTGAGTCCTAATCTAACTAAATCCGAATTGATATAATTTAGATATTTTTTATACCTGAATTTTTCTTAGATTTTTTGAGGATTGTGATGTAAATAATAAAATTTTGTAAATTGATACAGAGGGAGTTACCAGCTACAGACTTGCAGCAATATCCATGCAATAACAAAAAAACTTGTAGTTAACCTACGGTAAATGGAGTTAACGTAGCTTCAGCAGGTGCATAAGATGCATCGACTAACTAACCACAGGTGACTGCAGTTGATGTGGATGACACTGCCGCAACTATGTTGTCTGCACAAACCGCAAGTTAAGTACAAATTACATATATGCAATTATGAAAATTACAGCAAGTATGTTGTTGGTGAGTCCTTCATGATCAATTATTATCATTTAGTATATTCCTCAACAAAGTGAAAAAATCTAAGAAAAATGGTGTGGTAGAATCTAATTAATAATTTATGTTTGTCCCTATCTATCTAAACATGTGGAACACACCTTGCTAATGAGATGTGTGTGAACAGCCATCCCACCCGTCTCTTAGCTGTTCACAAAAACCTCTCCCTGTAAAGACTGACAATGAAATCTCTCAGCACATATAGTGCTGGAGCTTGAAATAGTGGTTTCTATCACCCACTGTAGAAATGTGGATGATACACATCTCTCATATTATTTTAAATGTGTGTTCACAAAAATATAGTAGAAATCAGTATATAAAACAATAAAATGTGAAACAGTAAAAATTTTTTTTTTTTTTTTTTTTTTTTTCAAAAGATAAATAAACAGAAGAATAGTCATAGGGAAGAGTTCAGTGCAAAATATTCTTGTAGACAATATTTTTGGTAAATACTTTGTCACTGTTAGGCAGCAATTTTCCTTGGATTGGAGTGTCCACCACTTTCACTTTTACATTGGATCGTCTTCTCACTCTTGAAAAAGCCACATACAATTGTCCATGTCCAAAAACAGGTTCTGGCAAAAAAATCCCTACTTTCTCAAGTGTTTGTCCTTGGGATTTGTTTATTGTCATGGCAAAAGCTGGCTTCAGAGGAAATTGGCGACGTCTTAACTTAAAAGGCAAGCCGGTTTCTGATGGGCACAAATCAATCCTGGGAATGAAAACCACATTTCCTCCAGCAGACCCAGTAATGACTCTTGCTCGAATCATGTTGGCAAACAAACCGGTGACAATTAAGCGAGTCCCATTGCAAAGACCTTTTCTGCTGTTGAAGTTCCTCAAAAGCATTACAATGGTGCCGATTTTTAATTTCAGACGATGAGATGGCATCCCCGTGGGTGTAAGTGAATTTAAAAACTCAACAGGGTATTGCTCTGGGTCCTCTGTCTCGTCCGGATCAATGGAATCATCACTAATGTATTCTGTATACTCTCCAGCAATGCAATCCATGATCTTAGAGTTGACCTGATCCACATCATCATTTTTGGGGCAAAGAATGGCATGTGATGCTGCTGTATTAATGCTTTCATTGTCATTGACATCAATTACAATGTTTTCACCAAAAATGTCAAATATTAGTGAACCTGTGCAAATCATATCTTCAGGGATTTCTATAACATCATCTCCAAGGTTATAAGAATTGGTCAATTGTCCATTTCCCAGCTGAAGTATCCAATTGCTGTATTCTGGATCAACAGAGCGCATGTTGTCAAGTAGTGGCAATTGAGTGAAAATCTGCCATTGTCTGGAATATTTAATGCAGCTCTCTACGATATCAGTTCGTGTTCCATGAGGAATAATAGGAAGACACTGACGAAAGTCTCCTCCCAGAACAATGACTTTCCCTCCAAAGGGTGTTTTATTTTTCTTCGAGATATCTTTGGTCATAACATCCTTTAATAGTTGGTCAATGACATGCAGTGCGTATTTGGATAGCATAGTGGATTCATCAATAATGAAAAGTTTAGTATTCTTCAAATGGTGTGCAGCATCAGTATCATTTTTGATTCTTGAAACAGACGTTTCATTGATTGGAATAGGTATCCCGTAAAGTGAATGGATGGTTCTTCCTCCTTCCAATAAGTTGGCTGCAATCCCAGTACTGGCAGCAGGTGACACAGTTTCTCCTTCTCCTCTTATTTGACGAATTAACAAATCATACAAATATGTTTTCCCACTGCCACCTGGGCCATCAATGAAAAAACACTTAGCTTGCTGACTTGTATCCTGTAATGCTTCATTTATGGCATTATAGGCCAAAAGTTGTTGTTGATTTAAAGTTTCTTTCATTTCTTGGGCTCTTCTAAACTCCTCCTCTTTGTCGTATTGTGGTTGTAGTTGTTGTTTTCTTTTGGGGCGTGGTAGATTAAAATCCGTAAAGCTTTTGCCATGAAATTTTAACACATTTTGAACATCTGTCATTGCATAGCCTTCACAATGCTCACAGTCCTCATTGTTAGGGTGATATGCACGGCAGTAGTCTTCAATAAAATCTTTTTTAAATTCTTGCCACAACTCCAATGGATGAGCAGGAGGACCAAAGATACATATGTAAGCAAACATATCCCGAAGCTGTGCAGGCATGTTTAGAACACAGCCATCCAGTAAGGTATTTCGCCAAACACTGTCATCCAAAAGTAATCCAAGGGCTATTGCTGCCTGTTTAAAAGTTGGGTACTCGACTTCATTAACGGTCTTAATGTGCTCAAAACTTGTTGCTCCTTTTACATGTAGTAACAACAACCGTAAATAGTAGCGTTCTTCATCTTTCATACTGACCGTATACATTCTTCCAATGACTGTTGTTCCACGTTTCTGCCTAATTTCCCATGCACCAGCTTTCCAGACATAGTGCTCAGGAATTTGGCGGTAGAAGTATTCATGAGCACGTGGGTCATTCTCATTCAGTTCAAAGTAGGCCATAAGAGTTGATTTTTTATGTGTCATGGCAGCAATGTTCTCAACAGAAGCATCTTCATGAAAATAAAGGGGTTGTGACTGTGGCAGATGTACGGCAAGGCGAACAATGCTGTGTGATTGTTTATGCATTGGATAGGCAAAAATTCTCCAAGCTGCCTCCGGTGCACTGACGTATCTTGAATCCATAAATTGGTGAGGTTCATCATGTTGTATGTTTGTTTGAGAAATTTCCAGATTGGCTTTATCATGCCCTTTGTAAACATATTTGAATAGATACTTGACACTTTGAATGGATGCACAGATTTCCACATTTATATGACACTTATACTTTAATAGTAAGAAAGGGTTATAGGGAACAACCCAAGAATTATCAACCATGTGAGAACGTTGTGTAAATGAAGGTCCTGCATTGCGTTGATAAGTTGGGTAGGCATCGTGTGCTATTAGAGTTTTTGGTTGGAAATCTTTTGGGAATCCTTTTTTACACTTTCCAATATCCATACATGGAGAATTGGGGTTGAATTGTCCACAGGGTCCATGAATCATATGTTGCATCACAATTTGATGGAGCACAGGATACTCGGATGGGTCAGGAATTTCTGCCCAAACAGTACGATCGACATCTACCTCAGTGCGTAATTTGGAATTGCTATCCAGAATAACCAAAATGTGAGCATGTGGTAGTCCTCGCTTTTGGAATTCTATTACATGAATCATTGCACAAATCTTGCCAAATAATCCACTGTTTATATCTTTTAATAGGGCTTCTAATTTTATTTTGAAGACACGGGCAACTAAATCCGGTCTGTGTTCCACCCTCTGCCATGGTTCTAAATTGTGGATAATCTCGCTCCATTTGGGATTACAGGTCATTGTTATAAAAAGATCTGGCCGTCCAAATTTTGTAACAATAGCCATGGCATCTTGATACCTCTGCTGCATGTTTCTGGGACTGCCTTCAAACGACGATGGTAAAATGACCGTCTTGCCAATAGGAATTCCTTTTTCAAAAGATTTTCTTTGCAGATGTTCCTGTAGTACGCAATAGTCCTCCACTTTTAAGTCTTTTTGATGTTGACGTATAAAATTTAAGCGATTAGCCTCAATTTTTATATACGCATCTACTAAATACTGTTGCGTTAGTTTTCCACCATTTAAAATAGGATTGAACCCAGGACGTACAGATAGCAAATAACAGTAATACTGCAATTGTGTAATTCTCCGTGGATTTTCACCTTGATGCTTCAGTCCCTCATGCCAGCCTTGTTCTCCATGCGGAAAAAATAACGGATACAGTAAAGCATCTAAATTACTGTGGAGAATACTGACTTGCTGTGTTTTTGGAGCTAAAGGATTGTTTGGGTCAGGTTTCAGATGAATTAAAATGTCTCTATTGAAAGGTGGCTCTCCATCAGCATTTTCAAAGACCACAGCAACTTCATTAACAATTGGCTTATTATAACGTCTTGGGTCTTGTTCTCGATCCTGTTTAAGAGCCATGATGATATTAGGCATGACAGTACCATTTTCAATTGCCTTCTCCTGTTCCTCTTGTTCAACAAAACGTAACATTTTGTATGCGGAAACAAAAGGATTAATGCGATCTAATAAGTTAGCAATGAGCCGCATCAATTTAGGATGACATTTCTTATTTTCATCACACTGTAAACGTTGGTCATTAGCAGTGGCAGTATCTAAAATGTAGAGTTGGGCATAAGCAGGAGCTTGATCTGGAGCAGGATGTAGTGTTCCAGTACGGTGATAAATTTGGCCATGAATCCGGAAGCAATAAGGGCCATGTCCAGGTGGGGGAGCAATACTTGCACCCATAGAAGCAAAACCAAAGGAACTATTAATACTTCTGATGTTATCCATCATATTCCGACTGTATGGACTCTGACCTTTAAGAATACATTCCAACATCTCTGGATACTGAGGTAACGGAACCTTGACCTTCCCCTTGTGACAACAGAGAGTATACTGTTTATCCGATGGCATCTCATCCATGAAATGTCGAGCTTCACAATGCTTACATATGAATATCATACAGCCACAGGTATGTTCCACAATGCCAAAATCACTATCTGTAAATCCAGGTGGATATGAAGAGGGAGGTGTAGGTAGGTAAATACGATTTTCTTTCTGCAAACCGACATAGATGAGACGTTGAAGTAATAAAGCAGAAAAAGAGTCAGGATCCACTTGTGTAACAGTAGAAGACGTCTTTTTGCGGTGTTGACGACGGGAGGCACCACTTTTACGTAAGCGGCTCTGTTTGGATAGTGAAGACTCCTGAGCAATTTGTGCCTCCAAAGGAGTTTGTTGTTGTTCAAGGCGAAAACGTTTTGTGCGTGACGTCTCCTGAGCACAATGTTTACGCTTTGCTGTTGCTTTGCGCGGTGATGAAACTTGAGGAATTGTGCTCCTTTCATCCGGTGAACTGCTAGAAAGAGCTAGAGCAAACTGTAGTACTGGTGAGCTTACAGTTGGATCAGCAGACTGTAGTACTGATGAGGTTACTGTCTGATCAGCACACTGAGTTAGATCAGCAGAGTATTGTACAGGTGAGCTTGTAGTTTGATCAGCAGACTGTTGTACTGAGGAGGTTACTGTCTGATCAGCAGAGTGATGTACTGGTGGTGTCACTTTTTTTTTTTGACGGCGTTGATGTAGCTTCTGAGCATTTTTGGCCAACCGTACTTGTTTTTGTTCCAGCGACTCCGTTGCAATGCGTTGCTTATACTCAGCTTTAGACTTATCCAAACGACATTGTCTCTCTTCTTCAGTTTCTTTAGCACGTGTCTTACGCATCCATGCGGCTTTGTACCCGCCAACATCCTTGCTAGTATCCTTTGAAGTCATGTTAGAACATACAAAGGTAATACTATGCTTGGAGATGTATAGGTACGCAAGAGCTTTTACAAAAGCTTTTTGGGAGAAAAGAATTCTTGAAAAGTATAGAATAATTATTAAGGAAAATAATAAGTTCCAGATAGACAATGAACATATTTAAATATCATGTTTTGTATGTCCTTATAATGTACCCTACAACGTATTACAAATATATAAACATGTTTCTCATTCATATCAATAATAGTAAGAGGTCACTGAATACTTAAGGACATTGAATGTGCATACATAATACCAATACCATAAATATCAAAACCATCATCAAAACCATCATCAAAACCATCATCAAAACCATCATCAAAAGCATCATCAAAACCATCATCAAAAGCATCATCAATAGCATCATCAATAGCATCATCAATAACAATAATATTAGCAATAGCATTATTATTAGCATTAATAGCATAATTATAAGCATTAATAGCATAATTATTAGCATTAATAGCATAAATATTACCATTAATAGCATAAATATTACCATTAATAGCATAATTATTAGCATTAATAGCATAATTATTAGCATTAATAGCATAATTATTACCATTAATAGCATAATTATTTGCATTAATACCATTATGATTACCATTAATAGCATAATTATTACCATTAATAGCATAATTATTAGCATTAATAGCATAATTATTAGCATATAATAGCATAAATATTAAGCATTAATAGCATAAATATTACCATTAATAGCATAATTATTACCATTTAAATTTGCATAATTATTATTAGCATTAATACATTAATATTACCATTAATAGCATAATTATTACCATTAATAGCATAATTATTAGCATTAATACATAATTATTACATTAATAGCATAATTATTAGCATTGATAGCATATTATTACATTAATAGCATAATTATTAGCATTAATACCATAATTATTAGCATTAATAGCATAATTATTACCATTAATAGCATAATTATTAGCATTAATAGCATAATTAGCATTAATGCATAATTAGCATTAATAGCATAATTATTACCATTAATAGCATAATTATTACCATTAATACCATAATTATTAGCATTAATAGCATAATTATTAGCATTAATAGCATAATTATTACCATTAATAACATAAATATTAGCATTAATAGCATAATTATTACCATTAATAGCATAATTATTAGCATTAATAGCATAATTAGCATTAATACCATAATTATTAGCATTAATACCATAATTATTAGCATTAATAGCATAATTATTGGCATTAATAGCATAATTATTAGCATTAATGGCATAAATATTAGCATTAATAGCATAATTATTAGCATTAATAGCATAATATTACCATTAATAGCATAATTATTAGCATTAATAGCATAATTATTACCATTAATAGCATAATTATTTGCATTAATACCATTATGATTACCATTAATAGCATAATTATTACCATTAATAGCATAATCTTAGCATTAATAGCATATTATTAGCATTAATAGCATAAATATTACCATTAATAGCATAATTATTACATTAATAGCATAATTATTAGCATTAATACATATATTATTACCATTAATAGCATAATATTACCATTAATAGCATAATTATTACCATTAATTAGCATAATTATTACCATTAATACCATAATTATTACCATTAATAGCATAATTATTAGCATTAATAGCATAATTATTAGCATTAATAGCATAATTATTAGCATTAATAGCATAATTATTAGCATTAATAGCATAATTTAGCATTAATAGCATAATTATTACATTAATAGCATAATTATTACCATTAATACCATAATTATTAGCATTAATACCATAATTATTAGCATTAATAGCATAATTATTACCATTAATAACATAAATATTAGCATTAATAGCATAATTATTACATTAATAGCATAATTATTAGCATTAATAGCATAATTAGCATTAATACCATAATTATTAGCATTAATACCATAATTATTAGCATTAATAGCATAATTATTGGCATTAATAGCATAATTATTAGCATTAATGGCATAAATAATTAGCATTAATAGCATAATTATTAGCATTAATAGCATAATTATTAGCATTAATAGCATAATTATTACCATTAATAGCATAATTATTTGCATTAATACCATTATGATTACCATTAATAGCATAATTATTACCATTAATAGCATAATTATTAGCATTAATACCATAATTATTAGCATTAATACCATAATTATTAGCATTAATAGTATAATTAATTGGCATTAATAGCATAAATATTACCATTGATAGCATAATTATTAGCATTATTGCATAAATATTAGCATTAATAGCATAAATTATTAGCATTAATAGCATACATATTAGCATTAATAGCATAATTATTACCATTAATAGCATAATTATTAGCATTAATACCATATAATTATTAGCATTAATACATAATTATTAGCATTAATAGCATAATTATTGGCATTAATAGCATAAATATTACCATTAATAGCATAATTATTAGCATTAATAGCATAAATATTAGCATTAATAGCATAAATATTAGCATTAATAGCATAATTATTACCATTAATAGCATAAATATTACCATTAATATCATAATTATTAGCATTAATAGCATAAATATTAGCATTAATAGCATAATTATTAGCATTAATAGCATAATTATTACCATTAATAGCATAATTATTTGCATTAATACCATTATGATTACCATTAATAGCATAATTATTACCATTAATAGCATAATTATTAGCATTAATAGCATAATTATTAGCATTAATAGCATAAATATTAGGATTAAAAGCATTAATAATAGCATTATTAGCAATATTATTTGCATTAATACCATTATGATTACCATTAATAGCATAATTATTAGCATTAATAGCATAATTATTAGCATTAATAGCATAATTATTAACATTAATAGCATTAATAATAGCATTATTAGCAATATTATTTGCATTAATACCATTATGATTACCATTAATAGCATAATTATTATTAATAGCATAATTATTACCATTAATAGCATAATTATTACCATTAATAGCATAAATATTAGCATTAATAGCATAAATATTAGCATTAATAGCATACATATTAGGATTAATAGCATTATTATTAACAGTAATATCATTAGTATTAGATTTTTTTTTAAAATTATTTTTTTAATATTTTTTTTTAATTATTTTTTTAATTTTTTTTTATTATTAAATTATTTTTTTATTTTAAAATTAATTATTATTTTTTTTTAATTATTATTTTTATTTAACTATTTATTATTTTTTATTTATTTTTTTATTATTTTTTAATTCTTTTTTAATTCTTTTTTTTATTATTAAATTTATTTATTTTTTTAAGTGAGAGTGAGACACAGTTCTCATTCAGGTCCGCCTTTTTTTTTCCCATTGACATACATTAGCGGTGTGTCGGCGATTTTATGGCCGGCCACCTGGTTCTATTTGTCGGCCCTAAAATCGCGGACACACCGCTAATGCATCTCTATGGGCAGTCAGCTCGAATTCTGATTGGTCGGCGTTCAATCCGAAATCGGGCTGACTGCCCATAGAGATGCATTGAGCGGTGTGTCCGCGATTTTAGGGCCGACAAATAGAACCAGGTGGGCGGCTATAAAATCGCCGACACACCGCTAATGTATGTCAATGGGAAAAAAAAAGGCGGACCTGAATGAGAACTGTGTCTCACTCTCACTTAAAAAAATAAATAAATTAAATAATAAAAAAAATAATTTAAAAATAATTAAAAATAATAAAAAAATAAATAAAAAATAATAAATAATTAAATAAAAATAATAATAAAAAAAAAAAGACAAAAAGAGCGGACTGAATAGAGAACTGTGTCTCAGTCTGACTAAAAAAAAAAAATAAATAATTATAATAAAAAAAAAATGAATTATTATAAAAATAAATAAATAATAATAAAAAATAAAAAATAAAAAATAATAAAAATATATTAAAAAAATAAAAAATTTAATAAAAAAATAAAAAAAAAATAGCGGACCTGAATGAGAACTGTGTCTCAGTCTGACTTAAAAAAAAATAAATAAATTAAATAATAAAAAAAAATTTAAAAATAATTAAATAATAATAAAAAAATAAATAAAAAATAATAAATAATTAAATAAAAATAATTAAAAAAAAAAAAAAAAAATGCGGACCTGAATGAGAACTGTGTCTCAGTCTGACTTAAAAAAATAAATAAATTAAATAATAAAAAAAATAATTTAAAAATAATTAAATAATAATAAAAAAAATAAATAAAAAATAATAAATAATTAAATAAAAATAATAATTAAAAAAAGAAAAAAAATGCGGACCTGAATGAGAACTGTGTCTCAGTCTGACTTAAAAAAATAAATAAATTAATAATAAAAAAATAATTTAAAAATAATTTAAAAATAATAAAAAATGAGGGGCTCTTCTGATTGGCTGAGGGCAGTATACAGCGACCAATCAGAAGAGGCTAGACTCATGAGGTAGAATGGCGATTTTCGTCATTCTATCTTAATGAGAAGGAAGAGGACGTCGGAGGTGGAAGTTGCGAAAAGAAGAAGAAGATCCCCGGGGCCGGACGAAGAGGCGGAGATGGCGGACGAGAGAGGGAAGGACCCGGGGCCGGAGAGAGTGAAGGCATGTGTGTGACGAAGGGATTGTGGATCGGGACAGCGATCAGATGCTTGAGGCATGTAGAGTAGATCGACGGGGACGTTAGGTTAGGGACGGCGGGGGCTTCGGGTGTAGGGCCTTAGTGACAGCGGCGTTAGGTTAGGGAACGGCGGGGGCTTAGGGTGTAGGGCTTTAGCGAGAGGGGTAGGGGACAGCGGCGGGAGCTTAGGGGTGCGGTGCCTTAGGGGATAGGCGGTGGGGCTTAGGGGGTATCGGCGGGGGCCTAGGATGCTACGGGGCTTAGGGGTAGGGTAGGGGCAGGGCGGCTGCCTTAGGGGGTATCGGCGGGGCCTAGGGGGTAGGGGCTTATCGGCTAGGTGCGGCGATGGCTTAGGGTAGGGTAGGGGCGGCGGGGCTTAGGGGTAGGGGCTTAGGGGCGGCGGTGCCTTAGGGGGTAGGCGGCATGGCTTAGGGGGTATCGGCGGGGGCCTAGGATGCTACGGGGACTTAGGGGCTGCTGCGGGGCTTAAGGGGTAGACGGCGGGGCTTAGGGGGTATCGGCGGGGGCTTAGGATGCTGCGGGTCGGGGGTTAGGTAGTCGGGGCTGCTGCGGGGCTTAGGGGGTAGGGGCTTAGGGGCGGCGGTGGCTTAGGGGGTAGACGGCGGGGCTTAGGGGGTATCGGCGGGGGCTTAGGATGCTGCGGGTCGGGGGTTAGGTGGTCGGGGCTTAGCGTGTAGGGGTGCGGCGGACTTAGGGGGTAGGGCCTTAGGTGCGGCGTGGTGGTTTTGTTGCGGGGTGGGTATGCGGACATGGGGGGGTCTGTGCGGACATGGGGGTGGTGTGTGCGGACTGGGGAGCAGGTTGCGGCTCAGGCAGCGACTGTCATGGTCCGGGGACGTAGCGATTGGCGGGAGGGGGCGGTGGTGGGAATAATCGGGCTGGGGAGCGGCGGAGTGGTGTGGTGTGTGGCTGGGGAGCAGCGGCGGCGGCGGTGGTGGTGGTGGTGTGGGCTGGGGAGCAGCGGCGGCGGCGGGAGCGGTGGTGTGTAGGCTGGGGAGCGGCGGCGGTGGTGGTAGTGTGTGGGCTGGGGAGCGGTAGAAAAGGTAAAGAAAAGAAAGTAAAGAAAGGTTTTAGCTCAGAAAGGATATCTTAGCTGTAGGGTAGTAGCGGTCGTCTTGAAGCTTGCTTCGGTAAATCCAGGAGCGAGTCTTCTTGCGGCCTCGGAATCCGGCAGTCCGTCTTCGAGGTAGCGGTAGGCGAAATGATTTGTGATTTAAATTTCGCACCTTATAAACTGGGCTGTGAAATTTGAAACCACAAAATGGCGGGGGGGCGTAAAGTGAGTGCTGATTGGGCGTTGAATGGACACTATTTCCAAAGAGTCTCCATTCAGGTCCGCTAAAAGGTGATTACAAAGGGGATAATTTTGGACGCCGATTGGTTGTTTTTTCCCATAGAAAACATGGGCATGTTTGTCTATGGGAAAACGCGACTAATTAGCGTCCAGGATTATCGGCTATGCAAGTGAATGAGGCCTTTGAGCGGACCTGAATGGAGAGTGTCTTTCCAAACAGTGTCTATTCCGGTCCGCTGAAAAGCGTCATTGACTTACATAGGGTATAATGTTTTTTTTTTTTAATTAGTATAATTGATAATTTTTTTTTTTTTTGTATTATTATTTGTATGTAATTTTTTTTTTTTTTTTTTTTTTTAATATTTTTTTTTTTTTATTAATATAAATGTATTTATTTTTTTAAGTGAGAGTGAGACACAGTTCTCATTCAGGTGTGGTTATTTTTTTTTTTTTATTATTATTTTTATTTAATTATTTATTATTTTTTATTTATTTTTTTATTAGTTTTAAATTATTTTTTAATTTTTTTTTTAATTATAAAATTTCTTTATTTTTTAAAGTGAGAGTCAGACACAGTTCTCATTCAGGTCCGCATTTTTTTTTTTTTTTTTATTATTATTTTTATTTAATTATTTATTATTTTTTATTTTTTTTTTTATTATTATTTAATTATTTTTAAATTATTTTTTTTATTATTTAATTTATTTATTTTTTTAAGTCAGACTGAGACACAGTTCTCATTCAGGTCCGCCTTTTGTTTTTTTTTAATTATTATTTTTATTTAATTATTTATTATTTTTTATTTATTATTTTTAAATTATTTTTAAATTATTTTTTTTATTATTAAATTTATTTATTTTTTTACTTGCGAGAGTGAGACACAGTTCTCATTCAGGTCCGCCTTTTTTTTTCCCATTGACATACATTAGCGGTGTGTCGGCGATTTTATGGCCGGCCACCTGGTTCTATTTGTCGGCCCTAAAATCGCGGACACACCGCTAATGCATCTCTATGGGCAGTCAGCTCGAATTCTGATTGGTCGGCGTTCAATCCGAAATCGGGCTGACTGCCCATAGAGATGCATTAGCGGTGTGTCCGCGATTTTAGGGCCGACAAATAGAACCAGGTGGGCGGCTATAAAATCGCCGACACACCGCTAATGTATGTCAATGGGGAAAAAAAAAGGCGGACCTGAATGAGAACTGTGTCTCACTCTCACTTAAAAAAATAAATAAATTTAATAATAAAAAAAATAATTTAAAAATAATTTAAAAATAATAAAAAAATAAATAAAAAATAATAAATAATTAAATAAAAATAATAATTAAAAAAAAAACAAAAGGCGGACCTGAATGAGAACTGTGTCTCACTCTCACTTAAAAAAATAAATAAATTTAATAATAAAAAAAATAATTTAAAAATAATTTAAAAATAATAAAAAAATAAATAAAAAATAATAAATAATTAAATAAAAATAATAATTAAAAAAAAACAAAAGGCGGACCTGAATGAGAACTGTGTCTCAGTCTGACTTAAAAAAATAAATAAATTAAATAATAAAAAAAATAATTTAAAAATAATTAAATAATAATAAAAAAAATAAATAAAAAATAATAAATAATTAAATAAAAATAATAATAAAAAAAAAAAAAAAATGCGGACCTGAATGAGAACTGTGTCTCAGTCTGACTTAAAAAAATAAATAAATTTAATAATAAAAAAATAATTAAAAAATAATTTAAAAATAATAAAAAAATGAGGGGCTCTTCTGATTGGCTGAGGGCAGTATACAGCGACCAATCAGAAGAGGGCCTCAGATCTCATTGAGGTAGAATGGCGGATTTTTCGTCCATTCTATCTTAATGAGAAGGAAGAGGACGTCGGAGGTGGAAGTTTGCGAAAAGAAGACAGAAGATCCCCGGGGCCGGACGAAGAGGCGGAGATGGCGGAAAGAAGAGAGAAGACCCCGGGGCCGGAGGAGGAGGACGGCTGGCCGGACGAAGGGATTGTGGATCGGACGGACGATCAGATGACTTGAAGGCATGTAAGTGATCGACGGGGACGTTAGGTTAGGGGACGGCGGGGGCTTCGGGTGTAGGGCCTTAGGTGACAGCGGCGTTAGGTTAGGGAACGGCGGGGGCTTAGGGTGTAGGGCTTTAGCGAGAGGGGTAGGGGACAGCGGCGGGAGCTTAGGGGCTGCGGTGCCTTAGGGGATAGGCGGCGGGGCTTAGGGGGTATCGGCGGGGGCCTAGGATGCTACGGGGCTTAGGGGGTAGGGGCGGCGGTGCCTTAGGGGGTATCGGCGGGAGCCTAGGGGGTAGGGGCTTAGGTGCGGCGATGGCTTAGGGGGTAGACGGCGGGGCTTAGGGGTAGGGGCTTAGGGGCTGCTGCGGTGCCTTAGGGGGTAGGCGGCATGGCTTAGGGGGTAGGCGGCATGGCTTAGGGGGTATCGGCGGGGGCCTAGGATGCTACGGGGCCTAGGGGGTAGGGGCTTAGGGGCTGCTGCGGGGCTTAGGGGGTAGGGGCTTAAGGGCGGCGGTGGCTTAGGGGGTAGACGGCGGGGCTTAGGGGGTATCGGCGGGGGCTTAGGATGCTGCGGGTCGGGGGTTAGGTGGTCAGGGCTGCTGCGGGGCTTAGGGGGTAGGGGCTTAGGGGGTAGACGGCGGGGCTTAGGGGGTATCGGCGGGGCTTAGGGGTTATCGGCGGGGGCTTAGGATGCTGCGGGTCGGGGGTTAGGTGGTCGGGGCTTAGCGTGTAGGGGTGGGGCGGACTTAGGGGGTAGGGCCTTAGGTGCAGCGGGGTGGTTTTGTTGCGGGGTGGGTGTGCGGACATGGGGGTGGGTGTGCGGACATGGGGGTGGCTGTGCGGACATGGGGGTGGGTGTTTGGACATGGGGGGGCTGTGCGGACATGGGGTGGCTGTGCGGACATGGGGGGGGGGGCTGTGCGGACATGGCGGTGGGTGTGCGGACATGGGGGTGGCTGTGCGGAGATGGGGGGGCGGCTATGCAGACATGGGGGGCCTGTTTGGACCTGGGTGAGGCTGTGCGGACATTGAGGGGGCGAGTTGTGGGTAGCGGGGAGCGGAGGCGGCTGTGCCGCCTCCGCTCCATGGTCCCCGGGGAGCGAGTTGCGGCTCAGGCAGCGACTCGCAATGGCCTCGCGGCCATTGCTCGCGCTACCTGAGCGGTAAATCGCTAAGGTTGTAGCCGAGGCTGTGGATCGATTTTGGGGCAGCGGCTCGCAATGCCCGCTTCGCGGCCATTGCTCGCCCTGGGCCAGCGACTCGCAATGGCCTTGCGGCCATTGCTCGCACAGCATTGGGCGCTTCGCGCCCAATGTTAAATTCGTATCCACATGACGACATCGGAAAGTGCGCGCGGAGGGGCGCTTTTCCGATTCGCGATTATATAATAGATAGCTTATAGCTTAACTTTATTCTTCCTCTATATGCCCACAATGCGTTTCCACGATATATTCGTCTTCCTCAGGTGGATAGAGGAAGCTTATATTAATAATAATAATAATAATAATAATACTTTATTTATATAGCGCCAACATATTCCGCAGCGCTTTACAATGTAGGGTTAGAGTACAGAAAATATAATACAGTAAGTAATTACAATAGAGAACAAATAAAGTACAATAAAGTACAATAATTGGATACAAAACAATAAGTATAGAATCAATGTGAAAAGAAATACAAAAAATAAAGCAAGAAATGAAGGTGACCCTGCTCAAAAGAGCTTACAATCTACGACGGGATAGGGGTTGCACAAGGTGCCGGGGCTTATTGCACTGATGGTCCAGGCATCTTGAGGAAATGGGGTATAGGGCTAAGCTTACATGGATGGTCATTATACAGTCTGTAGACCTTTATGGTTTGGTGGAGTTTTTAGAAAAGTAATGTCCAGAGGGATAGCCCATTCACTGTCTACAGTACAATGGACTTATTAGGGAGTATGATAGGCCGCCTTAAAAAGATGCGTTTTTAGGGATCGTCTGAAGCCATGCAGGTTGTGGATAGTCCTGATTTCTTTGGGTAAAGCATTCCAGAGGTTGGGTGCAGCTCTGGAAAAGTCTTGGAGCCGGGAGTGGGAGGATCGGATTAGTGCAGATGTTAGTCGAAGGTCACTTGAGGAACGTAGAGAGCGGGTGGGGTGATAGACAGAGATGAGGGAGGAGAGGTAGGGGGGAGCTGCACTGTGAAGAGCTTTGTGAGTGAGAACAAGCAATTTGAATTTGATCCTGTAATATACGGGCAGCCAGTGCAATGACTGGCAGAGAGCAGAGGCATCTGAGTAACGATTGGCCAGATGGGTGATCCTGGCTGCTGCATTAAGGATGGACTGGAGAGGAGAAAGTCTGGTGAGGGGGAGGCCGCTTAATAGAGAGTTGCAATAGTCAAGGCGGGAATGGATTAGGGCCACGGTGAGGGTTTTTGTTGTTTCCAGGGTGAGAAAGGGGCGGACTCTAGAGATATTCTTCAGGTGTAAGCGACAGGAGCGGACGAGAGATTGCGTGTGGGAGGAGAAGGAGAGATCGGTGTCAAACATAACTCCCAGACAGCGAGCCTGCTGCCTAGGCGTTATCGTAGTGCCGCATACTGAGAGAGAGATGTCCAATTTAGGGAGGTTAGTGGATGGGGGGAGCAGAAGAAGTTCAGTTTTGGAAAGGTTTAGTTTGAAATAGAGAGTGGACATGATATTGGAAACTGCAGCTAGACAGTCATTGGTGTTCTTTACTACCGCAGGGGTAAGGTCAGGGGCTGAAGTGTATAGTTGTGTGTCATCAGCATAAAGATGGTACTGAAAGCCAAATCTGCTGATGGTCTGTCCAATCGGGGCCGTGTAGAGAGAGAAGAGGAGAGGTCCAAGGACTGACCCCTGAGGGACTCCAATGGTGAGGGGAAGAGGGGAAGAAGTGGAGCCAGCAAAACATACACTGAAAGAGCGGTCAGAAAGATAGGAGGAGAGCCAGGAGAGAGCAGTGTCCTTTATGCCAATGGAGTGCAGCATAGCGAGTAGGAGCTGATGGTCGACAGTGTCAAAAGCTGCAGAGAGATCAAGGAGAATAAGCAGGGAGTGGTCACCATTACGTTTTGCTGTCAGAAGGTCATTGGTCACTTTGATGAGGGCAGTTTCTGTGGAGTGAAGGGGGCGGAAACCAGACTGTAATGGATCTAGAAGAGAGTGAGCGGAGAGGTAACGGGTGAGGCGGGAATAGACCAGGCGCTCCAAGAGTTTAGAGATGAAGGGGAGATTGGAGACTGGTCTGTAGTTATTTGTGCAGGTTGGGTCGAGAGTGGATTTCTTTAATAATGGAGTAATGATCGAGTGTTTGAAGGAGGAGGGGAAAATGCCAGAAGAGAGGGAGAGATTGAAGATTTTGGTTAGATGAGAGGTGACGACTGGAGAGAGGGACTGGAGCAGGTGTGAGGGAATGGGGTCAGTAGAGCATGTGGTGGGACGAGAGGAAGAAAGGAGCCTGGAGACTTCTTCTTCTGTGACTGGGTCAAATGTGGAGAGTGAACCGGAGGAAATGTGGGGAAGAATGGGGGTGTCAGTGCTTGGAGGCTGAGAGCTGATTTCCTGGCGGATGTTGTCTATTTTCTCCATGAAGTAGGAGGCCAGGTCATCAGCACAGAGGTCAGTGATGGGGGCCTGCACTTTCGGACTGAGGAGAGAGTGAAAGGTGTCAAAGAGTTTTTTTGGATTGTTGGATAGTGAGGAGACCAGGGTGGTGAAGTAGGTCTGTTTGGCAAGGTGAAGGGCAGAGTTGTAGGTTTTTAGCATGAATTTATAGTGGATAAAGTCTCCTGGTGAGCGAGTTTTCCTCCATAGACGTTCAGCACTCCTGGAGCATCGCTGGAGGAATCGAGTTTGTGGTGTGAGCCAGGGTTGTTTTGTTCTCTGTTTGGAGGTTCTGCGGGTGAGGGGCGCTACTTGGTCCAGGGAGCTTCTGAGAGAGTCATTGTAGTGATTTACTGCCTGATCTGGACAGGAGATTGAAGAGATTGGGGACAGAGATGAGATGAGGGAGTCTGTGAGTGCTTGGGGGTTAATGGCCTGTAGATTTCTGGATGTGTGATAGGTAGGATTGGGCTGTGTTGGCCGAGGGTTAATGAGTGAGAAGGAAAGAATGTTGTGGTCAGAGAGTAGAGTTGAGTTATCCAAGGGGGAGGATGAGCAGAGCCGGGTAAAGACAAGGTCAAGGGTGTTACCGTTTTCGTGTGTCTTAGAGGTTGAGAGCTGTGATAGGCCAAGAGAGGTAGTTAGAGATAGGAGCTGGGATGCAGATGGGGAGATGGGGCTATTTATGGGAATGTTAAAGTCTCCCAGAATAAGGGTTGGTAAATCTGAGGACATGAAATGCGGGAGCCAAGCGGAGAAGTGGTCGAGGAACTGGGTGGGTGACCCTGGGGGGCGGTATACCACCGCTACTTTGAGGGGGAGGGGATGGAATAGCCTAATGGTATGGACCTCAAAAGAAGGGAATGAGAGTGATGGGGCTGGAGGAATGACCTGGAAAGTACATTGTGGGGACAGGAGGAGGCCAACTCCACCGCCACGTCTGTTCCCAGGTCTAGGGGAGTGAGAGAAGTGTAAGCCGCCGTAAGAAATAGCAGCAGGGGAAGCAGTGTCTGAATCCTGGATCCAGGTTTCTGTGAGGGCCAGCAGGTTAAGAGAGTTGGAAAGGAAGTAATTGTGAATGAAGGGAAGTTTGTTGCATACAGACCGTGGATTCCAGAGAGCGCAATTAAAAGAGAGAGATGAAGGTGTGCAGGTGATATTAATAAGGTTAGTGAGGTTTCTGTGTGAGGTGGGAGAGGGGTTGAAGTTAGCAGAGGGTGGACCAGGGTTGGGAGAGATATCACCTGAGAGGAGCAGCAGTAAAAAGAGAAAGAGCAGATAGTTTTTGGAATTAGGACATGATTTATTGTGACAAACTTTGGAATATGATGGGCTGAGAGTCTTCAGTAAACTGAAGATAGCATGGGAGCTGTACATAGAGTAGGGCAGGAGAGAGGGGCTGATGTGGATGAGTGGTGATGGAGGGGGGATGGGGTGATAAAAATTGGTGGCGAGAGCACATAAGAAAACAAACAGTGAAATACAAGACATGGTAAAGATTAGTAGTGAATGGAGTTATGCACAGTGTTTGAGTGTCCCTCTATGTCATTGTCTTCCAGCAAGAGCACATAGAACAATACATATTTAAGTAAGGACATGGTGATAGGGAAAGGAAAAGAAGTTAAAAGGGTTTTTGTTTAAATAGAGTGTCTTACCTGACTCCTGCCCTGACTAACTGCCATGAAATAACTGCAGCCACTTAGCATTCAATGCCACTTTGCATGAGATGCCACACGTGTCTGACCCCCCACACGTGTACCCCTTAAGACCCCATTAACACAGGTTATATAGAAACATAATGGCTAGTAATTGGATCAACCCCCAACCCCCACCCCTCCCGCCACTCCCTACAATTAATCAATGCCCTGACGTATTCCAATACATTATTTTCCTAAAAATTATACAATTGTGAGAAATCATACAATTGTAAAACATGAAATTAACTATAAAACATGATTATAGCAAGATTTAGATTTAGATTGCAGGGTTTTCGATTTTTATAATAAACTAGCTGTGAGCCCGATGCAAATGCATCGGGTGTCTAGAATATGTTTATTGTTTTTTTTAAAGATTTTTAAATAAATAATCGCATCATCAATAGCAATAATATTAGCAATAGCATTATTATTAGCAGTAATAGCAGTATTAATAGCATTATTAGCAGTATTATGAGCATTAATAACAGTATTAAGAGCATATAGAAAGTATAGGGTGACTTGCGGCAGGTGCGGCGGCTGAGGTAGCGACTCGCAATGGCCTCGCGGCCATTGCTCGCGCTACCTCAGTGGTAAATCGCTAAGTTTGTGGCCGAGCCTCTGGTCCTATTTTCGGCCAGCGACTCGCAATGGCCGCTTCGCGGCCATTGCTCGCGTGTGGTGACGTCACTTAGTGACAAAGCCACGGCGTTTTCGGGGTCCGACACGAAAATGCCTACGGCAATTATAGAGTTGCCGTAGGCAAAATCGTGTCGGACCCCGAAATCGCCGTGGCTTTGTCACTATGGGGGGAGTGGCGGGATTGTGTCGGGGGGCAGGATGGCAGGTGTGCAGGATGGAGCCGGGGGGCGGGGCAGGATGGAGGCGGGGGGGGGGGGCAGGATGGAGGGAGCGGGCAGGATGGAGGCGGAGAAGGATGGTGGCAGGGGGGGTAGGGTTGGATAGTGGGGAGCGGGGCAGGATGGAGTGAGTGGGGCAGGATAGAGCCGGAGGAGCAGGATGGTGGCGGGGGGACAGGATGGAGTGAGCAGGGCAGGATGGAGCGAGCGAGGAAGGATGGAGCCGGAGGAGCAGGATGGGGGGGGGGCAGGATGGAGCGAGCATACTTGCACACACATGCATCATGTACATAGCACACCTGGACGCACATGCATCATGCACACAGCATACCTTCAAGCACATGTATCATGCACACAGGACACACATACATCATGCACACAGGACACACATACATCATGCACACAGGACACACATACATCATGCACACAGGACACACATACATCATGCACACAGGACACACATACATCATGCACACAGGACACACATACATCATGCACACAGGACACACATACATCATGCACACAGGACACACATACATCATGCACACAGCACACACATGCATCATGGACACAGCACACACATGTATCATGGACACATCACACACATGCATCATGCACACAGCACACACATGCATCATGCACACAGCACACACATGCATCATGGACACAGCACACACATGTATCATGGACACATCACACACATGCATCATGCACACAGCACACACATGCATCATGCACACAGCACACACATGCATCATGCACACAGCAGACACATACACCATACACACAGGACACACATACATCATGCACACAGGACACACATACATCATGCACACAGGACACACATACATCATGCACACAGGACACACATACATCATGCACACAGGACACACATACATCATGCACACAGGACACACATACATCATGCACACAGGACACACATACATCATGCACACAGGACACACATACATCATGCACACAGGACACACATACATCATGCACACAGGACACACATACATCATGCACACAGCTCTTAAACTTGCCGCTCCCGGCGCAGCGCGGCAGGCAGGAAGCGGCGGCTCCTTCTGCACAGCCGCTCCCCTGGCATGGACGGATGGATGGTGCGGCCCTGGGCAGCGGGAGCAAGGGGGGCCCCGCGAGAAGCAGAGAGGGCAGGAGGACCGGGGGGAGCGCGGGCAGGAGACGGGAGGACCCAGGGGGGGCGGGCATGACACGGGCACTGGGGCACAGGGGCACAGGCTCCGGAGCACTGTGTCAGCATGTGCTGACAGCAGCTGCTCCGGAGCGGATCACAGGGGCACAGGGGCACAGGCTCCGGAGCACTGTGTCAGCATGTGCTGACAGCAGCTGCTCCGGAGCGGATCACAGGGGCACAGAGGCACAGGCTCCGGAGCACTGTGTCAGCATGTGCTGACAGCAGCTGCTCCGGAGCGGATCACAGGGGCACAGAGGCACAGGCTCCGGAGCACTGTGTCAGCATGTGCTGACAGCAGCTGCTCCGGAGCGGATCACAGGGGCACAGAGGCACAGGCTCCGGAGCACTGTGTCAGCATGTGCTGACAGCAGCTGCTCCGGAGCGGATCACAGGGGCACAGAGGCACAGGCTCCGGAGCACTGTGTCAGCATGTGCTGACAGCAGCTGCTCCGGAGCGGATCACAGGGGCACAGAGGCACAGGCTCCGGAGCACTGTGTCAGCATGTGCTGACAGCAGCTGCTCCGGAGCGGATCACAGGGGCACAGGCTCCGGAGCACTGTGTCAGCATGTGCTGACAGCAGCTGCTCCGGAGCGGATCACAGGGGCACAGAGGCACAGGCTCCGGAGCACTGTGTCAGCATGTGCTGACAGCAGCTGCTCCGGAGCGGGATGACAGCGGCGACGGCTCGCAATGCCCGCTACGCGGGCAATGCCTTGCACGACGTGGTGACGTCACAGTGTGTCATAGCCACGGCGTGCCGGGGGCCGTCACAAACGTGCCTACGGCAATTATATAGTAGATTTTTACAAAAGGATTTTTTAATCATTTTTTACTATAATCATGTTTTAGATCTACAATCATGTTTTACAATTGTATAGTTTATAGGAAAATAATGTATTAGAATACGGCAGGGTGTTGATTAATTGCATATAAAAATGTGGGGATAGGAACTTGTTTGTAGCAGGATGTAAATGGTTAATTTATGGAGGGAATTTAATGGAGTGAGGGGTGGGGGTTGGGGGTTGATCTATTTACCGTATATACTCGCGTATAAGCCGAGTTTTTCAGCCAAAAATTGGGCTGAAAAGTCCCCCCCTCGGCTTATACGCGAGTCATACGGCCCCCCTCAAAGTTTGGCGCCCCCACCTCAGTTTCTGGGCCCCCCGCATGCAGCGCTGCACATATACATTACGTGTCTAGCAGCTGTTACCCTCCGGTGGCAGATCGCGGCTCCGGGCTCCATCTTCCTCTCTGTCTTCCTGGTTGTCATGTGACCGGCGCGATGACGTCATCGCGCCGGTCACAAAGCAGGAAGACAGCGAGGAAGATGGAGCCCGGAGCCGGGAGCCGCGATCTGCCACCGGAGGGTAACAGCTGCTAGACACGTAATGTATATGTGCAGCGCTGCATGCGGGGGGGCCCAGAAACTGAGGTGGGGGCGCCAAATTATGAGGGGGGCCCTGCTGGGGCCCTGTATACTACCACTGGGGCTATATACTACCACTGGGGCTATATACTACCACTGGGGCTGTATATATACTACCACTGGGGCTATATACTACCACTGGGGCTGTATACTACCACTGGGGCTATATACTACCACTGGGGCTATATACTACCACTGGGGCTGTATACTACTACTGGGGCTATATACTACCACTGGGGCTATATACTACCACTGGGGCTATATACTACCACTGGGGCTGTATATATACTACCACTGGGGCTATATACTACCACTGGGGCTGTATACTACTACTGGGGCTATATACTACCATTGGGGCTATATACTACCACTGGGGCTGTATGTATACTACCACTGGGGCTATATACTACCACTGGGGCTATATACTACCACTGGGGCTGTATATATACTACCACTGGGGCTATATACTACCACTGGGGCTGTATACTACCACTGGGGCTATATACTACCACTGGGGCTATATACTACCACTGGGGCTGTATACTACTACTGGGGCTATATACTACCACTGGGGCTATATACTACCACTGGGGCTATATACTACCACTGGGGCTGTATATATACTACCACTGGGGCTATATACTACCACTGGGGCTGTATACTACTACTGGGGCTATATACTACCATTGGGGCTATATACTACCACTGGGGCTGTATGTATACTACCACTGGGGCTATATACTACCACTGGGGCTATATACTACCACTGGGGCTGTATATATACTACCACTGGGGCTATATACTACCACTGGGGCTGTATATACTACTGGGGCTGCGTGTATACTACCACTGGGGCTGCTGCTGTATACTACCACTGGGGCTGCTGCTGTGTACTACCACTGGGGCTGCTGCTGTATACTACCACTGGGGCTGCTGTATATACCTCTGGGGCTGCTGTATACTACCACTGGGGCTGCTGCTGTATATACCACTGGGGCTGCTGCTGTAACTCTGCTGGGGCCTGTATATACCACTGGGGAGGCTGCTGTATACCACACTGCTGGGGGCTGTATACCTGTGCTGGGGTCCACCCTCGGCTTATACACGAGTCAATAAATTTTCCCAGGTTTTGGGGGCAAAAGTAGGGGGGTCGGCTTATACACGGGTCGGCTTATACACGAGTATATACGGTACTAGCCATTATGTTCCTATATAACCTGTGTTAATATAAGCTTCCTCTATCCACCTGAGGAAGACGGATATACCGTGGAAACGCATTGTGGGCATATAGAGGAAGAATAAAGTTAAGCTATAAGCTATGTACTATAATAAGATTCCTTTCCCTCCTTTAGTGCTCCTATACACCGCATGTTTATTCTTTTCTAACATAAAATATCTGTCTTCTTCCTTGCCCTGCAGCCAAGTGACACACCTTGTATCTCATGGGAGCTACACCCAAAACTACATGCCAAGCATGTCTTAGCAAGTTCCCTCATCCCAATACTTTGCCCCTATTATCAGTTTTCCTGTTTTCTGCTATGAAGTTAGCTACTAGTAAATCTACAAATTCTTCTGCCCAGGTGAAAACACACGCACTTCTTGTACAGCGCTCGGTGACTTCTATCACGTAAGTTTAGCTTTCATTATTATCTAGCTAATATTTGCAAGTTTTTAGGAGTTACAATTTTGTCCAGGAAAAGAATAATTTAAGTGTGGTCTTCAAAGAATCTCCGTGTGTTCTTGTGGGTTTCTTCTGACAATTCAGTTTATTTCTGTGGTTTTATCAGCTGGATTTTTAATTTGCCTCTATTCTGGGTGATCTTCTCTCACGTAATCAATGCACTGCTGCGTAAAACCATATTTAGATGGTATCAAGAACCTGAACATTTCATTGGGGATGAAGACAAGGCTTGTACATAGTCTGGTCTTTTCTATAGTAACATATAGCTGTGAAACCTGGATGATAACGAAACAAGAAAAAGAATCAATGCCTTAGAAATGCAGAGTTGGAGAAGGATTTTATCAATACCATGGATGGCAAGAAAAATAAACATCAAGCTACAGTAGACATGTCACTGGAAGTGAGGATCTCCACACTACGACTTGTCTACTACAAACACATCAAATGAACAGAACAATGGAAAAGAACATCATCGTCACAAAAATAGAAGAAACAAGGTGAATAGGAAGACCAGCAACTCGATGGCTTGCTACAATCAAGATGATGGTGAACAATACCCTGGTGGACCTATCTAGGCTTGGAGAAGATCCTGGTGGACCTATCTAGGCTTGGAGAAGATCCTGGTGGACCTATCTAGGCTTGGAGAAGATCCTGGTGGACCTATCTAGGCTTGGAGAAGATCCTGGTGGATTTATCTAGGTTTGGAGAAGATCCTGGTGGATTTATCTAGGTTTGGAGAAGATCCTGGTGGATTTATCTAGGTTTGGAGAAGACACTGGCAGACCTCTCTAGGCTTGGAGAAGACGCTGGTGGACCTTTCTATGCTTGGAGAAGACGATGGTAGACCTCTCTAGGCTTGGAGAAGACCCTGGTGGACCTATCTGTCCTTGGAGAAGATCCTGGTGGACCTATCTATGCTTGGAGAAGACCCTGGTGGATCCTCTCTAGGCCGCACAAGTTTGATCTTCCTACAGAGTGTTCATTTATCAAGTCACCATGGCTCGAGATCGGGCTGAAAGCCATTAACTAATAATAATAATAATCAACAGTTTAGTGGATATGGGGCCTCCCAACTCTCAATTTACAAAGGATGTCAGAGCAGCACATTGAATATTAATGTCCCACTATTTTGTTATTTATTACACAAGTCTCTAATAATTTGCATTTATAAATAAGTTGGAATACGAAACTGACAGCCTAATAATGTTAAGTCATCCATTGACCTATCTGTATGATCAGCTGTATCATTTTATTGTCAAAATATAGGTTAAATTTTATTCCATTTGTTTGAAGGCAAAGATAAGATTGTTCCACCCTTGGACACACACTTTGACTCTTGAGAATTTACAAACACTGTGATGGCAGCTAAAAGCAGGAAGACAGGTAAAACTATTTAAATAATTTGAATCCAATGTAAATTATCTACTTTTGAGTATCTGATATATATCACTTATGTTCTGTCAATCAATAGTTAGCTGTAGAGTCAGCCAAGATGAGAGGGGACGTTAATAAAATGAAACCAAGAGAAATAACGTGCAATTATGATCCACTATTCAAAATAGGTGATATCACAGCTCACCTCCTCCTCCTGTACAATGACTGATACCACCTCTATATACAACTCAAAAATCTTCACCATGGAAGTGTATTCCTAATTACTAAATATATCAAAAAAGACCCCTAAGGGACTATGAAATAACTTTAAAATTCACCTTTTATTTAGAGAGCTTTCTTTAAAAGCAATACAATAGAAATTCATTACATTAAATAGAGAAATACAGTATGGACTCACAATGAAAACATGTACTACAATCAAGTCTGGAAATTTTAGGAGGTTTACAGTAATAATGTTCAGTACCTCATGGCACTAGAAGGTACACTATACAGGATTATCCAGGAGTCACAAACCGACCCACAAAATAGTTATGCCATACTAAATCCATAGATCCAATATGATGGCTGTGTATTACAGTAGATGGATATCTTAGGAACAGGCAGTGCACTACACCTACAATCCCCTCTTAGTTTTATATGGGAGGTTATGGTTTGTGCTGATCAGATATATTAGCACTGAATATCCACTTATCCCACCTTAGTGTGCTACCTATCTCCCACCATCCACAGTTCACCTCAGCCCTTTATGGGTTAAATTCAGACATGACAACACATGGGGTTCAACTGAGACCCTAGGTATGATGGTACAGACCTGTATGTGCAGAGCTCCCGGCTACCCCGACGCCGTTTCGTCAAATAGACTTCCTCAGGGGGTCAGTATGTCAGTTACAAGCGTGTCAAGCGGACTTAAATAGTGCCCTTATTATCTGATGTGCTGCCGGTGTATGCTACGGTACCGCCCCTCCATGCCGTCCATTGTGCTTCTAGTCATGTGACCGCCTCTGATCACATGCTCCCGGCAGCTTCCGGCGCTTGGACCGCAAGCGCCAGTGACGCGCGTATTGCGCGTCACCTGGCGCCCGTCGGTGACGCGCCGGGAGTAGGCGGGGCCAGAGTCCAGTGCAGATGACTTCGGCAACACAGCAGGGAGAGGGAGGTAACAGGCAAGCCCGTGGGGACAAAAACGTTATATGAGGATGATTGCAATCTATCACAGATGTATCAGTATGCATGGACTTATTTCCCACTAATCTATTGGTGAACATTATGATTCAATATTATGATAAAGTGATTAAACATAGCTCATTGTTTTGTATATATTATGTATCAGATTAAAGTGCACAGTGCTAAATTATGACATATATGAAAAAATAATGAAATATAATAATAAAGTTATTACAACCATTTTAAAATTGTGTCACTAAGCTTCATCAAACATATACTGCTCAGAGCTTGTACATTATAAGAAAATAACATCAAAGTGCTAGCTCATAGTGCAAAAAGATGAGAAAATGTACTGCATCTTGTCATCCGTCCTTCTTGCAAATTCCTCTCATCTCCTATTCTTCCCCACACCAGGATTTGGCTTCATCATCAGGATAGGGACAAAAACCAGATCAAATTCTATATGGTAACGATGTAAATATACTAGAAAAATAAAAATTCATCGTTAAAATCAAATTAAAAACACGGAATCAATCAAAGACCGCATCCTTATACAGATGTGTCAAATAGCAAAAATAGGAAACAATTACATCATATACACTGTAAATCACAAAAAAGCCCCAAAGCCGAAATTTTCATTCAGACCATGCGGTGTTACACTGTTCAATCTATAAATCCACTTGCTTTCTATTTGTCCAAGCAATTTTCCCATATTTCCTCCTCTCTGGCCCATATTAATCCTATCTATTCCTACCGCCTTGAGCAGACTAGAATTACTCCGATGCTTTAGGTAGAAATGTCTCGGTATTGTCTTCAATACTGACGGGTCCTCTGCGGCTGCTCCCTTCTCAATATCCAAGACATGTTCTCTAATGCGCCACAGAAGTTCTCTTGTGGTCATCCCTATATAGATCTTCCCACAAGGGCACTCTACCATGTATATGACTCCCTTAGTTCCACACGTAATGTGGTGTCTGATGTCATATACCCTGGTGTGATCACTATTGTGAAAGTTCTTGCTTTTCTTAATGTTAGGGCACGTCACACAATTTAGGCAGGGGAAGCAACCTCTCACATCTAACCACTGAGTCTTTTTGACCTTTTCACGCACAAAGTGGCTACGGACTAGTATATCCCTCAGGTTTTGTGACCGTCTAGCAGTAATCAATGGCTTCTCAGAGATACAACATTTCAAAACCGGATCATTAGTCAGGATATCCCAGTGCTTGTCAATTATTTGAATTAGATCCCTCCACTGTTTATTATATGAGATAATCAGTCTCGGGTGGCCTCCTTGTTCTTTTTCTCTTTCTTTCCCTTTCTTCCCGGTATTATTCAGGAGATCCACCCTGTGGAGACTCTTAGCTCTGTTATATCCTCTCTTTATAGTTTTCCAGCCATATCCTCTTTCCTGAAATCTATGTTTGAGGTCCTTAGCCTGTAGATCAAAGATATGTTCATCAGAACATATCCTCCTAGCCCGTATAAACTGGCCGATTGGAATACCTCTAATGGTCGACGGTAAATGCGATGAGTCAGCCCTCAATACTGAATTTGTAGATGTTTCTTTTCGGAATATATCCGTCATCACTTTCCCGTCCCTAGTTGTTTCAATCGATATGTCCAGATAGTTGATCTTTCTACCACTCTGATACGTCAATTTGATATTTTTATCATTCTCATTCAGGTTTCTCATGAGGTTCTCCAGCTCACTACTAGTCCCCTCCCACACAAACAAAGCGTCATCAATGAAACGCATCCATCCCTGCATCTTCTCGCAACCAGCAATGGGGTTGTTGGTAAATATTTCACTCTCCCATGCGCCCAAGAACAAATTTGCGTACGAGGGCGCACAGGAGGCCCCCATTGCGGTGCCTTGAAGCTGCAGGAACACCTGGCCGTCAAAGATGAAGCAATTGTGTGTGAGTGCAAACTCAAGCAAAACTAAGATCAACTCAACCACTTGTGGGTCTACGTTACTTCCACTTAAGAACCTCCTTGCTGCAGCTATACCATCACAATGTCTTATTGAGGTGTATAACGCCTCCACGTCCACCGTCACAAATACCGATGTTTCAGATAGTTGTATGTCTTCAAGGCGTCTCAGGGCATCAGTAGAATCTTTAATAAAGGAAGGTAGGGTGCACGCTAACGGTTTTAGATATTCATCAATAACCTGACAGATAATCTCACAAAGACCATCATTCCGGAGACAATTGGTCTCCCCGGGGGATCTGATAGGTCTTTATGGATTTTTGGAAGGATGTAGAATGTTGGCATTCTCGGTTTTAAATCCTTAAATTTTTTTATCATCTCTTTTGGGATGATCTTCTCCTCATATGCCTTAATCAGGATCTCCATCAAAGTTGCCTTAAACTGCTCAAGGGGGTTGTATGGTAGTTTCCTATAACAGTTGATGTTATTAAGAAGCTTCATAGCCTGCTTCACATATAGCTCTTTAGGCCACACCACCACATTACCCCCTTATCAGCTGGTTTGTACACTACATCATCCCAGCCACGTAGATCCTTGAGAGCCTGCCTTTCCTCCCTGGTCAAATTATGCCCCCAGTCTTTCTTTTCCGCCAGCCTCTCAATATCAGACGACACCATTTTAGTAAATACCTCTACACTTGAGCATGTACTAAGTGCAGGAAAGGTTTTAGACTTTTTAAATATCTGATTAGGGAACTTACCACCAGATCCTGAGCTTGTATTTTCCTCCATCAGGGCTTCCAAGGCTCTCAAGGTGTCTCTTTCTGTCTCTGTATTTAAATCGTGTTCAGACTTATAATGCAACTTTTTTAGAATGACCTTCCTGGCAAATAAGTGGACATCCTTGATGGTCAAGAAAGGATCTAAGGAACGAGATGGAGAGAAAGTCAGACCCTTACTCAGAACATTAATTTGGGCAATAGACAAATCATGCTTAGACAAGTTAATCACCTGCTTCTGTTCCTTGTTGGCTTTTTTGTTATTGCTATTTTCCTTGTCTGGTGAGGGTCTCACTTTAGATTTACCATGTGCCCGATCCTTTTGTTCACCTTCCTGACCATCCTGGTTCACACTTTCGGCATGAGAGGATGATGATGACTGAGAATCCCTTCGAGGGTCAGAAGGAGTCACCGGATTTTTAGGTGTCTTATTCAATTGCCACCGGAAAATCTTATTATGCTCATAATCACCTACATCCCTCTTAAATTTCTTCATCTTGCTGGTACTGATATCATGTTCCCATTTTTCCATTTCTTTATCTATCTCCTTCATATAGATCTCCAATGACTCCCTTGACATTCCTGATTTCAAAGTTTTAGACATCTCTTCTATCTCCAAATCAAGAGTTTGTAAATTTTTCGAATTATGCTCATTGATAATACTAATGAATGAACGGGAGCAGGTGGTCGCCGCCTCCATCCATTTTTTCGTTAGCATATCATTATCCAGTGTGAATGTAGGATATAGCTGGACTCGAAGTCCCCTCGGTACTATATTGTTGGACAAATAGTTATCCAAAGATGTCTTTGTCCACCACAATTTCGTTTTGCGATATAGAGCATTTTTGTACTTGTACAGAATTTCCTTATTTACCACTGACACCTCTGACTGGCTGCCTGGGGTACTTTTTTTGAATAAATTCACCGCCTTAGTCCTCCAACTCAATTCCTTGTTTTTCATGTCCATATTGTTCTCAATGTATTATCAGATAATCTGTACTAAAACAGAAAAATATGACAACTCAAAAATCTTCACCATGGAAGTGTATTCCTAATTACTAAATATATCAAAAAAGACCCCTAAGGGACTATGGAATAACTTTAAAATTCACCTTTTATTTAGAGAGCTTTCTTTAAAAGCAATACAATAGAAATTCATTACATTAAATAGAGAAATACAGTATGGACTCACAATGAAAACATGTACTACAATCAAGTCTGGAAATTTTAGGAGGTTACAGTAATAATGTTCAGTACCTCATGGCACTAGAAGGTACACTATACAGGATTATCCAGGAGTCACAACCGACCCACAAAATAGTTATGCCATACTAAATCCATAGATCCAATATGATGGCTGTGTATTACAGTAGATGGATATCTTTAGGAACAGGCAGTGCACTACACCTACAATCCCCTCTTAGTTTTATATGGGAGGTTATGGTTTGTGCTGATCAGATATATTAGCACTGAATATCCACTTATCCCACCTTAGTGTGCTACCTATCTCCCACCATCCACAGTTCACCTCAGCCCTTTATGGGTTAAATTCAGACATGACAACACATGGGGTTCAACTGAGACCCTAGGTATGATGGTACAGACCTGTATGTGCAGAGCTCCCGGCTACCCCGACGCCGTTTCGTCAAATAGACTTCCTCAGGGGGTCAGTATGTCAGTTACAAGCGTGTCAAGCGGACTTAAATAGTGCCCTTATTATCTGATGTGCTGCCGGTGTATGCTACGGTACCGCCCCTCCATGCCGTCCATTGTGCTTCTAGTCATGTGACCGCCTCTGATCACATGCTCCCGGCAGCTTCCGGCGCTTGGACCGCAAGCGCCAGTGACGCGCGTATTGCGCGTCACCTGGCGCCCGTCGGTGACGCGCCGGGAGTAGGCGGGGCCAGAGTCCAGTGCAGATGACTTCGGCAACACAGCAGGGAGAGGGAGGTAACAGGCAAGCCCGTGGGGACAAAAACGTTATATGAGGATGATTGCAATCTATCACAGATGTATCAGTATGCATGGACTTATTTCCCACTAATCTATTGGTGAACATTATGATTCAATATTATGATAAAGTGATTAAACATAGCTCATTGTTTTGTATATATTATGTATCAGATTAAAGTGCACAGTGCTAAATTATGACATATATGAAAAAATAATGAAATATAATAATAAAGTTATTACAACCATTTTAAAATTGTGTCACTAAGCTTCATCAAACATATACTGCTCAGAGCTTGTACATTATAAGAAAATAACATCAAAGTGCTAGCTCATAGTGCAAAAAGATGAGAAAATGTACTGCATCTTGTCATCCGTCCTTCTTGCAAATTCCTCTCATCTCCTATTCTTCCCCACACCAGGATTTGGCTTCATCATCAGGATAGGGACAAAAACCAGATCAAATTCTATATGGTAACGATGTAAATATACTAGAAAAATAAACTATTATGTGGGTCGGTTGTGACTCCTGGATAATCCTGTATAGTGTACCTTCTAGTGCCATGAGGTACTGAACATTATTACTGTAACCTCCTAAAATTTCCAGACTTGATTGTAGTACATGTTTTCATTGTGAGTCCATACTGTATTTCTCTATTTAATGTAATGAATTTCTATTGTATTGCTTTTAAAGAAAGCTCTCTAAATAAAAGGTGAATTTTAAAGTTATTCCATAGTCCCTTAGGGGTCTTTTTTGATATATTCACCTCTATATACAGTAGATAGCACACGATCCACCATTCACAATAGGTGATATCACAGCTCACCTCCTCCTCCTGTACAATGACTGATAACACCTCTATATACAGTAGATAACACAGGATCCACCATTCACAATAGGTGATATCACAACTCACCTCCTCCTATACAATGACTGATAACACCTCTGTATACAGTAGATAACAGGATCCACCATTCACAATAGGTGATATCACAGCTCACCTCCTCCTCCTGTACAATGACTGATAACACCTCTATATACAGTAGATAACACAGGATCCACCATTCACAATAGATGATATCACAGCTCACCTCCTCCTCCTGTACAATGACTGATAACACCTCTATATACAGTAGATAACACACAATCCACCATTCACATAAATGATATCACAGCTCACCTCCTCCTCCTGTACAATGACTGATAACACCTCTATATACAATAGGTAACACAGGATCCACCATTCACAATAGGTGATGACGCAGCTCACCTACTCCTGTACAATGACTGCTAACACCTCTATATACAGTAGATCACATAGGATCCACCATTCACAAAAGGTGATATCACAGCTCACCTCCTCCTGTACAATGACTGATAACACCTCTGTATACAGTAGATAACAGGATCCACCATTCACAATAGGTGATATCACAGCTCACCTCCTCCTCCTGTACAATGACTGATAACACCTCTATATACAGTAGATAACACAGGATCCACCATTCACAATAGATGATATCACAGCTCACCTCCTCCTGTACAATGACTGATAACACCTCTATATACAGTAGATAACACAGGATCCACCATTCACAATAGGTGATATCACAGCTCACCTCCTCCTGTACAATGACTGAAAACACCTCTATATACAGTAGATAACACAGAATCCCCCATTCACAATAGGTGATATCACAGCTCACCTCCTCCTCCTGTACAATAACTGATAACACCTCTATATACAGTAGATAACACAAGATCCACCATTCACAATAGATGATATTACAGCTCACCTCCTCCTCCTGTACAATGACTGATAACACCTCTATATACAGTAGATAACACAGGATCCACCATTCACAATAGGTGATATCACAGCTCACCTCCTCCTCCTGTATAATGACTGATAACACCTCTATATACAGTAGATAACACAGGATCCAACATTCACAATAGGTGATATCACAGCTCACCTCCTCCTTTATAATGACTGATAACACCTCTATATACAGTAGATAACACAGGATCCACCATTCACAATAGATGATGTCACAGCTCACCTCCTCCTCCTGTACAATGACTGCTAACACCTCTATATACAATAGATAACGCAGGATCCACCATTCACAATAGGTGATATCACAGCTCACCTCCTCCTCCTGTACAATGACTGATAACACCTCTATATACAGTAGATAACACACAATCCACCATTCACATAAATGATATCACAGCTCACCTCCTCCTCCTGTACAATGACTGATAACACCTCTATATACAATAGGTAACACAGGATCCACCATTCACAATAGGTGATGACGCAGCTCACCTCCTCCTCCTGTACAATGACTGATAACACCTCTATATACAGTAGATAACACAGGATCCACCATTCACAATAGGTGATATCACAGCTCACCTCCTCCTCCTGTACAATAACTGATAACACCTCTATATACAGTAGATAACACAAGATCCACCCCTTCACAATAGATGATATTACAGCTCACCTCCTCCTCCTGTACAATGACTGATAACACCTCTATATACAGTAGATAACACAGGATCCACCATTCACAATAGGTGATATCACGGCTCACCTCCTCCTCCTGTACAATGACTGATAACACCTCTATATACAGTAGATAACACAGGATCCACCATTCACAATAGGTGATATCACAGCACACCTCCTCTTCCTGTACAATGACTGATAACACCTCTATATACAGTAGCTAACACAGGATCCACCATTCACAATAGGTGATATCACAGCTCACCTCCTCCTGTATAATGACTGATAACACCTCTATATACAGTAGATAACACAGGATCCACCATTCAAAATAGGTGATATCACAGCTCACCTCCTCCTTTTCCTTTACAATAATATTAAGAATGGAAGGAAATGCCATTAGTGTCTTACTACTGATGAGCGAGTACCAAAATATTGGTACTTGCTATACTCGTAACGAGTACTTTCTAATAATAGCGTATTTGTTCTGAATAGTGAATACCAGAATACCAGAGAATCCCCAAAAAAATCCCTTGTAGCGTTTTTATTTTTTTGTCACCTTTTACAATTGGGAGGGCCCTGGCTCATATATTTTGTACGTCCCTCTGTCATACATCATTTTTGTTAGCTATTCCCCAGCACTTTACAACGCCAGCTACAACATACCAGTAGGTATGTTGATCTTTGACCTAAGAGGTCTCAGGTGGTCCTGTAACATATGTTTTGGAGGGACTTGACATGCCGACTCCAGGCTCTGTTCACACTGGGGCGTCTGATGAGCAGCTTTAGATCTCTTTGTTGTTCAGCCTGTGTTTGGCCTGTTGAGCAGCTTTAGATCTCTTTGTTGCTCACCCTGTGTTTGGGCCTCGGCAGTGGTTTATTCTCTGATGTTCAGCTCTACATGAGATAACTTTCTGATTAAGGTTAATTGAAGGTTGAGGCTGCAGGAAAGCCTTCTCCCTTTAAATATGGCTCAGAACATTTCTGGATGCCGATTATAGTAGTTGCGAGCCTCTTGCATGCCGATCCTGTTTTGGAGTTGCTGGTGGAACTCTAAGGGTAAGTGCCCACACAGCGGTTTAGCGGCGGTTCAGCAGCGAAAACCGCCGGCGGTTTAGCATAAATTTATGTAAATCCTAAGCAGCGTTAGGACTTACAAGTAACCCTATGTAATTTAGAAACCGCTGTGCACACATAGTGGGTTTATGTGAGCGGATCTGCCAGCGGTTGAGCGGTTTCCCAGCGGTTTTTGCAGCATACAGCATGTCAATTCTTCTCAGCGGTTTTTGATCGGTTCCATGAACAAAATCCTCCATAGAAAACCGCTGGAAAAACCGCTGGAAAAACTGCCGGTAAACCGCTGGAGATATCAGAGCTCTGATCTCTAGGCTCCTGATAATTTCCAGCGGTTTACTGAAGGTTTGAACGCCACTAAACCTTCCTGTGGGCACATACCATCGTCGCTTGGTGTTTGGTGAAGTATTGTTTGTAGTTTTTCATTCCCTATTTGTTTTACAGTTCTCCCTACAAACATATTGTATCTTCCTGATTGTTTATTGTGTGGGTATGTTTACTTTATCCCTGTCTGACTATATCTGTGGGTTCCATTACGATTCACCTCCTGGGGTGGGGGTTGGAGGTTCACCTCTGGGCTGGACAGGAGAAAATGACAGGTTGGAGACTCTACCATCAAGGCTACTGCTGAATTAAGGAAAGTCAGGGATCCTGTAGCCTGAGAAAACGTTCAGGGGCCCTGGTTCCTTTTCTTCTGTTTTCCTATAGCTCCACATGACAGGACTGCTCTTACTTAGACATTTGGGTGGTCCCTCCCTCATTACCACTCAGATAGTGGAATACATATTCCAATGGAGTTTACAATGTGCTCATTGTAGCATTTGGCTTCACTCTCCTCCTCCTCCACCTCCATATGATTCTGCGGTCCTAAATTCAAATGTTCATAGGGCCTGCAGTAGGCAGAAAATCTGAGTTTGGTGAGAGCCCTCATGTGGCGCGGTAACATACTTTGGAAGTGCCCATCTCTAAAAATTTTGGACGTCCCTCATATGTACAGTTGATAGTGCCCTCACTCTATTATTTAACTTATTTAAGGGCAGAGACTACAGAGAAAAAGGGCAAGAGACATGGAGTAATTGAAGGGCAGTGACTGCGGCCTGTGATCCTCAGGTTTGACTGAACTCTTTGAACCAGAAAAATAAAGCTGCGATAGTCAACTGGATGAAGAAGTCAAATATATCTCATGTGCAAGTCAATAGACAGCGGATATATGGTGCCCCCCTTCAGGATGGGTGGGGAAAGCTTCTTTAAATGGCTCAGACATTGTGATCCACAATATTCCCCAGATTATGCAGGAAGAGAAGACTTCTTGATACTCTACTACTTGGTCCAGTGCAGAATCTATTTTCAAAAATGACTCCTGCAGGCTGTGTCATAGGTGCAGGAAGATACCATGGCAAGGGCCTCCGTTGACAAACATGATCTGCGATGGACCACTGTAGTAGTTGTGACCATCAATTCAAGTTTTCAGAGGGCCATCAGTCAGTCATCAAGAGTAGGTGTAAATTTTTTATTGAATATGTATCCTATCGGCGAAAGTAGCCTAAAAGTGATTCAAAGTTGTTAAAAAATAATGAAATTACATACTCACCTTCCGACGCCTGCACCGGGATCGGCAGAGAAGACATCCGATCACTGGATAAGGAACTTTCACTACCAGCCAATCAGATGGCCGGTAGCGATCTGACCAATCAGATGGCACCACGTCACAACCACGTGATCGCTAGCGGCCACCTGATTGGCCAATTTGTAAGGTCCTAGATGTACTGTCAGGACCTTGCAAACTGGCCAATCAGGTGGCCGCTAGCGATGATGTAGTTGTGACATGGCGCCATCTGATTGGCCAGATCTCTACCAGCCATCTGATTGGCTGTTAGTGACAGGTCCTTGTCCAGCGATCGGATGTCTTATCTGCCAGTCCCTGTGCAGGTGTCGGACAGGTGAGTATGTAGGTTTATTATTTTTTAACAACTTTTATTCACTTTTAGGCTACTTTTGCAGTGTATCTATAGATACACTGCGAAAGTATTCGTACTCGCTATACTCGCAATGAGTAGCGAGTACCAGTACCTACTCGTTGCGAGTATAGCGAGCACGAATATTAAGGTACTCGCTCATCCCTAATCCAGACGTTTTTAAATTTAATCAGAGTAAGTCTGTCTGCATTTTCCATGGACGAGCATGTGTGCCTATCTGTGATGATTAACCCAGCGGAACTGAAAACACAAACTCTGACATCACACTAGCAGCCGGGCAGGCTAGCACCTCCAAGGAGTACAAGGAGAGGTCGCGCCAGATGTTCAGCCTGGACACCCAATATGTAGGGGTAACTGAAGCATCCGAAAGGACACACATATGGTCACTTAAGTACCCGAGCATGTTCTGCAACTTCTCCCTCCTTGGCATTATTACAGGCAAAGATAGGCCTTGCTGTTGTGCTGGTTTACTTAAAATGGCCTAATTTATGCACATTTCCCCCCCACCTCTTTTGGACCTGGTGTACGTGTCTGCCCCCTTTATCCATCGGTGCAGATGTATTTTGATTTGGTGAAAAGGGATATCTTGCAGCTTCTGGACGGTTTTGGTTGAGGAGGGAATCTGAAGTATGGTGAGAAAAAGGCCCTTTTTGAATTAAAGAACAACTCTTCCATAATCATAAATTTAGCGGATAAGGGTGACAATGTGGTAATTTGGCCACGGGACATGTACGTGAAGGAAGCCAAAAGGCAGTTAAATAATTCAAGGTTTTACCTGAAACTGCCTGCAGACCCCACCTCTGTCCTCCAAAAGAAATTCTATGGTTCGCTGGAGGCTGCTCTGAGTTGTGGAGTGATCACTAAAACAGAGAAGGATTTTATGTGGACTCCAGATCCAGTGGTGCCCACTTTGTATTTTCTTCCAAAGGCCCACAAGAACTTACAAAGACCACCGGGGAGACCCATTGTCTCATGTGTTGGAAGCATCTGTGAAAAGGCGGGGTCCTATATTGATCACTACCTACAGCCGATGGTGCAGAAATTGGCCTCCTACATTAGGGTTTCCACTGATTTCATCAGGAAGACGCGAGCGCTCCAAATCTCTACAGGTACTTTGATTGTAACTTGCGATGTGCAGTCGCTTTTACACGAACATCACATATCAACATGGGATGGAGGCTATCGTGTATTTCCTGGATGGGCAGGTTGGTACAGACAGGCTCTACGACTTGGTCCTCATTGACCTTCTTGATTTTTTACTATCCCATAGCTACTTCGTCTGTGATCGTTGTTTTTATAGACAGATTTCTGGAGTAGCTATGGGGGCTCGTTGTACTCCAGTTTTCGCCAATCTAGTTTTAGGTTGGTGGGAGGAGCGAGTTGTATACAAGATTGCATCATTTCAGAGCCATGTCAAAGCCTGTTTCCGCTTTATTGATGACGTATTTTTCCTATGGAGTGGGGATGAAACTTCATGTAAAGTATTTGTGGAGGTATTGAATTCCATCTCGATGAACATTTACCTCACATTTAACTTGTCCCCCGCAGAGGCCACTTTCCTGGACTTGAAGATTTCTGTACAAGAGGAACATCTGATTACTGATCTCTATAGGAAACCAACAGCTACAAATAGCCTATTGCACTACTCAGTTCCCATCCAATCCATCTGAAGATTGTTATCCCTGTGGGGCAGTTCTTGAGGTGCGGTGTAACTGTACAACGGAAGACTATATTCGCCTCCAGTCACGCGCCCTCATTAATAAGTTTTCTGCCCGACAGTATCCTAGAAAGGTGTTATCCTCTGCATTCAGGAGGGTGGAGGCGTGCACACAGGATACACTTCTACAAAAACACTTGAGACCATCGGACAGCACCCCCAGGATTATTACAGACTACCATAATCAATGGACAAAGGTGGGTACCATCTTGAAGATCCATTGGAATATCCTATGCTTGGACCCCAAGATTGGATAGGGGACAGGCCCAGAATTATCACCATAAGAGCCCCAAATCTGGCAGACCAATTGTTATGCAGTCACTTTAAATAGTCAACAAACAACCTTGGCATAGGCATCAGGCAGAGGGGCTCTTTTCCATGTGGCTCTTGTAACGTCTGTCCTCTTATGGTCCCCACAAGAGATCACTTTGTCAACCCCGGTGACAATAAGAGACATCAATTGACACATTACATTAATTGCAAGACAGACCACATTGTCTATGAAATTATCTACCCCTGTAATAAAGTGTATGTGGGCATGACAGGGCAGGAGTTGAGGAAGCGAATCCAGAAACATGTGTCAACCATTCAGTTGGCCAGAAGTGATATAGCCAGAGGTTTGACACTAACCTCGGTCGCTTCCCACTTCCTGTCCCACCATCGGGGTCGCCCAACTGGTAGTGTAGTCATTGGGCTGAACAAATTATCACCTAATGTAAGAGGGGTGATAAGAGGAAACCTCTATTATGATTGCAATTGCGGTGGATTTTCCTGCTTAATTCAGTCACCCCGAGAGGAATCAATGAGGAATTACACTTCACTGGTTTCATGGGGGACTAATATCGGAGGATCACCGCTATGTTGGGGTGCATTTTTTATACTTGCTTCTGATTCTGCCTTTGCTCTCCTCTACAGTTTTCCTGCATAGGACTTCATTGGGTCATCAGTAACCGCCTAGAGCCTTCTCCTGTTTCCACCAGAAGAGAACATCATTGTGGAACATTATCAATTTGCAGCATTTTGTTGGACTGTATTTGAGAGACTTTGCTGGCTAAACCAAACAAAAACACCCCGTCCCTTTCCCCTCTGGGTACATAAATTTGTCATTCCACCCAGCGTGGACATTTTGCCCTCCCGTTTACCAGCTTTCTCCTACTCTACATTCACATGTCCTCATTGACAGAATTCTTGATTCCTGTTTCCGGGTGTTCTTGTGTGCACGGCCGGTAACAACACAGAGGTTTCACTTTCTCCCCCCCTCCTTTTCTTTTTCTTTATGCTTTGCCTATTTGTCAAATAAAGTTTTGCTCACAAAAATAATTTTTGTTTTGAGCTGGCTATGTGGTCACATAATTTGTATATTTATATAAAAGATTGAATGTCTTAACATCAGGAAGTTTCTGTATCATTGGCTGGGTATTTGAGGCGTCTCTTGGGTGGTCAAGTGTGTGATTGTGTGGCTTCATCATCATACACAATTTTCGTATAAAAGTCATGTGATTTAGGTACTTTACCAGGAGTGCACTCCGGGTAGGCAGGTTTCTTTTTTTTTATCCTCTCAAATACTCAACAGGAGTTTCTGACCTGTCTATGATATGACCAGGACTTGTTATTGCTATGCGGGGTAGCACTATTTGTGCATTACTGATACTCCATGTTGGGTATATGGAAAGATTTTCCATACCTTAGATGATAATCATTATTACTGTGGTCTAACATGTCTGCTATATGGATACCCTGATTTTATCGCACCCTGAGTACAAATAAACATCCTTTTCTCATGGCATGTATATATTCAGACAATGATACTTTATTCCACTACACAAGTTCCTTTTCCCTCTGTTTCATTCTCTACCAGCAGGGTACACTTTCCTGGTCCTTTTTATTACCGTTTAGCCCACATATTATTAATTATTAATCATTCAGAGTTTAACAACACTATTCCAACAGCACCACTGAAATTAAGTGGTAGATTCCCTGCATCAGCGGCAGGGTATTATATATAAGACAGTGTATCCAAGTGAAAGCACTGGCATTTACGGTGTCCTGTTTACCATTGCCATGAGGGGTGGGACTCTGTTGTGATGGCCGTGTGTGGCACCCCAAGGGTTAATGTGCCACAGAAACATCAATACAGGTTTACTCCCCACACAACACTACATTAGAAAGTGGGAGGAGTTTAGGTGGCACCTGCACTAGTGGGAGGAGCTAAGTTGTTTACCACAGAGCAAGAGTGACAGTTAGTTCAGTTCAGAGGAGAGTTGGAGTTTCAGTTTGAGTCTGGAGCAGGAGCAGAGTCTAGTAGAAGTGGAGGTCCTGAGAGGTCTGAGGAAAGGAGACAGAGGAACATCCCCGGGACAAAGAGTTACCCCAAACTTAACCCCGGAGAGGCGCTTAAGACGGATACCGGTTCCGAGGCTGTGCCTGAGACAGACAGGACAGTAAACACCGGCATAGTGAAGGTCCACCATCTTCACAACACCATAGCAAAGCAACACGGAGGAGTCAGTGACACAGAGGACTCAAGTTGCCCAGCAGATTGGTACCCGTGAGCAGAGACAGGGCCAGCAGTACAGCTACAAGCAGCAGCAGGGCCACACACAGCACTTAAGTAGGAAGCCAAGGACCCGGTCAGGGTGGGAGCAACCTGGTACAGACTCCATGGACAATATTGTGATTTACCATCTGCAAGTAAAGACTTAGAAAACAACAGAAACCGTGAGTGTGTGTGATCCTTATACTGAGGCCCCACTTGCCCTCATATACTGTGATTACCTCTACTCTCATCATCTCTACTGCTACCCCTACTCTCCTGCAGCATCAATAACTATCCTCACAGACTTTAACTACTACTACCACTGCCCCGGGGAACCCAGTTCTACCCACAGGAACTATTCCATCCAAGCTGCTATCCCATCATCCCCGGAGGTTCTGCAGCAGCGGCGGCCCCATTACTGGCCGCATATAGTGGGTGGCGTCACGAGTGACAAATCCCCTGTAAATAACCCCCCATTTTATTGTGCGGGCCCGGGACACGGTCCGGACCAGGACCGCCGTGACATCCCCCAGCAGTACACCGGTCCGGCATCGAGTACCCCGTCCCAGTGGGCTCCACACGTGCACGTGACATCCCACTTCCAGGTACTTCACTTCCTGTTTTCCTGGCTACTAACCCACCTGTATATTATGCTCTTTAATGATCTGTATATTTAAGGCCTATGTTGCACATCCACACCACGCCTCCCTGACGAAGCCGCCATAACATCGGCGACACGTGTTGGACTCGGGGCCCCTGCCCTGTTCTTGTGCTGCCGGCTGTATTGCCCTGCACTTTTCCTCCTGCTAAACCTGGCCACCAATCTCTTCCCCTTCCACCATAGAAAATTATGGACAGCATGTTTGCGATCAGAATCTGCTGGGGTGAGATTTAACCTTTTCTATCCTGCAGCAAGCACATACATTCATTGCAATAGGGCTTGCTGATAGTATGAGTACTTGGTTTTGACACTCTGGCTCTATGCCATTTTAGCTTATGGGGGTCATGTAGGGTCTACAATTGTTGCCCTCATGACATTCTATTTTAGATGTCACTCACATACGGTAGCATTTGGTCCCTTTTGGACACTGCTTTGTGGTTAAATCTTTTTGATTGTTCGCCATTGATGTATTTGTTCATTTGTATGTACTGATTGGAATCTGCATTTACATCTGCAGGGGTTCCACCCTCATTTATGAGTTATGTGGTTTTTGTATTTCTGCATTGTTTTTAGCTGTTTTTAATCTGTGTTTTCAAGGAGTTTGTATGTTCTCCCCGTGTTTGCATGGGTTTCCTCCGGGCACTCCGGTTTCCTCCCACATTGTAAAGACATACTGATATGATGTTTAGATTGTGAGCTCCAAGAGAGACAGCATTACTCATGTATGTAAAGTGCTATGGAATTAATAGCGCTATATAAATGAATAAATTATTATATGTGACTTAATAACATTTGACCTTTTCTACTATACTCTATTTTATGGAGTGCTGCGGTAATTTTGTCAACCCTTTTTCTCCCTTATTGAACCTAGCTCTGTTGACAGGCAGCACCCCTCTAGCCTTGACTCCTTTGAATTAAGTTGGTGCAACCATTTTTGTTTACAAATTGTCACCATTATCCCTTGGTGTTGAAAATAGGTGGTACGTCTGCCACCAGCGTTGTCTGTTTTAAGCAACTGATCTATAATGGCCCTCTTGAATGACTCTATTGTACCAATCTTTAGTAACTTCAAAAGTAGAGAAGGAAATTTATCCTTGTACCATGGATCGAGAAAGGTGGCCAACCAGTATTGGTTGTTGGATAAAATGTGTATTACGCAAGGGTCTTGCCGCAGACACTTACACATGAACTGTTCCATGGGGTCCAAGCTGCAAAAATGAAAATGTTCTGTGTCCCCAACAGTAGCAGTAGTACCCATCCTCTCCTCACACTGACTCACCTCCTTCTCCTCCGTTTCCGCCTCTGCAGCCCATCCAGGCTGGACAGACATGAAGCTTTGGTTGGGTGTCCCCTTTGTAACATTAGGAGTCTCCTCGATAGCTCAGAGAAAAAAGTCCTCTCCCTCCTCATCCTCCTTATCTTCCTCCTCATCATCCAATTTTACCTAAGAATATTGGGTGGACTGGGTAGCATCACCCATTGGGAAATCTGTCTCCATAGCCACATGCTGGGCACTCAAAGCTTCCTCTTTGAGATTACGCAGTCATCTCTGAACTAATCTCCTGATATCATCCAACTCGTAATCTTCGATCCTCCCAAGACCTTCTTCTTTCCTCCACACCTGTACGTTCCTCATCTAACCGCCTAACAAGACTTTGCTCGAGCATCCCCATTCTCTGGAAATCTGCACTCCAACATGTCCGACTGTCCACTATACTCATAACCTTCAAGCGAAACCTGAAAACCCATCTCTTTAGAACAGTCTACAACCTGCAATGACCACGGTGCCACCTCACCACCGCTGGACCTGGCGCTCCACCACTGCTGGACCTGGCGCTCCACCACCATCGGACCTGGCCCTCCACCACCATCGGACTCGTCGCTCCACCACCATTGGACCCGGCGCGACACCACCACCAGAGCAGACCCAACCTACTATCTCTCTCCCCACTGTCCTGTAGAATGTAAGCCCGCAAAGGCAGGGTCCTCTCTCCCCTCTGTACCAGTCTGTCACTGTTAGTTTGTTCATTGTATTTTTAACTTGTTTGTATGTAACCCCTTCTCATGTACAGACCATGGAATCAATGGTGCTCTAGAAATAAATAATAATAATTGTTTCCAGAGACACAGCAGCGGAATAGTTACACTGATAATAGCCTGATCACCACTCACAAGGTTGGTGCAGTATTCAAACTTCTGAAAAACCTCACAAGTGTCAGCTATCCACACCCACTCGACAGTTGTTATGTGTGGTAGCTGACTCTTAGTCTGCTGGGCATGTTGAAGCTGGTATTCAGCTACTGCCCTCTGCTGTTCACTAATCTTCGCCAACATATGACAGGTTGAGTTCCATTGCATGGGGAGGTTGCAAATAAGTCAGTGACTTGGCAAATTCAAGTGTTTTTGCAGTGCTTTAAGGCCATCAAAAGCAGATGAGGAATGGCAGAAGTGGGCATTAATACGGCGCACCTTCTCAAGGAGGTACGTCAAGTCAGAGTAAGGTTTCAGAAATTTCTGAATAACTAGGTTCAGCATGTAAGCCATGCATGACACGGGTACCAGCTTCCCGACCATTAAAGCAGCCACCAGGTTATGCCCATTATCGCAGATAACCAAACCAGGTACGTTTAGCAGGGAGAGCCACTGGTCGGTCTGTTGTTTTGCAGTTTGCCAAAGCTCTGCAGCAGTGTGTGGTTACTGACCTAAACAGATCAACTTCAACAGAGCATGTTGCCGCTTTGCTGATGTGCTGCTGCACAGTGATGGGGAGAATAATTTAGCAGAGGATGAGGAACACAATGAGGGGAGAGAGGAAGTGGAACATGAAGAGGCGGAAATCCTGACAGACGTTGTGTGTGCTATTCTTGCCGTGGGTATTATGTGTGATGTTCCAGCTTGCGCCTTTGCCCACCCTTGACCAGGTTCACCTAGTGTGCCGTTACAGAAATGTATCATCCCTGTCCACAACAACTTGACCATGTGGCTGTTGTTAGGAGGGTCTTCCTAGTTATGGACAGCATGGTGGCTCAAGTGGTTAGCGCTGTAGCCTTTGCAGCGCTGGCGTCTTGAGGTCCTGGGTTCATTTCCCACCAAGGACACTAAAGACAACATCTGCAAGGAGTTTGTATGTTCTCCCCGTGTTTGCGTGGGTTTCCTCCGGGCACTCCGGTTTCCTCCCACATTGTAAAGACATACTGATAGGATGTTTAGATTGTGAGCTCCAAGAGAGACAGCATTACTCATGTATGTAAAGTGCTATGGAATCAATAGTGCTATATAAATGAATAAATATATAAATATAGTTATGGTGTTGGTGTGAGCATAGTTCAGATTGATACACATACTTATGTAATGAAGGGACAGCACACCAATAAAAATAGTGGCTACTGGGAACATTGCATCATGGGGCAGCCAAAGTCAATATTGCAGGGGAAATGGCCTGGTGTGTGCTGGGCTTAAATAGACCCTATGATGCTGTGCTGCCAGCCAATCATAGTAATGCCACAATCAAGATGTCTGCAGCATTACTGTGATTGATTAAGAAGCCCAGCATGTTTAGTAGCTGCAGAGGAGGTGCCAAAACTGCAGGACATCCAAACTTAGCGAGGCAAGTACACAAATACTCACAATTAGTGATGAGCGAGTATTATTTTTATTATTATTTTTATTAATTATTATAGTGCCATTTACTCCATGGCACTTTATATGTGAGAAGGGGCATACAAAAACAAGTACAATAAGCATGAGCAATACAAGGCACACACAAGTACAAAAGAAGACAGGACCCTGCCTGCAAGGGCTCACTGTCTACAAGGGATGGGTGAGGATACACTAGGAGAGGGTAGAGCTGGTCATGCGGTGGTTCAGTAGACTGAGGATCACTGCAGGTTGTCGGCTTGTCAGAAGAGGCGAGTCTTTAGGTTCCTTTCGATGGTATCCATGGTGGGCGAGAGTCTGATATGCTGGGGCAGAGAGTTGCAGAGTATAGGAGAAGCACTGGAGAAATCTTGTAAGCGGTTGTGGGAAGAAAAGATAAGATGGGTGTAGAGAACGAGATCTTGAGAGGATCGGAAGTTATATGTAGGTAAGTACTGGGAGACCATGTCACAGATGTATGGAGGAGACAGGTTGTGGATGGCTTTGTATGTCATAGGGTTTTGAACTGGAGCCTCCGGACAATAGTAAGCCAGTGAATGGATTGGCAGACAAAGGCTGGGGAATAACGGGGATACAGGTAGATTAGTCGGGCAGCAGAATTTAGGATAGATTGCAGTGGTGTAAGAGTGCTAGAGGGGAGGCCAGAGAGCAGGAAGTTGCAATAGTCGAGGAGATGATGAGGGCATGCACGAGTGATTTTGCGGTTTCTTGGTCAAGGAATGTACTGATGCAGGAAATATTTTTAAGTTGGAGTCGGCAGGAGGTGGCCAGGGCTTGGATATGTGGCTTGAAAGAGAGGACAGAGTCCAGGATCACCCCGAGGCACCAAGCATGCGGGACTGGGGAAAGTGAGCAGCCATTGGCTTTGATAGATTGGTCTGGTGGAGGGGTAGAGTGAGATGGGGGAAAGATGATGAATTCTGTTTTGTTCGTGTTCAGTTTTAGAAAATGAGCAGAAAGGAAAGATGAAATAGAGGACAGACATTGTGCAATTTCTGTCAGCAAGGAGCTGATGTCAGGTCCAGAGATGTAGATCTGCGTATCATCAGCATAGAGATGATACTTCAAACCATATGATTCTATGAGCTGTCCCATGCCAAAGGTGTAGATGGAGAAGATTAGGGGTCCAAGAACTGAGCCTTGTGTAACACGGACAGATAGGGGGCAAGATGTGGAGGTGGTGTGGGAGAGGGAAACACTGAATGTCCGGTGTGGTAGATACGAAGAGATCCAGGACAGGGGTAGGTCTGTGATGCCAAGAGATGAGAGAATCTGTAACAGGAGGGAATGGTCTACAGTGTCAAATGTGGAAGACAGGTTGAGGCGAAGGAGGACAGAGTAGTGTCGCTTTCTCTTGGTGGTTAGTAGGTCATTGGTGACTTTAGTTTGGGCAGTTTCAGTTGAGTGATGCAGTCAGAAGCAAGATTGTTACCTGTCAAAGAGGAAGCAGGAGGAGAGGTGGGAGGACAGTTCAAGATGGACACATGTCCCGTCCCAGGCTTGGGGTAACCGGTCCTGGGCTTGCAAATCACGGATGGGGATGTCACGGCGAAGCACGGTTCTGTGCCCTGGGGCCACTTTTAAAAAGGGGTTAATAATAAAGAATAATGTCTCGTGACGCCACCTACGGTTCCCAGTAATAATACCGGCGCTGCTTGCAGACTTCCGGGGTGATGATGATGCAGCAAGATGGCTATGCTCCCCATAGGTGGAGCGGGATCCCCGGGGCAGTTGAGAGTAGGGATTTTACACAGGGAGGCAGCTCGTCAAGCAAAACGCTGGCTACAGTCTATGTTAAGGGCAGGATCAGGGTCTGCAATAACAGACACACAAACACGATGGTAGTTTGTTTCCGTACCTTTTACTGGTGATGTTGCAAGGTAACGTCCAGGGTACAGTCCAGGTGGTCGGGTGGCAGTTCAGGATTTCAACACCTCATGAGTTGTGTGACCTCCTTATTACTGTGTGTGTTCTAGTCCTGGCCTGTCTGAAACCTAGCCCTGACCTCTCCTGTGTCCCTCACTTGTATAGCAGGCGATGAGAACCTTCTGCTGGGCACCGCTAACTCCTCTGCGGTCCCTGGCTCTGTCAATAGCTGTGCTACAAGTGTTATTTCACCAGGAGACTGAAGTCTCCCTGACCCTCCAGTCTTTTCGGCTGCGCTATCTGGACCCTTACAGACTCGGACTCCAGTGTCCAGGTTGCTTCTCTTGCTTCTCTGGGGTGAATCAGACTGATTCCTCTGCCTCCTCTCTGTCTCGCCTTGCCTCCGGCCCTCACTCTTGGGTCCCTTACACTGGCAAGGCTTCCATCTGGCACGGGCCTAGCACGGCACCGTTCACCAGGTGTCTTCCTCAGTACTGCTCTGTACTGAGCTGCCTAACTCTGCCCCCAAGCTTTTATTTATAGGGGATTTTGCCTGAAGTCGGGAAGTCGAGCTCCCCCTTCAGGTCTGGGGTGGAAGGTGTTGTGTGTAAGTTTACCTGATGTGGAAATCCCTCCATGCACCAGGTGTTTTTCTTTAAAACATGAAGTTTTATTGAAATTTTTGGAAGGTACATAACCACAAAAATTAGGAGCAGTACAATACATATCAACTCAACATACAAATAAAGAAGACTAACCAGGGGAGGGGAGAGGGGGGGGGGGGGTAGAAGCTGCAGGAATATCGTACATAATTGAATAACAGAGATGTTAGTATTAGAGCGCTCACTCTATATCTGTACCAGATTATGCTCAGAGGTCACCCACGGGTCCCACCACCTCAGAACCCTAGTTCTCCTTTTAATTGTGTGGGACAGGGTCAACTCATGCTGAAAGTGAGTGTTGAGGCGGACAAGTACATCCGCAGCAGTGGGAATCACAGGATTTCCAGCAAGCCGCAATACACTGCCTCGCCGCAATCAACACATTAGTGTAGATGGGTCTTAAAGGGCCAGGAATGGCATTCAATCCAATACCCAGCAGTGCCGTCTGTGGCAGGAGGGGATTAGGGACTCCGGTAATTCTCAGTAATATATGTTCAACATCTCTCCAAAATGTACGTACACCCGGGCAGAACCACCAAACATGCGGGGAGTCTCCAATCACCAGGCACCCCTTCCAACAGTGGGGGTGTGCCCGAGTCGGAGAAGAGATGAATCTGGCTATTCTCTCCGGGGTGAGGTACCACTGCATCTGGGTCTTCCTAGATTACTCCAAATGCGTGATGCATGTGGAGTAACGGGCAGCATGAACTGCTGCCGCCCACCAGTCCTCAAGTGAGGCAGAAAAGGACAAAAGACCCTCCCATTTAGACATATAGGGAAGTTTCACCTCCCCCTCAGGTTTTAGTAGGGCTCTGTACATTATGGAGGTTCCATGTCTAGCATGTGATCCATTTTTCATAAATATCTGCAAGGTTGAGTCAATAGAGGTCAGATCTGGAACAGGCCATTCAAGGGTAGTCAAAAAATGCCCAAGCTGGAGATATCTAAAGAAGGTGGAGTTAGGCAGACCCAATTCCGAAACCAGTGTCGAAAATTGTTCCAGACGCCCCGATGAATATATAAGGTCTGATAGCTGCAACACACCCCGTTTTTTCCAATCCTGCAGATATAAGTTCTGAACTGAATGTTCAGCTGCAGTGAGGGAAATGTAACGGTATAAAAAGGGAAAAAAGGGTCTGCCCACCTGCGACCATATCCTAAATTTGTCATAGTTCTTAAACAGTTTGGGGTGATCTTGTGACTCAAAAGATTCATTTCCAAGAGAAGCCGAGTGGACCCAGCCGGGGAGGACTCCAATTCTATCTGCATCCATCTAGATCTGAGAGAGTTAGACCACCAGTGTGCCGCTGCCTCCAGAACCGCAGCTCTGGCGTAAGCTGCAATGTTGGGAATCCCCATACCCCCTCTGGCATAAGGCAGGGAGAGGACCCTCCTAGCAATCCTAGGAGGTCTACCACTCCAAATAAATTTGCTTAACGCTGCTTGGACCAGGGCGAGATACCTGGAGGGAATCTGCAAGGGAAGACACCGCAAAAGGTATGGGATCCGCGGGAAGACGGACATCTTAACTATCTGGATTCTGGCCATCCAAGAGAGCTGCATTCCAGAGAGTCTATCAAATTCCTGTTGAATCGTTGATCGTAATTTATCACAATTATGCTTTATTATCCCTGACAACCTGGAGATCCATACACCCAAATACATAAAACCTTCCTGAGCCCAATGAAAGGGAAAGAGGTTTTGGAGAGATATTTGTTCTGCTTTGGGGAGGTGGAGGGGGAATATAGACGACTTGGAGAGATTTAGCTTATAATATGATGCTGCTGAAAACTCTTCCAAAACCGAGAGGACATGGGGTAGGGAGGTGTGCAAGTCAGTGCGAAAAAATACCATATTGGCCAATTTTGTGTTCAAGATTCCCAACTGCCACCCCCCTAATTCCTGGATGTGTACGAACTATAGAAGCTAATGGCTCCATTATGAGAGCAAATATAAGGGGGGAAAGTGGACAGCCCTGGCGAGTACCATTTGATATGGTAAATCGGGAGGAAAGAAAGCCCGATGCACTAGCTGCCGCACAGGGATTAGAATAGAGGGCCCTAATAGCATCCCAAATCGGTCCCTGGAAACCAAACTTCAAGAGGACCCCGTCCAAGTATCCCCAGTGTACCCTGTCGAAGGCCTTCTCTGCGTCTAGAGACAGGAGTACACTGGGGACCCTTTTCCGCTCGAGCAGATCCAGAAGATCCAGGAGTCTGCGCGTACCGTCAGAGGTCTGACGCTCTGGGACGTATCCAACCTGGTCCAGTTGAATCAAGGAGGGGAGGATAACTGAGAGACGGGAGGCTAACAATTTGGCATAGATTTTTAAATCACAATTAAGTAGTGATATGGGCATAAAGTCTCCCGGAGTAGTGAGCGGTTTCCCCGACTTGGGAATTGTGGTTATTAATGCCTCAAGACCTTCAGGCCGGATGGAGCCCTCCCCCTGCCAAAAGGTAAATAATTTAAGAAGATAAGGGGTCAGTAACTCAGTAAAGGTGGTGTAATATGCATACGAGAACCTACCTGGGCCAGGAGAGGTGCGCTTTTTAATGGACTCGATGACTGAGACAATCTCTTTCTCAGTGATAGGGGCATTAAGAAAGGCCAACTGATCAGTGGAGAGAGTGGGAAGGTTAGCTTTAGAAAGGAATGATTGTATAGACTCAGTGGAAGGCTGGACAGTGTCCGCCAACTCCCTCAGATTGTACAAGGTGCTGTAATAGTTGCCAAATTCCTCCGCTATCTGGACAGGATTACGAATAATGGAACCTGAATTATCGTGTATACTAGTAATTTTAGCCTGTGATTCCCTGTTTTTGATTCTCCTGGCCAGGAGGGCCCCGGCCCTGTCCCCCATGCTGTAGTATTTGGAGTTAGTTTACCTTAGGTATTTCTCTGCCGTTACCAATAAGCATGCCCTCAGCGACCGTCTAGCCTCCGTTAACTCATCCTGCCTGGATTTCTGAGGGGAGGTTCTATAAGCAAGGTCAAGGAGATTAATCCTAGCCAGGAAAGCCGTAACCTTTGCCTCACGTTCCCGTTTAACCCGGGAGGCCAATTGAATTAGCACCCCCCTGAGGACCGATTTGTGGGCCAACCAGTGAGTCTCCGGCCCAACCTCATCATTATGATTGGATAAGAAGTATTGCTCTATCTGACTCCCTATATGCTGAGTACGAGAGGGGTTAGTTAAGAGATATTCATTCAGTCTCCAGCGAATGGGGGGCCGAATGGAAGCAGGGTCAGCTATCTCCAGTGAGATCTGTGCATGGTCAGACCAAGAGATTGTCGCAATTTCTGCAGCTACACAGTGGGTTATCAACGAGTCGTCTACTAGGAAATAGTCGAGCCTGCTTAATGTGCCGTGGCGTGAAGACATGAATGTGTATTCTCGGTCGGTGGGGTGGAGACAGCGCCAAATGTCGTGCAAATGGGACTGGATAACAAGAGCCCCCATGTCACCCCGGAAAGTCGAGGGATTGGAGCAGTCCAATCGTCTCTCCATGGGCGCGTTGAGGTCCCCAGCTACCAACCTACATCCCTTAGCATGAGAGGCTAAGACCGAGAGGAAGTCTCTAAGAAAGGCACTTTGCCCCTTATTCGGGCCATACACAGAAGATAAAGTGTAGTATACATTATTAAGAAGACCAATGATAATTATGTAACGGCCCTCAGGGTTTGCAATCTCAGTGATGAGAGAAAAGTCAACATTTTTGTGAATAAAAATGGCCACTCCTGCACGTTTACAGTCAGCAGAGGCACAAAACTGGGTAGGATAATCACGAGACACCATTCTGCGGCAGTCCTCATGCAGCAGATGCGTTTCTTGCAAAAACAGCACATCACTCCTGGATTTCTTCAGCTGACGCCACACCACGCTTCTTTTACCATGGGAGTTCAGGCCGTTTACGTTAAATGAAGAAAGTGTTAGATATCTGCAGCTACAGGGCAGAGGATGTAGAAGGAGAAAAAGGGGGGGAATGTAAAAATAGAAGAACATATCAACAGTCCAATGTCCAGAACAGGCATGACATCCCAATAAGGGAGGAAAAAAGGAAAAAAAAATTTTTTCCTGAGTCTGAGTGCACGCCAAGAGCAGCACCCAACGGGGGTTACTCAGTTCTCGTCCAAACAAAGAAATTAGGATAAGTGGCAAGAGCGCCAAGAATGGAAGGGGAAGGGGGAGATATAGATGATGGGAAAGGAAGAGTAGTCAGAGGAAAGGAGCAGGAAGAGAGCGAGCAGAAAAGGAGAAGGTGAAGGGGCAATAGGGGAGGAGAAGAAAGGAAATAAGGGTGAAAAAGAGGTGTCTTCAGACTAAGGGGGGAAGAAGGGGAGCAAAGTAGAGTAGTAGAGGGAGTAGAGGGATAACAGGGGGGTGGAGTGTATGTCAAAGGGGGGAGGTAGGGGGGGAGAAAGGGGGGATTGTTCAGTGCTAGGAAGGAATGAGAATGAGAAATTCAACTACCTATTTAAAGGCAGAAAGAAAAAGGGAGAGAGGATGAGAGAGAAAAGAAAGCAGAAAGGAAGAGAAATGGGCGAGAACAGAGAGACGGCCAGGAAAAGACAGCCTAGAGCACATAGGTGCAGTGTGGAGAGGAAGGAACCTGTATTTGTCGAATTATCAAACTGTAGACCACTCCGGATCGATGCGGCCTCCTGGCCTGGGTCTTGGAGAGGCGGCAGGAGCAGTGGATTGTGATGTAGATTCAGGCGGCCACAGTCCCCATCGAATTAGGTTCTTCTCTGCGTGCGGAGAAATGAGGCATGGAATCAGGGCGCCATTACGACAGTTCAATAGCTTGGTGGGGAACCCCCAGCGATACTGTATTCCATGATCTCTCAGGATTTTGGTGTAAGGCTTGAATGCCTTCCTCAAAGCCAGGGTGCCTGGAGAAAGGTCCGGGTAGACTTCAAGAGAGGCATATTGATCCTGGAGGTGCGGGCTCTGCCTGAGGACACGAAGGAAGTCCTCCTTTAGTTCGTAGTAATGGAGCCTGGCCAGCACATCTCTGGGACTGTCTTCAGAGACCGAGGGAGGCTTAGGGACCCTGTGAATCCTATCCACAACCAGGAGCTCCTGAGGAGTTTCAGGCATCACTGTTTTGGTGAAGTCTTTGAGGAATGATCTTAGATCAGCTGCTGCCACCTGCTCTGGAATGCCTCTGAGCCTAATGTTGTTGCGGCGCGATCTGTCTTCTAAATCTAAGGTCTTTGCGGATATTCTGTCCGTTCTGTTCTGGAGCCGGTTGTAGGAGTCCAGTAGCTCATTGTGTGAGCGAACTACCTCCGCCATTTTCTGCTCCAATTTGTCAACTCGTGCGCCCAGCTCTGCAATCTTCCCCCGCACCTCATGCCTTCATGTCCTGCTGCAGGGAGGATCGGAGGCCTGCCAGGAGATCCGCCATCATACCTCTGGTGAGTGGGGCATCCATTAGTTCAGCGTCCCCCAGGTCTTCAGCCTGCACTGTGGCGCGGCGCGCAGCTCTCTGTGCACGAGGGGAGAAGGGAGGCACCATCTTGAGGGAGCTGTTACCGGCTAGGAAATAGTTGGTGACCCTCTTAGGGGATTGCCTCACAGGAGGTTTTGTTTTGCCCATCAGTTGCACAGGCTGTTCAAGAAGCTCCGTGCAGAATTTGAAGTGCCCAGGTTCCTTCACTTTCTTGTTATGGCTGCTTCTGTGCTCAGGCTGTGCAGAGCTCCTGAGTTACACAGCCAGGGCCATTGCTGCCAGGACACGCCCCCGCACCAGGTGTTTTTGTGGCTACTGAACCATAGGGTGCCACACATGCTGTTCCAGCAGTTTTGAGGCATAAGGCAGCAGTGATATTGGGTGATAGTTAGACACAGAGGATGGGTTGAGGGAGGAGTTTTTGAGGATGGGTGTGATTGAGCCATATTTGCAGGATGAGGGGAAGACACCATTTGTAAATGAAAGGTTGAAGAGATGTGTTAGGGCTGGGATGAAAAGTGTGGCGAGGTTGGGGATGAGGTGGAATGGGAGTGGGTCGAGCGTGCAAGTGGTGAGATGTGATCTTCACAGAAGGGAGGAAAGCAGATATTCTGTCATGGTGGAGAAAGTGGCTTTGGAAGAACAGGGCTGAGCAGTTATCAGGAGGGGCATATGGGGATGCGGGTCAAAGCTTTCTCTATCTCATTTCTCTATCTATATTTCTTTATCGATCTTCTGCTTAAAGAAAGAGGCAAAGTCTTCAGCAGAAATGAGAGGAGAGAGAGGAGGTGCTGGGGGACAGAGTAGAAAATTGAAAGTGTTGAAAAACTGTTTGGGGTTGTGAGACAGGGAGGATATAAGAGATAAGAAGTAAATTTGTTTTGCGGCGGTGAGCATGGATTTGAAGTTGGCGAGGGACTGCTGGTATGCAATAAAGTGCTCGGCAGATTGGAATCTCTTCCATTTCCGCTCACCTACCCTGGAAATCTGTCTCAGTTCTTTAGGCTGGGCTGCCAGGGTTGCCTGTTGATTGTAGGAGTTTTGCTGTGCGTGAAGGGGGCAGACAAATCACGGCTGCTGTTATTGTGGTGTACTGGTTATTATTCACTACTTGCACGGATAGTACAGAATTCCCGATACTCGTTACACGGCGAGTTTTTGGGATTTTACTTATGATATTCAAGTGAGCTGAAAAGTATGTTTCCTGACTAATTTTGAGCAAATAAACATGCTAGGATTGCTAGCCAGTCATATTAATTACATATTTATATTTGATAATGGCATTACTGTGATTGTCAGGCACAGTATAACCAAAGAAAAAAAAATGATGCTTAAACCGAATATGAGGTTGGGGGGGGGGGGCGTAAAAAGGCAGAGATGGATGAGATCATGCTCAATTTGTATGGGAACAGTATACAGACATAATACAAACTGTCTGCATACAGTTCTGCCATACAGCTGCCTGCTCTAAGTGACAGCACGTAGTGAAGATAAATAGATAGAAGAACAAGTAGAGCAAGTTTACCAGACTCCTGCTGCTGCTCCCGGAGCTGCTCAGTCTCCCGCGCTCCTGCTCTATCACTTCCAGGTCAGTTCAGTCTCCTGCTGAATCACTTCCGGGGCCGCCTATTAAGTTATTCACTTAGTTATGCATATTCACTACACTGTCAAGCAAATAGCCAATCACAGACTCTCACACTCTGTGAGAGATTCTGTGATTGGTTGTTGCCGTCAGAGTACATTTCCACAATATGGATGGTGATTCTGCTTGGTTGCCAACCACCAACCTGCTGTCATAGGTTGTTAAATAAATAAATAATTAAATAAAAATGCTTGGGACTTTGCAGTATTATTAAGTTTAGCCCAGACAAAGCAGAGAGCTGCGAGCTGACACCCTCAGCTGTGTAATTTTACCTTGGCTGGCAAAAAAAGTGTGGGATCCACCTAGTTTTTTAATTGCCAGGCAATGCTAAAGTGTTGTTACTATGGCAATGGTGACCTCACTGCTTACTATATGGCTAACATTCACACACAATATAACGAGTAATCAGAATACCGGACTATCCGTGCGAGTAGCGAGTAATAACGATTACACTCACTCATCACTATGTCTTACCCAAACATAGGAAGAATAATAAATGGTGAGGTTAGGATCATCTTATGGGGTTGAATGGGACACAATCACTTAAAAGCAGGTATTGGCTGCAGCAGACTCATGTGTAACTTCCTGTGCTGGACATGTGATGGGGTCTTACTAAAATGTATCTTTTTTTTTTTATTAGATGACACCCTGTATGAACATGGACAAGAACTTCCCCCAGATCTGAAAGGTAGGTGAATACCATATAACCTTATAATAATAACACAGGTCAGAAAAACACAGAAGGACACAGAACAGACAGTCTTGCATCATGTATTTTGGAGAATCATAGATTGAAAATGTACATGTGCATGTCCATGAATCAGAATATCACCAAAAGGTTTATGTATTGAATTACTGAAATAAATTACGTGAAACCCATATATAATATAGAGTCATTACACACAGAGGGATCCATTTCATGTGTTTATTTCTGTTAATGTTGATGATTATGGCTTACAGTCAATGAAAACCCAAAGGTCATTATCTCAGAAAATTAAAGTAGGGAGGATGAAGGGTAAAACACCACAAAACATCAAAGGGTGAATATAATATTGATGTATTATTCAGGTCTCTCTGAAACACCCTGAAACATGACAATATGATATTATTAATTGTCCTAAGGAAGAGGCCAGGGAGCACTGAAACACGTAGACTAATAAATCAGTATTATATTCACCCTTTGATGTCTTATGGAATATGGCAGCGTGGTGGTTAACCCTTCATCTTCCCTACTTTAATTTTATGAGATAATGACCTTTGGGTTTTCATTGGCTGTAAGCCATAATCATCAACATTATTGTTTATTTGTGTACAATATAATTTTGAACCAATACCTGTCTCTGTTTGGTCAATGCCTAATGCTATCAAATTCTTTCAGTTTCCTACAAAAAGTATTACAGAGCTTTTATAATACTCACCTATGAGCAGACTAATCCAATGGGCGTCTCTGTCTTGATCCAGTGCCTCCTTTCTTTTTGCTTCATGTGGATGACATGTCCTACATTATCCAGACACTCTCTTCCATTGCACTCCTGCCTACTTGCATTTCTCTCTGCCATGCTTAGGGCAGAGCAAAGTATTGTAGTTCTCATGCCGGGCATTCATTGACTGTTCTTCGTGCCTGCATAGTACAGTACTTTGCTCTGCCCTCAGCAGACAAAAGTGCACGTGAGCAGGAGCACAATGTCGGAGACTGTGTGGATGATTTCGGATGAATCATCTACACGAAGTAGAGAAGAGACAGTTAAACAAAATCAGCGACACCCATTAGACTGTACCGCCATGTGAGTGTAATAAATGGTCTTTTTTATGTTGTGCAGATCATTTTGGGGACTTATATAGAACATCCTAAAAAATAAGGGCTTACCGTTGGTGGCCGCATGGTATATGGGAAAAACCTGGTGACAGGATCACTTTAAGGGAAATTTACTTGTATAAAAATTAGATCATCATTTCAATTGTTTGTATATTCTAATTAGTTTGACTAGTTAAAGTTATACTTCTGATGAACAGTCCATCCCAGCCAGCCAATATCTCTCCCATAGAGGAAGGGTTTTGGTTCCTGTAGTGCCCCTCTGCTTCCTCTAAACAACTTATGTCACACAGATCCCTGGAGGTCTCTTTGACTTTGGGTGTGCACAGAGATCTGCTTATGTGCCATTACTCTACCATCATATCGCACACCCAAAGTCTGAATGGCCAAGTGCTTCCCTCTGCAATCTCCAGGAGGCATTGACTCATACAGTGAACTTCTGCCTATGTGATATTACTTGTCAGTTCAGTGCAATATACTCATAGCAGCACATCTGCGGTAAAAAAAAAGCTGGGTTACGGTCTGCATTTTGATTATTTCCTTGTGTGCCACAGCACTTGTGTATAGTACCGAGCTGGCACGTAGTAGCACAGAGGGAGAAGATAACACAAGAGACTGAAAAGATCTTTTCACAGCAGATGTGCTACACTGTTCTGCATTGTCATTTCAGGGAGGAAGAAGACAAACTAGTGCCATCTATTGGAAGTTTCAATCTAAGGCTGGTTTCACATTAGCGTTCCGAACGTAACCAAACGCATGCCCACTGCGTTCCTATGTTTAACATGGGAACCATGGCAGCTGCGTTTGGCTGCATTCGGTTGCGGTTGCGCTCGGATGCGCATAATTTAAGCGCCGTCCTCCACCCTCTGAATGCAACATGTTGCATTTTTTGTGCGTTCCCAGGCGCTTGGTTTATCAGCAAGCATCCCCAAGCAGACAAACAATGCATGGAAGTCAATGGATCCACAGCGCAGTGTCCTCCGCATGACAGCACAGGAGAACATTGCAGATGACATTGAAATCTCTCCCGGGAGATCAGCTGGAGCACGGGCGCCGCTAATCTCCCGCAGTGTCACCGAAGAGGTGATGTCGGCGCGGTAGATTTAAACAGTTGTCAGATCAGCTGTTTCTTCAAATCTCCTGCACCGACACTGCCGGGAGATCAATGGAGGCCAGGAGGAGATCTCTGCCGCTGATCTCCGCCTCCCGGCCGCCGCCGAGGTTGCTGATTGGCTGGCCGGGCACCATACTGATGTGAACGCATGCGGAGAATCTCAGTTGCGATCTCATCAGTATGGCTGTGTTTGCACTGCGTTTGCGTCTGCATGCCCTCCGCATGCAGACACAAACGCTAGTGTGAAACCAGCCTAACAAACCTTTCAATATGTCAGATCAGAGCGCCAATCTGCAGATGCTGCATTTAGGGGAGATTGTGCCTAATCAGTGCAGTGTGTGGGATCTGATATGACTCTATAAGGGGCTAAGACTGCTGGCATGATCTCCATAAGAAGAGTAGCTATTCCCTTGACCTTGTCTCAGCCTCTCATACAGCCAGATCTGAATCCCTACACACTACACTGATGAGGGGCAGTCACCCCGAAACGCAGTGTCTGCAGATCCGGGCTCTGATCTAGTATAAATCCTAAGTCATGTTAAAATGCTCATTAAAGAGTCAATTATGACTTGTAGGATTGCTGCATTTAATAGGTGGTGCTAGAGTTCATCTACTTCATCCATGAAGAGGCAATGTTCCTGTTTCTCAGAGGACATTGCGGCTATAAGTCTCCTCATCCGGCAGGCATATTAAACTCCATAAGGAGAGTAGCTACACTGCTGTGAATCGCACTAAGCTGACAAGTAGTGGCAAGCCAGACCTCAGTCGTGCAGGGGTGTCATGGTGGCCGCCAGGAATTTGTGTGCAATTGGATCTTGGGTGGGAACAGAGGGGCACTGAAGGTACCAAAGCAGCTCCTCTATAGTCTTCATATTGGCTAGCTGTGATGGACTGCTTAGGCTGGTTTCACACTGCGGTCAGATCAGGTCAGGTCAGGTCAGGTTTTGTGTTTCAAAACCAGGATTGACTCCAAAACCTAGAACAGGTGTCAAACTTTCAATTATACTTTTTCTCTGCAAGTTCCTCTCCTGGTTTTGAAACACAAAACCTGACCTGACCTGACCTGATCTGACCGCAGTGTGAAACCAGCCTTAGCAGAAGTACACACCACTATGACTAGTCAAACTAATTAGCATATGCAGGAACAAAAAGATAACAATGCTGATTTTATGTTTATATAAAGCAACTTTCACTTAACATTGGTGTTTGCTGAAATGAGCATTTAATGACAATTGCAGTAAAGTGATTAGTTAACAGGGAAAATCCTGCTGTTAGGTTTCAATACCAGGACAGCAAAATGTTTCAAAAGTCACCATATTTTGGAAATTATGTAACTAAAGAAATTGATCTAGAGGTGGTTAGTTTTAATAATTTGGCCAAAACACACAACTTTGTAACCCACATCAAGGTTCCTCATTGTCTTGTGCGTCCCTGTCCTTTGTTCCACCTATTTCATCTTTTGCAGGGTTCAGCCTGGCCATTTAGTATTAGATTCAGAAACTCGGGTGTGCCTTACTCTCAATATCTTTAAACCAGAGAGATCTTTCCGGTCACTGAGTGTGCTGCCACTTGCTGAGTGAGATGCTGATATAGACGTTAGCCATGTAGAGGTGGTAAAAGTGATCTAGGAGTGGATCTTGATTGTTTGTTGCACTCAGAGGCAGACCAGCTACGGTTATATTCTCTGCTCTCAATGTGACTCACCGTAACCGGGTCTTCACGTCGCAGGCATTTGCTTCTCCTTGTCACGGTTCCGCGCCTGCGGCTGTGGGGCTCGGTGGTCCAGATCAAAATGGTTGGCTGAACAGATAAGGGTTAAATATTCTTGTCGTGACGCCACCTGCGGGAATTCCGGTGATTTCACCGGCGCTGCATGGGCCTCCGGGGGATGTACAGCGGCAAGATGTACTCCCCACAGGACGAGCGGGAGTCCCCGGGGCCAGAAGCTGCACCTGATGTTGTATGGCAGCTTAGTTACTCTTAGCACGCGGAGTTAAACAGTTCTGAAGAAGTACAGACACCAGTGTTCTCTGTAACGGGTCTTTTACTGCAACCGGTAGATGATACAGGGTAAACAGGTAACGGGAAATTGACTGGGTGGACGTGGCAATGACCGGTGTTGTTTCAGAGCTCCGCGGTGTTCCTCCGTTCTCAACTTTCCTAGATGGGTTGCCGATGTCGCCTTAGTGCGCCAAGTTTGGGTACAAGGGGGCTACTTAAATTTCCCTGCCGGTGTATACAGCCTGGTGTGAGGGGAGCCAGATTCCTTGTTGTGGGTACTCCGCTGGCAAGACGGCTCTGGTTGCGGCTGCAGTGGGGTTGCTCCTAGAGAGTGGTCCCTCCACTTCTGGTTTGCTGAGCAGTGATGAACAACTTGCTAGCTTCGGAACCAGTGATCCAGTTGTTGATGGGCGCGGGTGTATTTTGACCCGTTAGATGGTTGCCCAGGTTCTGGTTGTGGGGCACCGGGTAATGGTGCCAACCGGTAGGTGGTCTGTCGGGCTGCACGGAACTGAGCAGGTCCCTCTTCTCCTACGTTCCTCCCCGACCACTTTTCTCTCCTTCCTCCTTCTTCTACATTCTCCTACACTCTACTCCTACACTCCGCCCACCAGGACCTTATTGGCCCTCTATACTGATGGTGCATGTAGGTTATGGAGCTCTTATTTTTAACCATGTCATTACTGAGTTGGAGAATATTGCATTTTCAGTCAGGGATGCAATACCCTCCTGTGACGCACTCGTTGCGGGGCGCCACACTCCCCCTTGGGAAATTACACTTGTCCCCAAGTGTCACGAAACCCCAACATTACAGAGAATTTTGCATTTTTATTATAACAGAAAATAAACACTTTTATTAACAATGGGTATGATTGTGTAGTTTTTCTTCCCCTGAGGGAGGCGCATAGCTTAAAACGTTACGGAACAGAACAGGTTTATGCAAAATAAACGGGTTAACCATTGCTGACCCGCCGGGTAGGGTTACTGTCCTTAATGTAAGTCCAGGCTTTACCGCTGGGCCGCTCTTCTGGCTTTCAAACAAACGGGAAACGTTCATGACAAAGTCATTGTTACAGTTCAAATGAGGCTGTAGAGTTTAAGGGTGCAGACAACACTTTTTAACTCTAAGAGCATACCATCCCTCTGAACCAGCATGGCGTTCATAAGTTATGGTTTCTCTCCGATAAAGGTCACGGTCTGGATGTCCAAATGGGAGATGTGACTCAACGTCTCTACAACCCACAAATATCTCCTCATACACACCCTCCTCCCTGGCGAAACCCCAGCCGGTAGACAGATTAAACAAGGTGACTCTACCTGTCTTGCGGTGTTCCTCTGGTAACGGGGGTTGGCGGCGGGCCTCAGCACGGGCTCGCCGGTTCGCTTGTTCCTGCGCCCAACATTCCGCTCTGCGGCACCGACGTACAGCTTCGTCGGACCGGCACGGAGTGTGAACGTAGTCCCAGCGATGGGTAGGCTGCTGACAGGTTTGAAGCTGACGGTAAGTTTGAACCGGTACCCGGACAAGATGCTCAGAGTTAGATGCCGCGGCAGCACCCAACCACTGTACCCGAGCTGCTTGCTCGGCAGGAGTTTTTGCGTCGTCCTCCTCCTCGGAATCGGCATGGCTGAAGTCCTCAGGTTCACTGTGGACCTCGTCGTCCTCTTCCTCCACTCCTTCGACGAGCACATCAGGTTCTCGGTCTGGCGGGGACTCTGGATCGGAGTTATCCTGGTAGGTGGACTCTGGAGCTTTGGGGTCTTCCTCTGGGTCACCCCGCGGGGCTTCTAGGCTGCCCGCCTCCTCTGCGCTGGTAACTGGTGGTGCTTCCATTCCGGTAACCGGGTAGGCCTCTAGGGGGTCAGCATCGGCCTCCGGTTCTGGGGGGAACAAGTCACAGTCTCTGGCTTGGTAGCTGGACAAGTGGTAGGTTTTGATTCCGGAACTAAACAGGTTTCTAACCCTGGCTCTGGAATGGAGCAGGTTGCAGGCTTCAGCTCTGGAACAGGGCAGGTCTCGGGCTCCGGTGATGAAACAGGACAGGTATCGAGCTCCAGCTCCGGAGCGGAACAGATTCTAACCCTCTGCTGGACAGCCCGATGCAGTCAGCTGGCCAGACTCGCGCTCCAGCTGCGGATCGTCCAATCCGTGGTCTCCATTAACCGTACTCTTAAGTCCTGCAACGCAGTTTCCCAGAACTCAGGGTCGCCATCAATTGTGAGGACGGGACCAGGACCCGGGTGGCCTATGGCTGCTCGAGCCTCCTCCTCGACCTCTCTCATCAACTCGCGTAGTCTTAAGCCGTCCATGTTCTTTCGTTGGAGAACCGCACCTGTTCAAACTGGTAACCGCACTTGGAACAGAGTTGTTGGAAAAACTTTTTCACACCCACTTTCTGGTGATTTTTGTAGTCCATCGGTGGGCTGAAGTCCATGGTTGTTTCCAGCAATCGGGGCGGACAAGAGTTTTGGCGTCTCTGCCATGGCCCTCCCACGAAGAGAGGTGGAGGCACACCCCTGGGCCAGCACACTGTGGTTCACATGGCGGGATCCGCCATCTTGGTCGCCATCTTGGCCCAGTGGTAAAAAGTCGGGAAAAGTTTGTTTTAGTCGAACAAAGTTCTTTTTGATGGAATAAAAGTCCTTTAAGCACACAATACCTGTTAAGGAACGGGCCTGCTCGTATCCTGTTCGTGACGACAAATTCTGACTCACCGTAACCGGGTCTTCACGTCGCTGGCGTTTGCTTCTCCTTGTCACGGTTCCGCGGCTGTGGGGCTCGGTGGTCCAGATCAAAATGGTTAGCTGAACAGATAAGGGTTGAATATTCTTGTCGTGACGCCACCTGCGGGAATTCCGGTGATTTCACCGGCGCTGCGTGGGCCTCCGGGGGATGTACAGCAGCAAGATGGGACGCTCCCCACAGGACAAGGGGGAGTCCCCGGGGCCAGAAGCTGCACCTGATGTTGTACGGCAGCTTTGTTACTCTTAGCATGCGGAGTTAAACAGTTCTGAAGAAGTACAGACACCAGTGTTCTCTGTAACGGGTCTTTTACTGCAACCGGTAGATGATACTGGGTATACAGGTAAAGGGGTAACGGACTGGGTGGACGTGGCAATGACCGGTGTTGTTTCAGAGCTCCACGGTGTTCCTCCGTTCTCAACTTTCCTAGATTGGTTGCCGATGTCGCCTTAGTGCGCCAAGTTCGGGTACAAGGGGGCTACTTAAATTTCCCTGCCGGTGTATACAGCCCGGTGTGAGGGGAGCCAGATTCCTTGTTGTGGGTACTCCGCTGGCAAGACGGCTCTGGTTGCGGCTGCAGTGGGGTTGCTCCTAGAGAGCGGTCCCTCCACTTCTGGTTTGCTGAGCAGTGATGAACAACTTGCTAGCTTCGGAACCAGTGATCCGGTTGTTGATGGGCGCGGGTGTATTTTGACCCGTTAGATGGTTGCCCAGGTTCCGGTTGTGGGGCACCGGGTAATGGCGCCAACCGGTAGGTGGTCTGTCGGGCTGCACGGAACTGTGCAGGTCCCTCTTCTCCTACGTTCCTCCCCGACCAATTCTCTCTCCTTCCTCCTTCTTCTACATTCTCCTACACTCTACTCCTACACTCCGCCCACCAGGACCTTATTGGTCCTCTATACTGATGGTGCATGTAGGGTATGGAGCTCTGATTTTTAACCATGTCATTACTGAGTCGGAGAATATTGCATCTTCAGTCAGGGATGCAATACCCTCCTGTGACACACTCGTTGCGGGGCGCTACAAATGCTCTCCACCCTGCTCCTGGGATTTCCTTAGAGCAGTAAGTATCTTATCTTTCCACTTTATATTTGAGCTTGTTAACTCACTTTGGGATCTTTTCTATCTTAGCACTCCTTTCCTGTTTAGGTTAGTAACATGGTGCACTTTCCCCTGGTACCTTAGAAGGTAAGAAACTCTTAGTGGCTAACAAGAAACTCTGGGCGGCTTTCAGGAAGCCGAGGGCTGATTGGTTCCCTCTCAATTTGTGGTTAGGGTTATTTCATCCTGCTGAGGGCCACCAAGGGACTGAACGGTCAGGAATAATAGTCTGTACAGGAACCTATATTCACGTGTGTTTCTACGCAATCATAACATCCATATCTGCATTCTTACCAGACAGTTATTGTCAAATTATAAGCCTCACTTCTTAAGAGAGTTAATATCTCATCTATAGAATTTGAAAAATATTAATGCAAAAAGGCTTGGTACTATAATGATCAATGACCAGTCTAGTTTTAAATAGTCAGATGCGGTATCATCTTGGGAGGTCATTAAGCATCATGGTTATAATGCAAATTTTCTCTTTACAGAGGAAGTAGACAAACTCTAGTGCCACCTATTGGAGGTAGTGATCCTAAAAGTCATAATTGACTCTTTAAAGAGCCTTTCAATATGACTTTTGATCAGAGCCCGAAAATTGCAGATGCACGAGTGATTGTCCCTGATCAGTGCATCAGTGCAGTGTATGGGATCTGATTTGGCTCTATGAGAGTCTTAAATGAGCTCTAAGGGAATATGCAAATTGTCACTTCAATAAAGAAGTGGATGAACTCTAGCGCCACCTTTAGGTATTAATCCTCAAAGTCATAGTCGACTCTTTAACAAGCCTTTTAACATGACCAAGGATTTGTGCCTGATCAGAACCCCAAACTACAGACGCTGCGTTTCGGGGTAACTGCCCCTCATCAGTGCAGTGTGAGGGATATTCTTATCTGGCTGTGTGAGAGGCTGAGACGAGGTCTGGGGAACTAGCTATCTACCTTATGGAGCACCTGTAGTTTGGGGTTTTGATCTGGCATAAATCCTTGGTCATGTTAATAGGCTTGTTAAAGAGTCGACTATGACTTTCAGGATTGCTACCTAAAGGTGGCGCTAGAGTTCATCCACTTCTTCAATGAAGTGACAATTTGCATATTTCCCAGAGGACCATTGCGGTTATAAGTCCCCTTATCAGCTTATCTGTCTCCTTATGGCTGCAGGGTAACTCCTCTCCATAAAGTAGATTGCTAGTTCCCCAGACCTCTAATGTTCATTTGTATAGCGCTATTAATTCCATAGCACTTTACATACATCAGTAATGCTGTCTCTCTTGGAGCTCACAATCTAAATATCCTATCAGTATGTCTTTACAATGTGGGAGGAAACCGGAGTACCCGGAGGAAACCCACGCAAACACAGGGAGAACATACAAACTCCTTGCAGATGTTGTCCTTAGTGTCCTTGGTGGGAATTGAACCTCAGGACCCCAGCGCTGCAAAGGCTGCAGTGCTAACCACTTGAGTCACCATGCTGCCCGCTAAGGGAATAGGTATTCTCCATGTGGAGATTAATCCTGCATGATAGCAGTGAGACACTAGAGTTCATCTACTTCAATCCTAAGGAGAAAGTTTGCAAATTTCCTAAAGGGGCATTGTTACTAAAAGTCTCCTTACTGAATGACTGAACCAGTGCCGGCAGCATGTCCAGTACTTGAACCCAATTGAAATTCATTCCCTCTTTGAAGTGGGTAGATTCTAGGAATTATCCTGTTCCTATGAGGTGTACAAGCACTTTTGAGAGAACGGATGCAGCACTGGAAACGTGTTGGAGATTGGAGTCCAAAATGTGGATTATGGAGAATGTTTGATTTTCTAATGAAGTAAGGCTGAAAGATCAGATAGGGTGGAGACTGAGATAATGGATGAGAGGTAGAGCATTGCAAGATGTGGAGAATCTTGTGTGTGAGTGACTAATATATCATACTAGCTGTGAGCCCGATGCGATTGCATCGGGATTCTAGAATCTGTGTATAGTTTATTTATTAAGAGTTTAAAATAATAATCCAATTCTTCCATGATATCTTTCCATTAACTACATATGTTTGTATGGTGGATATCATTTGTGGAAAATTGAACTATTATGTTGTAAGGGTCTTAGAACACAAAGTAGCAATACGTCTTAATTTCTAGAGATAGATAGAGATAGATAGAGATAGATAGAGATAGATAGAGATAGATAGATAGACAGATAGAGATAGATAGAGATAGATAGATATAGATAGATAGATAGATAGATAGATAGAGAGATAGATATAGATAGATAGAGATAGAGAGATAGATGAGATAGATAGATGAGATAGATAGATAGATAGAGATAGAGATAGATAGATATAGATATAGAGATAGATAGATAGATAGATATACATAGATAGATAGATAGATTGATAGATAGATGAGATAGATAGATAGATAGATAGATAGATAGATAGATAGATATACTGTAGATAGAGATAGATAGATATAGATAGATAGATATACATAGATAGATAGATAGATAGATAGATAGATAGATAGAGATAGATAGATACATATAGATATACATGTAGCGATAGATAGATAGATAGATAGATATAGATAGGTGAGTCGTTGCAGCCGCGGTAAGTTCGGGACGTAGGTCCATTGCGATTTTGTTGGGGGGCGGCGACAGCCGAGCGCCGTGGCCGAAAATCGAACCAAGGGCCCGGCCATGGATTGTTGGAAACACCGCTTTGTATCTCTATGGGAAGTGAGGCGCTATTCTGATTGGTCGCTGTGTGCTGCCGCCGACCAATGAGAATAGCACCTCACTTTCAGCGGTAAATTTGAAACTCAAAGTCGTCCATTATATCTCTATGGGAAGTGAGGCGCTATTCTCATTGGTCGGCGGCAGCACACAGCGACCAATGAGAATAGCGCCTCACTTCCCATAGAGATATAATGGACGACTTTGAGTTTCAAATTTACCGCTGAAAGTGAGGCGCTATTCTCATTGGGCGGCGGCAGCACACAGCGACCAATGAGAATAGCGCCTCACTTCCCATAGAGATATAATGGACGACTTTGAGTTTCAAATTTCCCGCTTAAGTGAGGCGCTATGCTGATTGGTCGCTGTGTGCTGCGCCGACCAATCAGCATAGCGCCTCACTTCCCATAGAGATACATAGCGGTGTTTGGAGCGAAGCATGGCCGGGCCCTTGGTTCTATTTTTGGCCACGGGGCTCGGCTGTCGTCGGTCGTTCCACGGGGCCGGAGACTCGCAATGGCCGCTTGAGACTCGCGGCCATTGCTTGCGCCCGGCAACGGCTCGCAATGCCCGCTACGCGGGCAATGCTTCGTGGGTCGCGTGGCTGCGAGGCAGCCACGTTCACGACGACGGAAGTAGCGCCGAAACTTACGGAAGTGCGCTACGGCAATTATATATTAGATTTTTCAGAATATAAGACTCACCCAGGTGTAGACAACATAAAATAGGGAAAAAATAATAATCTTAATACGAAAGCTACCCTGGTGATATAAAGATGTGAAGGGGTAATGTCACTAATGTTGGTGGTCTTCTGTCGTGCTTGTTTCTTGGTGAGAGAAGAGGAGGAATGATTTATTCTAAAGTGGTAGAAGTATATTAGGAGGGTTGTACAAAAATATAAAGGGCGATATATACTGTCCTCAACAGTGACATAAAAAGGTTCCAATAAGGCTACATTCAGACTGTCTGTTTTTTTTCTCTTCTGTTCTGCTGCGTTTTTTGCTGGAAAAAAGGAGCTGTCGAAAAAATGCACCCACAAACGGATGATCGGTTTTCGATACGTTATTGGTTGCTGTGTTTTTTGACTCATCGACAATAGATCCTATGGGAAAAGTTGATCAGAAAAACACCAAAATCACATGCACTTTTCCAAAATGGAACCTCCAAAAGTGAAAAAAACGCATACCTTCCAAAGTGCCCTCTGTGAATGGTAAAAATAAAAACCCTTTGCTGGGAGGTCATCTGAGTGATCCGTTTTCTGCAGTGCGCTGAAATAAATCGATCAAAAAATGCACAGTCTGAATGTCGCCTTAAGTTTACTTTGGTTGTGTTGTACGAACGTTTTTTTATTATGGAACAACCTCGAGCCTCGGGTCATACATGAGTAATGTCTTTCTTTTATTGCACTTTAATCATGTATAAGGAGTTTAGTAGAAGTTAGGCTGGCTTCACACTTGCGTTTGTGTCTGCATGCATATGACATGCAGACGCAAACTCAGTGCAAACGCAGCACATACTGATGTGAACACAGCGGAGAATCTCTGCATGCATTCACATTAGTATGGTGCCCGGGCAGCCAATCAGCTGTCTCGGGGGCGGCCGGGAAGAGGAGATCAGCGGCAGAGATCTCCTCCTCCCCGCCACAGCTGATCTCCCGCCGGTGTCGGCGCAGGAGATCTGAAGAAACAGCTGATCTGACAACTGTTTGAATCTCCCGCGCCGACACCGAATAGGTGATATCGCTGCAGGAGATAAGAAACAGCTGATCGCTGCTTCAAATCTCCCGCACCGACCTCACCTATTCGGTGTCAGCGCGGGAGTTTTAAACAGCTGTCAGATCAGCTGTATCTTCAGATCTCCCGCGCTGACACCGGCGGGAGATCAGTGGAGGCTGTATCTGATCTCCCGGTGTCCGCCGGGAGATATTTCAATGCGATCCGCAGCGTTCTCCTGCGCGGTCATGCGGAGGACACTGCGGATCCATTGAGATCCATGCATTGTCTGTGCGCTTACGGGTGCTTGCGGATAAAACAAGTGCCTGCGAACGTACAAAAAATGCAACAGGGCTGCGTTCGGAATGCGGAGGAGGGCACATAAATTATGCGCATCAGGGCGCAAACGCAACCGAACGCAGCGAAGATGAAGGCACATGCATTCCCATGTTAAACATGGGAACGCATGTGCGCAAGCGCTTGGCCGCGTTCAGTGTGCTGCGTGCCAAACGCAAGTGTGAAGGCACCCTTATTCCAATTTCTGCACTATAATGGATGCCTACTGCTAATTTTATATGAGGTTTTTCTGTGCTATACTGATATTCTTTGGTCTTCATGACCACACACAAATGTGGGCAATTAAAGACTGCATCACATATGTATTCTATATGGCGCACAGAGAATGGAAATGCAGGAGATCAGCTTTTGTCTGGAAGACATAGACTGTACATACGCCATTTTTATTTCTCTTCAGCCTGTGCACCAAAGATCCATTCTAAAAACTGTCATGTGGACACAGTCTTTATCTGTAGTATTTATACAGTATTTATAGTCTTCCCAGCTAGCTCAGTTCTGTCTTTCCTGCTCAGCATTAAAGGGGTTAGACGGGATTTTTATAAATAAAAAAAAAAAAAAAATGTGCCTAAGCACTAATAGGCAGGTAGCTTCCACCTACCTTCCTGTTGTGCCCAGCACCAGTCACTGCTGTTCACCCCGCCACAGAACAGTCACAGACTGTCCCTACCAAGGACAGCATGGTAGGATAAAGAGAGGGCAGAGGTGGCTTTTCCACTCTGCTCTGTGGAGGGGGCAGGACAGCTGGCTCCGCACTATCTGGTTGGTGGAGCCGTCTGTCAATCAGCTTTACTTCGGCTCTGACGCTCATCGACAGAGAGGAGTGGCCACCCTTTTGTTGACATGACATAAGTGGAAGTGGCAAAATAGCCAATACGGAGTGGTTTCAGACCACTCCATCTCATGGGTGAAAGGCGCCGAGCACAGCAGGCAGGTAAGTGGCAGCTACCTGCCTATTGGTACTTAGGCACAACGGGCCTAGATAGCCCCTTTAAGTATAGGGAAGAGTGAACTGTGCAGCTGCTAAGTTTTCTCAGTAATCGGAGCACAGGGCTCCTGAATGCTCTACCCAATGATTTATGGAAGCAATTGGGGAGGTCGGGAACTGTTGACCTTTCTGACTGCAGTCTATTAGACCCACATCAAGTTTAGCAAAAAGTTACCTTACCTTACTAAAGAGTGCGTCTTATAGAAAAATATGGCAAATGTTACTTACACCATTATGATAATTGTGCCATAATTTTGTTCATTTGCACAGTTGTTTAGCTTTAATCATTCATGAATTCGAAAGTCTACTCTGTTTACTCCTATCTTTATCCAATTAAAATAAATTAAACTGATTTGATTCCTGATAGGTTAGACACATATTAACCATATTTTTCAAACTATAAGATGCACTAGACAAGGAGGCGCACCCAGATTTTAGAGGAGGAAAATAGAGAAAATATTAAGGAAAATTGTGGTTATAATGTACTGTTATGAGGGGGATCTGTTGCAGACACTGTTATGTGGGTAATGTCCCCATCCGGGGCACCTTCCTAGTAAAATATGATCCCCCATCCTGGTATATAGCCTCCCCATCCTGGCACATGGCTCCCCAATCCTGGATATAGCCCTTCATCAAGGTACATGGCCCTCCATCCTAGTATATAGCTCTCCATCCTGGTATATAGCCCCTGTCCGGGTACATGACCCCTATCAAGATATATGGCCCTCCTGCTGGAACACACACACACACAAAATAGTTAAGCCACCATTCTGTAGCTCATACACCTACAGCATCGCTGCATCTTCCTGTCTGTGCCAGCATTCGATCATGTAAGTTGTGCACCCACAGTGATGACATCACTGTACTGCACCACTCACATGATCGCATGCCGGCACAGACAGGAAGAAAAAGTGATGTTGCAGTAAGGGAAGCAACAGGCCAGGGATGGAGAGGTGTGTTAACATTGTTTATGTTTTGTGTGTGCACCAGCAGGGGGATCATATACCATGACAGAGGGGGTGAGTACCATTAGTCTCATGTAATATGCCCCACTTTCCTCGCCCACCTCTCAGTGTTGAAGTGATGGACAGGGGATTGCAGTGCATATTACATTAGCCTAATGAGTGGGCCCACATGATCATGAGCTGCCTCTGCAGCCCGTGCCAGCCTCCTTCAGCCTGCTCCAGAGCCACTGCTTCCACCAGCACAGACCCACAGTCACACAGCCCCCATATATCCAGACTATAAGACACCCCCCCACTTTCCTCCAAAATTTTGGGGATAAAATTTGCGTTTAAAAGTCCAAAAAATACGGTAGTATTGTTGAGACTGAGAAAAATGTATAAAATCTAGACCTTTATTTTTTTGTTTTTGTTTTACAGATATCCAGATCTATCACAAAAAATATTTAGGTGAAAAAAGTAAGACTCTTATTGAAAACAATCTTCCAGGATGCACCCAAGAAGAAGACCTTTTTCCATTTTGTACTCATGATAGGAACCTCGTTACTGTGTCCCCTCACCACTTCTGCAATCGTTCTGGAAATGAACTCATAGAGGTTGGAGTAAAACATGAGAAATATTTAAGGGAAACCAAAAATGCATTACAACTAATTACCCCCCAAAATATTTTCCTCTGGGGCCAACAATCCAGAGCGGTGCCACAAATGGTAATAGTTAGCGGAGCGCCCGGTGTAGGGAAGACCACGCTGATGAAGAAGATTGTCTATGACTGGGTGAGGGGCGATCTCTATCAAAGCTTCTCTTTTATATTTTTCTTCAAATTTGGAGAACTGAACAGACTGGATAATGTTAGCCTGGAAACCCTGATCCTTCATCAGTACCCCTATCTGAAGGAGCAGCTCGGGAACATCTTACAAGATCCAGAGAAACTCCTCTTCATATTTGATGGTTTAGATGAAAGCAATCAAAAAATGGATTTCACATCATATGACTTGTGCTCTTTTTACCCTAAACAGTCCGGTCCTTGTGGACAGATTGTCGTAAGTTTGGTGAGGAAGTCTCTTCTCAATGGTTGTTCTGTTCTAATTACCAGTCGACCTACAAGACTGGCATCCATTGATTGTAAGGTTTTTCAGCATAGAGTGGAAATCAATGGATTTTATCCTGAAGAGCGTAGAGTGTACTTTGCCAATTTCTTCTTTAATGATGAAATGGCAGAAAAGGCTTTCAATTATGTGAAGCAGAACGAGACATTGTACACGTTCTGTTACCTCCCGTCCTACTGCTGGATCATCTGTACTGTGTTATCCAGGAGCTTCCAACCCACAAGTAGTGATCAGCCGGAGCAAGTATTACCCAAAACTGTGACACAAGTATTCGCTCTATACATCGCCAACATCCTGTCCAATCACAGCCTGAACAAAGGTGACGCCCAGAAGATCCTGCGCTCCCTCGGATGGATGGCGGAACATGGTGTAATGAATGGCAAGACTACTTTTAATGACAAAGATCTTGATTCATTCCACGTGGACAGTAAATCAGAGCTGGTATCTAGTTTTCTGATGAAATCAAAGGAATCCGGGACCTATTCCTTCTTACATCTCACCGTCCAGGAATTCTTCTCCGCCTTGGTCCATTATGTGGATTATTCTGCGGAGAAGTTGCAGAGATCACTGGAAGAAGCAAAGTCCTACTCTGATGGACGAGGAGAAATATTCCTCCGCTTCATGTGTGGTCTATCAGACAGCTCCACCCGGTCAATACTGGCTGGATACCTGGACACACAAGCATCCAAAGCCTCCAGAGACGTCATCACTTGGCTTAAAAGCTTAATTCCAGGAAAACAGAGTCTAAAGGAACTAAAAGACAAGCAACATCTTCTCAGGACATTCCACTATGTATATGAAACCAGGAATAAGGATCTAGCTCGAGATTCATTTGGATCACATAAAAGTTTTGACTTTACTGACGTTCCCATGTTGTCTTTGGACTGCACAGTGTTGGCCTTTATTCTAGAAACCTGTACTAACATGGAAGAACTCGATCTGACTAGATGTTTCTTCGATTCTGAAGTATTGGAAAAACTTATACCAGCTTTACATAACCTGCAAAGTCTGAGGTAATATCTTAATTATATCAGTTTCTCTCTTTGTGGTATTGGGGCTCCTACTAAATTCTGGTAAATATATTGCACATATATTTATACTTATACACAGAGATCACAGGGGTTATACATAGTAACATAGCTTTTAAGGTTGAAGGAAGACCTCAAGTCCATCTAGTACAACCCATAGCCTAACATGTTGATCCAGAGTAAGGCTAAAAAACCCCATGTGGCAACACAAAGCTCCACATTGGGAAAAAAATTCCTTCCTGATTCCACGCATGGCAATCAGACTAGATCCCTGGATCAACGCCCTATCAAAGAATCTAGTATATATGACATGTACTATTATACCTTTTAAGAAAGGTATCCAGGCCCTTCTTAAATGTTAGTAGTGAGTCACTCATTACACCATCATGTGGCAGTGAGCTCCATAGTCTCACTGCTCTTACTGTAAAGAATCAATATAGCCAAATAAACCATAGGAATCTAATATATAATCACCCTAATGCACTTCCGTAAGTTTCGGCACTGTTTCCGTCGTCGTGTCCGTGGCTGCCTCTCAAAGCCTCACTCGCAATGGCTTTGCGAGTCCTTGCAGAATAGGCTCCACTCTCTGTCAATGCTTCACTTGCAATGTCTTGGACTCCTAACTCGCTAAGCCTCACTCCCAATGGCTTTGCGAGTCTTCACAGAATATTCTCTCTCACCACAAACCGCACACCCGCCAGCTATCCTCCCCACTGCCGCTTACGGCTTGCAGGACCTGAGATGATATCACTGGTATGGGCGGGGCTATATCACATGACTGTGACATCATCACAGGCACTTTCCAGGTGATTGCTGCAGTATCAGCACAGGAGACATCATGGCGGTGTCTGACATCAGACGTGTCCTCTTCAGTCATTCTCTGCCTCCATCCAGTGCTAACATCCTGCCATCACAAGGGAACATAGAGGTGACAGAGTACCCCGGACTCAGCCCCCAAGAACTGATCTCCAGGATACAGGTGAGAGGAGGCTGCACAGGAGCAATGCTCTGCAGAGAAGAGGCTGCAGAGGAGCAATGCTCTGCAGAGAGGAGGCTGCACAAGAGCAATGCTCTACAGAGAGGAGGCTGCACAGGTGCATCGCTCTGCAGAGAAGAGGCTGCACAAGAGCAATGCTCTACAGAGAGGAGGCTGCACAGGAGCATTGCTCTGCAGAGAGGAGGCTGCACAGGAGCAATGCTCTGCAGAGAGAAGGAGGCTGCATAGGAGCAATGCTCTGCAGAGAAGAGGCTGCACAAGAGCAATGCTCTGCAGAGAGGAGGCTGCACAGGACCAATGCTCTGCACAGAGGAGGAGGCTGCACAGGTGCATCGCTCTGCAGAGAGAAGGCTGCACAGGAGCAATGCTCTGCAGAGAGGAGGCTGCACAGGAGCAATGCTCTGCATAGAGGACGAGGCTACACAGGAGCAATGCTCTGCAGAGAGGAGGCTGCACAGGAGCAATGCTCTGCACAGAGGAGGCTGCACAGGAGCAATGCTCTGCATAGAGGACGAGGCTACACAGGAGCAATGCTCTGCAGAGAGGAGGAGGCTGCACAGGAGCAATGCTCTGCACAGAGGAGGCTGCACAGGAGCAATGCTCTGCATAGAGGACGAGGCTACACAGGAGCAATGCTCTGCAGAGAGGAGGAGGCTGCACAGGAGCAATGCTCTGCAGAGAGGAGAAGGCTGCACAGGAGCAATGCTCTGCAGAGAGGACGAGGCTACACAGGAGCAATGCTCTGCAGAGAGGAGGAGGCTGCACAGGAGCAATGCTCTACAGAGAGGAGGAAGCTGCACAGGAGCAATGCTCTGCAGAGAGGAGGAGGCTGCACAGGAGCAATGCTCTGCAGAGAGGAGGAGGCTGCACAGGAGCAATGCTCTGCAGAGAGGAGGAGGCTGCACAGGAGCAATGCTCTGCAGAGAGGAGGAGGCTGCACAGGAGCAATGCTCTACAGTAAGGAGGCTGCACAGAAGCAATGCTCTGCAGAGAGGAGGCTGCACAGGAGCAATACTCTGCAGAGAGGAGGCTGCACAGGAGCAATGCTCTGCATGAGTCGAGCCAAGATGCTGGGGACGGCGGAGTGAAAATGCCGTGGCGGGGAAGACGATGACCTGGTGGTAAGTTTGACAGGCAGAGTGCCTCTGTCCTCTGCTGACCACTGCGCTAACCACTCTGCCCGCGCCACTGCGCTAACAACTCTGCCCGCGCCACTGCGCTAACCACTCTGCCCGCGCCACTGCGCTGACCACTCTGCCCGCGCCACTGCGCTGACCACTCTGCCCGCCGCACTGCGCTGACCACTCTGCCCGCCGCACTGCGCTGACCACTCTGCTCGCCGCACTGCGCTGACCACTCTGCCCGCCGCACTGCGCTGACCACTCTGCCCACCGCACTCACTGCTAACCACTGAGGCACCGTACTCCTGCTAACCACTGAGCCACCGTACACTGCTAAACACTGAGCCACCGTACTTTGCTAACCACTGAGCCACCGTACACTGCTAAACACTGAGCCACCGTACTTTGCTAACCACTGAGCCACCGTGCAGTGCTCACCACTGAGCCACCATATACAGTGCTAACCACTGAGCCACCGCGCAGTGCTACCCACTGAGCCACCGCGCAGTGCTAACCACTGAGCCACCGCGCAGTGCTAACCACTGAGCCACCGCGCAGTGCTAACCACTGAGCCACCGCGCAGTGCTAACCACTGAGCCATCGTATACTCTGCTAACCACTGAGCCACCATACTCCCTGCTAACTACTGAGCCACCGTATACTGCTAAACACTGAGCGACCATACTTTGCTAACCACTGAGCCACCGCGCAGTCTTAACCACTGAGCCACCGCACAGTCCTAACCACTGAGCCACCGCGCAGTGCTAACCACTGAGCCACCGTATACTCTGCTACCCACTGAGCCACCTGTATACACACAAGTAATTTCACCGCACTCCCTAAATATTAGTAAATAAACTATATATGGATTCTAGACTACCCGATTCTTTAGAATCGGGCCACCATCTAGTGATTATATAAATCAGAACAGTGTCTTGATAATGTTACACACAAGGTTCTAGTAGTGTAATCAATAATTATAAAAAAATACAAGACAGAGAAAGGTGCAGGAGGAGAGAGAACCCTGCTCGTGAGAGCTCACTCTCTTCAAGGGATGGGTGAGATACAGTAGGTAAGGGGAGAGGACCCTTCCCATGAGGACTCATAGTCTACAGGTGATGGGTGAGGATACAGTTGGTGAGAAGAGGGGACCCTGGGAGTGAGGGCTCACAGTCTTCCAGTGATGGGTGATTATACTGTAGGTAAGGTTAGAGGTGGTTGCGAGGTGGTACACTGGACTGATGATCAATGCAGGTTGTAAGCTTGTCGGAAGAAGTGAGCAGGGCCAGCTCCAGGTTTTTGTGGGCCCCGGGAAAAGCAGTCTCAATGGGCCACTTTAACACAGACCATGATTAATGAATATAATATAGAAGCTGTGGGCTTTGTATAATATAGATGCTACTGGGTGGGCTGTATATATAATATAGAGGCTGTTTAGTGCTGTATATATAATATGGAGACTGCTAGACTGTATTTACAATATGTAGACTGCCGGGCTATATATATAATATAGAGGCTGCGGTCTGTATATATTATTTGGAGGTTGTGCTTGACTGCATATATTATTTGAAGGTTATGCTAGGCTATATATATATTTTGGAGGTTGTGCTGGGCTCTGTATATATCTCAGCCCTTAAATATTATATACAGCCCAGCACAGCCTCCATATTGTATATGCAGCATAGCAAAGCTTCCATATACCCCAGAAAAGCCTCCATATATTGCCAGCACAGATTCTATATACCCCAGCACAGCCTCCATATACTGCCAGTACAGCCTCCATATATCCCAGCACAGCCTCCATATACAGCCAGCAGAGCCTCTATATAGCCCAGCACAGCCTCCATATACAGCCCGCACAGCCTCTGTATAAAGACAGTACAGCCTCCATATACAGACAGCACAGCCTCCATATACCCCAGCACTACCTTTATATACCCCATTACAGTCTCCTTATCCCCCAGACCAGCCTGCAAATACAGACAGCACAGCCTCCATATACCCCAGCACAGCCTCTATATACCCCAGAAGTAGCCTCCATATACAGCCAGCACATCCTCTATATACCCCAGCATAGCCTCCATATACAGCCAGCACAGCCTCCTTACACCTCTGCACACCCTGTATATACCACAATATAGCCTCCATATACCCCAGCAGCAGCTTCCAGATAATATATAATATGGTGGTTCTCCTGCTGGTATATATGTCCACATCCAGGTCTCACAGTAAAAAAAAAAGATTATGCTTACCTTCTCCCTCTCCCTTGGGGTTGTGCCCTTCCCTGTAGATGCTGTCCCCATTGCCTTCTTGCAGCAGGCTTCGGTTTGTGCTTCCTCCTCATTGCCTGCTGCAGTGTCATGAGGTTGCAGGGTGATGACTCATCCCTGCTGTAGTCAGGAGAGGAGGAAGCTCCACAGACCCCGGAGACTGCACATGGCTAATCTGCATCACACGCAAATTAGCCATGTGCACTGACAGCACAGTGGAAGCACTCAGCTACTTGCTGAGTGTCCCAGATTGGCCACTCATTGATAGGACTGTCTGTCCCTAATGGGCCCCTAGCTGCCAGGGCTGCTTTTTCCTGATGGCCAATGGGCCCCCACAGCTGTTCAGGGCCCTTGCACTTGCCAGGGTATGCGGGGTGCTGATGCCGGCCCTGGAGGTGGGCCTTCAGGTTCATTGTGATAGTTTCTACAGTAGATGAGAGTATGATGTGTTGGGCCAGAGAGTTCCAGCGTATGGGGGATGCATGAGAGAAAACTTGTATGTGATTCTGGGAGGAAAAGATAAGATGGGAATAGAGAAGGAAAACTTGTGAGGATCGGAGGTTACATGCAGGTAAGTCCCAGAAGACCATGTCACAGACGTACAGAGGAGACAGGTTGTAGATGGCTTTCTAGGTCGCAGAGTTTTGAACTGGAGTCTTTGGCAATGGAAAGCTACTACAAACACTCTAATTGCCGTGACAATACTTGTACAAGACTCTGAGGTTTTTAAGCTCTTAAATGCAATCACCTTTTTAAGCTCTTAAATGCAACCACAAGCTTAGATTTGTCAGTCATTTTAAGTTACCTGCTTTGGAGGAACAGGTGATAATCAACACTGATCAAGTGGAATGTACAAGTTTAATGTTATAAGGAAGCATACAAAAATAACTTAATCTTTTACAATGCACACACATTTTGTCATGGACTTAAATTACTTTATTAAGATGATTCTTATTTTATCTCTCTGATTTTAAAATAATGGCTTGCCCATCTCACAATTAAGGAAGTACACTTTATGTGATATGCCAGCCTTGGTTCCAGGATTTTGATTTGGTAACAAAATTAGGCCTTTAAACAATTTGAGATCACCCATATGATGATGTCATGTGTTTAGAAGCTTCTAAAGGTACCGTCACACACACAGATAATTGTGCAGACATTGTTCGCAGATCACTGGTTGCAGTGAAATCATGGACACATTGTTCTATTTTGTGGCTGTGTACAATGGAACAATGTGTCCATGATTTCACTGCAACCAGTGAGTTGCAAGCAATGTCTGCACAATTATCTGTGTGTGTGACGGTACCTTAAGTTAACTAGACACACTTGTGAATGTATTTAAAGGCACACCTGAAACACACTACTACTTTGTATAGCATCATGGTAAAGTCTAAAGAAATCAGCCAAGATATCAGGAAGAGAATTGTGTACTTGCACAAGTCTGTTTTATCCTTGGGTGCAATTTCCAGATACCTGAAGGTGTCTTGTTAGTCTGTACAAACAATTATATGCAAGTACAAACAAGATGGGAATGTCCAGCCAGCATACCACTCAGGAAAGAGACGGGCTCTGTGTCCCAGAGATAAACATGCTTTGGCCCAACATGTGCATATCTACTCAAGAACGAAAGCAATAGTCCTTGTCCAGATGACGACAGAAGCTGGGTAAGATTGTGCCATTTTCCACAGTGAAACGAGTATTGTATCAACATGGACTGAAAGGTCACTCTGCCAGGAAGAAGCCATTACTTTAAAATAAACATTAAAAAGCCAGATTAATTTTTGCAAATGCACACAGGCACAAAGAACTACATTTTTGCAGACACATTCTGTGGTCTGACGAAAAATAAATTGAGCTTTTTGGCAATAATGACCATTGTTACGTTTGTTGGAAAAAGGGAGAAGCTCAGAAGCCTAAGAACACCATCCCAACTGTGAAACATGGGGGCTGCAGAATCATGTTGTGGGATTGTTTTTCTGCAGGAGGAACTGGTGAACTTCAAGAAATTGATGGTATCATGAGGAAAGAAGATTATGTGGCAATACTGAAGCAAAACCTTAAGACATCAGCCAGGAAGTTAAAGCTTGGACAGAAATGGGTCTTCCAAATAGACAACGACCCGAAGCTACTGCCAAACTGGTTACAAATTGGTTTAAGGATAACAAAGTCAATGTTTTTGACCCATCATCACAAAGCCCTGATCTTAATCCTAATGAAAATTTATGGGCAAAGCTGAAAAAGCTGCGAGCAAGACGACCTACAAACATGGGTCAGTTACACCAGTTCTTTCATGTGGATTGGGCCCAAATTCCTACCAACTATTGTGAGAAGATTGTGGAAGGAGAACCAAAATGTTTCACACAAGTCATACAGTTTAAGGGAAATGGTATCAAATATTAATGAAATGTCCTTGTCAAATTTTATATAGGAAACGTTTATTCGCTGTATCCTCTGCATTTAATAAACTGTTATATATGCAATTAACACAAGTGTGGACAGTAAATTACGTTTATTTACACGGGCAACAGAACTCTTATTTCTCTGGTTTTTATAATGTCTTTTAAGTAGTCTGCCCCTAACATGGTCATACCTGGGTCCCCAATTTCTCATATTAATGAAATGTATGTAAACTTGTGACTTTGCAGAAGGTAATAAAAATACCTTAAACCTTCTCTATCATTATTCTGGCATTTGTTAAATATTAAAAACTAGATGGGAGCCCTATGCTATCGCACTGGGTGAGTGGTGACCTCATGATGGGGGCGGGATCTTTGGCTCTGGCGGCGGCTGTCTCTCCCCCTGTGCTGATTCTCCCAGTCTGCTGTTATTTCCCCTTCACAATGTAACCTTTTCTACATGGATTAAAGTCACATTTGCAAGAAATTACCCGGTGAGTGCCGCCTCTTTATTACGTTTATCACGGTCTTATTGCTTTAGGTTGAGCAACACCGACAGCAATCCTCCTGATGCTATTGAATATTGCTGCAAACTGCTATTATCCACCGGTGCCCGGTTTTCCCACTATTTTGTTTAATTGTTTTTTCCCCTTCACTCTCTGCCCCCTCCTTTTGGTCACTCTCTGCCCCCTCCTTGTTGTCGCTCTCTGCTCCCCCTGTGCTACCTCTCTACCCTGTGAACGCTCTTTGCCCCACTGAGGTTGCTCTCAGGCCCCCTGTACTGTCTCTCTGCCCCCCATGGTCAATTCTTCTCCCCATGTTGTCATTCTCTGCCCCTGTGCATGCTCTTTGCCCCCCCTGTGCTACCTCGCTACCCCCCTGTAGTCGCTCTCTGCCCCTGTGCTGCCTATCTGCCCCCAATGAGGTAGCTCTCCACCCCTCGTGGTTGCTCTCTGCCCCCTCCATGCTTGCTCTTATGCGGCAGCAGCATGAGGAAGATGTCCACGCCATAAGGAACTGGCACAATTTCTCATTCGACGGGCTGAGGGGTTAGCAGGGCAAGTGTTAATAAGAGCGAGCATAGCGAGTGGGGAGGTGTGAGATTGGGCAGAGAGGAGGGGGTGTGTGAGGATAGGCAGAGCGGGCAGGGGAGAGAGCGGGCAGAGCGTGGGCGTAGGGGTGCAGAAGGCAGGGAGGAGAACGGTTGAGGAAAGGGGCAGCCCTCTTCTGCACTCTCTGCCCGCCCATGGTGGCAGCCAGAGCACATGGGTGGGGGGAGCGCAGAGGCAGTGCAGAGTACAGGAGGTGGTGCAGAGCATGGGGGGAGTGCAGAATGTGGGCAGAATGAGACGGGGAGAGAGCAGAGCGCGACAGAGTGCAGATCATGGGGGACAGTGAAGAGCGTGGGGGGGCAGGGCAGAGCATGAAGGGGAGTGCAGAGCGTGGGAGGGCAGGGCAGAGCATGAGTGGGAGTGCAGAGCGTGGAGAGGGGTGCAGGGGAACGGGGAGGGAATGTAGAGCACAGGGGAGTGCAGAGCACAGTGGAGCAGTGGAGAGCACAATGGGAGATTGCAGAGCACAAGGAGGGAGTGCAGAGCATAGGTAGAGCACATGAGGGAGTGAGTGCAGAGCGCGTGGAGGAATGCAGAGCGCAAAGTGGAATTAACAGCATTTGGGAGTGCATTGCGGGGGTAAGTGCAGAGCACGAGGTGGCAGGGCAGAGTGCAGTGTGGGAGTGCAGTGTCCCGGGGAGCAGAGCAGAGCTTGGGATGGGAGTGCAGAGTGTTTAGGGAGAGTGCAGAGCAGAGGGGGAGCACAGAGCATGGGCAGAGTGAGTGCGGGGGGAGTGCAGAGTGTGGGGGCTGAGTGAATGCAGAGTGTGGGATGGCAGGGTGAATGCTGGGGCCGAGTGAGTACGGGCTGACCATAGTGTGGGCTGAGTGTAGTGTGGGCTGAATGTGGTGTGGGGTGAGAGTGAGCTGCAGCTGCATTACCTTGCTGCTCTCTGCTCCCCCATTCATTCTGCTTAAGGACCTTTAGTGACATCATGATCATGTGACCTGGCTCTGCTCATGATAATGACATCACCACAGGTCCTGTAAGTCCCAGTTGATCGGTGGCATTGGGGGAAATAGCTGGCTGGGGTCTGCGGTGTTAGGTTGGTGGGGGGACTGCGGGGACAATGCGGTGTGATTGGGCGGGGGTTCACCAGGCAGACTGCTGAGAGTTGGGGGGGAGAGCATGTAGATTTTTATGACTAAAAATGCTGCTACGATCAGCAACGCAGCAGAGAGACTGCCTTAACACCTTGTAGACCGTATGTTATCTTTTTAAAGATGACTTAATAAAAAATAAAGAAATATTTTAGTATAACTGGATTTGCCCAACTATTTAATTTCCTGTTTCTATAAGGCAACACTTAAATCTTAGTTTTTTGTTCAATGATTTAGACCAGAGGTCCCCAACTCCAGTCCTCAAGGCCCACCAACAGGTCATATTTTCAGGATTTCCTTAGTATTGCACAGGTGGTAATTTAATCACCAGCAGAGGTGATGATGTCAACCTCTGTGCAATACTAAGGTAATCCTGAAAACATGACCTGTTGGTGGGCCTTGAGGACTGGAGTTGGGGACCTTTGATTTAGACTATTCTTATTTTCAGTCTGCTTGAGCTGAATGTCATAAACCCAATCAGATGAGACCTTTTGTTAACTGTAGGTGTAGTAAGCTGGCACTCTCATCTCCTATCCTTTCACTGTAAAAGCATAATGTGGCGCTCTTTGGCTGGCCCCCAACTTTTATGCTGCCTGTGGTAACACCCCTGACTGGTAACACTAGAAATTGTGCGTGATAACTATAAGGCACCCAACTTCATTAGTCACCTTTCTAAGTCTTCAGCAGTTTGCACAAACTGAACTGCAGTATGGTCAAATTTACAGGGATCACTACATTTCAGGAAATTTGTTTTGAGATACAACCTCTATGGATTTGTCTGCTTATCTATGCTTAGAAACCTTTTGGAAAATAAAAGCAACATCCTTAGTTGCAATTCAGCACATCTCCAATTTTTCCTTCTACTATATTTTTTAAATTTAGACTTGGAAAGACAATTTGAGAGGGAAAAACTGCAACGTAGAACAAATTTGAGAAATATAATTACTTACTGTCTAAAACTAATGATGACAATCATGTTTTCTCTTAATATTCGAGCACATTTTCTCCCCATATTTACAATCTACTGATGTTATACTCACAATGTGGATGTGTCTGCTATATCTCCCCTTCTCATTATTATTTATTATTACAGATTGGGAAGTAATGATCTCCCAGATACTTCTTGTATTCACTTGGCATCTGTTTTAAGGAATAACCAGTTCCTGAAGATAGTTAATCTCTCCGATAACCAGCTGTATGGTCCTCAATTCAGTGTTTTGATGGAGACTTTATCTAGTCCAGATTGCATGATAGAACAATTATTGTAAGTATAAGATGTGAATATGAGACGGTGATATGTGGGGACAAGTTTTATGCTTTACACACACTAATGTTATGTTCATAATATAGATTGATATTGATATGTGCAGATCACATAACAAGGAAACACAATGAAACAATTATGAAATTAAATGTGTAACCTGCATTATAAAAATATTATAAACTAGATGGCGGCCCTATTCTAAAGAATCGGGTAGTCTAGAATCCATATATAGTTTATTTAGTGGGCGGAGCCAAGTGATGCGTTGGGAGGTGGGCGGAGCCATGAGGGACCGGCGAGAGGTGGGCGGAGGCAGGGGGAAGTGTTGAGTGGTGGGCGGAGCCAGGCAGGAGAGGCGCAAAGTGCGTGGAGGCAGGCGGGGAATGCGAGATGGGCGGAGGCAGGTGGGAGCGGCGCGAAATGGTGCGGAGCCAGGTGGATGCGTTGCAAGGTGGGCGGAGCCATGAGGGAGCACCGTGAGGTGGGCGGAGCAAAGCGGAAGAGGCGCCAGGTGGGCAGAGCCAGGGGAAGTGTTGAGCGGTGGGCGGAGGCAGGCGGGGAGAGATGTTCAGTGGGCAGAGCCAGCGCGAGGTGGGTGGAGCCAGGTGGGAGCTGCGTGATGTGGGCTGAGGCATTCGGGAGCGGGGCAAGGTGGGCGGAGCCTGGTGAGAGTGGGGCAAGGTGGGGAGAGGCTGGCGAGAGTGGGCCGAGGAGCGGTGCAGCGGGATGACGGTATTCGATTTCGGTCTGGTAAGCATACCGGACACTGGTAGTCTGCATAAGAGTATGAGTGAGTGTGCGTGTGGGGAGGGGTACAATAGTGTTGTGCCAGGGGTGTACGTGTGTGTGTGTGGACGTGGTGTGGGGTGGGGGGGTGAGTGCTGAGTAGTGTGAAGGTGAGGGGGTGTGTGGCAGGCAGGGGTGTAAGACAGGAGGGTGTGGGGCGCAGGAGAGGGCGGCGATGGCGACAGTGGGGCAGTATTAGCCCCGCTCTCGCTAACGGTTGGCAATGTTGGTTAGGTATACAGGCGGCTTTAGTCAGGATGTGACGTCATTTCGATGACATATTGACGCAAGCTGTCTTAGGGTTTTATTAGAATAGATATCTGACCCTCTCGAGTGTGTAATATTACATCCATGTCTTTTATCTCTGCAAGCATGCTGTCATCCCCTCTGTTGTGCCTCCTGTCACCTCTGTTGCCTCCAAATAGTGACGGTCCTGCATGTGTCAGACCCAAGGGTCCCGTTATTGTGCCCCGTGTCATCGCTTGTGTTGTGTCCTGTTATTTCCTATGTTGTCTTTTCTATTGTGCCTCCTGTTATAGTGACGGTCGTGCAGGTGTCACACACAGGCGTCTCTCTTTGGCGACCCTGTCCCCCTTTTTGTGCCTCCTATCATAGTGGCGATCCTGCAGATTTGACACACAGGGGTCTCTCTGTGGCGCCCCTGTCCCCCCTTTTGTGCCTCCTGTCATAGTGTCGGTCGTTCAGGTGTCACAGTGAAGTCTGTCTTTGGCGAATCTGTCTGTGGCAGCCCTGTCCCGTCTTTTGTGCCTCCTCTCATAGTGGCGGTCGAGCAGGTGTGACACACAGGGGTCTCTCTTTGGCGCCCCTGTCCCCCCTTTTGTGCCTCCTGTCATAGTGTCGGTCGTTCAGGTGTCACAGTGGAGTCTGTCTTTGGCGAATCTGTCTGTGGCGGCCCTGTCCTGTCTTTTGTGCCTCCTCTCATAGTGGCGGTCCAGCAGGTGTCACACACAGGGGTCTCTCTTTGGCGCCCCTGTGTCCCCTTTTGTGCCTCCTCCTCTCATAGTTGTGGTCCTGCAGGTGTGACACACAGGGGTCTGTCTGTGGCGCCCCTGTCGGCCCTTATGTGCCTCCTGTCATAGTGCCGGTCCTGCAGGTGTCACACACAGGGGTCTCTCTTTCGCGCCCCGTCTCCTCTTTTGTGCCTCCTTGTCTTATAGTGGCGGTCCTGCAGGTGTCACAGTGGGGTGTCTCTGTGGCGCCCCTGTGGCACCTTTAGTGCCTCCTGTCATAGTGCCAGTCCTGTAGGTGTCACACACAGGGGTCTCTCTGTGGCGCCCCTGTCCTCCCTTTCGTGCCTCCTGTCATAGTGCCGGTCGTGCAGGTGTCACAGTGGAGTCTGTGTTTGGCGAATCTGTCTGTGGCGGCCCTGTCCCGTCTTTTGTGCCTCCTCTCATAGTGGCGGTCCAGCAGGTGTCACAGTGGGGTCTCTCTTTGGCGCCCCTGTCTCCCCTTTTGTGCCTCCTCCTCTCATAGTGCTGGTCCTGCAGGTGTCACACACAGGGGTCTCTCTGTGGCGCCCCTGTCGGCCCTTATGTGCCTCCAGTCATAGTGTCAGTCCTGGAGGTGTCACACACAGGGGTCTCTCTTTGGCGCCCCTGTCTCCTCTTTTGTGCCTCCTCCTCTTATAGTGGCGGTCCTGCAGGTGTCACAGTGGGGTGTGTTTGGCGCCCCTGTCTCCCATTTTGTGCCTCCTCCTTTCATAGTGCAGGTCCTGCAGGTGTCACACCAAGGTGTCTCTGTGTGGCGCCCCTGTCCCCCCTTTTGTGCCTCCTCCTGTGATAGTGGTGGTCCTGCAGGTGTGACACACAGGGGTCTCTCTGTGGCGCCCCTGTCCCCCCTTTTGTGCCTCCTCCTCTCATAGTTGTGGTCCTGCAGGTGTCACACACAGGGGTCTGTCTGTGGCGCCCCTGTCCCCCCTTTTGTGCCTCCTCCTGTGATAGTGGTGGTCCTGCAGGTGTGACACACAGGGGTCTCTTCTGTGGTGCCCCTGTCCCCCCTTTTGTGCCTCCTCCTCTCATAGTTGTGGTCCTGCAGGTGTCACACACAGGGGTCTCTCTTTGGCGCCCCGTCTCCTCTTTTGTGCCTCCTTGTCTTATAGTGCCGGTCCTGCAGGTGTGACAGTGGGGTGTCTCTGTGGCGCCCCTGTGGCACCTTTTGTGCCTCCTGTCATAGTCGCAGTCCTGTAGGTGTCAGACACAGGGGTCTCTCTGTGGCGCCCCTGTCCCCCCTTTTGTGGCTGCTATCATAGTGGCAGTCCTGCAGGTGGCACAGACAGGTGTTCCCTTTGTAATGGCCAGTGCTTCCCCTCTGGTCCCCCTCATAGTTGTGGTATTGCAGGTGTTAGACACAGGGGTCCCCTCTGGTGTGGGCCCTACCCATAGTGCAGGTGTCAGTAACCCCTTCCCTGGCGGGCATTTCTCCTCATAGCACAGGTGTCACACAGGGGCCCCACTGTCAGTAACCCCTTCCCTGCCGGGCCTCCCTCCCTCTCTCCCCTAGTTCAGGTTTCATTAACCCCTTACCTGGCGTCTTCCTCCCCGGCCCCAGGGCAGCAGTGAGGTGTCAGGCAGGATGTCCCTGCACATAGTAATGAGGCCATCACAACGACGTGTCTTGGTGCCTTTATAATGCAGCTCTGCAGTGTGTGAGCCGGCATTAGGAGGAGAGGAGGGGGAGGACACACAGGGCAGGATAGTGCCGGCTCCTCCATGCCGGCCCCCTGCAGCAGTCTACAGCAACGTTGTGCCGTGCACTGTGCCCCCCCGTGTGTGGGCGGCACTGTGCCCCCTGCAGTGTATGGCCGGCACTGTGCCCCCTGCAGTCTGTGCCCTGCATTGTGTGGGGGATTTCGGGTTCGGGCTGCTGCAGACGTCCGGGAGCGGTGCCGGCAGTGGAGGGGGCTGCGGGTTGTTTGGAGGGGGGTTGCGGAGCAGCCAGCAGTTCCCGTCTTATGAGTGTGGGGGGTGGGGGGGGTACAATGAGAGAGAGACATTCCGGAGATTGCAAGTGAAGCTGGAGCGTATTCTGTGATGACTCGCAAATCCATTGCGAGTTGCAAGTGAAGCTTAGAATGACAGTGGAGCGTATTGTGTGATGACTCGCAAATCCATTGCGAGTTAGGCTTTGGGAGGCAGCCACGGTCACGACGACGGAAGTAGCGCCGAATATGACGGAAGTGGCCTCAGGGTAATTATATATTAGATAACTTGAGCCATAATAATGAAAGACGTGATCTATCCATTATTCTATACTTTGAGGTCTTAAAACAATCACTAGTCATGGCTAAACCTCTCAAATTGGTTGCTCCCCACAGGTTTAAATGAATATAATAGATGCTAGACGTATATGACTGCCATGAGCTTATGTAAGGGAAAGAAGCTTCTATTGTACCTTAAAAGGTTGTCCACTATTAGGACAACCCCTTTAAAATTACTTGTTTTCCCCCATTAAAATGATCAACCTTGTAATCACCACCATTCCAGTGTTGATCGTAACTGCAGCTTTGGGCTCACGTGACATTGTAACATCACATGAGCCCTCGATCAATCACTGATGCCTTCCTTCTCCCAACATGCTTACATAGAAGCTATCAGCAAAAAATGTGCACTGCGGCTGCTGCTCACTTCCAGTTGATTGCTCCTATTTCACAATGTCACGAGAGCCCCGAGCCATGGTTTCCGATAGCACTGGAACGGGAGGTAAGTATAGGGTTTATTATTTTAAAAGAAGGAAACAAGTTGATTCAGAAGGGACTGACCTAATACTTGGAAACCTCGTTAAGTTATTACACATTACAAGGCAAAGATCATGAACCAGATATGAAGGAGCTGCTCGGCTGAGGACTAAAGTACTGACGTCTTGCAATAGACCTATGAAGTTCAGTGGAACAAAGTGGCTCTATGGCGCTCTGTGCCAGGTAGCCACACGAGCAACTAGTACACCAAGGGATTTCCACATCTAATACCCACTTACACACAACATCTTCCACTCCAGGCCTGTAGGGGCAGCACCACTGGTAGCTGTTAAGCCAGATCCCCTATAAATACAGGTGTTGGGGGCGGAGTTAGCCAGAGTGTGCAGTCGATAGGAGAACTGTGAAGATCAGCTCAGAGCCTAGTGAGCAAAACTGGTTACCGGAGCCGTGCTAGGCCCGACACCAGTGCACCGCCACAGCCAGTGTGAGAGTCCAGAGAGTGTGGACCGATGGCAGAGGCAAGGAAAAGTACAGTGGCAGCAGAGGAGCCATACGGGGCACGGACTCAGCGACCGACCACCAATGACATCAGCGTGCCGCAACACCCGAGATCTGAGTACCCCGACACTTGTGGCGCTTGACAGCTCTCAGATGACAATTCCTCAGAGGCTTTTCCAAAGCTCTCAAGGATGCTCTGGCTTTTTATGCTCCTTCTTGCTCTTTGGAGGAGGCCATAACAAAGGCCATATGGATGGATCACTGAATTCATGATTCGGGTTAACTGTTTACTGATTTCATTTTAGCTGTGAATTGACAGTTGGCATTAAGCCCTGTTGCTATTAATGGATAAGCATTTATCAGACACCCCCATTACTGACCCAGCAACTATGGAGTTAAAAACGACACAGACACAGGGAAGGATAGAATATAAACTCTCCCATGAGGCTCCAAAGGTAACTTCTAGTCCGAAGTATGTATGGAATTCCTCACAAGAATAGTTTTTTTACTCCATATCCACATACTTATAGGTTAATTTCCCCCATTTTCCCTAGTTTTGCAGCTAACCCCCTAGCTCTTACTATGACAATTTTACCACCATTTCTCAACACAGAGATTTGGGTTTCCATTGACTTGTATAGGGTTTGGGGGCCGGGGTCAAGTTAGGGTCAAGTCCGGGTTCCCAAACTTGTTATTAAGTCATGCCAGATCCGATTAACCCGAACATCCATAGATCCGCTCATCTCCAGTTGTTAATTAATTGTTTTTATATTAAATGTCCGTGCAGCATTGTGATACACTGTATTAATAATATTATGCAATGCGTCGGACCTTAATAATAGCTGTGCATCAATCTCACAAAAGAACTATTCATGTGATCAGGAATATAGTATTTTTTATCCAAAGTCATCCATAAATTCTTCTTTTTTTATCAGGTTTCTGCTTGAGTTACATAACCTAAATGTAAATATTCCTGGATCATCAGTCTTAGTTTGTGTATTTTTACATGAATATGACCAGTTACCAAAAATATAAGAAAATTGACAAATGTTTGCAATATATTAAGAAGGCTCATAGCAGTAAATAGTCCTTTAAAGCTGGGTTTAGATTAAGATAGACCAATGTTAGTTGATCAATTTTCCCGATAATCGGTGATAAATCCTTTATCCTGTTTTTTATCTTCTAGGCCCGGCCTGCTGGTTCGAGCATTGTTATAAGACATTTTGATTAACCAGTTGTTGCAATTTCTTTCAAGTAACCTATTCCTCAGTAGTTCCTTAGGTCTTTTTATTTTTTTTAAATCATCATTAGGCTTTGATTATTGGACTTGGGTAGGATTGTGAAGTCTTAAGGTTCATGAGGCTCACTATTCAAAATCAAGAGCAAATCATCTATGTAACGGCACCAAGTGTTGACTTTTTCAACATATTTAGACGTGATTTAGAAAAACTACTTACTCCTTCTACAACTCTAGATAAATGTTTGCAAAGGTTGGCATTCCATTTGCTGCAATAATCACTGATATATGACCACATGAAAAGTTAGGATAATACTCTGGACTTATGTGTTTCTAGAAAATTAATTTGATGCTAGTGAACCCATACTGTAGGTGCCATTTTTTCTGTCAAACACTGGAGGAAGATTTAATTATGACATTTACTGACATTATTAAACACCTGGGAAAATGTTTTCTCCACTAACACAATCTACAGATTTTATGCCAACACACCATAAAAACATCGCTCACAACTCATTTATATTGTTACAGTTTGGCTTGGAATAATCTATCAGACACTTCCTGCATTCAGTTGGCAGCTGGAATAAAAAATAACCAGTCCCTCAAGAAAATCGACCTGACCGGTAACAATCTGTATGGTCCTCACTTCTGTGACTTGATGGAGGCTCTGTCCAGTTCAGACTGCAAGATAGAAGAATTACTGTGAGTATAAGAAATGTGTATGGGAATGAGGAAATAGGTATAAAATGGATGGACCTCTGATTGATGTTGGTTATGGTCCAGGACTGTTTTATGAATAGATGAAGGTTGGTTAATAGGTTACTTCAAGCAGCAGTTAGAAGAATTTTATTCACAGGAAGGTAATGCACATAAAGGTTTCTTCAGTTTTACATGAATAGAAACAGAATGTTCACAAATGAGGCACTTACTGACCCTGGTGACTATTTGTGGACACATGTAACAGTCTATTGGCACACAGCCTTTGTATTACTTTTAATTCGCACACGGTCATTGCTTTTAACCGCACTATGGTCACATCACTTTGACCGCACTATCTTGCAGTAAATTGCTTGGAAATTTTTGCTATTTAGTGGCCTATACCTCAGTTTCCTTGCTACAGTCTAACAAAGTGTACAAGACTGTGGCTGGCTTTTGTCTTCACATTTAAGTTTCATATACAGCAGGTGAAATAAGCATTTAACACTTCACCAATTTTCAAGGTATATATATTTATAAATATACAATTGACATGAATTTCTCTCTAGATGTCAGTAACAAACCATCCAACCTACACAGGCAAAGAAAAACAAACCATAGATGTCTATAAATTTAGTGATCTACCTCCATAATTGTCTTGTCCTATACTTCCTCCACTTACAGTTAAGGCCAGAAATATTTGGACAGTGACACAATTTTCGCGAGTTGGGCTCTGCATGCCACCACATTGGATTTGAAATGAAACCTCTACAACAGAATTCAAGTGCAGATTGTAACGTTTAATTTGAAGGGTTGAACAAAAATATCTGATAGAAAATGTAGGAATTGTACACATTTCTTTACAAACACTCCACATTTTAGGAGGTCAAAAGTAATTGGACAAATAAACATAACCCAAACAAAATATTTTTATTTTCAATATTTTGTTGCTAATCCTTTGGAGGCAATCACTGCCTTAAGTCTGGAACCCATGGACATCACCAAACGCTGGGTTTCCTCCTTCTTAATGCTTTGCCACGCCTTTACAGCCGCAGCCTTCAGGTCTTGCTTGTTTGTGGGTCTTTCCGTCTTAAGTCTGGATTTGAGCAAGTGAAATGCATGCTCAATTGGGTTTAGATCTGGAGATTGACTTGGCCATTGCAGAATGTTCCACTTTTTTGCACTCATGAACTCCTGGGTAGCTTTGGCTGTATGCTTGGAGTCATTGTCTATCTGTACTATGAAGCGCCGTCCAATCAACTTTGCAGCATTTGGCTGATTCTGGGCTGAAAGTATATCCCGGTACACTTCAGAATTCATCCGGCTACTCTTGTCTGCTGTTATGTCATCAATAAACACAAGTGACCCAGTGCCATTGAAAGCCATGCATGCCCATGCCATCACGTTGCCTCCACCATGTTTTACAGAGGATGTGGTGTGCCTTGGATCATGTGCCGTTCCCTTTCTTCTCCAAACTTTTTTCTTCCCATCATTCTGGTACAGGTTGATCTTTGTCTCATCTGTCCATAGAATACTTTTCCAGAACTGAGCTGGCTTCTTGAGGTGTTTTTCAGCAAATTTAACTCTGGCCTGTCTATTTTTGGAATTGATGAATGGTTTGCATCTAGATGTGAACCCTTTGTATTTACTGTCATGGAGTCTTCTCTTTACTGTTGACTTAGAGACAGATACACCTACTTCACTGAGAGTGTTCTGGACTTCAGTTGATGTTGTGAACGGGTTCTTCTTCACCAAATAAAGTATGCGGCGATCATCCACCACTGTTGTCATCCGTGGACGCCCAGGCCTTTTTGAGTTCCCAAGCTCACCAGTCAATTCCTTTTTTCTCAGAATGTACCCAACTGTTGATTTTGCTACTCCAAGCATGTCTGCTATCTCTCAGATGGATTTTTTCTTTTTTTTTCAGCCTCAGGATGTTCTGCTTCACCTCAATTGAGAGTTCCCTTGACCGCATGTTGTCTGGTTCAAAGCAACAGCTTCCAAATGCAAATCCACACACCTGGAATCCACCCTGACCTTTTAACTACTTCATTGATTACAGGTTAACGAGGGAGACGCCTTCAGAGTTAATTGCAGCCCTTAGAGTCCATTGTCCAATTACTTTTGGTCCCTTGAAAAAGAGGAGGCTATGCATTACAGAGCTATGATTCCTAAACCCTTTCTCCGATTTGGATGTGGAAACTCTCATATTGCAGCTGGGAGTGTGCACTTTCAGCCCATATTATATATATAATTGTATTTCTGAACATGTTATTGTAAACAGCTAAAATAAGAAAACTTGTGTCACTGTCCAAATATTTCTGGCCCTAACTGTATGCCATCAGGGTTTCCTCCAATATTGCATAGTGGCAGCCATATTTGACATTGATGGGTGTGCAAATATGGCACCTTTTGGTGGTGGTGCCGACACCCAAAGCCTATGCTGCATTCTCCGCACGTAGCCAGCCGCCTTCAGCACCTCTCCAATGCACACAGCCGGCAAAGTCTGAAGCTTGGCAGCCTGTGAAGGAGGAGATGGGATGTGGTGTCCTCTGGTGGTTGCAAGTAGTAATGGGAGGCAGGAGTGGTGGGAGAGCAAAGCAGCATTGGCCAGAGAGGAAAGAAAGACACACAGATGCATATATACACACATAAATATGCACACATAAATATGCACACAAACACATACATATACACACATACAAACACACACATACATACAGTATACATACACACATTCAAACACATATTTACACACATACACACATACACACACATTATACATACAACATATCATGAACATTAGGAAGAATAAAAGGTGCACTCACTCGTATTGATGTTGCACTAAGTCCTTTATTGCGGTGGAAAAATTACATGGTGGAGGGAGGGAGAAGAAGGAGTGGACCAGTGGAAGCACCAACCCGGAGTGAAATGACTTGTTGTCCGCTCCTTCTCCCTACCTGCACCATGTAATTTCCCCCCCCAGTAAAGGACTTAGTGCAACATCAATACGGGTGAGTGCACTTTTTTTCCCTAATGCTCACTTTATGTACTTCGCCTCTGGTAGCACCCCATGACAAAAGCACTTTTTGAATGTGCCATTTGTAAGGTGATATGGCAAATATAAGTACAAAGTACAGGGGTTGGACAAAATAATGGAAATACCTGGAAAAATCAACAAAACTTAGTTTAATATGGTGTAGGTCCACCTTTTACGGCGATTACAGCCTCAATTCTCGGAGGTATGGATTCATACAAGGTGATATCATTGGCCCGGCGGATCTCCACGAAATAGCACCCCAGATAATCACAGAACCTCCGCCATATGTTACAGTTGGGAGAAGGCAGTCTGGAGGGAACGCTTCTTTCAGCTGTCTCCAAACGTACACTCAGCCGGAGGTCGGAACATGGGGTAAACGATGATTGGTCTGAGAATATCACATGTTTCCACTGCTCGAGGGACCAATTCTGGAGGTTTCTACACCTCTCTAAACGCTTGGAAACGTTTGTCATTGAGAGCAACGGTTTTCTAATTGCAGCTCTTTCGTGGAATCCAGATTTGTGCAGCTCCTGATGAACAGTTTTCGCGGACACTGGGTTATGTAGGTGTCATTGAGCTCAGCAGTAATTTTGAGAGCCGTGGTCTTGCAATCCTCTCTCACAATTCGCTTTAGAGTCTGACGGTCTCTCAGTCACTTCGACTTTCGGCCGGACCTGTGCTTTGCTGCGGATGTTTTTCCTTCTCTTTCAAACGCAGTCATTACTTTGGAGACCGTACCTCTTGACACGCCAAGCATTCCGGCACTTTCTGTTACACTAGCGCCTGCCATACGAACAACAACAATTTGGCCTTTTTGAATATCCGAAAGGTCTGCCATTGGTATCAGGTTCTCATCAATGTTCTTACAATTCAGCAAAACAGTTAATTTACATGCACATATCACTTAACACAAATAAACAACTAAAAAACATTAACATGTCACGATTTGCATGTTTATAACATGTTCGAAGATTATGATGCCAAAACGTTAGGTCTTTCCATTATTTTGTCCAACCCCTGTATATCACATGAACACACATAGACACATTTATTTACATAATTCTCCTGTCCCATCCATCATCTTAGTTTTCTCCTATCATGTGACGGCGACAGCCATATTTGCACACCCAAGTATTGGGTGTGCAAATATGGTGCCAACTGGTTGACTGGCACATTGCACAGTACCGCTAGCAGTATCGCAGCCACCTGCAACTGAAACAGATGCCAGGAACAACAACCCGCAACCACCACTAATAGACATTATCTTCACCTGAGTAAGTGCGCATGCACACTTACTCAGATGGCTGTTATCTTTGTATACCTGGCTGCGGGAGAGAGATAGCATATGCAGGGAGAGTGCACAAGGGGAGAAGAGATAGTGTGTGAGGTGAGTTTTATTGATTTTTTTTTCCCGCTCAGTGGTATAATATCTAGATTGGGACTTGCAAGTGTGAGGACCCATGACGAGTGGGTTGCAAGCTTGTGTATTTTGGCCAAAATACCAACTTAGGCTGGGGTCAGATTTGGATATGGACCCACGTTTTCAGGCATTGCAAATCCTGGACAGCGTTAATGGCAAGTGCTGCCTGTAAACGTGTGTCCATACAAACCGTGTGTTTACCTTAGTAGCAGCCGCACACAGAGCTGCTGGGTGGCCGCTTTTCCTCAGTGCACAGGAAAACGCTGCAGGCAGTGTTTCCTGTGCACAGAAGCAAAGTGGCCACCCAGCAGCTCTGTGTGCGGCTGCTACTAAGGTAAACACAGGGTTTCTATGGACCCACGTCTACAGGTGTGGAGTCCACTGGGACGGGGTACTCGGTACCGGACCGGGGTACTGCTGGGGATGTCACGGCGGTCTTGGTCCGGACCGTGACCCGGGTTCTCACAAGTAAAAGGGGTAATATTTACAGGGGAGATTGTCGTTGTGATGCTACCACGGGTTGTGGTCAGTGAGGGGACCACCGCTGCAGTGTACTTCTGTCAGGAGGATGGATGGATGCTGCAGCAAGGTGAATGAGCCCGCCGCGGGTCGGGGCTGCTCCTGGCAGGGTGTAAGCTAAAATACAGTTCTGTATACCGGGAATCATACACGGGAGACTAAAACAGGGTTCACCGGGTTTTACTTGCATGTCTTTCAATTCAAACAGCTCCAACAGCTCAGTTCTTAACACAGTCACTTTACACAGGTAACTCCGGACACTTTGAACCCTCTGCAGCCAGGCTATCTTCCTGAGACCCTGCACTCCCTCTCAGTAACCTTTCAGGCTTGTTTCTCACTTGCTCTTCTGTGTGGGTTGTATGGCGGCAACTCGGTCCCATTTATGTGGATTCCCCCTATGTGTCTGGGCAGTAAGTCGGGTCCTATAATGTTGCTGAGTCTCCAACCCTTGTAGTAGGAACACTAACATGGAATCAGTGTCTCTCGCCAGTTTGTCTTGGGAGCCGGCGTGTAGCTTCAGTCCCCCTCAGAGCCGACACTCTGGTCCTAGCCTAGCTTAGGTGTCCCTGTCTTTCAAGGGATCACTGGCTCTTTTCCTACCCATGTGGTTATCCAGGTACAACAAGGGGAAACTCCCCCTCCGGTAGTTGGTCAATGCTGCCGTACTCCTCGGACCCGGTGAGACCGGTCTAGTCTCTGTCCTCACTCTCCCTTGGGCTGCAGGCTATCTCTCAATGGATCTTTGTCACTGTGGATTCTGCGTCTCCAGGGAGCCCTATCCCTCCGGGAAGTGTCACTTTGTGTCTGCTTGATCTTGGCTTCTCGGCACCCACTGGCCTACTCACTCCTTCCTCCTCCTTTCCTTCCTTTTGTACTGGTCAACCACCTGACCTACTTCCCACCCACTTTCCTCTAAACCCTACCAACCCTTGCCCAGCTAGAGTCCCCGACTCCGGGTTGGGTGTTGAGCTCTAGTGGGTGTGTGTGCTGTGAAGGTGTTGTGTGGCGCCCCACTACGTAGGTGCCACAAAAGGGGTACTGCACACAGAAAAGCAGTGTAGTACTCTACTTCAATTGGGACTATGGTCACTAGATGGTACCCTAGAGCTGACACCCACACACTAGGATAGTAGGTGGGAGGGACCCTGGGAGAAGATATAGTGGCCTCTAGGAGGAACTAGTTAGTCTGCTGGGCATGTCTCTCCTCATTAATGCATGTTGTTGCACAGAGCTGGTACCTCTGCTAGCAGCGGTGTCTGAGGGTGATGTTGCCATCAAATGATCGACAATGGCCCTCTTAAAGGATTCAGTTGTGAAACCCCTTGGTGACTGCAACAGTAGCAAAGTAAATTTGTCCTTGTACCGTGGGTCTAGAAAGGTGGCTAACCAGTATAGGTTGCTGTTGAAAATGTGGATCACACGAGTGTCTTGGCACAGACAGATATGAAGTATGCCATATGTGCCAAGCTGCAAAGAGGCAAATGTTCTGTGACCCCAGAAAGAGGAACAATACCCATGCTCTCCTCACACTTACTCTCCTCCTCCACCTCCTCTCCACCCCACCCATGCTGGATAGACATGAAGCTGAGGTTGGGAGTCCCCTCTGTAGCATGAAGGGTTCCCTCGGTACCACTTAAAAAGAAGTCCTCTCCCTCCTCGTCTTCCTCATCATCTTCATCCCCCAATCTTGCCTGATGAGATTGGCTGGGATGAGTAGGGTCACTCATTGTGAAACCTTACTCCATACCAAGCTGCTGGGCTCTCAAAGATTCTATTTTTAGATTATGCAGCGATTCTCTCAGCAGACATAGCATCAGGGGCGTAACTACAACAGGTGCAGGGGTTGCGATCGCACCCGGGCCCTGCAGCCTAGGGGGGCCCCAAAAGTCCCTTTGGCCTATAGAAAAAGACTAATACTATTAAAGATTTGCAATAATTGGGGGGCCCCGTTGGAGCTTTTGCATCGGGGCCCCAGGGCCTGAAGTTACGCCACTGCATAGCATAATAGGGATGGTTACACTAATAATAATAATAATAATAATAAAACTTTATTTGTATAGCGCCAACATATTCCGCAGCGCTTTACAGTACAATGGTACATATAAGAAAAATATACGGTACAGAAAGGTAATGCAGAACAGTTACATACAATAAACATAGAATCAACTCAGGAAATATAATAAAAAGGCAAAAAATGAAGGTGACCCTGCTCGAAGGAGCTTACAATCTAAGACGGGATGGGAACACAAAGTACAGGGGCTTATAACAATGAATATCTTATGTTTAGGTGACTACTGTTAGGGAGAAGGATAGGCCGCCCTGAAAAGGGTGTTTTTTAGGGAGCGTCTAAAGCTATGCAAGTTGTGGATGGTCCTAATTTCTTGGGGTAGAGCATTCCAGAGGTTTGGTGCAGCTCGAGAGAAGTCTTGGAGTCGGGAATGGGAGGTTCGGATTAATGCTGATGTTAGTCTGAGGTCACATTCAGAACGAAGGGGACGGGTGGGGTGGTAGACAGAGATGAGGGTGGAGAGGTAAGGAGGTGCCGCACCATGAATAGCTTTGTGGGTGACAACGAGCAATTTGAATTTGATCCTATGGTGTACGGGTAGCCAATGTAGTGACTGGCACAGAGCAGAAACATCTGAGTAACGGTTAGCTAGATAGGTGATCCTGGCTGCTGCATTGAGGATAGACTGGAGAGGGGAAAGCTTACTGTGGGGGAGGTCAGCTAATAAAGAATTACAGTAGTCAAGGCGGGAATGAATCAGGGCCACAGTGAGTGTTTTAGTTGTTTCCATGGTGAGAAAGGGGCGGATTCTAGAGATATTTTTCAGGTGCAAGCGACAGGAGCGGGTGAGAGATTGTATATATGGGGTGAAAGAGAGATCAGTGTCCATCAAAACACCGAGACAGCGAGCCTGCTGACTAGGCATTATCTTGGTGTCGCACACCGAGAGAGGGATGTCAGGTTTAGGGAGGTTGGCAGAGGGTGGGAGCAGAAGAAGTTCAGTTTTGGAGAGGTTGAGTTTCAGATAGAGAGCGGACATGATATTGGAGACTGCGGTTAGACAGTCATTGGTGTTCTTTATTAGAGCGGGAGTAAGGTCAGGGGCTGAAGTGTATAATTGTGTGTCATCAGCATAGAGATGGTACTGAAAACCAAATCTGCTGATGGTCTGTCCAATTGGGGCTGTGTAGAGAGAGAAGAGGAGAGGGCCAAGGACTGAACCCTGAGGGACCCCAATAGTGAGAGGAAGAGGGGAGGAAGTGGAGCCAGAGAATGATACACTGAAAGAGCGGTCAGAAAGATAGGAAGAGAACCAGGAGAGAGCCGTGTCCTTGATGCCAATGGAGTGCAGCATAGAGAGTAGGAGATGGTGGTCAACAGTGTCAAAAGCCGCAGAGAGGTCAAGAAGGATAAGCAGAGAGTGGTCACCATTACGTTTTGCTGTCAGAAGGTCATTGGTCACTTTGATAAGGGCAGTTTCTGTAGAATGTAAGGGACGGAAGCCAGACTGCAATGGATCTAAAAGAGAGTGAGTGGTGAGGTAATGGGTGAGGCGGGTGTAGACCAGGCGCTCCAGGAGTTTTGAGATGAAGGGGAGGTTGGAGACAGGTCTGTAGTTATTTGTGCAGGATGGGTCAAGGGATGTTTTCTTTAGTAGTGGAGTAATAATAGAGTGTTTGAAGGAGGAGGGGAAGGTGCCAGTGGAAAGGGAGAGATTGAAGATTGTGGTAAGGTGAGTGGTGACCACTGGAGAGAGGGTCTGGAGTAGGTGTGAGGGAATGGGGTCAGAGGTGCATGTAGTGGGACGTGAGGACGAGAGGAGCCTGGAGACTTCTTCTTCTGTGGCTGGGTCAAAAATGGAGAGTGAGCCAGAGGGGATGTGGGGACAGATGGGAGTAGAAACACTTGAAGGTTGGGAGCTGATTTCCTGACGGATGTTTTCTATTTTCTCTGTGAAGTAAGAGGCCAGATCATCAGCACAGAGGTCAGTGATAGGAGCCTGCACTTTCGGACTGAGGAGAGAGTGAAAGGTGTCAAAAAGTTTCTTTGAGTTGTTGGCTAGTGAGGAGATCAGGGTGGTGAAGTAGGTCTGTTTGGCGAGGTGAAGGGCAGAGTCGTAGGTTTTTAGCATGAATTTATAATGGATAAAGTCTCCTGGTGAGCGAGTTTTCCTCCATAGGCGTTCGGCACTCCTCGAGCATCGCTGGAGGAATCGAGTTTGTGATGTGAGCCAGGGCTGTTTTACTCTGTGTTTGTTGGTTCTGAGGGTGAGGGGCGCTACTTGGTCCAGGGTACTTTTGAGAGTCTCATTATAGTGATTCACAGCCAGATTGGGGCAGGAGAAGGAGGAGATAGGGGACAGTGATGAGAGAAGAGAGTCTGTGAGTGTATGAGGGTTGATGGCCTGTAGATTTCTGAATGTGTGATAGGTCGGACTATGCTGTGATGGGCGAGGGTTTGTGAGTGTGAAGGAGAGAATGTTGTGATCAGAGAGAGAAGGAGATGTGTTGTCTAAGGAGGATGTAGAGCAGAGTCGGGTAAAGACCAGGTCAAGGGTGTTACCATCCTTATGTGTCTTCGAGGTTGAGAGTTGCGAGAGGCCAAGAGAAGTGGTTAGAGATAGGAGCTGGGATGCAGATGTGGAGTTGGGGCTGTTTATGGGGATGTTAAAGTCTCCCAGGATGAGGGTTGGTAATTCTGAGGACATGAAGTGCGGCAGCCACGCGGAGAAGTGGTCGAGGAAGTTGGTGGGTGAACCTGGGGGGCGATATACCACCGCTACTCTGAGGGGGAGGGGACGGAACAGCCTAATGGTGTGAACCTCAAAAGAAGGGAATGAGAGTGATGGAGCGGGGGGGATGACCTGGAAAGTACATTGTGGGGACAGGAGTAGGCCAACTCCACCACCACGTCTGTTTCCAGGTCTCGGGGAATGAGAGAAGTGTAGACCGCCGTAGGAGATAGCAGCAGGGGAGGCAGTGTCTGAGACCTGGATCCAGGTTTCAGTAAGGGCCAAAAGGTTAAGAGAGTTACTGAGAAAGTAGTTGTGGATAAAGGGAAGTTTGTTGCATGCGGACCGTGTATTCCAGAGGGCACATTTAAAAGAGGGAGATGAAGGTGTGCAGGTAATGCTAATAAGGTTACTGGGATTTCTGTGTGAGGCGTGGGGGGGGTTGAAGTTGGAAGAGGGTGGACCAGGATTGGGAGAAATATCGCCTGACATAAGCAGTAATAGAAAGAGAAGGAGGGAGTAATGTTTGGCTCTATGACATTGTTTTTGTTGATGCAAGACCCTGGAATATGATGGGCTTAGATTATTGAGTAGGGTGAAGAGAGTATGGGAGCAGGACATAGTAAAGGGAAGTAGAGAGGGACTGATGTGGATAAAGGGTGATGGAGGGGGAATGGGGCGGTAAAAGTGGATGACTAATGCACATAGATATAAAAGCATTGAGCTGAAAGACATTTTGATGCAGTGGGCTAAGTAAAGTACTGAAGGGTAGTAAATGGGTAGAGTTGTTACCTTCTGGTTACCTCTGGCTTATCTCTGGTCTATCTCTGAATATTCCACTTAAAAATGCCACTTTGAAATGACACAGATGCCAAGGCACAGAATGCCTTACAACATGCTACTTATAATTCTAGTGAGCAACAAACAATATGCCAGGTAGGGAGAGGGGAGGGGTCAGAGCCTGGTGCAGTACTCAAAGTTACCAAGCACCTCACAAATGTCTCCCCTTCTGTATGTGTTAGGATACCATCACAAGGGGCGATGTCTCCAGCAATGTTGCCGGCAACTTTGGGGCGTGGCCAAGTTGCCGCAACATCGACAATGTGTTGCCCCATGTGACAGGGCGATGGCGACACCAATTAATCACCGGTTGCAGGGTGCCAGGTTTCCCAACATGAAGAAGAGGAAAAGATAGGGAGACAGGATGTATTTGATGAGGCGGAAACCCTGATTAAGGTTGGGCCCACTATTCGTGGCGTGGGTAGGATATGTGATGGTCCAGTTTGAGACTTTATTCCACCCTCCACCAGGTTGAGCCAGTGTGCTGTGACAGAGATGTATCGTCCCTGTCCACAAGTACTTGTCCATGTGTCTGATGTAAGGTGCACCTTCCCGGTTATGGCGTTGGTGAGAGCATGCTTTAGATTGTTTAAAATGTGCTGGTGTAACTAGGGGACGGCACACTGGAAGAATAGTGCTGACTGGAAAACGAGTATTGTGGGGCAGCCACAGCCAACAGATCACGGAAAGACTCAGGGCTGTGGAGTCGGAGTCGTGGTGTCGGAGTCGGAGCTAGTTTTGGCCAGAGTCGGAGTCGGTAGAAATGTACCGACTCCGACTCCAGCTTTAAAAAAATGTATTAATATTTCATAATTGAACTTTCATATTAATTTTATAAATGTTACTCAAATATTTATGTTCTATCAAACTATGAACAACAGTGATAAGCAGTTCTGCTGGAGATAGAGACATTTCTTACTTCTTGTGTGTCAGTGTTCTCCACTGCCCTTATCTATTCTTATACTTGGTTAACTTCATGCTGCCCCAACCCCCCTACTTACAATGTATGAAACTGAAAGTGAAAATGTGTTGCAAATTCTTAGTAGTAACTTGGCTCCTCCTCGTCTAGACTAGATCATACTAGGTGTGCATCTTCCATCTCACAGCTGCCTGCTACTCAGAAGAAGAGGAAGACTGTAAGAAGTATTATCCACAAACTTTGCATCAGTTAACTGTGAGTACATGAGGAATAATAACAGTATTACTGACCAGTATATCAGTTGTACGACCTGGCAATAATTTTGTACAATTGTTTTTAGGAAAAACAATTGTCATTTGGATTGTGAATGCAGCATTAAAAACCTGAGAATGTCAAAGAAGCATCACATTAAATCAGCTGTATTTGAACATTTCACCATCACTCAAGATAGAAAACATTATGTCTGTCAGTGTATGACAAATGATCCAGACGAAAACACATGCTGTGAAGCCAAGATAAGTGCATTTTCAGGCAAAGATAAAAATGCTCCTACCAGAGCTTCTAATCTAAAGAGACATTTACAGCGCTTCCATCCAGAAGTACTGAAAGCAGTGGATGAGAAAGACTGCATCCAAACCAAAGAACCAGTGCCCAGCTCTTCCGGTCAAGCAAAGGAGCAGAGAACTTTGCAGCCATCAGTTGCAAGATATTTTGTCAGTGACAAAGTTACTGTGACAATGACAGTAGATACATTTAAAAAACAGATCATAGAGCTTGTTGTAAAGGATAGTGCGCCTATTTCATTATTTTCACGACCAGCTTTTATGTGTTTGAATGGAGAAATGGCCCGCAAGCTTGGTGTTTCTCTGGAGAGAGAGAGTATTAGAAAATTAGTAATCGAAGAAGCTTTTAAACAAAAGGAAGAACTTAAAAAAACTCTCAAGGGACGCTTTGTGTTTCTTAAAATGGATGCCTGCACACGTCACAGAGTGAACTATTTTGCCATCAATGTCCGGTTTGTTTGTGACAAAAATGAAATAATTACCAAAACATTGGCAGTAAAAGACACCAAAGCTCATCACACCAGTGAGTTTCTCCAGGCCTTGGTGGAAAAGGTTCTGCAAGACTATGAACTTAAAAAAGAGCAAGTTCTTTCTGTCGTAACTGACAATGCTTCAAATATGATAAGTACTATTAAGCTAATGAATGAGAGTAATGATGGTGACCAGTAGCTAGAAGAACATTCTGGGTCCACGGACACAGAAATGTTTGAAATAGAGGAACACAGTATTGTAACTGAGGAGCAAACTGAAGTTGCTTCAGATGAACTGCTACATGATAGTTTAGATAATCTTGTTGAAACTGTGTCAATACGTTCTTTCATTCATCACATGCGCTGTGTTGTGCATACGCTACAGCTGGCTATAAGAGACAGTCTGCAAGAAGGACATGCTGCTGCACTGATTGGCAAGGTGAGAAAATTGGCTACTGTTGCCAGAACCCCTAAAGTTGACTCAATTTTGAAGAGACGTGCTGGAAAAGTGGGAATTATTGATCAAGCCACACGATGGGGCAGTACTTACTGATTCAGCGCTTGGTTGAACTGAAAACCTTTCTTGTAGACATGGCTAACCCTCAACTGACGCTAAATGAAAGTCAGTGGAATCAGGTGACTGAGCTGCAAAAATTGCTAGAGCACCCATTTACAGTGACTAAAAAATTACAAGCAGAGGACTTAACTCCAGGTATTTTCTTAAAGGAGTGGAGGAACCTGATGCTTCGCCTGTCCCAAAGAGGAGGGTTAATTGCAAGTGGCATTGCTACATCAATGAAACGGAGAGAGGAGCTACTATTACAAAATAACATTCTTTTGGCAGCTGTTTATGTAGACCCAATGCATCGGATTCTTCTAGATGATCAACAGCTAAGTAAAGGGAAAGAAGCTCTGTTTGAAATAGCAGTAAGGATGAAAGGATTGCAAAACAGTCAGGAGGAACAAGAAGAATTTGATCGTCCTGCCACATCTTCACCCTCATCATCAACTGATGAAGAATTTAATATCGAAAAATATTTGGATCACAAGGACCGTGCAAAGCGTTCCCGCATGGAAGAGTCATCCCCATCAAAGAACACAGCCAGTACATTTCAGCAGAATTTTTCATGTGCACTAAAAGAGATTGAGAAATTTGATCGTTCATCAAAAATAACAGTGCAACAAGCGATTCCCCTGTATCCTGACATTGTCAGAGATGTTGCCCGAGTGGTTACTGCTTTGCCACCAACCCAAGTTAGTGTAGAGAGGTTGTTCTCTGCTCTCAAAATAATTAGATCAGACTTGAGGGCATCCATGAAGGAGGATCTGACAGAGGCTATACTTTTTCTGAGGACAAATGTATAGATTTCTTATTAACAGAATAACAGGGTTTATTGAAATTTACTTACAGTTTTGAAAAGTTTATAAAAGTTATTTGGTATATTTTAATTGTATCTAATAAATATAGTGTTTGCTCTAAGTGGTCTGATTATTTATATGATGGTGAGAAAATGAATAAGCTCCATGTTAATATTTTACAACAGTAAATTTATTCTTACGAAGTGGCCATTTATGAAGGAGTCGGAGTCGGAGTCGGAACCTGATAAAATCCAGGAGTCGGAGTCGGAGTCGCAACTGTGTCTTACCGACTCCACAGCCCTGGAAAGACTGTCACCACAAGCCTAAATGGCAACATCTCTATGGCTAGCAGCTTGGCAATGTGCGTGTTCAGTATTTGTGCTTGTGGGTGCGTGGCTTGATATTTACGCCTCCTTTCATAGATCTGGGGCACAGACAACTGGACGCTTGTCTGGGACAAACAAGTGGATGAGCTTGTTGTGTCCTGCGGCAGCTGTGCAACTACAGCTTGTGAGCAAGAGGTATGATCACCTGCTTCCTGCACAGCAGATTGGGAAGGACAGATCCCAGGCGACATGGCAGTGGTTTTACCCGCAGACACCGATTTGGTGCCCTGTTGTTCTGCCCACTGACTAGGGTGCTTGGCTGCCATGTGTTTCTGCATACTGGTGGTTCTTTGCTTGCCTTTGCCCTGGCCTCTGCTCAGCTTTGTATGGTAGATGCCACAGATGACAGCATTTAGTTCAGAAGGACTATCTGAAAAAAATTTCCAGACAGCGGCTAAACACACTCTTGCCCTGACTTGGGGCACAAAGGGATTGGTCTTGGCAACAGTTGACACACTTCGCACTCTGCTCAAACCAACAGCCCTTGGTGCCTTTGTTGGTGCTACGTATCCACTTTCTTCCTCTGTGCTGCTATGCTGACTATGTGTGCCAGTGGTCCAGGTCAGATCGGTGATCTCATCATCGACCACCTCGTTGTACATGTCATCCTCCTTTTATGTTGATATTGTCAGCTGGCCAGATGGCAACTGTGTGTCATCACCATCAGCCTCTACCTCTTCACCTGGTATATCACGTGGATGAAAGTGGCTTTCTTCTAGCCATTTGGTTTTCAAATATTTAGCCATGAACAGACGATACCTCCTCATGTTCCTCTTCAGTGTCGGGTGGTGAGAGGCGAGAGGCAACAAAAGGATATGGACCAAACAGATCCTCAGAGTGGCCATGGTTGAGGTCAAAGGTTTCCTGTGGCTCCTGACAGGGTGATGAACTAGGAACAGGTTGAGAATAGGATGACCCAGCATTTTCTGTCTATACATGGGCTACTTTTTAGAGATGCTATGGCTATGCCTGGACATTGGTCACTGTAACTACTGTGCTAGTAGTCCTAGTTTCATATTTGTTTGGTCCCTTGGGTTAATTTTTAGAAACACCATGGGTATGGCTGCTCATTGAGCACTGCAAGAACTATGCTAGTAGTCCTAGTCGTCCTAGCTTCATAATTGTTTGGCCCTTGAAGCCTGCTTCCTTCGTCAACCATGATACAGCCCCTTGGGCTAATTTTTGGAGACACTATGCCTGCATATTGTGCAGTGGCAGTGGAACAACAATGCCAGTAGTCCAAGCTTTATAATTGTGAAGCCCTTGTGATAATGATGATGATGGGTGGCTTTGTGGCGCCCCACAGGTTCAGGCGTCACACCGGGATATTGCACTCGTAAAAGTAGTGCAATTTTCCCCAACTGCAAGTGGATGCTAGGCTGGTGGGTGGGACCCATTCCTGCACTCCCACATTAGAGTAGTAGTGGGAGGTTACCCCGAGGGAGGAAGAGATATTCACCCAAAGGGGAGGAAAGGAGAGTGAAAAGTGAGATGGTGGAGGAGTAGTCGGAGTGTAGAATGAGGCGGAAGGTTAACCCGGACAGCTCTATGCTGATCCAGAGGAAATATGAGAGAGGATCCTGAGAGAGTCCTGAGAGAGGGTGCCTGACACGGAGTCTGGGCCGTAGAAAGAAAGGGGGAACCCCAGCGTGGAGCGACCATACTCCAGGGAATTCCCAAGTCCACCATGGGAATACCGTGCCTGTGGATAAGGCCAGAGTCCACCTCTACAGCCGTCAACCGGCTGCTGTGGCCCGTTTATCACCACAGCACCCTGCCAGATGGAGCGGTCTGCCTGCTTCTTCACCACGAGGGAGGGGAGCACCAAGACTACCTTCAAGGAGCCATTGGGTATAGACTCATCCTAGGTGGGGAAGAAAGGACACGGATTCATCAACTAAGGCATACCAGGGGTCCCACCATACCACCTGGCATCCACTTGCAGCCACCCGTAGAGCTACCTGTTTATTGAACATCTAAACTGAACTGTGGACACTGTATTCCAATGCTGGCTGTTTACAGTAAAGTACCCGGGAGAGAGTGAATTTGCCTTCGTGTCTTTATCTTCATCGCCTTGTTTGCTTATAGCAACGCTGCCCCGGAGGACCAGCTCCACCTATAGGGAGCTTTACCATCTCTGGCGCGATACAATCGCCCTCCGGAGGACTGTGGCGGCGCTGGTGATCTATCACCGGGTACTACAGGTGGCGTCACGTGAACTATACAATAACTTTAATCCCCTGTACATTCTTCCCTTCTTTTCTTTACTTTGTCAACCAGGCGCCGTCACCAATGATATCCCCGTGAACCCCTCTGAGCTTGATACCCGAGTACCCCCTGGACCTGGGGCTTGACAGCTTCTTCCTGCGTTAGCAATCACACATCCCCTAGGGCAGATCGCTCTCTTTACACCACTTACACACTGAGCTGTCAGAAGATCGCCTCCATCATAACTCGGTCTTATGGCAATCATGCACCCATTTCAGCCTTTTTATCTGCCCCCAGACTACTTTTTGGGGTCCAGCAGACAATTACTCGCATTTCCCATTGACTAACATTGGACTCGCTTCTCGCACCGAATACTCGAGTACTCCGATGTAGTCGGCACGAGTATAGCGACTACTCACTCATCCCTAAAATATATCTGAAGATTAATACTTGAAAAAATGAATAAAAAAGGAAAAATCCAAAGAAATAAAAAAAAATGAGGGCATAAGTCCTGGTATAAGAAGGGAAATCTGATAAAAAGGATGTGTCAAAGGGATAATGTACAACCAATGACAAAAAGTGACAAGACTATCAAAGACATAAAGGTTCAATCTAAAGTAGGATAGAGGCAAACAGTTAGAACTGGAGGGCAAGTGGGACAATTATCTTAATGTATAGAAAACCTGTGCACTTGGGTATAATACCCATCATGGTACCTTTACACGCCGCTACGGAAGGTTGGAAACAACCGGGTGTCTCACGTGCACGAGCACGTTCCAACGGTTGCAAATGGTACCCGATACCGCCTTTACACGCCGCTACAGAAGGTTTAATCTATCTCTGGAGGCACCGCCGGGTGCCTCAAGTCACCTTCTGTAGAACACCATCCCTCATTTACACGCCGCTACAGAAATATGTGAGGACCTGGTGCAGCAGGGACAACACATAGGCGTGACAGAGTTGTGGATTACGAGACGCTCGTACGGTGATTAGACAAAGCAATCTTATATATAATTGCCGTAGCGCACTTCCGTCATATTCGGCGCTACTTCCGTCGTCAAAGACGTGGCTGCCAAACGGAAGTGCGCTACGGCAACTGTATATTAGAATATAGTGAAGCTACTCCTGCCCGCTCACCCCCCTGCCTGTCACCACTGCCCGATCGCGCCCCCCCCCCCACTCTCCGGTCACCCCCCCCCACTCTCCGGTCACCCCCAGACTCTTACCACTGCTCCCTCCAGCCAGCTGCGATATCTTTTCATGGGCCTTCAGGACCTCTGATGACGTCACGATGATGGGTGGAGTCACAGATCACATGACCGTGACGTCATCAAAGGTCCTATCCCGATCTAACCTCCAATGCCTACTCATCCCCCTGCGCTGCACACTGACCCCCACTCTGCCCCTGACCCTGCTCTGCCCACTCACCCCCACTCTGACCACTGACTCCCCAACTCTGCCCACTCACCCCCCAACTCTTCCCCCTGACCCCCTATCTGCCCCCTCACCCCCACTCTTCCCCCGGACCCCCTATCTGCCCCCTCACCCCCACTCTGTCCACTGACCCCCACTCTGCCACTGACCCCCACTCTGACCACTCACCCCCACTATGCCACTGACCCCCACTCTGACCACTGACCTCCACTCTGACCACTCACCCTGCTCTGACCACTGACACCCACTTTGCCCCTGACCCTGCTCTGACCACTCACCCCCACTCTGACCACTCACCCCCCTACTCTGCCCACTGACCCCCCAACTCTTCCCCCTCACCCCCACTCTGCCCACTGACCCCCACTCTGCCCCTGACCCCCACTCTGCCCACTCACCCCCAACTCTTCCCCCTGATCCCCTCTCTGCCCCCTCACCCCCACTCTGCCCCCTGACCCCCACTCTGCCCCTCACCCCCACTCTGCCCACTGACACCCACTCTGCCCCTGACCCTGCTCTGACCACTCACCCCCACTCTGACCACTCACCCCCCTACTCTGCCCACTGACCCCCCAACTCTTCCCCCTCACCCCCTCTCTGCCCCCTCACCCCCACTCTGCGCACTGACCCCCACTCTGCCCCTGACCCCCACTCTGCCCCTGACCCCCACTCTGACCACTCACCCCCACTCTGACCACTCACCCCCCTACTCTGCCCACTGACCCCCCAACTGTTCCCCCTGATCCCCTCTCTGCCCCCTCACCCCCACTCTGGTTTTACGAGGGACCGTTCCTGTCAAACTAATCTAATAAGCTTCTATGAAGAAGTAAGTTCTGGACTGGACCAAGGAAATGCAGTGGATGTGGTGTATATGGACTTTTCAAAAGCTTTTGATACGGTGCCACACAAAAGGTTGATACATAAAATGAGGGCAATGGGGATAGGGGAAAATATGTGTAAGTGGGTTAAGAACTGGCTTAGTGATAGGAAACAAAGGGTGGTTATTAATGGAACACACTCAGAATGGGTCACAGTTAACAGTGGGGTACCACAGGGGTCAGTGTTGGGTCCGCTTCTATTTAATATATTTATTAATGACCTTGTAGGGGGCATACAGAGTAGAATCTCAATATTTGCAGATGACACTAAACTCTGCAGGGTAATCAATACAGAGGAGGACAATTTTATATTACAGGAGGATTTATGTAAACTAGAAGCTTGGGCTGCTAAATGGCAAATGCGCTTTAATGGGGATAAATGTAAAGTCATGCACTTGGGCAGAGGAAACAAAGGGTATAATTATGTGCTTAATTATAAAACACTGGGCAAAACTATCACTGAAAAAGACCTGGGTGTATGGGTAGATGACAAACTCACATTTAGTGGCCAGTGTCAGGCAGCTGCTGCAAAGGCAAATAAAATAATGGGATGTATTAAAAGAGGCATAGATGCTCATGAGGAGAACATAATTTTACCTCTATACAAGTCACTAGTGCGACCACACTTAGAATACTGTGTACAATTCTGGTCTCCGGTGTATAAGAAAGACATAGCTGAACTAGAGCGGGTCCAGAGAAGAGCGACAAAAGTTATTAGAGGACTAAGGGGTCTGCAATACCAAGACAGGTTATTAAACTTGGGGTTATTTAGCTTGGAAAAACGAAGGCTTAGGGGTGATCTTATAATAATGTACAAATATATGAGGGGGCAGTACAGAGACCTTTCTAATGATCTCTTTACTCTTAGGCCTGAGACTGGGACAAGGGGGCATCCTCTACGTCTGGAGGGAAGAAGGTTTAATCATAATCACAGACGCGGATTCTTTACTGTAAGAGCAGTGAGACTATGGAACTCTCTGCCACATGATGTTGTAATGAGTGAGTCACTACTAACATTTAAGAAGGGCCTGGATGCCTTTCTTGAAAACTATAATATTACCAGTTATACATACTAGATTCTTTGATAGGGCGTTGATCCAGGGAATTAGTCTGATTGCCGTATCTGGAGTCAGGAAGGAATTTTTTCCCCCAATGTGGAGATTAGTGTTGCCACATGGGGTTTTTTTTGCCTTCCTCTGGATCAACATGTTAGGCTATGGGTTGAACTAGATGGACTTAAAGTCTTCCTTCAACCTTAAAAACTATGTTACTATGTTACTATGTTACTCTGCCCACTGACCCCCACTCTGCCCCTGACCCCCACTCTGACCACTGACCCCCACTCTGACCACTGACCCTGCTCTGACCACTGACCCTGCTCTGACCCTGCTCTGACCACTGACCCCCCCTACTCTTCCCCCTGACCCCCCAACTCTTCCCCCTGACCCCCTCTCTGCTCCCTCACCCCCACTCTGCCCACTGACCCCCACTCTGCCCCGACCCCCACTCTGACCACTGACCTCCACTCTGACCACTAACCCCCACTCTGCCCACTGACCCCACTCTGCCCACTGACCCCCCAACTCTTCCCCCTGACCCCCTCTCTGCCCCCTCACCCACACTCTGCCCACTGACCCAGCTCTGCCCACTCATCCTGCTCTGCCCACTCACCGCCACTCTCTGCCCACTCACCCCCTCTCTGCTCACTCACCCCCTCTCTGCCCCCTCACCCCCACTCTGCCACTGACCCCCACTCTGCCCCTGACCCCCACTCTGACCACTCACCCCCACTCTGACCACTCACCCCCCTACTCTGCCCACTCACCCCCCAACTCTTCCCCCTCATCCCCTCTGCCTCCTCACCCCCACTCTGCCCACTGACCCCCACTTTGCCCCTGACCCCCACTCTGACCACTGACCCCCACTCTGACCACTGACCCCCACTCTGACCACTGACCCCTACTCTGACCACTGACCCTGCTCTGACCACTGCCCCCCTACTCTTCCCCCTGACCCCCCAACTCTTCCCCCTGACCCCCTCTCTGCCCCCTCACCCCCACTCTGCCCAGTGACCCCCACTCTGCCCCTGACCCCCACTCTGACCACTGACCTCCACTCTGACCACTAACACCCACTCTGCCCACTGACCCCCACTCTGCCCCTGACCCCCACTCTGACCACTCACCCCCACTCTGACCACTTACCCCCCTACTCTGCCACTGACCCCCCAACTCTTCCCCCTGATCCCCTCTCTGCCCCCTCACCCCCACTCTGCCCACTGACCCCCACTCTGCCCCTGACCCCCACTCTGACCACTGACCCCACTCTGACCACTGACCCTGCTCTGACCACTGACCCTGCTCTGACCACTGACCCCCCCTACTCTTCCCCCTGACCCCCCAACTCTTCCCCCTGACCCCCCTCTCTGCCCACTGACCCCCACTCTGCCCCTGACCCCCACTCTGACCACTGACCTCCACTCTGACCACTAACCCCCACTCTGCCCACTGACCCCCACTCTGCCCACTGACCCCCCAACTCTTCCCCTGACCCCCTCTCTGCTCCCTCACCCACACTCTGCCCACTGACCCAGCTCTGCCCACTCATCCTACTCTGCCCACTCACCGCCACTCTCTGCCCACTCACCCCCTCTCTGCCCACTCACCCCCTCTGTGCCCCCTCACCCCCACTCTGCCCACTGACCCCCACTCTGCCCCTGACCCCCACTCTGCCCCTGACCCCCACTCTGACCACTCACCCCCACTCTGACCACTCACCCCCACTCTGACCACTCACCCCCTACTCTGCCCACTCACCCCCCAACTCTTCCCCTCATCCCCTCTCTGCCCCCTCACCCCCATTCTGCCCACTGACCACCACTCTGCCCACTGACCCCCACTCTGCCCCTGACTCCCACTCTGACCACTGACCCCCACTCTGACCACTGACCCTGCTCTGACCACTGACCCTCTCTACTCTTCCCCCTGACCCCCCAACTCTTCCCCCTGACCCCCTCTCTGCCCCCTCACCCCCACTCTGCCCAGTGACCCCCACTCTGCCCCTGACCCCCACTCTGACCATTGACCTCCACTCTGACCACTAACCCCCACTCTGCCCACTGACCCCCACTCTGCCCACTGACCCCCCAACTCTTCCCCTGACCCCCTCTCTGCCCCCTCACCCACACTCTGCCCACTGACCCTGCTCTGCCCACTCATCCTGCTCTGCCCACTCACCGCCACTCTCTGCCCACTCACCCCCTCTCTGCTCACTCACCCCCTCTCTGCCCCCTCACCCCCACTCTGCCCACTGACCCCCACTCTGCCCCTGACCCCCACTCTGACCACTCATCCCCACTCTGACCACTCACCCCCCTACTCTGCCCACTGACCCCCCAACTCTTCCCCCTGATCCCCTCTCTGCCCCTCACCCCCACTCTGCCCACTGACCCCCACTCTGCCCACTGACCCCCACTCTGACCACTGACCCCCACTCTGACCACTGACCCTGCTCTGACCACTGACCCCCCACTCTTCCCCCTGACCCCCTCTCTGCCCCCTCACCCCCACTCTGCCCACTGACACCCACTCTGCCCCTGACCCTGCTCTGACCACTCACCCCCCACTCTGACCACTCACCCCCCTACTCTGCCCACTGACCCCCCAACTCTTCCCCCTCACCCCCTCTCTGCCCCCTCACCCCCACTCTGCCCACTGACCCCCACTCTGCCCCTGACCCCCACTCTGACCACTCACCCCCACTCTGACCACTCACCCCCCTACTCTGTCCACTGACCCCCCAACTCTTCCCCCTGATCCCCACTCTGCCCCTCACCCCCACTCTGCCCACTGACCCCCACTCTGCCCCTCACCCCCACTCTGCCCACTGACACCCACTCTGCCCCTGACCCTGCTCTGACCACTCACCCCCACTCTGACCACTCACCCCCCTACTCTGCCCACTGACCCCCCAACTCTTCCCCCTCACCCCTCTCTGCCCCCTCACCCCCACTCTGCGCACTGACCCCCACTCTGCCCCTGACCCCCACTCTGCCCCTGACCCCCACTCTGACCACTCACCCCCACTCTGACCACTCACCCCCCTACTCTGCCCACTGACCCCCAACTGTTCCCCTGATCCCCTCTCTGCCCCCTCACCCCCACTCTGGTTTTACGAGGGACCGTTCCTGTCAAACTAATCTAATAAGCTTCTATGAAGAAGTAAGTTCTGGACTGGACCAAGGAAATGCAGTGGATGTGGTGTATATGGACTTTTCAAAAGCTTTTGATACGGTGCCACACAAAAGGTTGATACATAAAATGAGGGCAATGGGGATAGGGGAAAATATGTGTAAGTGGGTTAAGAACTGGCTTAGTGATAGGAAACAAAGGGTGGTTATTAATGGAACACACTCAGAATGGGTCACAGTTAACAGTGGGGTACCACAGGGGTCAGTGTTGGGTCCGCTTCTATTTAATATATTTATTAATGACCTTGTAGGGGGCATACAGAGTAGAATCTCAATATTTGCAGATGACACTAAACTCTGCAGGGTAATCAATACAGAGGAGGACAATTTTATATTACAGGAGGATTTATGTAAACTAGAAGCTTGGGCTGCTAAATGGCAAATGCGCTTTAATGGGGATAAATGTAAAGTCATGCACTTGGGCAGAGGAAACAAAGGGTATAATTATGTGCTTAATTATAAAACACTGGGCAAAACTATCACTGAAAAAGACCTGGGTGTATGGGTAGATGACAAACTCACATTTAGTGGCCAGTGTCAGGCAGCTGCTGCAAAGGCAAATAAAATAATGGGATGTATTAAAAGAGGCATAGATGCTCATGAGGAGAACATAATTTTACCTCTATACAAGTCACTAGTGCGACCACACTTAGAATACTGTGTACAATTCTGGTCTCCGGTGTATAAGAAAGACATAGCTGAACTAGAGCGGGTCCAGAGAAGAGCGACAAAAGTTATTAGAGGACTAAGGGGTCTGCAATACCAAGACAGGTTATTAAACTTGGGGTTATTTAGCTTGGAAAAACGAAGGCTTAGGGGTGATCTTATAATAATGTACAAATATATGAGGGGGCAGTACAGAGGCCTTTCTAATGATCTCTTTACTCTTAGGCCTGAGACTGGGACAAGGGGGCATCCTCTACGTCTGGAGGGAAGAAGGTTTAATCATAATCACAGACGCGGATTCTTTACTGTAAGAGCAGTGAGACTATGGAACTCTCTGCCACATGATGTTGTAATGAGTGAGTCACTACTAACATTTAAGAAGGGCCTGGATGCCTTTCTTGAAAACTATAATATTACCAGTTATACATACTAGATTCTTTGATAGGGCGTTGATCCAGGGAATTAGTCTGATTGCCGTATCTGGAGTCAGGAAGGAATTTTTTCCCCAATGTGGAGATTAGTGTTGCCACATGGGGTTTTTTTTGCCTTCCTCTGGATCAACATGTTAGGCTATGGGTTGAACTAGATGGACTTAAAGTCTTCCTTCAACCTTAAAAACTATGTTACTATGTTACTATGTTACTCTGCCCACTGACCCCCACTCTGCCCCTGACCCCCACTCTGACCACTGACCCCCACTCTGACCACTGACCCTGCTCTGACCACTGACCCTGCTCTGACCACTGACCCTGCTCTGACCACTGACCCCCCCTACTCTTCCCCTGACCCCCCAACTCTTCCCCCTGACCCCTCTCTGCTCCCTCACCCCCACTCTGCCCACTGACCCCCACTCTGCCCCGACCCCCACTCTGACCACTGACCTCCACTCTGACCACTAACCCCACTCTGCCCACTGACCCCCACTCTGCCCACTGACCCCCCAACTCTTCCCCCTGACCCCCTCTCTGCCCCTCACCCACACTCTGCCCACTGACCCAGCTCTGCCCACTCATCCTGCTCTGCCCACTCACCGCCACTCTCTGCCCACTCACCCCCTCTCTGCTCACTCACCCCCTCTCTGCCCCCTCACCCCCACTCTGCCCACTGACCCCACTCTGCCCCTGACCCCCACTCTGACCACTCACCCCCACTCTGACCACTCACCCCCCTACTCTGCCCACTCACCCCCCAACTCTTCCCCTCATCCCCTCTGCCTCCTCACCCCCACTCTGCCCACTGACCCCCACTTTGCCCCTGACCCCCACTCTGACCACTGACCCCCACTCTGACCACTGACCCCCACTCTGACCACTGACCCCCACTCTGACCACTGACCCTGCTCTGACCACTGCCCCCCCTACTCTTCCCCCTGACCCCCCAACTCTTCCCCCTGACCCCCTCTCTCTGCCCCCTCACCCCCACTCTGCCCAGTGACCCCCACTCTGCCCCTGACCCCCACTCTGACCACTGACCTCCACTCTGACCACTAACACCCACTCTGCCCACTGACCCCCACTCTGCCCCTGACCCCCACTCTGACCACTCACCCCCACTCTGACCACTTACCCCCCTACTCTGCCACTGACCCCCCCAACTCTTCCCCCTGATCCCCTCTCTGCCCCCTCACCCCCACTCTGCCCACTGACCCCCACTCTGCCCCTGACCCCCACTCTGACCACTGACCCCCACTCTGACCACTGACCCTGCTCTGACCACTGACCCTGCTCTGACCACTGACCCCCCCTACTCTTCCCCCTGACCCCCCAACTCTTCCCCCTGACCCCCCTCTCTGCCCACTGACCCCCACTCTGCCCCTGACCCCCACTCTGACCACTGACCTCCACTCTGACCACTAACCCCCACTCTGCCCACTGACCCCCACTCTGCCCACTGACCCCCCAACTCTTCCCCCTGACCCCCTCTCTGCCCCCACCCACACTCTGCCCACTGACCCAGCTCTGCCCACTCATCCTACTCTGCCCACTCACCGCCACTCTCTGCCCACTCACCCCCTCTCTGCCCACTCACCCCCTCTGTGCCCCCTCACCCCCACTCTGCCCACTGACCCCCACTCTGCCCCTGACCCCCACTCTGCCCCTGACCCCCACTCTGACCACTCACCCCCACTCTGACCACTCACCCCCACTCTGACCACTCACCCCCCTACTCTGCCCACTCACCCCCCAACTCTTCCCCCTCATCCCCTCTCTCTGCCCCCTCACCCCCATTCTGCCCACTGACCACCACTCTGCCCACTGACCCCCACTCTGCCCCTGACTCCCACTCTGACCACTGACCCCCACTCTGACCACTGACCCTGCTCTGACCACTGACCCTCTCTACTCTTCCCCCTGACCCCCCAACTCTTCCCCCTGACCCCCTCTCTGCCCCCTCACCCCCACTCTGCCCAGTGACCCCCACTCTGCCCCTGACCCCCACTCTGACCATTGACCTCCACTCTGACCACTAACCCCCACTCTGCCCACTGACCCCCACTCTGCCCACTGACCCCCCAACTCTTCCCCCTGACCCCCTCTCTGCCCCCTCACCCACACTCTGCCCACTGACCCTGCTCTGCCCACTCATCCTGCTCTGCCCACTCACCGCCACTCTCTGCCCACTCACCCCCTCTCTGCTCACTCACCCCCTCTCTGCCCCCTCACCCCCACTCTGCCCACTGACCCCACTCTGCCCCTGACCCCCACTCTTACCACTCATCCCCACTCTGACCACTCACCCCCCTACTCTGCCCACTGACCCCCCAACTCTTCCCCCTGATCCCCTCTCTGCCCCCTCACCCCCACTCTGCCCACTGACCCCCACTCTGACCACTGACCCCCACTCTGACCACTGACCCCCACTCTGACCACTGACCCTGCTCTGACCACTGACCCCCCCACTCTTCCCCCTGACCCCCTCTCTGCCCCTCACCCCCACTCTGCCCACTGACACCCACTCTGCCCCTGACCCTGCTCTGACCACTCACCCCCCACTCTGACCACTCACCCCCCTACTCTGCCCACTGACCCCCCAACTCTTCCCCCTCACCCCCTCTCTGCCCCCTCACCCCCACTCTGCCCACTGACCCCCACTCTGCCCCTGACCCCCACTCTGACCACTCACCCCCACTCTGACCACTCACCCCCCTACTCTGTCCACTGACCCCCCAACTCTTCCCCCTGATTCCCTCTCTGCCCCCTCACCCCCACTCTGCCCACTGACCCCCACTCTGCCCCTGACCCCCACTCTGACCACTCACCCCCACTCTGACCACTGACCCCCACTCTGCCCCTGAGCCCTACTCTGACCACTGACCCCCACTCTGACCACTGACCCCCACTCTGCCCACTGACCCCACTCTGCCCCTGACCCCCACTCTGACCACTGACCTCCACTCTGATTACTAACCCCCACTCTGCCCACTGACCCCCACTCTGCCCATTGACCCCCCAACTCTTCCCCCTGACCCCCTCTCTGCCCCCTCACCCACACTCTGCCCACTGACCCTGCTCTGCCCACTCACCGCCACTCTCTGCCCACTCACCCCCTCTCTGCCCACTCACCCCCTCTCTGCCCACTCACCCCCACTCTGCCCACTGACCATGCTCTGCCCACTGACCCTGCTCGGCCCACTGACCCTGCTCTGCCTACTCACCCCTCACACTCACCCTGCTCGGCCCACTGACCCCTCACACTGCCCACTAAACCCTGCTCTGCCTAGTCACCCCTGCTCTGCCCGCTGACCCCTGCTCTGCTCACTGACTCTGCCCACTCACCCCTGCTCTGCCCACTCACCCCTGCTCTGCCCACTCATTTTTCCCACTAACCTCTGCTGTGCCTACTGACCCCTGCTCTGCCCAATCACTCTGCCCACTAACACCTGCTCTGACCACTGACCCCCGCTCTCACCCTGCTCTGCCCACTGACCCCCCAATCCTGCTCACTGACCCTGCTCTGCCCATTGACCCCCCACTCTGCCCACTCACCCCGCTCTGCCCACTGACCCTGCTCTGCCCACTGACCCCCCCCTCTGGCTACTGACCATGCCCACTCACCCCCGCTCTGCCCACTGACCCTGCTCTGACCCCCCCCTCTGGCTACTGATCATGCCCACTCACCCCAGCTCTGCACACAGACCCCAGCTCTGCCTACTCACCCTGCTCTGACTACTGATTATGCCCACTGACCCCTGCTCTGCCCAATGACTCTGCCCACTAACCCCTGCTCTGCCCACTGATCCCCCACTCTGCCCACTCACCCCCGCTTTGCCCACTGACCCCCAGCTCATCGGTTTCCCAGCCAACGACAGGTCCTGTCCTGCAAGCTACAAGACAGGTGGAGCGAGCCGCCGGAGGGTAAGTATCCTCACCAAGGTTTTTTTTTTTTATTATCACCATGAAGTTGCTGGGGGGAGGGGGGGGTGCTGGCCCAGAGGGAGGGGGGCCGCACAGAGTGGAGGCCCAGAGGGACGGCGGCCGCGGGGAGCGGAGGGGGTCAGGAGGAGCGCCTCCATCCTGCCCCCCGCCTCCATCCTCCCCCCCGCCACCATCCTGCCCTGTCGTCTCCATCCTGCCCCTCCGGCTCCATCCTGCCCCTCCGGCTCCATCCTGCCCCTCCGGCTGCACCTGCCCCTCCGGCTCCATCCTGCCCCTCCGGCTCCATCCTGCCCCTCCGGCTCCATCCTGCCCCTCCGCCTCCATCCTGCCCCACCGCCTCCATGCTGCCCCGCCGCCTCCATCCTGCCCCGCTGCCTCCATCCTGCCCCCCCCCTCCATCCTGCCCTGCTCGCTCCATCCTGACCCCCGCTGTTCTTGCTCCCCCGGCTCCATCCTGCCCTCCCGCTTGCTCCATCCTGCCCCACTTCCTCCATTCTGCTCATCTGGCTCCATCCTGCTACTCCCGCTCCATCCTGCTCAATCCTGCCCCTTCGGCTTCATCCTGCTCCTCCGGCTCCATCCTGCCCCGCTCGATCCATCCTGTGCCCACTCACCCCTGCTCTGCCCACTCATTTTTCCCACTAACCCCTGCTGTGCCTACTAACTGGGCCCACTGACCCCTGCTCTGCCCAATCACTCTGCCCACTAACCCCTGCTCTGCCCACTGACCACCGCTCTCACCCTGCTCTGCCCACTGACCCCCCAATCCTGCTCACTGACCCCCTGCTCTGCCCACTGACCCCCGCTCTGCCCACTGACCCCCGCTCTGCCCACTGACCCTGCTCTGCCCACTGACCCCCACCCCTCTGGCTACTGACCATGCCCACTGACCCCTGCTCTGCCCAATCACTCTGCCCACTAACCCCTGCTCTGACCACTGACCCTCGCTCTCACCCTGCTCTGCCCACTGACCCCCCAATCCTGCTCACTGACCCTGCTCTGCCCATTGACCCCGCTCTGCCCACTGACCCCCACTCTGCCCACTGACCCCCCCCTCTGGCTACTGACCATGCCCACTGACCCCAGCTCTGCCCACAGACCCCAGCTCTGCCTACTGACCCTGCTCTGACTACTGATTATGCCCACTGACCCCTGCTCTGCCCAATGACTGTGCCCACTAACCCCTGCTCTGCCCACTGATCCCCCACTCTGCCCACTCACCCCCGCTTTGCCCACTGACCCCAAGCTGATCGGATTCCCAGCCAACGACAGGTCCTGTCCTGGAAGCTATAAGACAGGTGGAGCGAGCCGCCGGAGGGTAAGTATCCTCACTGAGGTTTTTTTTTTATTATCACCATGAAGGAGCGGGGGGAAGGGGGGTGTGCAGGCTTCATCCTCTTTCCCCCGCCTTCATCCTGTTTCCCCCGGCTCCATCCTGCCCCACTCGCTCCATTCTGCCCCCCCAACACAATCCTGCCCCCCCTCCCCTCCTCAGCTGATCGCTTTCCCAGGCAACGACAGGTCCTAAAGGCTGTAGGACCTAGAAGGCGGAGGTGGAGCGAGCCGCCGGACAGGTGAGTATCCTCACTGAGGATTTTTTTACTTTTTACTGTGGATGACCGGGGGCCAGGAGGAGTGGGGGACCGCGGTCACCGCAGTATTGCCATATACCATAGTGCTGCTATACATCTGCTATAATGTACTGCCATATACCATAGTGCTGCTATACATGTACTGTAATGCACCGCCATATACCATAGCACTGCTATACATGTACTGTAATGTACCGCCATATACCATAGCACTGCTATACATGTACTGTAATGTACCGCCATATACTATAGTGCTGCTATACATGTGCTGTAATTACCACCATATACCATCGTACTGCTATTATATATATATATATATATATATGTACTTCACTCATGTTGACTTAACAAGTTCTGTCAGTCACAGTATGTCAACTACATACATATTCTACACTACCCGATTCTTTAGAATCGGCCCGCCATATATAAAAGCCGAAGCCACTTCCGTCTTCAAGTCACAAAAATTACGTCACCGGACGCAAGTGCCTTGGGCACTACACCCGCTCAGGGTGGACCAAGATGCCGGCCGTAAGCACAGCGGGACTCACCCAGCCCCGCCACGCTTACAGCCGCCCCAACACTGCCCAAAACACCCACACATCACGGGCGAGAGACGACCGCCGTTAGCCGGTTGTCTCTCGTCCGCCACACACCACTTCGGGAGACGACCGCCATTACCTGCGGCTGTTTTCACAAGTCCTGGCTCCTCCCCCTCACTTCCGGTGCCCGGGGCTGCGCAATGGCAGCCGCACGGATCACCCTCCGCTCCTGCACTGCCACCAGCCTCCGGGGCTCAGTTCTCTGCCGGACGGCAGGAGTCCAAGTGGCCCCGGGGATACGGACACCGCTGCTGTGCAGCCTACACCAAGAGAGAGAGGTATGCAGCCTGTAGGAGGAGGAGAGGTGGCGTCATGTCGCCCCTCCACACACCCCTGTCCTCTGCCCTCCAGCCTCCCCTGTCCTCTGCCCTCCAGCCTCCCCTGTCCTCTGCCCTCCAGCCTCCCCTGTCCTCTGCCCTCCAGCCTCCCCTGTCCTCTGCCCTCCAGCCTCTCCTGTCCTCTGCCCTCCAGCCTCCCCTGTCCTCTGCCCTCCAGCCTCCCCTGTCCTCTGCCCTCCAGCCTCCCCTGTCCTCTGCCCTCCAGCCTCCCCTGTCCTCTGCCCTCCAGCCTCCCTGTCCTCTGCCCTCCAGCCTCCCCTGTCCCCACCCCTCCAGCCTCCGGTCTCCTCATCCCTCCATATGTAATGTACAGTATGTGTATATATGTGTGTGTATGTAGCCACTTCCGTCACTTACTCCGCACTTCCGTCACTTTGTCCGCACTTCCGTCACTTTGTCCGCACTTCCGTCACTTTGTCCGCACTTCCGTCACTTTGTCCGCACTTCCGTCACTTTGTCCGCACTTCCGTCACTTTCTACACACACATACACACACACACAAACACACACACACTACGCTATACTTACCACTGCCCCTGCATCCGCCGCCTGGATCCTCAGTCGACATCTCGCCCCCCCCGAACTACTGGATCCAATATAGCGTCCAAGAAGTCTCGCTAAACTTCCCGGACATATTGGATCCAGTTGTCCGCGGCCGCCAACATACTTTCTCCAAGATGGCGTCCGGGAAGTCTCCCCAGACTTCCCAGACCCAATATTCGATCCAGTCGTCCGGGGGCGGCGACATTTCAACTCAGGATCCACGTGCCGGGGAAGACGCAGGCCCGGTGGTAAGTATAGCGAAGTGTGTGTATGTGTGTGTATGTGTGTGTGTATGTGTCTGCTGACCACTCTGCCCACGGCGCTTCGCTGACCACTCTGCCCACGCCGCTGCGCTGACCACTCTGCCCACGCCGCTGCGCTGACCACTCTGCCCACGACGCTGCACTGACCAATCTCACCGCACTCACTGCTAACCACTGAGCCACCACACTCACTGCTAACCACTGAGCTACCGCACTCACTGCTAACCACTGAGCCACCGCACTCACTGCTAACCACTGAGCCACCTCACTCACTGCTAACCACTGAGCCACCGCACTCACTGCTAACCACTGAGCCACCGCACTCACTGCTAACCACTGAGCCACCGCGCAGTGCTAACCACTATGCCACCGCCCAGTGCTAACCACTCAGCCACCGCGCAGTGCTAAGCAATGACCCACCGCGCTGTGCTAACCACTCAGCCGCCGCGCAGTGCTAACCACTCAGCAACCGCCCAGTGCTAACCACTCAGCCACCGCGCAGTGCTAACCACCAGCCACCGTGCAGTGCTAACCACTGAACCACCGCGCAGTGCTAACCACTGAGCCACCTCTATATTTCACCGCACTCCCCTATTAGTAAATCCCTCTCCCTCTCTCCTGTAAGTGAGGCGCCAAGCTCATTGGTCTGCCACAGCACACACCAACCAATCAGCTTTGCGCTTCCCTTCCTATTCAGATACATGGAGGACTTTGAGTTTCAAATTTACCGCTGTAAGTGAGGCGCGAAGCTCATTGGTCGGCGCCAGCACACACCGACCAATGACCTTCGCGCCTCACTTACACCACTAAATTTCAAACTCAAAGTCCTCCATGTATCTCAATGGCCAGTGAGGCGCTTCTCTCATTCTACTCATGACAGTAGCAACATTAACCCCTTACATTCCGTTTTATCTGTAATTTCTATAACACAGTGTGTAGTTGTACTGCCACTACAAAGTTAACCCCTTCTATACCATTTCTCCCTTAACTCCATACTTTGTAGTCGCTATTACTACTCCCAGTCGGAACATTAACCCCTTATATTCCATTATTGCTGTTATTTCTATTACACAGTGTATAGTTGTAATCACACTGCGAAATTAACCCATTATATACACCAGTTCAGCATTACCTGCATATTTGGTAGTGTTTATAACTACTGCCACTGCTACATTAACCCCTTGAACACCATTTTGGATATAATTTACAGCGCTGAGTCTGTTGTGGGAGTGCCTGTGGGACATTAACTCCTTCAATAACATTTTTGATATCATTATAAGTTCCTACTCTGTTATACTCCTGTTAGTCAGACATTAACTCTTTCTACACCTCCACTATATTGCTACCCTCACAGTTTTGCCTACATCGCCTACTTAGTCATATATCTGATGTTTAAATCTATTATTTACAACTCTTAAAAATTTTATATACAGATTCTAGACTCCCGATTCTTTAGAATCGGGCTCACAGCTAGTAGCATCATAATTGGCCAGCCAGCGCAGGAAGGCTGGCTAATACATGATGCTATTGCAATTGTGTAGTGTGACTGGTCAGCTCCTTAAATATACCGCCCTATGCAGGGACAACCAATCATAACGCAGGAGCTTCCACCAATGATCGCTGATGGGGCGCGGTTTCCCGGAGGCTGTGTCACGCCCCAGGGAGTTAACTAGGTGATGAAAAAACCTTCCTGTTCCTCATTTACACGCCGCTACCATCGGGTTGAGACCAACCTGTTTTAGAGCACTGCTGAAAGACAGGTGTCGACAGTGACCGGTGGCAACAACCTGAATTACACGCCGCTACCTCGCAGTGTTTTGACGGTACAAGTTACAATTGTCTCCGACACCCGGTTGTAACGGTGTGTAAAGGTACTATAAGCAGTATGCATGAATTATAATGAAACAAAGTAAAGGAGAGAAAAGAAATGTCTGGTACAAGAATAAAAGAGGGATACTGGGTATGACGTAAGAAATGAGGATTCCACTCCATTGTACATGTTGCAGCTGAATTATTGATGCTATATAAAGATAATTATTATTAGTAGTATTATAATTCACAATAATCACAGATGTACTAAATGCCATAAAGTGAACATGGAATTGATGACAGTGGACAAATCACATAGCTGTCATTATTCCTGCGAACCATCACACAAGACGGGACTTCATGTAATTACATTTATGGTTTTGTTAACATCAGGGAATATTTTCTGTTTACTTTCTCAGAATGCGTAATGAGCAGTTAGTGCTCGGATGGGCGAGACCCATGTACCAAGTATAATGGAAGTCAATGGGGTATGCAAGCATTTATCCAGATCATACGGAAACATAGGAACACCATTGGGTTCCTTTACACTTGATACTCAAGTTGTGCTGAACTAAGCAACTACTTGTTACGAGTACCAAGTCCCCGAGTAGGGTGGTCCTCGCTCATCACTACAATCCACACATCTTGACATTCTGTTGACACATCACCAACATTTTCTCTTCTTCTTATTACAGATTGGCAAAAAATAATCTTCCAGACACTTCCTGCATCCATTTAGCCTCTGTAATAAGGAATAAGCAGTCCCTGAAGATACTTGACCTGTCTGATAACCATCTGTCTGGTCCTCACTTTTCTGACTTGATGACTGCTCTGTCTGATCCAGCCTGTAAGATAGAGAAATTAATGTGAGTATGAGAAATGTGCATAGGACTTGTACATGTAAGGGCATGTCAAAGGATTGTTTCTTTGATGTTTCAAATGGGGAAGAAATCCTTTATGAACACATGGCAGTTGAGTTGCCATTGGGAAAAGGTACATGAATTTATAGCTATGAGTGATGAGAGAGCACTGACGTGCTCGTTACTCAACTTGACCGGGTCTGATGCCCGGATGGGCTCAATTTGAGAAACAAGAATAATAGAAGTCTAAAGGCCCAGTTACACGTTCCGACATTTCCTGCGATGCCGGGAGCGCGCTCGCTTCTGACATCGCAGGCTACCTGTCACATGGCAAGATGTTGCCGGTGACGCCGCTGCGATCGCTCACTGGGCTGGGATGAACCCAGCAAGCGATACGCTGCAATGCAGCGAATAGGCTGGATCACCGGCAACATCGCTATTGCGCTGTTACACGACACAATCCAGCCTAATTGCTGGTGCAACATCGCCAGGTTTATGAACATGTTCATAAACCTGGCAACTTGCAACCAGCAATTTATCGCAGTTGCATCGTGCTGTTACACAGCATGACGCAACTGCGATGTTGCTTCAACTTTGCTGACTCAGCAAAAAGTCAGCGATGTTGCAGGCAACATCTTGACGTGTAACGGGGCCTTATAGGGAACTTGAGCATTTTTCTGGCAGACCACCTGTCACCACTCACTGTGCTTCCGCATCACTGACACCACTCACTGTGCTTCCGCGTCACTGTCACCACTCACTGTGCTTCCGGGTCACTGTCACCACTCACTGTGCTTCCGCGTCACTGTCACCACACACTGTGCTTCCGCATCACTGTCATTAATCACTGTGCTTCCGCGTCACTGTCACCGCTTACTGTGCTTCCACGTCACTGTCACCACTCACTGTGCTTCCGCGTCACTGTCACCGCTTACTGTGCTTCCACGTCACTGTCACCACTCAGTGTGCTTCTGTGTCACTTTCACCACTCACTGTGCTTCCGCGTCACTGTCATCACTCACTATGCTTCCGCGTCACTGTCACCACTCACTGTGCTTCTGTGTCACTGTCACCACTCACTATGCTTCCGCGTCACTGTCACCACTCACTGTGCTTCCGCGTCACTGTCACCGCTTACTGTGCTTCCGCGTCACTGTCACCACTCACTGTGCTTCCACGACACTGTCACCTATCACTGTGCTTCTGTGTCACTGTCACCACTCACTGTGCTTCTGCGTCACTGTCACCACTCGCTTTGCTTCCGCGTCACTGTCACCACTCACTGTGCTTCCGCTTCACTATTACCTCTCACTGTGCTTCCGCTTCACTGTCACCACTCACTGTGCTTCCGAGTCACTGTCACCACTCACTGTGCTTCCGCGTCACTGTCACCACTCACTGTGCTTCCGCGTCATTGTCACCACTCACAGTGATTCCGCGTCATTGTCACCACTCACAGTGATTCCGCGTCACTGTCACCACTCACTGTGCTTCCACGACACTGTCACCACTCACTGTGCTTCTGTGTCACTGTCACCTCTCACTGTGCTTCCGTGTCACTGTCACCACTCACTGTGCTTCCGCTTCACTGTCACCACTCACTGTGCTTCCGAGTCACTGTCACCACTCACTGTGCTTCCGCGTCACTGTCACCACTCACTGTGCTTCCGCGTCACTTTCACCACTCACTGTGCTTCCGCGTCACTGTCACCACTCACTGTGCTTCTGTGTCACTGTCACCTCTCACTGTGCTTCCGTGTCACTGTCACCACTCACTGTGCTTCCGCTTCACTGTCACCACTCACTGTGCTTCCGAGTCACTGTCACCACTCACTGTGCTTCCGCGTCACTGTCACCACTCACTGTGCTTCCGCGTCATTGTCACCACTCACAGTGATTCCGCGTCATTGTCACCACTCACAGTGATTCCGCGTCACTGTCACCACTCACTGTGCTTCCACGACACTGTCACCACTCACTGTGCTTCTGTGTCACTGTCACCTCTCACTGTGCTTCCGTGTCACTGTCACCACTCACTGTGCTTCCGCTTCACTGTCACCACTCACTGTGCTTCCGAGTCACTGTCACCACTCACTGTGCTTCCGCGTCACTGTCACCACTCACTGTGCTTCCGCGTCACTTTCACCACTCACTGTGCTTCCGCGTCACTGTCACCACTCACTGTGCTTCCGTGTCACTGTCACCACTCACTGTGCTTCTGCGTCATTGTCACCACTCAGAGTGATTCCGCGTCATTGTCACCACTCACTGTGCTTCCACGACACTGTCACCTCTCACTGTGCTTCTGTGTCACTGTCACCTCTCACTGTGCTTCCGTGTCACTGTCACCACTCACTGTGCTTCCGCGTCACTGTCACCACTCAGTGTGCTTCTGTGTCACTTTCACCACTCACTGTGCTTCCGCGTCACTGTCACCACTCACTATGCTTCCACGTCACTGTCACCACTCACTGTGCTTCTGTGTCACTGTCACCACTCACTATGCTTCCGCGTCACTGTCACCACTCACTGTGCTTCCACGACACTGTCACCTATCACTGTGCTTCTGTGTCACTGTCACCACTCACTGTGCTTCTGCGTCACTGTCACCACTCGCTTTGCTTCTGCGTCACTGTCACCACTCACTGTGCTTCCGCTTCACTATCACCTCTCACTGTGCTTCCGCTTCACTGTCACCACTCACTGTGCTTCCAAGTCACTGTCACCACTCACTGTGCTTCCGCGTCACTGTCACCACTCACTGTGCTTCCGCGTCACTTTCACCACTCACTGTGCTTCTGCGTCATTGTCACCACTCACAGTGATTCCGCGTCATTGTCACCACTCACAGTGATTCCGCGTCACTGTCACCACTCACTGTGCTTCCACGACACTGTCACCACTCACTGTGCTTCTGTGTCACTGTCACCTCTCACTGTGCTTCCGTGTCACTGTCACCACTCACTGTGCTTCCGCTTCACTGTCACCACTCACTGTGCTTCCGAGTCACTGTCACCACTCACTGTGCTTCCGCATCACTGTCACCACTCACTGTGCTTCCGCGTCACTTTCACCACTCACTGTGCTTCCGTGTCACTGTCACCACTCACTGTGCTTCTGCGTCATTGTCACCACTCACAGTGATTCCGCGTCATTGTCACCACTCACAGTGATTCCACGTCACTGTCACCACTCACTGTGCTTCCACGACACTGTCACCTCTCACTGTGCTTCTGTGTCACTGTCACCTCTCACTGTGCTTCCGTGTCACTGTCACCACTCACTGTGCTTCCGCGTCACTGTCACCACACACTGTGCTTCCGTGTCACTGTCACCACTCACTGTGCTTCTGCGTCACTGTCACCACTCACAGTGATTCCGCGTCATTGTCACCACTCACAGTGATTCCGCGTCACTGTCACCACTCACTGTGCTTCCACGACACTGTCACCTCTCACTGTGCTTCTGTGTCACTGTCACCTCTCACTGTGCTTCCGTGTCACTGTCACCTCTCACTGTGCTTCCGTGTCACTGTCACCTCTCACTGTGCTTCCGTGTCACTGTCACCACTCACTGTGCTTCCGCTTCACTGTCACCACTCACTGTGCTTCCGAGTCACTGTCACCACTCACTGTGCTTCCGTGTCACTGTCACCACTCACTGTGCTTCCGTGTCACTGTCACCTCTCACTGTGCTTCCGTGTCACTGTCACCACTCACTGTGCTTCCGTGTCACTGTCACCTCTCACTGTGCTTCCGTGTCACTGTCACCACTCACTGTGCTTCCGCTTCACTGTCACCACTCACTGTGCTTCCGTGTCACTGTCACCTCTCACTGTGCTTCCGTGTCACTGTCACCACTCACTGTGCTTCCGTGTCACTGTCACCACTCACTGTGCTTCCGTGTCACTGTCACCTCTCACTGTACTTCCGTGTCACTGTCACCACTCACTGTGCTTCCGTGTCACTGTCACCACTCGCTTTGCTTCCGCGTCACTGTCACCATTCACTGTGCTTCCGCGTCACTGTCACCACTCACTGTGCTTCTGTGTCACTGTCACCTCTCACTGTGCTTCCGCGTCACTGTCACCACTCACTGTGCTTCCGCGTCACTGTCACCACTCACTGTGCTTCTGTGTCACTGTCACCTCTCACTGTGCTTCCGCGTCACTGTCACCACTCACTGTGCTTCCGAGTCACTGTCACCACTCACTGTGCTTCTGTGTCACTGTCACCTCTCACTGTGCTTCCGCGTCACTGTCACCACTCACTGTGCTTCCACCTCACTGTCACCACATATTATGGCACTTATTTATGTTCATTAAGAGTAATAATTCTAGACCTCTTCCGTAGAGTAAGGCCAGGGTCACACATGGCAGCCGTTTTTGCTTTGGGACCGTTTTTTTGAAAAAAAAATTTTAAAGTCTAAAAACGGATTGTGTTTGGATTCAACATTGAACACAATATGTTGCATTATTTGTGCATTTGCAGGAGCTTGTTTTATCTGCAAGCTCCCGCAAGTGCACAAACAATGCATGGGAGTCAATGGATCCGCAGTGTCCTCCGCATGACAGCACAGGAGAACGCTGCGGATCTCTTTGAAATCTCTCCCGGTGGCCGCCGCTGATCTCCCGGGAGATCAACTGGAGCCGCCGCTGATCTCCTCTCCTGGCCGACGCTGATCTGCTGACGGTGTTGGCGGGGAGAAACAGCTGATCTGACATTACCTCTTCGGTGTCAGCGCGGGAGATTTAAACAGCTGTCAGATGAGCTGTTTCTCCCCGCCAACACCGTCAGGAGATCAGCGGCGGCCGGGAGGAGGAGATCTCCGCCCCTGATCTCCGCCTCCCAGCCATCGCCGAGACAGCTGATTGGCTGGCCGGGCTGCATACTGATGTATTCTCTGCTGATGAGATTCTCCGCTGCGTTTACATCAGTATAGCAGCGTTTGCGTCTGCATGCCCTCCGCAAATGTGAAACCAGCCTAAGTGTTACAAATGTCATTTCTAGCAATTAAAGTCTTAAATAGGTTGTCCACTAATTTGACATTGATGACCTATCCTATGGATTGGACATTAATGTCTGATCGGGCAGGGTCCATCACCTGGCACCCCCATTAATCAGATGTTCTTAGTATCGGTAGTGGCAGAAGATGGCCATAAATGATCAGTTCCAGAGCTGTTCCTTCTTCTGATGGTGGTTGTGGCTGGGGACTGCACATCTCCCTCCTATTCAAGTCAAAAGAGGGCTGCTGTGCAGTACCCAGAAGTGGCCCCAATCAAAAGATGGAGCAGTTCCAGAACTGAGCACGTCTGGCCACCTGCTGCCACCACCAGCCCCGGGAAAAGCTGATTGGCGGGGGTGTTGGGTGTCGGACTTTGTCCGATCAGACATTGGCGGCATCTCCTATGGAAAGGTCATCAATGTGAAAGTAGCGGACAACCTCTTTAAAACTACCTTTGCTTCACAGAAAATTCATTTGTTGAGATCGAGAAGTTTTCAAAATTTTGAATAAAGGAGGTGAATTCTAAATTACAAAGATTCAATCATCTCTAGCAATAACACAAGTTTCTAAATGTAAGTTATTGTGGGTTCATTGTTCTGGAATCATTACGGATTTATGACATAAAGTAAGAGCCTTTATTCAGGGATTCTGTATTCATTGACTATGGGGTTTGGGCCCTTTGGAGACACCATATAGCTGGGTTCCTGACATTCATCACACAGAGGAGTCAGCGATATGTGATGATATTGAAGGATTTTGCTAATTACTACTAACATTTTCTCTTCACATTTACAGTCTATATGTTATATTCTATAGCTCTGTAGATTTGTCACTAATTTATCTTATTTTTATTACAGATTGAGTTCTAATTATCTAAAAGACAGTTCCTGTATTCAGTTGGCATTTGGAATAAGGAATAACAATTCCCTAAGAAAACTTATCCTGTCCGATAACAAGCTGTGTGGTCCTCACTTAATGGACTTAATGGACTCTCTGTCCAGTCAAGGCTGCAGGATAGAGGAAATAGTGTGAGTAGAAGATGTGTACACGACTATGACATGTGGAGGCATAACTAAATTACTCTTAATGGTTACACCACATGTATCATGTATGGTCTGTTGCCATCAATTCTTAGTGTGTATGAATTCTAAGAGGTTGTGTATGAAAAATAAATTTTTACAGAACTGAAAATCATGCAAAAAACATACATCATGCACCCTTCAGATAAATGTAATGATATTCGCAGTATGCAAATATCTCTTCAGAGAGCAACTAGACAAACGTTAGTGCCACCTATTGGAAGTAAATTGCACACAATAGACCTCGAGGCTGTAGGTCAGAGGAGGGTGGGGAGAGAGAAAACAGGCGCAGATCTAAATGTAAAAGTACAATATTTCTCAGAAGTACACTGGGCAAGAGAACTCACCTTTATTGTGTCTTGTTTCTTCGCATATCAACCCACTGGGGGTCTTACAGGGGTCTTTGTCTCCTTGGTATGCTGCTGCTATCCTCCAGAGAGCGGAACTCCCAGCTATGAGCCTGTGGAATGAAGCAAGTAATTAAGGTATCCAGAGGATTATATACCTGAGGAAGGCTATTTTATGATATTTATAGCCGAAACGCGTTGTTTTAATTATGCTTTTATGACTTTTATGACTTTTTACTACCGTGAAGCCATTTGAAATAAATCTCCAAGAAGGAAAAAGGAGTCAGTGTCCTTATCATAAGGTAAATCTCCTTGGGAGCGCTCAATCCTCTGGATACCTTAATTACTTGCTTGACCTATTGGAAGTAGCAATCCTAAAAGTCAATTTCTTTTGCGCTCCATTGGGAGACCCAGACATTGGGTGTATAGCTTTCGACCTCCGGAGGACACACAAGGCATTACACTTAATAGTGTAACTCCTCCCCTACTGCCTATACACCCCCCCGGGAGAATCCCATCAGTTCTTTGCTTTATGTTGAACTAGGCACACTCTACACTCGTGCTCTCTCACTACTTAGTGTCGGATGGAAGCAAAGAGGATATTTTGATCCCCAGCATGTCTCCTTCCTCTTCCCCCGGGCGGAGGCGGTTGAGGTACCCCTGGGGTACAACGGGCTGGAGCCCTCATGCTGCTTGTCCTTCTCCACCCCTTAGGGGCTCTGGAGAAGTGGGATCCTCCTGGCCCCCACTTGTTGGGCACATCCACTCAGTCCACGGCTCCCGTGTCTGCTGGCCTGTGTGAGGGATCCCCAGGGACCGGACCCTGCACCACTAATGAGGTACTCTGTGGGGGTCCGTGCTGCTTCTGCAGCTGGTCTATGCATCCGGGAGGGGGTCGTATGCCTCCCCCGGTGTTTCTGGGGTCCTGGCCAGGTAATGCTGCGGCTCGTCCTCAGCTTTGGCGGTGCTCCGCGCTCGCCCCCCGCTGACAGGCGGCCGCGGAGCTAAATTTAGGCCCCGGCTTGCGGCCTAGTGCCTCTTAATGCGCGCCGGGGCCTCACAGGGTGCCGCTCTTTGATTGTTCCCGCCTTTTTTGGGGACGGCCTTGGTGCAGGCCGCTCCCCTTCTCCTAGGGGTGATGCTGCTGTTGCAGCCTGGGGGTGTTCCCGGCCGGGGAGAGGACCTGCCCTCCGGTTTCGCGCGCTGGTTGAGGCCACGCCCTTTTCCACGCTCCCTCGCTCAGCTCCGTCGGCCATCTTGCAGAGGTCTCTCCCTGCATTTTGCTCCGGTGGCTACAGGGCTTGCGATTCTCCGGAGGGCACTCAAGGTCTGGTAGGTCACCCCAGGCATCTGGTGGTGCTCCCTTCTCCTCTCTGGGGCCGCTTACACTCCTCTTCCCCTACTCTGAGTTTTCCCTCACTGAGGCTATTATAGGAGACACCATGTCTAGCTCCAGGAACAAAGCTCCTAGGGTGCAGACACGTTATCATGCTTGCACAGCATGTAAGGCCCAGCTGCCTGCTGGATCCTCTTTTCCTCATTGCTCGGCTTGTTCCCCGCATGAGGCTGATATTTCTCCTACTACTGCAGTCCAAGTGACTGCCATGGTGCACGAGGCTCCCCCCAGCTCGGGGTCTTCGCGCCTGCGCCTGGACTGGTGGATCCAGCGGTGCCACCGCCTTGGACAGCCGTATTTGCTCAGTCCATTTCTGACTCTGTATCTCAGTCTATGGCTGCTATGACCAGAGCCTTGCGGGAGTCCTTGTCTGGTGAATGGGAGGTTTCCTCTGGGACCTCCGCTACACGCCGTAGGCATCGTAGTGGTTCTTCCTCTGCAAGGGGTTTGGACTCTGGCGTCAATTCAGGACTCTCGGAGCCTTCTCCGCGACCTCCCAAGTGGCCGCGTCGAGCGGTCTCCCCTGCACCCTCACATGCGGCCTCCAGAGCTGGGGGCTCCATGCTTGATGGGGAGGAGGACTTAGACTCCGTCTTTGGAGGATGACTTGGTGTCTTCTATCAATACTGTGCTGGACTTGACGGTCCCCGCTCCGCCGGTGGATTCGTCCCTCTCGGAGGAACTTTATCAGTTTCTTCCTCCAGCCAGATCCAGAGGATCTTTCCTGGATCATTCTAACTTCCGCTCTACGGTTCAGACCCCTCGGGCCTGTCCTGATAAGCACTTCGCTAAGAAGCAGAAAGATTCCCGTTACCCTTTCCCACCTGATGTTGTTAAGGGCTGGTCAGTATCTCCGAGAGTGGATCCTCCGGTTTCTCGGTTGTCTGCCAATACCGTCATGTCGTTGGCGGACGGGTCCTCTCTCAAGGATCCCACGGACAGGCAGATTGAGCTTCTACAGAAGTCCATTTTCGAGGCCACAGGTGCTTCTTTTGCCCCAGCCTTTGCAGCGGTGTGGGCCCTTCAAGCGGTTTCAGCTTGTCTTTCAGAGATCCCTAAGGTGGCTTCGGGAATTCCTGAGGTGGCGGTGCTGACGTCTCAGGCCGAGGCGTTTACTGACTATGCTAGATCCGCGATCATGGAATCTGCTAGCCGATCTGTGGTAGCTTCAGCTAACTCACTGGCAGCACGCCGGATGTTGTGGCTGCGTGACTGGAAGGCGGACGCTACGTCAAAAAAGTTCCTCCAGGGCCTTCCGTTTTCGGGAGATAGGCTATTTGGGGAACGTCTTGACGATCTCATCAAGCAGTCTACAGGTAGGAAATCCACCTCCTTGCCACAATATAAGGCGCAGAAGACCGGTCAGCGTCAGCTGCACGCTAGGTTTCGCTCCTTTCGTCCCACCTCCATCTCAGCCTCATCCTCCTCCTCCTCTTCCCATCCGGACAAGGACCAGAGGCCTCATAGGTCTTGGAAACCTAAGGCCCAGCAGAAGAAGCCTGCCGGTGCCTCAGCCGCTAAGGCTGCCTCCTCCTGACTCTTCGCCTCCCCCGGTAGCATCCAAGATCGGTGGCAGGCTCTCCCGCTTTGGAAGCATCTGGCAAAGTCGTATCCAGGACCGGTGGGTGGTGGACGTGGTTTCCCACGGCTACAGGATAGAACTGGAGTCGCGTCCTCCGACTCGGTTCTGCCCCTCTTCGCCCCCACCGGCGAGGGCTGCGGCCTTTCAGCGGGCGCTGGACGCCCTGCTACAGAGCGGGGTTGTGGTCCCGGTCCCATCGGAGGAACGTTTCCAGGGGTTTTATTCGAACCTCTTCACGGTTCAGAAAAAGGACGGTTCGGTGCGACCGGTGTTGGACTTCAAGCTCCTCAACCGGCATGTAAGAGTCAGACCCTTCAGGATGGAGTCCCTGCGCTCTGTGATAGCGTCCCTGTCTCAGGGGGACTTCCTGGCCTCGGTGGACGTCAAGGATGCTTACCTCCACATCCCCATTGCTCCTGCTCACCAGCGATGGCTGCGGTTCGCTGTGGGAGAGGATCACTTCCAGTTTGTGGCTTTGCCCTTCGGCCTCTCTTTGGCTCCGAGGATCTTCACCAAAGTGATGTCTCCAATGGTGGCAGTGCTACATTTGCAGGGGCACGCGGTCACTCCGTACTTGGACGATCTGTTGATCAGAGCCTCGTCTGCTTATCAGTGTCAGCTCAGCCTCTCGGCCACTTTGGACACTCTTCGTACCTTCGGCTGGATAGTCAATTCCCCAAAGTTGGTCCTCATCCCTGCTCAGACGATATCGTATCTGGGCATCGAGTTCCACACTGCTCCGGCTCTGGTGGTTCTACCCCTCGACAAGCAGTCTTCGATTGCGGAGGAGGTCCGGTTCATTTTGCAGGCGGACTCGGTTCCCATCAGACGTCTGATGCACGTTTTAGGGAAGCTGGTGGCGACAATCGAGGCGGTCCCTTTTGCGCAGTTTCATCTGCGTCCGCTACAGCTGCAGATCCTGCGTGGATGGGACAAGAATCCGTCCTCTCTAGATCGGTGCATTGCTCTGTCTTCCGCGACGAAGGAGTCTCTCCAATGGTGGCTGTTGCCCAGGTCGATGTGCCGAGGCAGGTCGTTTCTACCTCTCTCTTGGTTGGTAGTGACTACGGACACCAGTCTTCTGGGTTGGGGTGCGGTGTTCCTGCACCACAGGGCTCAGGGCACCTGGACGGCGCAGGAATCATCTTTACAGATCAACGTCCTGGAGATTCGAGCCGTCTACCTGGCTCTCCTGGCCTTCCAGAAGTTTCTATCGGGGAATCCAATTCGCATCCAATCCGACAACGCGACTGCGGTCGCCTACATAAACCGTCAGGGAGGCACTCGCAGCCGTCAAGCCTTTGCGGAGGTCCAACCCATCCTTCGGTGGGTAGAAGACAACGACGCGTCCATCTCGGCTGTCCACATCCCCGGGGTGGATAATTGGGAGGCCGACTACTTAAGCCGGCAAGGAATTGACGAGGGAGAATGGGCTCTTCACCCAGATGTGTTTCGGCACATCTGCAGCACGTGGGGAACTCCGGACGTGGACCTGATGGCGTCCAGGCTGAATCGACAGGTTCCAGCCTTCATGTCTCGCGCCCGAGACAGCCTGGCAGTGGGGACGGATGCGCTGGTACAGGATTGGTCCCGCTTTCGTCTTCCCTATGTCTTCCCCCCCTTGGCCCTGTACCAGGGTCCTGCGGAAACTCAGGGCGGAATGCAGGCGAGCGTTTCTCATCGCTCCGGACTGGCCCAGGAGGGCCTGGTACCCGGACCCGTTACGGTTCTCGGTGGGGGATCCATGGAGGCTCCCGGATCGGCCGGATCTCTTGTCTCAGGGTCCGTTCTTCTGCCACAATTCCTCGGCCCTGAGCCTGACTTTGTGGCGCTTGAAGTCTGGTTGTTGATGTCCCGTGGTTTTTCCTCTAACGTTGTTGCTACCATGAGACAGGCCAGGAAACGGGTTTCTGCAGGAATCTACCGCAGAGTATGGAAGATCTTCTTCTCCTGGTGCCGTCTTCACGGCAATTCCCCATGGCCTTTTTCTCTGTCAACCCTTCTTGCCTTCCTCCAGTCGGGTTTGGATAAGGGTTTGGCGCTCAGTTCCATCAAGGGGCAGATCTCAGCGCTGTCGGTTCTCTTTGATAAGCGTTTGTCTACGCTTCCTCAGGTTCAGACGTTTGTTGAGGGGGCGAGTCACATCATTCCTCCCTACAGACGTCCCTTGGACCCATGGGATCTGAACTTGGTCCTTGCGGCGTTGCAGAAGCCGCCTTTCGAACCTCTTAAGGAGGTTTCCCTTTCTAGACTTTCACAGAAGGTTGCATTTTTGGTTGCCATCACTTCTCTGCGGAGAGTTTCGGAGTTGGCTGCCTTGTCCTGTCGGTCTCCTTTTCTGGTGTTTCACCAGGATAACTTGGTGCTTCGGCCAGTGGCGCAGTTTTTGCCTAAGGTGCTTTCTCCTTTCCACCTGAATCAGGACATTGTCCTGCCTTCTTTTTGCCCGCATCCGGTTCACCAGTATGAGAAGTCTCTCCATACTTTGGATCTGGTCAGGGCTCTCAGGATTTACATTTCCCGAACGGCGTCATTTCGCCATTCGGATGCCCTGTTTGTTCTTACTACGGGTCAGAAGAGGGGTGAGCCAGCCTCCAAGTCTTCTTTGGCTAGGTGGATCAAGGCTCCTATTCGGGAAGCCTATAGTATGTCTCCTCTGGTTTGGAGGAATAAAGGATGAAAACACTTTTGGCTCTTTGGTGAGTTTTTCCATATCACAGCAGCGTGGACCGTGACACACCAGCACTCCCATCATTTCTTGGATTCAAACCACTATCCAGTGGTCGGTGGAGGTCCTGCAGCAGCTGGAACATAGATTCCAAAAACACCTTCAAACCAGTTGTGGGGTTCACAACTGGACCAGGTGAGCAGCTTCATAGCACCACCAGCATACACAAGTGTCACTAGTGATAGGGCACTATTGCGCCTCTTGTCCCCCTCCCTATTTTCTTTTACAGTATATATAATCATTGTTCCGGTGGGAAGGAATCTTTGATTGGGGTATAAAATCCCCATCGGGGACGGAGAGCTGCATAAAATGTAATCTGCATAAAAATCAGGATGGATTATCTACACACAAGGTTCTCATCACGAGAAAAATTGATACAGCAAGTCATCGGGATTACTATACCCATGGGAAAAGAAACATTGGGGGATGTTGCCACCCTAGATGAGAATGACACCAAGTTAATGAAAGAACTACTGCATAGTCTTGAGGACACTCTTAAGAAGGAGGTACAATATGGCATAGATGCAAGATTTATGTCCATATACATTGATGAAAACATTTGCCCTAGGGGTTTAAGACTCAATTTGAATTCTCCATTCCAGGAGGATGTAGAATTCACAAATAACTGGGACTTCATTTTGAAAAAATGTATGAACACTCTGCTATGTATATTGTGCGACAAACGATCCAAATTAGCTGATGCAGCCACCATTAAAGTCAACAGGCTCAGTGGAGAGCTGAGCAAATACAGTAATAGCACTGAATATAAAAGGATTTACTCCAGCATTAGTACCAATTTATTACAGATTGAGCATGACACTATTATGAGGAAATCAAAAAACTTAATAGAGATAGGTTAGACTATGCCTCTGGCAAATCAAGTATAGAGAGCAACATATTCAAGAGAAACAGGGTCTCATTGACATCAAATGAACATAAAGAGAGAACTTTTTCTAATAGCTCCAGGAGAAGAAATAGCCATAGAGGTTACCATAGTAATAATCAGAGTACTAAAGACATTAATGGCAGTAAAGACACACCTATACTAATTCCAGAAAAGGTGGTTTCTGAAAAAGAAATAGTAATAGATGTAACAAGCTTAGGCACAGATGTGATTAACACAGAAAAAGAGTCAGAATCACAGACCAAAAGAACATCTGAACACCAGCAAACTGATTTAACCTTGCATGCACATCATAATATGGCATCCCTTACTATAAAGGAGGAAGAGGAATTAGAGGAGCTTGAAACATGTACAAATGACACATCAGGCCTCCTGACTGATGTAATTTTTAACGAAAATGGAGATATAATTGTGGATAATTTAGAGGTTTTTTCGGAACAGAAAATAAATGTTGGCTCTGGGAAAAATTCAGTGACAACAATAGCCCAAATACATTCAAACAAGGAAAATCAAACGGCATTGTTAGATAAAATATCTGAAGTGGTTAATAGCAGTGATGAGGATCACCTGCAAAAAATCAAGGAGCTAATCAATAAAATCAATAGGGAAAGACCCTTACAACCAATTGTCCTACACAATAATGCCAAACTTACCAAGAAATCAAAAAACACTGAAAAAGAAAAAGATTTAATCATATGTGACCCTGAAAGTACCCTGATTATTGATAGCCCAGTTAACTCACAAAGAGTAATCATAGACAATTCAAAAAACAAAAATAATGGTTTGGTTCCTTTTTTATCGGCAGCAAAAAACGTGAATCAGGAAATAACCAGGTTTTTCACCCCTACGGGGGGAAAAAGAAAAAAAGAGGAGCTAGAGGAAAAGGAAAAAAGGAAAAAGGTGAAAATAAGTCTACTGGATTAGAAAATACTGATAATAAAGACACCAACATCATTAACCTTTCACAATATACACCCACTGATGAGGAAATATCATTACTAAATAAAGGTTTATTATTTTGTCCATCAAATGAAGCGGACAATTTTGAGCTGTTCATAGATGTACATCAATTCATCCGCAAGCTCACACTGAGAAGACATTTTGCACTGAAACCAGGTGGGAATGAAACAGACTCCAATAGGGCGAATAATGATGGTCTGGATGTTTTAAAAAATAAATCAAATTTCTACCCATTAGAAAGTAGGGGTCATTTCTTGGAAACTTTCCAAGATCTTCTACTGAATGAATTGAACAAAGAGACATTGTTGAAACCAAATAATACACGAAAGGATAAGAAAAATCTCACTAGGAATGAAACAATAGCTTTAAAGAGTTTGAAAAATAACAAAAGCATTGTTATAAGAGCGGCAGATAAGGGTGGAGGCATAGTGATACAAGATAGGTCAGCATATATGGAAGAAGCTGATAGATTGCTTGGAGATCCAAAATATCATAAGAAGATTAAAACGAACCCATATCCAGAATTAACCAAAACTTATACCGTATATACTCGTGTATAAGCCGACCCGTGTATAAGCCGACCCCCCTACTTTTGCCCCCAAAACCTGGGAAAATCTATTGACTCGCGTATAAGCCGAGGGTGGACCCCAGCACAGCTATAGAGCCCCCAGCAGTGGTATACAGGCCCCAGCAGTATGATATACAGCAGCCCCCAGTGGTATATACAGCAGCTCCCAGTGGTATATACAGCAGCCACAGTGGTATATACAGCAGCCCCATTGGTATATACAGCAGCCCCCAGTGGTATATACAGCAGCCCCAGTGGTATTGCAGCCCCTATATACAGCAGTCCCAGTGGTATTGCAGCCCCAGTGGTGTATACAGCAGCCCCTATATACAGCAGCCCCAGTGGTGTATACAGCAGCCCCAGTGGTGTATACAACAGCCCCTATATACAGCAGCCCCAGTGGTATTGCAGCCCCAGTAGTATTGCAGCCCCTATATACAGCAGCCCCAGTGGTATTGCAGCCCCAGTGGTATTGCAGCCCCTATATACAGCAGCCCCAGTGGTATTGCAGCCCCAGTGGTGTATACAGCAGCCCCTATATACAGCAGCCCCAGTGGTATTGCAGCCCCAGTGGTATTGCAGCCCCTATATACAGCAGCCCCAGTGGTATTGCAGCCCCTATATACAGCAGCCCCAGTGGTATTGCAGCCCCAGTGGTGTATACAGCAGCCCCTATATACAGCAGCCCCAGTGGTATTGCAGCCCCAGTGGTGTATACAGCAGCCCCTATATACAGCAGCCCCACACAAATGCTGGCACACGTCCCCCCCTGTTGTAAGGCCCCCCTGCTGATTACTTACCATCCCTGGTCTTCAGCAGCACCTCCGCGCCGGTCGTCTCTGCTCCGGTCCTCCGCGATCCCGTCCTCTGTGCTCCGCTCCACGGCTGCATCCGGGGTCCCCGCGCGTCGCAGAAGCGATGACGTCATCGCTTCTGCGACCCGGCCGGTCACATGATACAGCCGGGGAACGGAGCACAGAGGACGGGATCGCGGAGGACCGGAGCAGAGACGACCGGCGCGGAGGTGCTGCTGAAGACCAGGGATGGTAAGTAATCAGCAGGGGGGGCCTTACAACAGGGGGGGACGTGTGCCAGCATTTGTGTGGGGCATTATCTACAGATATGCACTGCTCCCCCTGGCGCTGATTGACAGGGGGATGCAGTGCATATGTAATGAGCGGCCCCACGTGACGGGGCCGCTCATACAGCAGCCTCCCCCCGCATCCTCCTGCCTCCCCAGCCCGACACAGCCCCCACCCCACTCACCCCTGTATAGTGACTCGTGTATAAGCCGAGGGGGGGGACTTTTCAGCCCAATTTTTGGGCTGAAAAACTCGGCTTATACACGAGTATATACGGTAATAAGAGAATCAAAGAGGCATATGAACAGGGAATAATTCATGAAAATCTAAAGAAATTCCTACTAACAACTCAACCCACCACACCATTCCTTTATCATTTACCAAAGGTACATAAGAGTTTAATAAACCCTCCTGGGAGGTCGATTATTTCAGGAATTGGGTCCTTAACGAGCAAGCTGGCCAGCTTCATTGACAAAACCTTGCAGAAATATGTAGTGGAACTAGGTAGTTTCATCAAGGATTCCACAGATGTCATTAAACTTCTAAAAAATGTAGAATGGAAAAATCCTATGTGTTTGTCACTTTAGATGTGGCATCCCTTTATACAAATATTAGCCATACAACAGGGTTACTCTGTGTTGAATTTTTCCTCAAACAAGATCTTGACATGAGTGATCAAATGATGACATTTATCCTGGAAGGATTGGAGTTTATTTTGCATAACAATTTTTTCTCTCACAATGGAGAAATGTACCATCAAAGACACGGGACAGCAATGGGATCAAAAGTTGCTTGTTCCTATGCGAATTTGTATATGGGCCTATTTGAACAACTGCATATGTTAAATGAAGAATACAAAAAAGGTTTAATCTTTTATAAGAGGTTCATAGACGATATCCTTTTCATATGGGATACAGACTATAATGATGTACACGAATTCATTGGATCCATTTTGCAAAATAATTGGGGTTTGAGCTTTGAACCGACAGTAAATGATGTTACGATTAATTTTTTGGACCTAGCTATTTTTGTAGATAAGGGAACCATAAGTACAAAAACATTATTTAAAAAGACAGATAGAAACTCATACATCAACTATGAAAGCGGACACTACGCTAAATGGTTGAGAAATATACCTATGGGGCAGTTCAGACGTATAAAGAAAAATTGTACAAATCAGGAGGACTATCTGTTCCAATCTAAAATCCTAAGCAGAAGGTTTCTAGATAGAAATGATCCAAAAAAACTTGTCAAAACAGCCCAAAAATCCTGTGGTAAGATGAGCCAGGAAATCCTATTAACTCCCAAGGTGAGGAGAAGGACAACACAGGACAAATTCATGTTCAATTTTGTAACCACATTTAATAGAAACCATACAGCCATAAAAAACTGTTTACATGCACACTGGCATGTTTTAAAAATGACCCTGTACTAAAATCCATAATTCCTGAAAAGCCGGGTATAACTTTTAGAAGAGCACCCAATATCAAAAGCATCATAGCTCCTAGTCGGCTCTCACAACACAAAACCACAACGAGACCTGCTAAGACAGTAAAAAATACTACTAAGTGTGGAAGAAGAAATTGTTTGTGTTGTAGAAACATTCAAACAGTTTCCTCATTTGGTTCATCCTCAACGAATAAAAGATTCCCAATAAAACATGACATGAACTGTACTACTAACTATGTAATCTATCTATTGGAATGTCCCTGCCTCCTACAATATATAGGAAGAACGACAAGATCACTTAGTGAGAGATTAAATAAGCACAGGAGCAACATAAAACATGGTTTCAAACTCCACGGGGTATCTTGTCATTTTGACAAGCATCATAATAGAGACCCGACTCTGGTAAAAATTACTCCCATTGACCATGGGCCAGCAGAAACAAACAATAGATTTGAGGTACTTAGAAAAAAGGAAAAGTTTTGGATGTACAATCTAGATACTCTGAAGCCAAAAGGGTTAAATTTGGTCACAGAACTAATATAGAGCTATTACTGCTGATGTTTCTTAACCCCCCCTTTTTTATTATTCACTAAAAAACCCTCTTTTTATACTCTTTTTTTATATATTTTTATATATCTTTTTATTCACTTCTATTCACCTTTTATTCACTTTTAACCATTTCAATTTTAAATAATCTATCTAGCACAAATAATTTGTTCTATACTTTGTTCATTATTATTCACCTGCCTTTCACTGTATTGGAGATTTGTTCCACACTGCCCCTAGTGACGGACATTTGCGCTACTGGTGTATCTATGGAAACTGGCTCCTTAGTTTGTACTGGGTACCACATCTATTGCCACCTTGTGGCTTGCCTGACCATTACAGTTGTCCTGGATACACCTATCACAACTGGACTGAGATACTTTTGAGCATTTTTTTCACTTGTGGAAATAGAGATGCCTTTATTAGGCATTTCTTTATAACACAAGGAACTGTATCTAGTTGACATCCTATGCACTGTCACTTCTTTTTAAAGTTATTTATTTCATTCAAACACTATGTCTAGATGACTTCTTTGATCTTGCAGAAATTCACTAATGATCACAATATTTATTATAATTTTGTCTTTCCCCTTCTCTTGTTCCGAGTAATAGATACAGAATATATTCAGTATCATGGAATTCTCATCACTATTAAATCCACTTCAATACCATTTTACGTCCCTTTGAGATATAACTTTCATTAGCAGCTTCTAAGTATCAGTTTGGTCAAATTCCGACTTTATAGAATACAATGGCGCGTGAGTGCCATCTTGTGTCCATTTTGAGTAAGCAGCTTTAAAATTGGTTTAGACATCTAAGATTGTTCATTTTTATGCAGATATGATGGTTGTTTTTGCACCTTATCAGGGAATAGAACCTGAGGTGTTGGAGTATAGGAGCACCACCTCCTTGCGGCGCCACTACTCAGGGATGGATATCTATATTAATTTTTTTAACAAAATTGTTTATGTTTTAGAATATTTTTAAAGAAATTTTTAAATAATTAATAAAACATTTTTTAATGCTTATATATAGATAAAGGATTTTTATATTTATGAATTTTTTATACCTTATATATTTTTTATCCCCCTCTTTCATATAAATTCCTCTTAGCGCTTTTTTTAACTATGTGATCCTACAAATGAGCATTTTTTACATCTAAAACCAGTGGTGGCACACTGCCTGAGACGTTGATGTCCCATATATATGAATGAAATACCACAGGTTCTAGTCCTATATGGGTAAATTATGTATGTTTTCTTATGTGCATCACCTGATGACACGTATATATTTTTTTGCAGTTTTTAAGCTTTCATTTGTTGATTTTTGGGAAAATTTTATTATGATACCATTACTTGCATTTTTATGGAAACATCAAGCACCTTTTCTAATAACTTTGAGATATATTAAATGCCTTTGTAAAAAATAGCGCCAAAATGGGCAGATCCACCCATTTTGATGATGAGGATGACATCATCAAGTAAACAGATGACACCTCTTTGTCTGTATAGCAAGGGGCTATAAAAACCCCTCTGCAGCTATGATTGTAATGTCCCTGAGGAAGACGCCGGGTGTGGCGTTGAAACGCGTAGGAGAGAGGAGGAATAAAGGATGAAAACACTTTTTTCTCTTTGGTGAGTTTTTCCATACCACAGCAGCGCGGACCGTGACACACCAGCACTCCCATCATTTCTTGGATTCAAACCACTATCCAGTGGTCGGTGGAGGTCCTGCAGCAGCTGGAACATAGATTCCAAAAACGCCTTCAAACCAGTTGTGCGGTTCACAACTGGACCAGGTGAGCAGCTTCATAGCACCACCAGCATACACAAGTGTCACTAGTGATAGGGCACTATTGCGCCTCTTGTCCCCCTCCCTATTTTCTTTTATGGTTTTGACTCTGACCTTTGCCTGGATTTTCGACTCTGCTACTGCCTGACGATTTTGTACCTTCGCTGCCCTCTCGGTTTTGACTCGGACTCCTGACTACGTTCTTCGGTTCCTGATTTTTCCCTTCCTAGACGACCTCCCTGCTCTGCTGCTCTCATAGGTAGCTACCTCCTGGGCTCCGCTATAATTCTAGATCCCTGTATAGGGGTTAAGGGTCTCGGGGTTTCTCGGGGTGCTGCCTTACCAGCAGCTCAGCCTCACAGCGGATGGTCGTCACAGTAATTACTTGAGATACACCTGTGTGTGTATATATATATATATACTAGATGGCGGCCCGATTCTAAAGAATCGGGTAGTCTAGAATCCATATATAGTTTATTTACTAATAGTTACGGGAGTGCGGTGAAATGAATTGTGTGCATACAGGCGGCTCTGTGGGTAGCACAGTATACGGTGGCTCAGTGGTTAGCAGTGAGTGCGGTGGCTCAGTGGTTAGCACTGAGTGCGGTGGCTCAGTGGTTAGCACTGAGTGCGGTGGCTCAGTGGTTAGCACTGAGTGCGGTGGCTCAGTGGTTAGCACTGAGTGCGGTGGCTCAGTGGTTACAAAGAGAGGCTGGAGGGCAGAGGACAAAGAGAGGCTGGAGGGCAGAGGACAGGGAGAGGAGAGCGGAGGCTGGAGGGCAATGGACAGGGAGAGGAGAGCGGAGGCTGGAGGGCAGAGGACAGGGAGAGGAGAGCGGAGGCTGGAGGGCAGAGGACAGGGAGAGGAGAGCGGAGGCTGGAGGGCAGAGGACAGGGAGAGGAGAGCGGAGGCTGGAGGGCAGAGGACAGGGAGAGGAAAGCGGAGGCTGGAGGGCAGAGGACAGGGAGAGAAGAGCGGAGGCTGGAGGGCAGAGGACAGGGAGAGGAGAGCGGAGGCTGGAGGGCAGAGGACAGGGAGAGGAGAGCGGAGGCTGGAGGGCAGAGGACAGTGAGAGGAGAGCGGAGGCTGGAGGGCAGAGGAGAGGGAGAGGAGATCGGAGGCTGGAGGGCAGAGGAGAGGGAGAGGAGAGCGGAGGCTGAAGGGCAGAGGACAGGGAGAGAGAGAGCGGAGGCTGGAGGGCAGAGGACAGGGAGAGGAGAGCGGAGGCTGGAGGGCAGAGGACAGGGAGAGGAAAGCGGAGGCTGGAGGGCAGAGGACAGGGAGAGGCGAGCGGAGGCTGGAGGGCAGAGGACAGGGAGAGGAGAGCGGAGGCTGGAGGGCAGAGGACAGGGAGGAGGAGGCTGGAGGCTGGAGGGCAGAGAGGACAGGAGAGAGGAGAGCGGAGGCTGGAGGGCAGAGGACAGGGAGAGAGGAGGAGCGAGGAGAGCGGAGGAGGGCAGAGGACAGGGAGAGGAGAGCGGAGGCTGGAGGGCAGAGGACAGGGAGAGGAGAGCGGAGGCTGGAGGGCAGCAGAGAGACAGGGAAGGGAGAGAGCGGAGGCTGGAGGGCAGAGGACAGGGAGAGGATGGAAGAGACGGGAGGGCTGGAGGGCAGAGGACAGGGAGAGGAGGAGCTGGGAGGCTGAGGACAGGGAGAGGTGAGGCGGAGGCTGGAGGCAGAGGACAGGGAGAGGAGAGCGGGAGGCTGGAGGACAGAGGACAGGGAGAGGAGAGCGGAGGCTGGAGGGCAGAGGACAGGGAGAGGAGAGCGGAGGCTGGAGGGCAGAGGACAGGGAGAGGTAGAGCGGAGGCTGGAGGCCAGAGGACAGGGAGAGGAGAGCGGAGGCTGGAAGGCAGAGGAAGGGAGAGGAGAGCGGAGGCTGGAGGCAGAGGACAGGGAGAGGAGAGCGGAGGCTGGAGGGCAGAGGACAGGGAGGGGAGAGCGGAGGCTGGAGGGCAGAGGACAGGGAGGGGAGAGCGGAGGCTGGAGGGCAGAGGACAGGGAGGGGAGAGCGGAGGCTGGAGGGCAGAGGACAGGGAGGGGAGAGGCGGGAGGCTGGAGGGCAGAGGACAGGGAGGGAGAGGAGCGGAGGCTGGAGGGCAGAGGACAGGGAGGGGAGGAGCGGAGGCTGGAGGGCAGAGGACAGGGAGGGGAGAGCGGAGGCTGGAGGGCAGAGGACAGGAGGGGAGAGCGGAGGCTGGAGGCAGAGGACAGGGAGGGGAGAGCGGAGGCTGGAGGGCAGGAGGACAGGGAGGGAGAGAGCTGGAGAGGCAGGAGGGCAGATGGAGCAGGGACGGGGAGAGCGAGGCTGGAGGGCAGAGGACAGGGAGGGAGAAGCGGAGGCTGGAGGGCAGAGGACAGGGAGGGGAGAGCGGAGGCTGGAGGGCAGAGGACAGGGAGAGGAGAGCGGAGGCTGGAGGGCAGAGGACAGGGAGAGGAGATCGGAGGCTGGAGGGCAGAGGACAGGGAGAGGAGAGCGGGGAGGCTGAAGGGCAGAGGACAGGGAGAGGAGAGCGGAGGCTGGAGGGCAGAGGACAGGGAGAGGAGAGCGGAGGCTGGAGGGCAGAGGACAGGGAGAGGAGAGCGGAGGCTGGAGGGCAGAGGACAGGGAGAGGAGAGCGGAGGCTGGAGGGCAGAGGACAGGGAGAGGAGAGCGGAGGCTGGAGGGCAGAGGACAGGGAGAGGAGAGCGGAGGCTGGAGGGCAGAGGACAGAGGGGAGAGGCGAGGACGGGAGAGCGGGAGGTGGAGGCAGAGGACAGGGAGAGGGAGAGCGGAGGCTGGAGGGCAGAGGACAGGGAGAGGAGAGCGGAGGCTGGAGGGCAGAGGACAGGGAGAGGAGAGCGGAGGCTGGAGGGCAGAGGACAGGGAGGGGAGAGCGGAGGCTGGAGGGCAGAGGAAGGGAGGGGGAGAGCGGAGGCTGGGAGGGCAGAGGGACAGGGAGGGGAGAGCGGAGGCTGGAGGGCAGAGGACAGGGAGGGGAGAGCGGAGGCTGGAGGGCAGAGGACAGGGAGAGGAGAGCGGAGGCTGGAGGGCAGAGGACAGGGAGAGGAGAGCGGAGGCTGGAGGGCAGAGGACAGGGAGGGAGAGCGGAGGCTGGAGGGCAGAGGACAGGGAGAGGAGAGCGGAGGCTGGAGGGCAGAGGACAGGGAGAGGTGAGCGGAGGCTGGAGGGCCCGAGGACAGGGAGGGGAGAGCGGGAGGCTGGAGGGCAGAGGACAGGGAGGGGAGAGCGGAGGCTGGAGGGCAGAGGACAGGGAGGGGAGAGCGGAGGCTGGAGGCAGAGGACAGGGAGGGGAGAGCGGAGGCGGAAGGGCAGAGGACAGGGAGGGGAGAGCGGAGGCTGGAGGGCAGAGGACAGGGAGGGAGAGAGCGGAGGCTGGAGGGCAGAGGACAGGAGGGGAGAGCGGAGGCTGGGGCAGAGGACAGGGAGGGGAGAGCGGAGGCTGGAGGGCAGAGGAAAGGGAGGGGAGAGCGGAGGCTGGAGGGCAGAGGACAGGGATGGAGAGCGCGAGGCTGGAGGGCAGAGGACAGGGGAGGGGAGAGCGGAGGCTGAGGGCAGAGGACAGGGAGGGAGAGCAGGCTGGAGGGCAGAGGACAGGGGGAGAGGCTGGAGGGCAGAGGACTGGGGGAGAGGCTGGGAGGCAGAGGACAGGGGGAGAGGCGGCCACGGGCAGAGGAGAGGGGGAGAGGCGGCCGCGGGCAGAGGAGAGGGGGAGAGGCGCTGCGGGCAGAGGCGGCCGCGGGCAGAGGAGAGGGGGAGAGGCAGCTGCGGGCAGAGGCGGCCGCAGGGCAGAGGAGAGAGGGAGAGGCAGCTGCGGGCAGAGGCGGCCGCGGGCAGAGGAGAGGGGGGAGGGCGGCTGCGGGCAGAGGCGGCCGCGGGCAGAGGAGAGGGGGAGAGGCGGCTGCGGGCAGAGGCGGCCGCGGGTAGAGGAGAGGGGGAGAGGCGGCTGCGGGCAGAGGCGGCCGCGGGCAGAGGAGAGGGGGAGAGGCGGCTGCGGGCAGAGGCGGCCGCGGGCAGAGGAGAGGGGGTGAGGCGGCTGCGGGCAGAGGCGGCCGCGGGCAGAGGAGAGGGGAGAGGCGGCCGCGGGCAGAGGAGAGGGGAGAGGCGGCCGCGGGCAGAGGCTGCTGGGCAGAGGCAGCCGCGGGCAGAGGCAGGAGCAGAGGAGAGAGTAGGCGCCGGGACAGACGGGAACGTTCCTGCCCGGAACGTTCCGAGGCTGGTCCATGTAGCCGGGTGCCGTCTGGCTACAGTGCACTGGTGACAACACCACCATGGGTCCGGAAGCCATCACGGAAGTAACCTTCGGGTTTTCCGGAAGTGGCCTTCGGCTTTTATATTATAGATGGCCATGGTCGCTGGAGAGGAGATATGTTTCACCTAGTTAATAGCCTTGGTAATGTGAAACAGAAAGCAAGCTCCGACATGTTATATGATAGTCTTAATTGGCCGAGGCAAAGGCTAAGGTCACATTCACACCATGCATCCGCTAAAAGCATGCATTTTTTTCATGTACACATGTGTAAAAATACGTTAAACGCACCCACAGACTCCAATGCAAAACACGCATTGCTAAAGTGCAGTGTGTTTGGCGATACGCGTTTTTTGCAGTGCACATAAAATCGCGGGCTGCAGCGTTTTTGGGCCTGTTATGGAAAACGTTTTTTTTAACATGGAAGTCTATGGGAAACGCATGCATTAAAAATGAACACACATGTCATGGGAATGGCAAGGGGGAAAAAAGCCTACTTTAATGCATCCCTCAAATGGATGCAACATCCCAAATCTGGCGGCCTTTTCACATCTGCATTTCCATTCAGTTTTGCTTGCAATCCGCTTTTGACCAAACGCATGTGTTATTGCAAAAGCAGCACAGAACGTCTCCAGCCACGCTTTGGTCTCCTTTTGCAAAAACGCACATGCATTTTTGCTTGAGTTTTCAATAACACATGCGTTTGTAATGCGTTTTTGGGCACACATGCTTTTAAAAACAGATTGCAAGCAAAACTGCATAGAAATGCAGATGTGCACTTAGCCTTAAGGTACCATCACACGCGGCAATATGGCTTCCATATCTCTGTAAATTTGTGTTTTGGCGTGAGACATGGAGATTTTATGGCGTGAAATCGCCAGTGGAGCGTCGCCTGATCGCTTTGTTCTCCTGAGAAATCAGGTGATTTCCACCAGGCGATTTGAGCGCATCATGGCGTGTGACTGGGCGATAGCGATGTAGAAAGCGAGATCAGACCATCTGGAGCAATTCCAGAGGCGTGCCTGAGCGTTCTGTTTGGCGCGCCCCGTCTGCCGCGATTGGTGGTCGCTCCTCCGTTCCCATTGGCTGCCCATGGCTAAGGCGCCATATTTGAATAGTGATATAGTAGAAAGGACACATGCGTCATGCAGTGTGCAGACATCCTGACAAGGCTGACCAATGGTTACGCAGTTGTGTCGGCCAATCGGAGTGGTAGGGGCGCGGTGTAGAACACTCTGGCACGCCTGTCTCCTCACCGTACTCACACTCTACGCCCACATCGCTGATGAGATGGTGGCGTGTGACGCGCAGATTTGGCGGCGAGGTAGGAATGTCAATTTGCTTCTGGTGTGTGCCCGGTCGATTTCCGGAACGCAGGATTGCAGAACAGCGCACGCGAGATGTCTATGTGTGACAGGGCGACGGCGATGTGTAAAAAAGTGCCCGGAAAGTGCGCGCTCACGTCAAATTGCCAGCCATATGGCGGCGATATTGCTACGTGTGACGGTACCTTTAGAGAAATCTCGTATAGTGAAGACCGTAGACAGTCTTATCTTCCCGGCAGCTCATGCCCCATAGCCTGGAACATCAAATTTATATCCTCAGCTGTATTTAACCTGTGTGCTCATACTAATGTCTCAAAAACCTCAAAAGGTGACAGATTCCCTTAAATTGGTGTAATAACTCTGGAAAGGTTTATGGGGTTAGGGTTTTTCAAGTCATTTTCTGGATATTACTTAACACCTGGAAATATTTTCTCTCTTTGCACAATCTGTAATTTTCATACTAACTCATCCCCATATCATATTATTCTTCCAGGTTGAATAGTAATAACCTATCAGACACCTCCTGCATCCAGTTGGCATCTGGAGTTAGGAATAACCGGTCCCTGAAGGACCTTGACCTGTCTGATAACAATCTGTCCGGTCCTCACCTCAGTGACCTGCTGGAGGCGCTGTCCAGTCCAGACTGCAGGATAGAGGACTTAAAGTGAGTATAAGAGATGTATACAGGACTGAGATATGTGGAGATCATTTACTACTCTATTTTATTCTTTGCTCTGTTTTGGGCCATTGTTATATCCATCAGACAATCCGCTGACTGCACCTGTATACATGACATCTCTGGAAATGACACTGTCTCATCACATACAGTAACTTGTTCTTTTGCAGTCATTGCAGTGAATTACTTATTGCATTGCAGCTCCTAGAAAAAACAACTGTATTGAAATAGGCTAGGGTCACATTTTGTTGTTTTTTTTTCCATCCAGATCCGGTTTTGAGTATTAAAAATGCACAAAATCGGATCCGGATCCTCAGCCCACAGGCTCCAGTACAAAAACCAGATTGCACTATTTGCAATCTGGTTACCGGATCCGGTTTTAGAACCTGCGTGAAAAATCATGCAGGCAGCGTCCATCGCAGCGTTTCCAAAACCAGATCCAGTTTTGTATAATGGGCGCCTATGGGAGACCATCCGGCTACCGCAAGGCACCTGTGAATGCCTGCGGTGGCCGTATGCTTTGTTCATCCCTGCTGCCGCGGGGATGAATGAAGGGTTAATGTTAATATAATATGTGGGCACCATGTCTCCAGGGAGTGTTCTATGGGCAGTGCTCCGCCATAGAACTAATGTTAAAGCTTTCAGGACCCTGGATAGCGGCATGTACAGTACGCACATTACATACTGCATCTTCTCCTTACAGCGAGGAGCCGCCGGCTGTCATTCATAAAATAGTAAAAGCCGACATTAGGGGTGATACTGTAATAAAGCCATTTAACCCTTCATATGCCACCCTATATGGACAACATGTCTCTAGGGAGAGTGGACACTCCCTGGAGACATGGTACCCACATATTATATTAACATTCACCCTTTGTTCATCCCCGCAGCCGCAGGGATGAACAAAGCATCCGGCTACCGGATTGCACATTATGAGCAATCTGGTTACCGGATCCGGGTTTAGGGACACATTTTGAATATAAAAAGTGTGTGAAGGCACATGAGATAACCGCATCCTGATCTGGATACGGTAATCGCAATGTGTCTTCTAAATGTGACCCTAGCCATATATAATGAGTGAATAAGTTTGGAAGTGATTCATTCCTAAGTGTGATTTGGCTTAAATGTGTGAATTGTAATTTAGTGATTTGGATTCAGGTAATTTAGAAGAAAGTATGGCTAGGGTCACACATGCCAATCTGTTATTCTGAGTGTTTCCAATAACAAATCCGTTATTTTTAGGCTGCATTTTGTGCCTCCTGTGCCCCTGAACATTTTTTGGACTTAGGCTGGGGTCACATTTGGAAGGCACAATCCGGTAACCGCTTCCATTACTGGATCCGGTATTACTGTGTGCCGTCACATTTGGCATCACATTGCAGTTCTGGATCCAGTAATGGATCCAGATCTGCAATGAGAAAACATTGTGGCACCAAAAACCGGATCCGGTACCGCAAGGTACATTCATGTACTTTGCGGTACCGGAACCGGTTGCCATAGGCGGCCATTATAAAAAAAACATCCGCGTTTTTCAACCCCTCCGAAAAATGCAGCCTGCATGATTTTTACCGCAGGCTGCAAAACTGGATGCGGTAACTGGATTGCATTAAGTGTAATCCGGTTTTTCTATTGCAGCCTATGTCTGCGGATCCGTATCCGGTTTTGACCATTTTTAATGGTCAAATCCGGAACCAGATTTGAAAAAGCAGCCACAAATGTGACCCTAGCCTTAGTCTTTTTTTCTTGAAAAACGCATATGCGTTAACGAATGGTGCCTATATGTACCGTGCGTTAAGGGATGCCTTCCCCATAGGGCCTCATGTTAAAAAAATGCTATGCATTTTTTTACTGCACCCAAAAACGTTGCATGCAGTGTTTTTTCAAGCCAGTAAAAAACGGCATTGTGATTTTGAAAAGTGCAGTCACATCTAAGTGCACCATCCGTTAACAGATTCCGTTTTTGGACTTAGAAAAAAAATGCAAAAAATGATGCCAAAAACGGTTCCAAGGCAAAACGGATTTGCATGTGTGACCCTAGCCTATCTTGTGCTAATTCACCGTTTCTATTTACGTCTTCATATGCCTTTGTTTTTAGAAATTCCATTAGTAATATATGCTACATTATTGACAATTTAATTCAATTTGAATCACAACTTGTGAAATCCTTCACTAGTTGTTTGAGGGTGAAAACCTTTGGAAGTTCAGATTCGGTTTGTTTCGCCAAACAGGTTATGTTTGACAAACAGCTCGACAAACAGTCTACTGAACATCCAAACACCCATTCAAATCAATGGGAAAGCAAAATCAAGGGCCTATAAAATACCTTCAAAGGGGCCCAAAAGCTGCCAAATACATCTCAAATCATCTTACAGTGGAGCCCCGCTGTTTTGTCACAGACATTATCTTCCTACACTAATATTTAGCAAGCTTCAGGGCTGTCATAATCACCTTACTTCCAGGCCCACTCATGAACCTCAGACATCCTCATGACGTCCCTGAGGTTCTCTCAGCTTACACAGCTGGTGTAATGCAGCAGGGAACCCCTGCTCCTATGTCACCTGAGATAACCTAAGTTTTCATCTGTGCTCATAACACTATCTGTCTCGTGAGACCCACGATATCATGCGAGATTTAGCAGATGTATCTCGCTGGTATCGTGAGACAGCGTGGGTGAGAAGAAGTGACGTCAGGGAGTGCAAAGTAGTGTATGTTCTCCCTGTGTTTGTGTGGGTGTCCTCTTTGTACTCCGGTTTCCTCCCACATTGCAAAGACATACAGATAGGATGTTGAGATTGTGAGCATCAATAGGGACAGCATTTATTTATGTAAAGTGCTATGACATTAATAGCGCTATATAAATTAATAAATATTAGATATAGTGATGAGCGAGTACTAAAATGCTCGGGTGCTCTAAGCTCGGGCCGAGCATCCCGAGATACTCGTGTACTCGGCCCGAGTGCCGAGCCCAATGTTATCCTATGGGAGACCCGAGTATTTTTATGAAATGACTGCCGGCAGCATGGAAAAACCCTAAAAATGTCACAAAAGTCTCAGAAGAGTGCTGAAATGACATGGCAACACCATGGGGAAGACCCCTGGAAGCATTTCTCACTCAAAAGTCACAGCTGTGAACAATCTTGTCCGAGTTTCACGCCAATTTTACGGAGTCACCAGAAAACCTTCCAAAATGACACCAAAATGAATATTTAGGGTGGAAATGTTAAGGGCACATACCCAATAGTGAGATACAGCTGGTGTATGTAACTTTTTGTGATTACATGAAAGATTTTACGTGAAAACATTGTGCGGCACTCCGATGACCCTGAGAAGAGACGTACATGAAGCCATGTCTTGAAATAATGTGCCCATTTTGAGGAACTGGGTCTATTGTAGTATTTTCCTTTGCCAGGGCAGTCCAAAATTGGGAGGCTCCACATTGTCCCTGGATAGAGACGTGCAGGAGGGCCTGTAAACATGAAGTGGGTGTATTGTAGTATTGCCCTTTGGCAGGGCAGCCAAAAATTGGGAGGTTCAACAATGACCCATGCATACAGACATGTAGTAGGGCCTGTAACCCTCAAGTGGGTGTATTGTAGTCTAGCCCTTTGGCCAGGGCAGCCAAAAATTGGGAGGCTCCACATTGTCCCTGGATAGAGACGTGCAGGAGGGCCTGTAAACATCAAGTGGGTGTATTGTAGTCTAGCCCTTTGGCCAGGGCAGACAAAAATTGGGAGGTTCAACAATGACCCATGCATACAGACATGTAGTAGGGCCTGTAACCCTCAAGTGGGTGTAGTGTATTGTAGTATTGACCTTTGGCAGGGCAGCCAAAAATTGGGAGGTTCAACAATGACCCATGCATACAGACATGTAGTGGGGCCTTAAACCCTCAAGTGGGTGTATTGTAGTATAGGCCTTTGGCAGGGCAGCCAAAAATTGGGAGGTTCAACAATGACCCATGCACACAGACATGTAGTAGGGCCTGAAACCCTCAAGTGGGTGTATTGTAGTATAGGCCTTTGGCAGGGCAGCCAAAAATTGGGAGGTTCAACAATGACCCATGCATACAGACATGTAGTAGGGCCTGAAACCCTCAAGTGGGTGTATTGTAGTATTGCCCTTTGGCAGGGCAGCCAAAAACTGGGAGGTTCAACAATGACCCATGCATACAGACATGTAGTAGGGCCTTAAACCCTCAAGTGGGTGTATTGTAGTATAGGCCTTTGGCAGGGCAGCCAAAAATTGGGAGGTTCAACAATGACCCATGCATACAGACATGTAGTAGGGCCTGAAACCCTCAAGTGGGTGTATTGTAGTATAGGCCTTTGGCAGGGCAGCCAAATATTGGGAGGTTCAACAATGACCCATGCATACAGACATGTAGTAGGGCCTTAAACCCTCAAGTGGGTGTATTGTAGTATAGGCCTTTGGCAGGGCAGCCAAAAATTGGGAGGTTCAACAATGACCCATGCATACAGACATGTAGTAGGGCCTGAAACCCTCAAGTGGGTGTATTGTAGTATTGCCCTTTGGCAGGGCAGCCAAAAATTGGGAGGTTCAACAATGACCCATGCATACAGACATTTAGTAGGGCCTTAAACCCTCAAGTGGGTGTATTGTAGTATAGGCCTTTGGCAGGGCAGCCAAAAATTGGGAGGTTCAACAATGACCCATGCATACAGACATGTAGTAGGGCCTTAAACCCTCAAGTGGGTGTATTGTAGTATAGGCCTTTGGCAGGGCAGCCAAAAATTGGGAAGTTCAACAATGACCCATGCATACAGACATGTAGTAGGGCCTTAAACCCTCAAGTGGGTGTATTGTAGTATAGGCCTTTGGCAGGGCAGCCAAAAATTGGGAGGTTCAACAATGACCCATGCATACAGACATGTAGTAGGGCCTGAAACCCTCAAGTGGGTGTATTGTAGTATTGCCCTTTGGCAGGGCAGCCAAAAATTGGGAGGTTCAACAATGACCCATGCATACAGACATGTAGTAGGGCCTTAAACCCTCAAGTGGGTGTATTGCATTATAGGCCTTTGGCAGGGCAGCCAAAAATTGGGAGGTTCAACAATGACCCATGCATACAGACATGTAGTAGGGCCTGTAACCCTCAAGTGGGTGTATTGTAGTATTGCCCTTTGGCAGGGCAGCCAAAAATTGGGAGGTTCAATAATGACATATGCATACAGACATGTAGTAGGGCCTGAAACCCTCAAGTGGGTGTATTGTAGTATAGGCCTTTGGCAGGGCAGCCAAAAATTGGGAGGCTCCACATTGTCCCTGGATAGAGACGTGCAGGAGGGCCTCAAAACATTTTTCCCATTGAAAAGGAGCGGGACTCCTGTCGTTGTAATGCCCATTCTAAAAGAATGGGCGAAAAAATTTACCACTGCGGGTATACCTCAAACAACAGCCTAACTATTGTAACGGTCATCATGGTGGCACATGAGGAGAAGGAGGAGCAGTCCAGCGATTAGCCAAAGTCCTGAAGTGTGTACCCATGGGTGAGTGGAGGTACATGGCAAATTCACATAACAAAATTTTAATTCGGTTGTCATTTGCTGGTGGTGTGGTGAAGTCTGTCCCAATCCAACCCTTGTTCATCTTGATCAGAGTCAGCCTGTCAGCATTTTCAGTTGACAGGTGGGTGCGTTTATCAGTAATGATTCCACCTGCAGCACTGAAAACACGCTCTGATAAAACGCTAGCGGCAGGGCAGGCCAGGACTTCCAAGGCGTAGAGAGCCAATTCATGCCACGTGTCCAGCTTGGAGACCCAATAATTGAAAGGCACAGAGGAATCTCGCAGTACAGTTGTTCGATCTGGAAGGTACTCCTTCAGCATCTGCCCAAACTTAGCATTTCTGGTGGCACTACCCCGCACCTCAGGGGCTGTGGTACGTGAGGGACTGAGAAAACTGTCCCACATCGTAAAGACAGTTCCCCTACCTCTGGCGGATTGGACTTGTGCCCCTCTCGGCCGTACGCCTTGGTTGTCCACCGAATCCTGACCTATGCCGCTAGCGTTTTGTGAGGGGAATGATTTGCCTACTTCCGTGACTATGGCCCTGTGGAACTGCTGCATTTTGGCTGACCTCTCCGCCTCAGGAATGAGAGACATAAAGTTCTCCTTGTAGCGTGGGTCTAACAGTGTTGCCAACCAGTACTGATTGTCGGCCAAGATGTTCTGAACGCGAGGGTCACGAGCCAGGCAGCTTACCATAAAGTCAGCCATGTGCGCCAGACTCTTAACAGCCATCACTTCAGTATCCAGACCAACACGATGACTCAACATGCTGTCCTCCTCCTCCTCCTCCTCCTACTCCTCCTCCTCATCTCCCCTGTCCTCTGGCCAGCCACGCTGAATCGAGGGTGTGCATGTCATATCCTCAATTTGGCCAGAGAGTTGCTCCATGTCTTCATCCTCCTCCTCCTCGTCATAGTCCTCCACTGCACGTTGTGATGAGATGAGGCTGGGCTGTGTGTTTTCACCCACACCCACTACTGTTTCTTGCTCCAAGTCATCGTGCTCGGCCTGCAATGCATCCTCTTTGATTTTCAGTAGAGACCATTTTAGAAAGCAGAGTAGTGGTATGGTGACGCTAATAATGGCGTCATCGCCGCTCACCATCTTGGTGGAGTCCTCAAAGTTTTGGAGGACGGTACATAGGTCCGACATCCATCTCCACTCCTCAGGTGTTATGTGTGGAGTTTGACCCATTTCCCGACGGCTTAGGTGATGCAAGTAGTCCACAACTGCCCTCTTCTGCTCACATATCCTGACCAACATGTGCAGAGTTGAATTCCAACGCGTGGGGACATCACACACCAGTCTGTGGGCCGGAAGACGCAAACGGCGCTGAAAGCCGGCAAGGCCGGCTGAAGCAGCAGGTGACTTGCGAAAATGTGCAGACAGACGGCGAACTTTTACCAGCAGTTCAGACACCTCTGGGTATGACTTTACAAACCTCTGAACCACCAAGTTGAGCACATGGGTCACGCATGGAACATGCGTCAGCTGGCCTCGCCTCAAAGCTGCCACCAGGTTCCGGCCATTGTCACACACGACCTTTCCTGGCTTTAGGTTCAGAGGTGTGAGCCAGTGATCTGCCTGCTGTTTCAGAGCTGTCCACACCTCTTCTGCATTGTGGGGTTTGTCACCTATGCAGACTAGCTTCAGCAGAGCCTGTTGCCGCTTTGCAGAGGCAGTGCTGCAGTGCTTCCAGCTTGGGACTGGTGTGGAGGGTACAGTGGATGAGGATGCGCAGGAGGAGGAGGCTGAGGAGCATGACATTCCGGAGCTGTAGAGTGTCGGTGAAACCCTGACAGAGGTAGGGCCTGCTATCCTTGGTGTGGGAAGGACGTGTTCCGTCCCTCGCTCAGACTGGGTCCCAGCCTCCACAATATTAATCCAGTGTGCCGTCAAGGAGATGTAGCGGCCTTGCCCACAAGCACTTGTCCACGTGTCTGTGGTTAGGTGGACTTTGGCTGAAACAGCGTTGTTCAGGGCACGTGGGATGCTGTTGGACACGTGGTTATGCAATGCGGGGACGGCACATCTGGAGAAATAGTGGCGGCTGGGGACCGAGTAACGTGGGACAGCAGCCGCCATCAGGTCGCAGAATGCTTCCGTCTCCACCAGCCGGAAAGGCAACATATCTAGCGCTATGAGTCGCGAAATGTGATCATTCAGGACTGTGGCATGTGGGGCGTTGGCAGCGTATTTGCGCCTGCGTTCAAATGTTTGCTGAATGGATAATTGAATGCTGCGCTGGGACAAGGACGTGCTTGATGGTGGTGTAATTTGTGCGTGGGCAACTTCAGGTGCAGGGCCGGAGGCTTGTTCGCGGCCAGCATGGACAGGGGATTGGCTCGCACGCACAACAGGCGGAGACATAGCAGTGACATCAGCAAGCACCGCTCCTCGACTCTGTTGTACTTCCCACAAAGTCGGGTGCTTGGCTGACATGTGCCTGATCATGCTGGTGGTGGTCAGGCTGCTATCTTTCGTACCCCTGCTGATACTGGCATGGCAGGTGTGGCAAATGGCCTTTTTAGAGTCTTCTGGAGCCAACTTAAAAAACTCCCAGACTCGGGAAGATCGAACATTTGCACAGGCACCTTGAGTCGTGTTTTTGTTCCGGGGAACGGTTGGCTGCCTTCTGCCTGCGGACACGACCCTGCTTCGTACTGCCTGTTGGGATGCTACGCCTCCCTCCCCCTGTGCACTGCTGGCCTCGCTCTGCATATCCTCCTGCCATGTTGGGTCAGCTACTGGATCATCCACCACATCGTCTTCCTCTTCCGCACCCTGATCCTCCTCCTGACTTCCTGGCAATTGTGTCTCATCATCGTCCACCCCTTGTTGAGACACTTTGCCAATGTTCCGTTCGTGAGAACGTGGCTGCTCAAATATTTGGGCATCTGTACATACCATCTCCTCAGCACCCACTTCAAGAGGAGGTGGCGACAGGCCAGATTCTGCGAATGGATACGTGAACAGCTCTTCCGAGTGTCCTAGTGTGGGATCAGTAATGTCCGTGGACGTGTACTCGGCCTGGTGGTAGGAAGGAGGATCAGGTTGGGAAATGTGCGGTGCAGTATCACGGCTACTGACACTTGACCGTGTGGAAGACAGGGTGTTTGTGGAGGTGCCCATCTGACTTGAAGCATTATCCGCTATCCAAGTAACAACCTGTTGACACTGCTCTTGCTTCAACAGCGGTGTACTGCTGCGGGCTCCAAGAATTTGGGACAGGACGTGCGAGCGAGGAGATGTGGACCTTTGTTGTTGCGAAATTAGTGCTTGCACACGACCTCGGCCACTGCCTGCACCACCATCATGTCCACTTCCTTGTTCCTTGCCAACGCCCTTGCCAACGCCCTTGCGCATTTTGCCTGTATACTGCGACAACTGTCTAGTGACTGTAGAGGTCACAGGAGATTAGGATTTTAGTCCCTAACCTGTATCAAGGTAGTAATTACAACAGTCTGGTGACTGTAATGGTTTCAGGGGAGGATTTTAGTCCCTAACCTGTATCAAGGTATGACGTACACCAGTCTGGTGACTGGTCAGATCACAGGAGATTAGGATTTTGGTCCCTAACCTGTATCAAGGTATGACGTACACCAGTCTGGTGACTGTAATGGTGACAGGAGATTAGGATTTTAGTCCCTAACCTGTATCAAGGTATGACGTACACCAGTCTGGTGACTGTAATGGTCACAGGAGATTAGGATTTTAGTCCCTAACCTGTATCAAGGTATGACGTACACCAGTCTGGTGACTGTAATGGTGACAGGAGATTAGGATTTTAGTCCCTAACCTGTATGAAGGTAGTACGTACACCAGTCTGGTGACTGGTCAGATCACAGGAGATTAGGATTTTAGTCCCTAACCTGTATCAAGGTAGTACGTACACCAGTCTGGTAATATTTGGAGCAGCACCCCGCCCAGTGACTACTGTGAGAACATTCACACAGGTGTTACACACTCCCTTTAAAGGCAGGGTTTTAACATAGTCTTGAGACATTCCCTTTAAGACCATAATTTTAACTGCACAGGGCATTTTCCCATTCACACTTCCAGGTTGCAGACATGAGGGTGAGATTAGGACCCAGTATAGTGAAAGAACTCTGTAAACAGTTACTGGGCTTATGATTTCATGTCTATGATATCAACTAATGCTTTCACATTTATTGCTTGAAATAAGCTTTCTAAATATTTCCTTGACTCCTATTATATGATGCAATAAATTCACACAGCCATTTTGGCATTTCCTTTAAAGATATAGCGTGGTGTGCAGCTGATTTATTGGTAAGTGTTTACATGTAATGGGAACAGGAGATGAGGATTTTAATCCCTAAGTCCTAACCTGTATCAAGCTAGTAAGTACAACAGTCTGGTGACTGTAATGGGCACAGAAAAGCTTGGACTCCGATCTGGATCACCCTGCCTATATCCTCCTAGATTAGTCCTGAGAAGGACTGTTGTGGTCAGCTCAGCAGCAGTTTGCAGCCCTGCTCCGGATCTACCTATGAGGGCCGCAAATCTGTCCCTAAGCAGCAGCAGACACTCTCCCTACACTCACTGTCTCGATGCCTGTGTGCACAGCACAGCGCTGCCGGGTCTTATAAAGGCTCGGTCACGTTGTGCAGGCCGGCCAATCACTGCAATGCCACAACTAACAGGGCTGTGGCATTGCAGTGGTCTGCCAGCCAATCCCTGTACGTGGGCTGGCTCTCAAAAGAGCGCCAACATGCAGAGATGACGACCACGAGCACAGCACGAGTATCGCGAGATTACTCGGTGCTCGCCGAGTAGCCCGAGTACAGTGATACTCGTGCGAGTACCGAGTAGTGGCGAGCATGCTCGCTCATCACTAATTAGATATTAAATATTAACATGCAAGATAGCTACGGAGTTACTCCTTGAGTCTGATGTGCAGTAATGTTTGTGATGCCACCACTTGTCACAGTCTCACACATGTGCCTGCTCTCACAGCATATGGGGGATGCTTTCTGTGAATGTGATCACAACATAATACACTTAATAGTTGTATGGCACTGAGCAGGAGATGTAGGTACAGTCAGCTAGGTACTCTTTCGCCATTTTCGTCAACTTCTCATTCCTTGCCAGAGTATCCCGGACATCTGGACCTTGCCTCTAGGTGGGTTTATTGAAATCACACCAGGCAATTCACAGTGTTCCCCTGCTTGAGTTTAACCTGCTGTGCGTATCCCTCCTCTCTACAGCTTTGTCCAAAGAAGTAGGACCTCTGCCGCATGAGGAACATTTGGAGCAATTGTTCAACAATGGACTTCTGGTATTGTTGCATTTTATTAGCTCGTTCTGACACCAGAAGGAGAGATTGTAAATTATCCTTGTATCCTTGGTTGAGAAGGGTGCAAAACTTGTATTTGGTTTTGCTTATCACGCTAGGGTCTTGGGAAAGGCAGTAGAGCATGAAATCTGCCATGTGTGCCAGACAACCAACAGGCAATATTTCAGTGTCTCCACCAGGATGAACACTATCCATCATCTCCTCCTCCTGTCTCTCCTGCTCCAGCTATGTCTCTTTAGGTCATCCATGCTGAACAGACAAGATGCTGGTGATGGTAATCTCTTCTGTAGTGCAGACAAGCAACTCCTGTTCCCCCCCTGTTCCTCAGAATTCTCCTCCACATTATTACCCAATCTGTGTTGAAAACATGGGATGAGAATGAGCTAGGTAGTATCATCCAGTGTACATTTTTGCTCCATAGCCACCTGCTCCGCATGCAAAGCTTTCTCATTATTGGTGAGAAGTGAGCCTTTCAGTAGACACTGCAGTAAGACGGTTAAGCTGATTATGACCTCACCAACGCTCACAATGTTGGTGGAGTCCTCAAAGTTATGAAGAACAGATGTGAGACATCCATGCCATCTTGGCAGTTGTTACGTGGGGTGGCTGAGTGGAAGTCTGATGGTCAAGTTGGAGTTGGTAATCAAACACTTCTTTCTTCTGCTCACAAATTCTTGTCAAAATAAGTAATTTTGAGTTCCAGAGCATGGGAAAATCACATAGCAGTTGGTAAGGTGACAAATAGAAATGAGCGAGTAGTGAAATATTCAGACTCGCTGGAATCGTAACGTGTAGGTTCTAATACTCGGGTATTCGTTATGAGTAGTGAATACAATGCAAGTCAATGGAAAATGCGAGTACTATTCTGCTGGACCCTACAAAGCTGTCTAGGGGTCTGAGGAAAAGGCTGAAATTAATGCATGATTGTTTAAAAGCAGGGCTTTTTATCGCCTGGCTTGATGTGAGATGGGAATCTGGTGTATTCATTATATGGAGGTCTGCTATGTGATATGGACTAAGAGCAGCATCTGTACACATACTGTATAATCCTGTATTCCACCCCATAAAATGAGGGGTGAGTGTCCGGGAATCCGAAACCTCCTGTGCGGGAGGAAAGTGGCTGCCGATCGCTAAACATGAGCAGCCAGCCGTGTTTTTTTTAAATGATCAGCTGATGCATTGGATGATCATTTAAAAAAGCCGAGCGGTAAAAAGCCGGCCGGCTGCTAGCGTTTAGTGATCGACGACCACTTTCCTCCCACACAGGAGGCTCCAGATTCCCAGACATTCACCCCTCATTTTATGGGGTGAAGTACAGCATTATATGTGTACAGATGCTGCTCTAAGTCTATATCGCACATCAGACCTCCATATAATGAATACACCAGATTCACATCTCACATCAGCTGATTGCAGGGCGGCCGGCTTTTTATCGCCCGGCTTTTAAACAATCATGCATCCATTTCAGCCTTTTCCTCAGGCCCCCAGACAACTTCGCAGGGTTCAGCAGAATAGTAAATTTCACTGAATAGGTTACATTTTTAATAGAGAAAAAACTCACCACATCTGTCCACTTACAAATATCCATTGCATTTAGCAGGACGCTGCCAGCCACTCTACGAGAGGCAACTCATGTCACCCAACACCAATGCTCTATCTCCTGCAACCCTGACATGGGGCCGATTGTGGCATCTGTGACCAGCCATGCCACAAGGAGGAGACTGGTAGTATCTCCAGACACGAGATCACCATAGGGCGGCAGTCACTCCAGTCCGTGTGAAGCACAGTGTCAGAGCACAGCCTATTAATGACACCCAGCTGTTAGACAAGGCGGGCTGCTCTGCACCAATTATATGCATCACAAGTGACTGACAGCCTCAAACTACAGAAGGATAAAAAGGAGAAGGAGATTGAGCACCGGTGTTGGGTGACATGAGTTGCCTCTTAGAGTGGCTGGCAGCGTCCTGCTAAATGCAATGGATATTTGTAAGTGGACAAATGTGGTGAGTTTTTTTCAGCAGAATAGTACTCGCATTTCCCATTGACGTGCATTGTACTCGCTAATCATAACGAATAAACTCACCGAGTACCAAGTATCCCAAATACCGTACTATTCTGCGAGTAGCGAATAGTAATGAGTATACTCATCCCTAGTGACAATTGAAAATGCGGCCACAGCCCTGCCAGACTGGGAGCAGAGGTAGGTGATATCTAAAATGGGCACAGACGTGGCAGACCTTGACAATTAGCTCTGGCAAGTCTAAGTATACTTTCAGAAACTGGTGAATAACTAAGTTGAGTATGTAGGCCATGCATGGAATGTGTTCCAGCTTGCTAAGCTTTAGAGCCGGCACCAAGTTACTGGCGTTGTTGGACACGACTATGCCAGGTTGTAGGTTTATCTGTCTGTTCTGTTAGGCTGCTTTCACACAGCGATTTTCTGTGATCCGTGGCTGTCCGTTGTAAAACGGACAGCCACGGATCAGATTTTGGCCCCATGTTATCCTATGGGCACGGATCACATCGGATTTGGCCTTATTGGCATCCGATTTTTGTCGGATCCGATTCTGGCCGACTTTTTGCTGTGCCCAAAATCGCAGCCTGCTGTGATTTTTGGCACAGTGGGTCAAATCGGACCGAATTGGATCCGACCTGATCCGCGCCAAATAACATGGGGCCTATGGAGCGCGGGTCCGAGGAAACAGCTGATGTCTCCTCGGACCCGATGTTAGTGTACTGAGCATGCTCAGTACACTAACATCGCTGTGTGCCATCTAATATCACTTCTGCAATGTATATTCATACATTGCAGAAGTGATATCCAGTGAAATGAAAGGGTTAAAAATAAAAAAATCATTATCCTCACCTCTCCCACGATCCAGCGATGCCTCCAGCGCTCGATGCTTCTAGGACCTGGCCTGACGTCACAGTGCAGTCACATGATCGGTTACCGCGGTAATCGGTCATGTGACTGTGACATCACGCCAGGCCCTGTTGATCAGAAGAAGAGAAGCTGGAAGCAGCGCGGGTGTCGTGGAGAGGTGAGAATGAAGATTTTTTTATTTTTTAAGCTCTGCAAAGAGGGAGGACAAAGAGGGGACAAAGAGGGGGCCAACAGGAGGACAAAGAGAGGAGACAGAGGGGATAAAGAGGGGAGACAGGGGAGAAACGTGACAGGAGGGAAAGAGGAGGGGGACGAGATGACAGGAGGAGCAGGGATAGGAGGAGAGGATCCAAACTGATGCTGCAAAATATCGGAATTGGATGCCTATTTGGTATCCGATTGCAGTCATCAGTTTGGATCCGTTGCTGTCCGAGGGGTGCAGCAAAAAGTCTGATCCCTCGGACAGCAAAAAATCGCTGTGTGAAAGCAGCCTTAGACCTTTTAACAACTGTGCTACAATGTGCCTTTTATCACCCAAAGATATGTTTCAGCAGAGTGTGTTGCTGCTTCATTGATGCAGCTTTTCACTATTACAGCTTGGGAGTAATGGGGAAGATAAATCAGGCAAGAAGAATGAGGAACAGGAGGAGGAGGGGTGCAGGAACTGGCGTAAGAGAAAGGAGAGACTCTGATGGAACTTGCTAGGAATCTGTAAGACGTGTGGTTTCCTAAGGTCCCGACCTTTACCAGGTTCACCCCATATGTCATCAAAGAAATGTAGCATCCCTGTACACAAACACTTGACCACATGTCTGTGGTTAAGTGGATATTCCCAGTAACTGCATTGGTCAAGGAATGGGTAATGTTGTTGGACATGTGCTTGTGAAAAGTGGAGACAGCACACTGAGAGAAATAGTGACGGCTGGGGATCAAGTACCGAGGGACAACTACCATCAAGAGATTGGGGAAAGATTGTTTCCACAAGCCAAAATAGCAACATTTCAAAGGTTGAACAGTCTAGCAAAGTGGCTGTTTAGTATTTTGGCCTGTGGGTGGCTGGCTGATCACTTTTGCTTCTGCTCCAAGGTATGTGGTAGAGAAAACTGAATTTTGTGCTGGGACAAGGAATTGGATGTGGATGCTGATGTTGATTGGGTATGTGCATCCACAGGTACAGGGCAGGAGGCATCTGGAAAGTAACTGCACAAGGAAAGTGACAGTGGTTTGACCCTTAGAAATTGGTTTTCTACCAAGGCGTTCAGACCACCCAGTGGGCTGCATGGCTGACTTGTGCTTGTGCATGCTGAGGGCGCTCAGGTTCCTTGTTCTCTTTCCTCTGCTGAGCTGGTATAGCAGATGTTGGAAATAACTGTTTATCTTCTACACTTTAAATAAGCAAAAGCCAGACTGGAGAAAATCTAGCTTTTGGCCTTTGATCTGACCATGTGAGAGTGCTCTTGGGAACAGGTTACTGCCTTTTCCCTCTGGCCTACTCACTGACTCTTCCTGCTAGCTGCAGTGCTATGGATCCCTCCCCTTCTACACTGCTGTGCTTGCTATGCATGCCACCTTGCCATGTTGGGCCAGTGACTTCATCATCCACCACCTCATCTTCCACTTCCTCCCTCTGGAGCTCCTCCTGAGTTGCGATTTTAAGCTAACCTGATGGCAACTGTGTCTCATCATCATCCACCTCTTGAAACAGTGTTTGCTGTTCTCCACTGTCTGTTTCTTATGACAATGGCTGCTCAAAAATTTGTGTCCACATTGAAACGTGCAGTCTGAGATGCCAGAAGAAGTATTACTCCCTGGAGGTTCCATCTGTGCAGTAACTTGTCTCTTGGGACTCTCATAGAGGGAGGAAGGAGGATCAGGGTCAGAGTTATCTGGTCCCACCTCTTGGCTACTGAGAGTGGATTGTGTGTAAAAGGTGGTGCTTCCAAACAGAATATAGGCATTATCTACCATCCAACAAACAACCTTCTCGAACTGTTCTGACTTCAAAAGTAGTCTCCTGCGCTTCCCTGCAAAATTGAGACAGGAAACAAGGATGAGATGAGGATTGCTCATCTCATGCTCATGCATAACCAGGCTCACTTTGCCCCAGTCACATGGTAATGACGTGCATTACCATGAACACCACATTCATTTCCCCTCCCTTACCGTAGCACATGCACATTTTTTATTAGGTATGCAGCGAAGTGTAGTACAACAACTGGCAAAAATGATGGGATCCCCGGGCTCCGAGGATGTTCATTCAGTTGTTTAATTTTGTAGAAAAAAGCAGATCACAGACCTGGCACAAAACTAAAGTCATTTCACATGGCAGCGTTATGGCTTTAAGAGACACTAAAAGAAATCAAGAATGTGGTAGTCAGTAAGGGTAACATTTTTCACACCAAGCAATGGGAAAAAATTATGGAATCACTCAATTCTGAGGAAAAAATTATGGAATTATGAAAAAAAAAATACCCCTTAAAAATCCTGTTAATTTTATGTGAAACAAGATGGTACTGTAATGCAATTAACTTTGCCTAAATGTCTCTAAAAACTATCTAGCCCTGCTCCAGCAGCACACCCAGCATTAATTATAGCTATCAGCAGTATCGTGAATTAGCTCTGAAAAGAACTGTTTGTTAAACCTTGCAGCAGGTACTGGAACAAAATAACACGCTGTCCCTTCTGTAACCATAAATCTCCCTACACTATCTCTATCTCCGGACACAGAGTGCCCAAGATGGAGACCCGGGTGTCAGTGGGTGCTCTCGTCCGCTGGCCCAGCCACCTTTAGAAAGACAACATTGACCAGGGCTCATCCCAACTGAACGCCCGAGCTCCTTAACCGTGGGCGGAACACTACTCAGACCACACAGGGTGAGGAAATCACAATATTAAGGCTTTATTGGATCCCCAAACAGTTAACAGCATATTACACACAACTAGCAAAACATTAAATGTAACAGGCAACAGAGTCTCACCCTTCCGCTCGCTCACCAGGGTTTAGAATTTTCGTGCCTCAGATCCTGCAGGGCTACTTACTCCAAACCAGCAGCACTCTGCTTTTGGCGGGCACCCACCGAGAAAGGAATAATGCCAGATTTAGGAAGCTGAGCTAGCACAGCAAAGTCTGTAGTCAGGTGACTGGATTGTCCCAACCTGCGATGCTTCCTTATGCAGTCCTTGATATCCCAGCCGAATCTGATCATTTGATGCTGAAGTCTTCATAGTCTTATAATTCAGGTTCTGATCCTCTTGGTCGGCACCGAAGTGCCTAGGCCTGGGGTTATGACCGGCCAATTGGATCTGTACATCCTAGATTAGCTGCCTGTATCAAGTCTGCTGGTGAAATGAACAGTCCTCCTTATATACCATGAGCCCTCATTGCAGGATATTGGGGACTTCACGATTGGTGGAATAAGACTCTGCTCTCATTGGCTATACTCCAAGCTGCCTGGACAATGTTCATTCAAATGATGTTGTCAGAGAAGGGTCACAGAGCATTTAGTATAGACATTTAGTATAACATCCTCACCACAAACAATTGTGGCTGAAGTAATTTACATAGAATCAGCAATCTACATAGTAATACAAAGGACGGTTAGCATAATTAAGTTTTCTGGGGGTCACGACCTTTTGAACAATAGCGGGATTTCTGAGAGTCTGGGATAATACAATGAGTGTCCCCTCACAAGGTAGGAAATACTATACAGTACCAAGAGGCAAGATAATTACATTACCCACTTTAAATACTAGCAGGCTCCTACAAATCTCGTGTAAGGCTGGCTTCAGACTTGCAGATGCATCTGCAGCGTTTTGCAGATGCATCTGCAAGCATCTGCATGCAGACGGCGGCCCCTATGTTTATAATGGTGCGCACGGCGGTCTGCAGATGCTTGCGGACCGCCGTGCGCTCTCATTGCCCGCCATTAGTGATCTGTGCGCACGCGGATGCCTGCGCACAAATCACACACTCCCGCCCGCACCATGGACGCGACATCTCGCGTCCATGGTGCGGGCGGGAGTGTGTGATTTTTGCGCAGGCATCCGCGTGCGCACAGATCACTAATGGCGGTCAATGAGAGCGCACGGCGGTCCGCAAGCATCTGCAGACCGCCGTGCGCACCATTATAAACATAGGGGCCGCGGTATGCTTGCAGATGCATCTGCAAAACGCTGCAGATGCATCTGCAAGTCTGAAGGCAGCCTAACCCATGAGTGGCATATTACAAGTTAGCAAACAATATTGTCTGGCTACATAAGAAATCATTATATGTTCTACATTAAAGGAGTCCATTTCGTCACAGGCGCCTGCAGGTCTTATATAGGCCCGATGATTCGATGTGGCTGGCCAATCATAGTAATGTCAAGTAGCAAAGATGACTATGGCATTACCATGATTAGATGGAAATCCACGCATGTTTAACTAATGGCACCTAATAGGAGAGCAGGAACTCAAATCTCGCGAGGTGAGAACCAAAATACTCATTGAGTATCGTACTATTTCATAACAAATAGTGCCGGGTATATTTGCTCACCACTAATTATAAACACCTGAAACTAGATGTCTTATGACTGAGTACCACAAAGTAAAACATTTTTATCAAGTTTTTTTTACCAACTTCGTCATTTCAGGATATATTGAGCCAAGATTATAAAAGGAAGGAAATGTCAGCATCATATTGTGGCCCATTATAATATTTTCTATACTTTCACAATTTTAATATATTGTACTAATGCTCCGTGGATATATATCTTTTACATTTTATCTTCTTATTCTTTCAGCTTCAGTTATAGTTATTTACCAGACACATCCTACACTCAGCTGGCGTCTCTACTGAGGAATAACAAGTCCCTGAAGATGCTTGACCTCTCTGGTAATGATCTGTCTTATCGTCACTTAAAGGTCTTAAAAAAAGCTGTGCCCAGGTCCTCTGACGTTATGCTTGGGTGAGTATAAGATATAAGTGGAGGAATGAGAGTTGCTTTAAATCTATTCAGTTTTGTTATATATAGCAGTCTTACAGACAAGGTTCACTGTGTGCATGGCTCATTAGATTGTGTCTATATATTTAACCCCTTAACGACTACTCATATGTAGGGATGAGCGAGTACCGAAATATTCGGACTCTCTATGCTCGCAACGAGTAGGTCCCGGTACTCGGTACTCATTGCGAGTATAGCGAGTCTGATTACTTTCGCAGTGTATCTATAGATACAGTGCGAAAGTAGACTAAAAGTGAATAAAAGCTGTTAAAAATAATAAACTTACATACTCACCTGTCCAACGCCTGCATCGGGACCGGCAAAGAAGACCCCGGGACCATCCCAGAAGACCTGCGATCACCGGACGACAAGAACCTGTAACTTCCAGCCAATCAGATGGCGAGACGTCACAACCACGTGATCGCTAGCGGCCACCTGATTGGCCAGATTGCAAGGTCCTGACAGTACACCTAGGACCTTGCAATCTGGCCAATCAGGTGGCCGCTAGCAATCATGTGGTTGTGACGTCTCGCCATCTGATTGACCAGATCGCTACAGGCCATCTGATTGGCTGGTAGTCACAGGTCCTTGTCCGGGGATTGCAGGTCTTCTGGGATGGTCCCGGTGCAGGCATCGGACAGGTGAGTATGTCATTTTATTATTTTTTAACAACTTTTATTCACTTTTAGGCTACTTTCGCAGTGTATCTATAGATACACTGCAAAAGTGAATGGACTACTCGCTACTCCCGAGTAATCATAAGATACTCGAGGAGTAGCGAGTACCCGCATACCGCTACTATTCGACAAGTTCCAAATAGCAGCAAGTATACTCGCTCATCCCTACTCATATGCCTTTTAGCCGTGGTTGTTAAGGGGCGTTATTTCTGAGCGCCTTTAAAAAATAGCAGTGAGGATTGAGTAAATATTGCCCCCCGTAGGCAAAAATCTGTATATGACAGCTGACACCTACAGACATCGGCTTCAACTAGTTTCAGATCTGATAAGATGATTAACCATTTAAATACCGCTGTCAATCATATCAGTAGTATCTAATTGGTTATAGAATCATTAAAGGGAAGGTAGTTTATTAATAAATTAATGTAATGCAGCATAGCATGCTGTTATAACCAAGGCTTGATTGCATTTGAAACATACTTTGTGTGTTATAGTAGATTAAAGAAAGCACTGGGGCTGACATCTTGCTTTCACAGTAGCAGCATGACACTCAATGTCATAATACCCATGGTCATAGGCTGGTTGCAAACTTGCGCTCCCCGCCACAGCGTATTGCGGCGGGGAAGCGCAAGCTGAGCGCAGGCACCGCGCATCCCTATGTTTAACATGGTGACGAAGGTGCCTGCGCTCTGATGCAGATTGGCGTGCACACCCTGTGCGCACTCATTGCCGGCAATATGTGATTTGTACGCAGGCGGATGCTTGCACACAAATCACACAGTCTCGTCCGCACCAGGAACGGAAGATAAAAGACCGAAGCTGACCCTATCTATTATAATGGAGCTGTCACTGTTGTGAAGTGGGCACGCCTCTGTGGGCTGCATCATTCACAGTAGTGGGAGTGTTCTGTCGACATTTTCATGGAGCCCTTTGCTGTCGGCTGGGCCCGATTTGTCTCCTGTCATTATGGTCTGCTAACAGAAGCAGTACTGCCTCCAGCAGAACAGATCCTAGATTGATAGGAGTAAAATGCAGGATAAAAGCGCGGACAGAGTATCAGAGACCACAAAGACATCGGGGAGGAACAGTGTACGATTGGCATCATAGGAGCAGGAGCTGTGACTTATCCTTCAGTAAGATAAGATAAGAATGAGCTACCGCTCTGCAGTGAAGGGCCAGGCATTGTGCACCGGCAAAAATAGGAGGAGGGGGCAGATACACGTAATCTGGGTGAGAGAGACATATGAAGCCTGATGGGAGGTAGAGAGACATGTATTATGATGTATGAGACATATATGGAGTGTGATGGGGTACTAGAACACCCAAAAGGGGAGGGAAGTGGTGATGTCAGAGGTTACTGCCCCAATTTTGCAGCCAACAGTAAAGCTGGTAAGTCTTAATAGCCTAATAGGTCTAAAATGGAAAATGCTCCCCCTAGTGATAATTATATATATTTGTAAAAAAAATATTTTTTTTCATAGAGAAATGTTTGCAAACAGTGCAAGCATTGCGATAATACATGTTAAATACTATATTAAGCTTAATTTCATAATAAAAAAATAAAAAAAACTACATGAAAAATGTTGGCACCTTCCCTTTAAAAGACCCCCTTTGACAATTTTTGTCCCTTACTATCAAAATCCCAGGAGCCAATCATTACTATGGTAACCTGAGGTCATCTGATGACCCCAGGGTATGGTGCCTGTTAGATCCTGCTATAAGCATAGTCTAATATGCTGTGTTGGTGAATACCTGACAAATATATAATTCCAGGCCGTATTGCAATTAGGAATGGTGTTCCATAGGTACATTCAGTGTAAAACAAATTGGGGGGTGGGTAAAAACTGGAATATACTTTGTTGATCATTTCCAAGTATGTCTAAGGCCAGGGACACACATGGCTACCGTTTTTGCCTTGGAGCCATTTCTGGGAACATTTTCCTCATTTTATATTCTAATTTTAAGTCCAAAAACGCATATCCGTTAACAGATTGTGCACTTATGTGTAGCTGCGTTTTTCATGGACTTCTGCCAGGCTCAAAAAAACGCTGCAAACAGCGTTTTTTGGTGCAGGGAATAAACACATGCTTTCTTTTAACATGGAGCCCTATGGGGAAGGTATACATTAATGCAGGGTACATATAGGCACCATCCATTAATGCAAATGCGTTTTTGGTGAAAAAAATTACTAAGACCAAAAAACGGCCAGGTCCTCAGGAGACACAATTCGCACCCTAAATTTAATGGATCCATTATTCTAAGCCCTCAAAAAATGATAAATTACTGATAGGGGTTTGTTATAAGTCCCCAACAATAATGGAAGTGGAGGAGAATATCCTCATAAAGCAAATAGATGAAGCAGCGACTCAGGGAGAAGTCATTACTATGGGGGACTTCAACTACCCTGAAATACATTGGGGAACAGAAACCTGCAGTTCCAGCAAAGGTAATAGGTTTTTGACAACTATGAGAGACAATTACCTTTCACAACTGGTTCAGGACCCAACAAGAAGGGGGGCACTGCTGGACCTAATATTAACCAACAGGCCAGACCGCATATCAATTATACGGGTTGGAGATCACTTGGGTAATAGTGATCATAAAATAATAAGTTTTCAAGTATCCTTTACTAAGATGTGTAGTAGAGGGGCTACAAGGACACTAAACCTCAGGAAGGCAAATTTCCAACGGTTGAGATATGATCTTAGTGCAATAAACTGGGACGATGTCCTGAGACATAAAAGTACACAAAGCAAATGGGAGACGTTTATTAGCATCCTGAATAGGGCCTGTGCACAATATATACCCTAAGGGAATAAACATGCTAGAAATAGGAGGAAACCACTATGGCTAAATAAGGCTGTAAGGGGCGCAATAAGTGACAAAAAGAAAGCATTTAGGGAATTAAAGCAAGTAGGTAGTGATGAGGCATTAAATAAATACAGAAAATTAAATAACATTTGCAAAAAGCAAATCAAGGCAGTAAAGATTGAGACAGAGAGACTCATTGCCAGAGAAAGTAAAAATAATCCCAAAATATTTTTTTACTACATAAATAGTAAGAAACTAAAAAATGATGGTGTTGGCCCCTTTAAAAATAATCAGAGTAAAATGGTGGATGAGGATGAGGAAAAAGCCAATATGCTAAATGACTTTTTTTCAACAGTATTTACACAAGAAAATCCCATGACAGACAATATGATCAGTGATAACAAAAACTCTCAATTAAATGTCACCTGCTTAACCCAGCAGTAAGTACGGCATCGTCTAAAAATCACTAAAATTGACAAATCCCCGGGCCCGGATGGGATACACCCCAGAGTGCTGCAGGAATTAAGTACTGTCATAGATAGACCATTATTTTTAATCTTTAAAGATTCCATAATAACAGGGTCTGTACTACAGGACTGGCGTATAGCAAATGTGGTGCCAATATTCAAAAAGGGAACAAAAACTGAACTTGGAAATTATAGGCCAGTAAGCTTAACCTCTTCTGTGGGTAAAATCCTAGAGGGTTTTCTAAGAGATGCTATACTGGAGTATCTGAAGAAAAATAACCTCATGACCCAATATCAACATGGGTTTACGAGGGACCGTTCCTGTCAAACTAATCTGATAAGCTTCTATGAAGATGTAAGTTCTGGACTGGACCAAAGAAATGCAGTGGATGTGGTGTATATGGACTTTTCAAAAGCTTTTGATACGGTGCCACACAAAAGGTTGATACATAAAATGAGAGCAATGGGGATAGGGGAAAATATGTGTAAGTGGGTTAAAAACCAGCGCTGTGATTGGCTGAGGTCTCCAGCGCTGTGAGTGCCTTACCACACAGGAGTACAATAGTAAGCAAAATGTACAAAAAGTAAACATCAGCTTATGTGTGCGTCTGATTGTGTGTGTGTGTCTGAGTGTGTGTGTGTGTGTGTCTGACTGTGTGGGATACTGGACGGTGATGGGGGGCTACAGAGTGATACTGGAGGGTGATGGGAGGCTACAGAGGGATACTGGAGGGTGATGGGAGGCTACAGAGGGATACTGGATTGGGATGGGAGGCTACAGAGGGATACTGGAGGGTGATGGGAGGCTACAGAGGGATACTGGATTGTGATGGGAGGCTACAGAGGGATACTGGAGGGTGATGGGAGGCTACAGAGGGATACTGGATTGTGATGGGAGGCTACAGAGGGATACTGGAGGGTGATGGGAGGCTACAGAGGGATACTGGTTTGTGATGGGAGGCTACAGAGGGATACTGGATTGTGATGGGAGGCTACAGAGGGATACTGGATTGTGATGGGAGGCTACAGAGGGATACTGGAGGTGATGGGAGGCTACAGAGGGATACTGGAGGGTGATGGGGGGCTACAGAGGGATACTGCAGGGTGATGGGGGGCTAAAAAGTTGAATAAAGTTGACTTACAGTCTGATCTTTGTTTTTTTTTATGGTAATATGGTGCGCCTTATAATCCGGTGCGCCTTATATATGAACCAAGACGGCTTAAAAGCCCTTTTTTGAAGGTGCGCCTTATAATCTGGTGCACCTTATAGTGCGAAAAATACGGTATATAAAATTACATATGTTTGGTATTACCACATTCAGAAATGTCTGATCGATCAAAATATAGATGCAAAATAGAAAAAAAAAGTCTAATTACCAAAATTACGTTTTTTTTTTAGTCACTGCAACTTTGCAATAAAATGCTACAACAGGCGATTATAACATCACATCTACACAGAAATGGTAACACTAAAAATGTCAGCTCAAGACACAAAAAATAAGCCATCGCACTGCCACAGATCCCGAAAAATAGGAACCCTGCAAGTCATGGAAATTGGCGCAAAAGGGCAATTCTTTTTCTTTAAAAATGTCTGAAATTTTCACACCACTTATATAACAGTAAAAGTAATATGTTTTGTCTATGAATTCGGAACGACCTGAGGCATCACAATGTCCTGTCAGTGTTTTCCATATAGTACCGACCCCAGACATCATACCGACACCTCAGTGTTACCATATAGTACTGACCCCAGACATCATACTGACACCTCAGTGTTACCATATAGTACTGATCCCAGACATCATACCGACACCTCAGTGTTACCATATAGTACTGACCCCAGACACCATACCGACACCTCAGTGTTACCATATAGTACTGACCCCAGACATCATACCGACACCTCAGTGTTACCATATAGTACTGATCCCAGACATCATACCGACACGTCAGTGTTACCATATAGTACTGACCCCAGACACCATACCGACACCTCAGTGTTACCATATAGTACTGACCCCAGACATCATACCGACACCTCAGTGTTACCATATAGTTCTGACCCCAGACATCATACCGACACGTCAGTGTTACCATATAGTACTGACCCCAGACATCATACCGACACCTCAGTGTTACCATATAGTGCTGACCCCAGACATCATACCGACACGTCAGTGTTACCATATAGTACTGACCCCAGACATCATACCGACACCTCAGTGTTACTCATATAGTAGCTGACCCAGACATCTATACCGAACACGTCAGTGTTACCATATAGTACTGACCTGAGACTATCATACCGACGACCTCAGTGTTACCATATGTACTGACCCCAATCATTCATACCGAACGTCAGTGTTACCATATAGTCACTGACCCCAGACATCATACGACTACCTCAGTGTTACCATATGTACTGACCCAGACATCATACTGAACCTCAGTGTTACATATAGTACTGACCCCAGACATTATACCGACACGTCAGTGTTACCATATAGTACTGACCTGAGACATCATACCGACACGTCAGTGTTACCATATAGTACTGACCCACCAAACATTCAATACTGACATTCGAGTGTTACATATAGTACTGACCCAGACATCATACAACACGTCAGTGTTACATATAGTACTGACCTGAGACATCATACCGACACTCAGTGTTACCATATAGTACTGACCCCAGACATTATACTGATATCGTCAGTGTTACTATATAGTACTGACCTCGAACATCATACGAACACGTCAGTGTTACCATATAGTACTGACCTGAGACATCATACTGACCGTCAGTGTTACCATATAGTACTGACCCCAGACATTATACTGATACGTCAGTGTTACCATATAGTCACTGACCTAGACATCATACCAGACACCGTCAGTGTTACCATATAGTACTGACCCCAGACATCATACTGATACCTCAGTGTTACCAATAGTACTGACCCCAGACATCATACTGACACATCAGTGTTACCATATAGTACTGACCCCAGACATCATACTGACACATCAGTGTTACCATATAGTACTGACCCAGACATCATACTGACATGTCAGTGTACTATATAGTACTGACCTGAGACATTATACCAACACGTCAGTGTTACCATATAGTACTGACCTGAGTTATCATACCGACACCTCAGTGTTACCATATGTACTGACCCAAGATCATCATACCGACACGTCAGTGTTACCATAATAGTACTGACCCCAGACATCATACTGATACCTCAGTGTTACCACTTAGTACTGACCCAAGACATCATACTGACACCTCAGTGTTATCATATAGTACTGACCCCAGACATTATACCGACACTCAGTGTTACCATATAGTACTGACCTGAACATCATACCGACACTCAGTGTTACCATATAGTACTGACCCCAGACATCATACCGAACACTCAGTGTTACCATATAGTACTGACCCAGACATCATACCGAACCATCAGTGTTACCATATAGTACTGACCCCAGACATCATACAAACTCAGTGTTACCATATAGTACTGACCCAGACATCATACCGACACCTCAGTGTTACCATATAGTACTGACCCAGACATCATACCGACACAGTCAGTGTTACATATAGTACTGACCTGAGACATCATACCGACACTCAGTGTTTACCATATAGTACTGACCCAGACATCATACCGACACTCAGTGTTACCATATAGTACTGACCCCAGACATCATACTGACACCTCAGTGTTACCATATAGTACTGACCCAGACATCATACCGACACTCAGTGTTACCATATAGTACTGACCCCAGACATCCATACCGACACCTCAGTGTTACCATATAGTACTGACCCCAGACATCATACCGACACCTCAGTGTTACCATATAGTACTGACCCCAGACATCATACTGACACGTCAGTGTTACCATATAGTACTGACCCCAGACATCATACGACACTCAGTGTTACCATATAGTACTGACCCCAGACATCATACCGACACCTCAGTGTTACCATATAGTACTGACCCGAGACATCATACCGACACGTCAGTGTTACCATATAGTACTGACCCAGACATCATACCGACACCTCAGTGTTACCATATAGTACTGACCCAGACATCATACCGACACTCAGTGTTACCATATAGTACTGACCCCAGACATCATACCGACACCATCAGTGTTACCATATAGTCTGACCCAGACATCAAACTGACACCTCAGTGTTACCATATAGTACTGACCCAGACATCATACCGACACCTCAGTGTTACCATATAGTACTGACCCCAGACATCATACTGACACTCAGTGTTACCATATTAGTACTGACCCCAGACATCATACCGACACCTCAGTGTTACCATATAGTACTGACCAGACATCATACCGAACCTCAGTGTTACCATATAGTACTGACCCCAGACATCATACCGACACCTCAGTGTTACCATATAGTACTGACCCGAGACATCATACCGACACCTCAGTGTTACCATATAGTACTGACCCAGACATCATACACACGTCAGTGTTACCATATAGTACTGACCTGAGACATCATACCGAACCGTCAGTGTTACCATATAGTACTGACCGAGACATCATACTGACACCTCAGTGTTACCATATAGTAACTGACCCCAGACATAATACTGATACGTCAGTGTTACCATATAGTACCAACCGAACATCATATCGACACGTCAGTGTTACCATATAGTACTGACCCCGAGACATCATACCGAGCACCTCAGTGTTACCATATAGTACTGACCCCAGACATCATACTGATCACGTCAGTGTTACCATATAGTACTGACCTAGACATCATACCGACACCTCAGTGTTACCATATAGTACTGACCCCAGACATCATACTGATCACCTCAGTGTTATCCAATAGTACTGACCCCAGACATCATACTGACACATCAGTGTTACCATATAGTACTGACCCCAGACATCATACTGACACATCAGTGTTACCATATAGTACTGACCCAGACATCATACGACATCAGTGTTACATATAGTATGACCCTAGACATTATACCCAACACTCAGTGTTACCATATAGTACTGACCAGAGTTACATACCGACACCTCAGTGTTACCATATATGTACTGACCCCAACATCATACCGACACGTCAGTGTTACCATATAGACTGACCCCAGACATCATACCATACCTCAGTGTTACCATTAGTACTGACCCAGACATCATACTGACACCTCAGTGTTACATATAGTACTGACCCCAGACATTATACCGACACCTCAGTGTTACCATATAGTACTGACCTGAGACATCATACCGACACGTCAGTGTTACCATATAGTACTGACCCCAGACATCATACCGACACGTCAGTGTTACCATATAGTACTGACCCCAGACATCATATCGACACCTCAGTGTTACCATATAATACTGACCCCAGACATCATACCGACACGTCAGTGTTACCATATAGTACCGACCCAGGCATCATACCGACATGTCAGTGTTACCATATAGTACTGACCCGAGACATCATACCGACACCTCAGTGTTACCATATAGTACTGACTTGAGACATCATACCGACACCTCAGTGTTACCATATAGTTCTGACCCCAGACATCATACCGACACCTCGGTGTTACCATATAGTACTGACCCCAGATATCATACCGACACCTCAGTGTTACCATACAGTACTGACCCGAGGCATCATACCGACACCTCAGTGTTACCATATAGTACTGACCCCAGACATCATACCGACACCTCAGTGTTACCATATAGTACTGACCCCAGACATCATACTGACACCTCAGTGTTACCATATAGTACTGACCCCAGACATCATACCGACACCTCAGTGTTACCATATAGTACTGACCAGAGACATCATACCGACACCTCAGTGTTACCATATAGTACTGACCCGAGACATCATACCGACACCTCAGTGTTACTATATAGTACTGACCCCAGACATCAAACCGACACCTCAGTGTTACCATATAGTACTGACCCGAGGCATCATACCGACACCTCAATGTTACCATATAGTACTGACCCCAGACATCATACCGACATGTCAGTGTTACCATATAGTACTGACCCCAGTCATCATACCGACACGTCAGTGTTACCATATAGTACTGACCCCAGACATCATATCGACACCTCAGTGTTACCATATAATACTGACCCCAGACATCATACCGACACGTCAGTGTTACCATATAGTACTGACCCCAGACATCATATCGACACCTCAGTGTTACCATATAATACTGACCCCAGACATCATACCGACACGTCAGTGTTACCATATAGTACCGACCCCAGACCATCATACCGACACCTCAGTGTTATCATATAGTACTGACCCGAGGCATCATACCGACACCTCAGTGTTACCATATAGTACTGACCCCAGACATCATACCAGCACATCAGTGTTACCATATAGTACTGACCCCAGACATCATACCAGCACATCAGTGTTACCATATAGTACTGACCCCAGACAGTGTTACCATATAGTACTGACCCCAGACATCACACCGACACCTCAGTGTTACCATATAGTACTGACCCCAGACATCATACCGACACGTCAGTGTTACCATATAGTACTGACCTGAGGCATCATACCGACACGTCAGTGTTACCATATAGTACTGACCCCAGTCATCATACCAACACCTCAGTGTTACCATATAGTACTGACCCCAGACATCAAACCGACACCTCAGTGTTACCATATAGTACTGACCCCAGATATCATACCGACACGTCAGTGTTACCATATAGTACTGACCCCAGACATCATATCGACACCTCAGTGTTACCATATAATACTGACCCAGACATCATACCGACACGTCAGTGTTACCATATAGTACCGACCCAGGCATCATACCGACATGTCAGTGTTACCATATAGTACTGACCCGAGACATCATACCGACACCTCAGTGTTACCATATAGTACTGACCTGAGACATCATACCGACACCTCAGTGTTACCATATAGTACTGACCCCAGACATCATACCGACACCTCAGTGTTACCATATAGTACTGACCCCAGATATCATACCGACACCTCAGTGTTACCATACAGTACTGACCCGAGGCATCATACCGACACCTCAGTGTTACCATATAGTACTGACCCCAGACATCATACTGACACCTCAGTGTTACCATATAGTACTGACCCCAGACATCATACCGACACCTCAGTGTTACCATATAGTACTGACCCCAGACATCATACTGACACCTCAGTGTTACCATATAGTACTGACCCCAGACATCATACTGACACCTCAGTGTTACCATATAGTACTGACCCCAGACATCATACCGACACCTCAGTGTTACCATATAGTACTGACCAGAGACATCATACCGACACCTCAGTGTTACCATATAGTACTGACCCGAGACACATATACCGACACCTCAGTGTTACCATATAGTACTGACCCAAGACATCATACCGACACCTCAGTGTTACCATATAGTACTGACCCGAGACATCATACCGACACCTCAGTGTTACCATATAGTACTGACCCCAGACATCATACCGACACCTCAGTGTTACCATATAGTACTGACCCCAGACATCATACCGACACCTCAGTGTTACCATATAGTACTGACCCGAGGCATCATACCGACACCTCAGTGTTACCATATAGTACTGACCCCAGACATCATACCAGCACATCAGTGTTACCATATAGTACTGACCGCAGACATCATACCAGCACATCAGTGTTACCATATAGTACTGACCCCAGACATCATACCGACACCTCAGTGTTACCATATAGTACTGACCCCAGACATCACACACGACACCTCAGTGTTACCATATAGTACTGACCCCAGACATCATACCGACACGTCAGTGTTACCATATAGTACTGACCTGAGGCATCATACCGACACGTCAGTGTTACCATATAGTACTGACCCCAGTCATCATACCAACACCTCAGTGTTACCATATAGTACTGACCCCAGACATCAAACCGACACCTCAGTGTTACCATATAGTACTGACCCCAGATATCATACCGACACGTCAGTGTTACCATATAGTACTGACCCCAGACATCATATCGACACCTCAGTGTTACCATATAATACTGACCCCAGACATCATACCAGCACATCAGTGTTACCATATAGTACTGACCCCAGACATCATATCGACACCTCAGTGTTATCATATAGTACTGACCCCAGACATCATACCAACACGTCATGTTACCATATAGTACTGACCTGAGGCATCATACCGACACGTCAGTGTTACCATATAGTACTGACCCCAGTCATCATACCAACACCTCAGTGTTACTATATAGTACTGACCCCAGACATCAAACCGACACCTCAGTGTTACCATATATTACTGACCCGAGGCATCATACCGACACCTCAGTGTTACCATATAGTACTGACCCCAGACATCATACTGACATGTCAGTGTTACCATGTAGTACTGACCCCAGTGATCAACCAACACCTCAGTGTTACCATATAGTACTGACCCCAGACATCATACCGACACGTCAGTGTTACCATATAGTACTGACCCCAGACATCATATCGACACCTCAGTGATACCATATAATACTGACCCCAGACATCATACCGACACGTCAGTGTTACCATATAGTACCGACCCAGGCATCATACCGACATGTCAGTGTTACCATATAGTACTGACCCGAGACATCATACCGACACCTCAGTGTTACCATATAGTACTGACTTGAGACATCATACCGACACCTCAGTGTTACCATATAGTTCTGACCCCAGACATCATACCGACACCTCGGTGTTACCATATAGTACTGACCCCAGACATCATACCGACACCTCAGTGTTACCATATAGTACTGACCCCAGACATCATACCGACACCTCAGTGTTACCATATAGTACTGACCCCAGACATCAAACCGACACCTCAGTGTTACCATATAGTACTGACCCCAGATATCATACCGACACGTCAGTGTTACCATATAGTACTGACCCCAGACATCATATCGACACCTCAGTGTTACCATATAATACTGACCCCAGACATCATACCGACACGTCAGTGTTACCATATAGTACCGACCCAGGCATCATACCGACATGTCAGTGTTACCATATAGTATTGACCCGAGACATCATACCGACACCTCAGTGTTACCATATAGTACTCACCTGAGACATCATACCGACACCTCAGTGTTACCATATAGTACTGACCCCAGACATCATACCGACACCTCAGTGTTACCATATAGTACTGACCCCAGATATCATACCGACACCTCAGTGTTACCATACAGTACTGACCCAGGCATCATACCGACACCTCAGTGTTACCATATAGTACTGACCCCAGACATCATACTGACACCTCAGTGTTACCATATAGTACTGACCCCAGACATCATACCGACACCTCAGTGTTACCATATAGTACTGACCCCAGACATCATACTGACACCTCAGTGTTACCATATAGTACTGACCCCAGACATCATACCGACACCTCAGTGTTACCATATAGTACTGACCCCAGACATCATACCAGCACATCAGTGTTACCATATAGTACTGACCCCAGACATCATATCGACACCTCAGTGTTATCATATAGTACTGACCCCAGACATCATACCAACACGTCAGTGTTACCATATAGTACTGACCTGAGGCATCATACCGACACGTCAGTGTTACCATATAGTACTGACCCCAGTCATCATACCAACACCTCAGTGTTACTATATAGTACTGACCCCAGACATCAAACCGACACCTCAGTGTTACCATATAGTACTGACCCGAGGCATCATACCGACACCTCAGTGTTACCATATAGTACTGACCCCAGACATCATACTGACATGTCAGTGTTACCATGTAGTACTGACCCCAGTGATCATACCAACACCTCAGTGTTACCATATAGTACTGACCCCAGACATCATACCGACACGTCAGTGTTACCATATAGTACTGACCCCAGACATCATATCGACACCTCAGTGATACCATATAATACTGACCCCAGACATCATACCGACACGTCAGTGTTACCATATAGTACCGACCCAGGCATTATACCGACATGTCAGTGTTACCATATAGTACTGACCCGAGACATCATACCGACACCTCAGTGTTACCATATAGTACTGACTTGAGACATCATACCGACACCTCAGTGTTACCATATATTCTGACCCCAGACATCATACCGACACCTCGTGTTACCATATAGTACTGACCCCAGATATCATACCGACACCTCAGTGTTACCATACAGTACTGACCCGAGGCATCATACCGACACCTCAGTGTTACCATATAGTACTGACCCCAGACATCATACCGACACCTCAGTGTTACCATATAGTACTGACCCCAGACATCATACCGACACATCAGTGTTACCATATAGTACAGACCCCAGACATCATACTGACACATCAGTGTTACCATATAGTACTGACCCCAGACATCATACCGACACCTCAGTGTTACCATATAGTACTGACCCCAGACATCATACCGACACTCAGTGTTACCATATAGTACTGACCCCAGACATCATACCGACACGTCAGTGTTACCATATAGTACTGACCCCAGACATCATACCGACACCTCAGTGTTACCATATAGTACTGACCCCAGACATCATACCGACACATCAGTGTTACCATATAGTACAGACCCCAGACATCATACTGACACCTCAGTGTTACCATATAGTACTGACCCCAGACATCATACCGACACCTCAGTGTTACCATATAGTACTGACCAGAGACATCATACCGACACCTCAGTGTTACCATATAGTACTGACCCAAGACATCATACCGACACCTCAGTGTTACCATATAGTACTGACCCGAGACATCATACCGACACCTCAGTGTTACCATATAGTACTGACCCCAGACATCATACCAGCACATCAGTGTTACCATATAGTACTGACCCCAGACATCATACCGACACCTCAGTGTTACCATATAGTAAGCATGATGAATAGAAGAACCCAAATGATTTGTGTAGTTGCACTTTGTTTTGCAATCTCACCCCACATGGAATTTTCTCGCCATTTTCCTGTACTCTATATGGTAAAATGATTGTCATTCAAAAGTACAACTCATTCCTCAAAAAACAAGCCCTCACATGTGATGAAAACTTAATAATGTTATGGCTCTTGGAAAAAGGGGAGGCAAACATTTAAAAAATTGCCCCGGGGTGAAGGGATTACAGAAGTTGAAAATGAAACGATGTCTAAAAGATCTAAACTAACAAGAATAGTTATATCTTTAGCTTTAAGCCTTTTAGTGATAATTGTATCTTTAACTTGCTTAACCGTTCACAATAATAGTTAGTTTGACCAGGGGTGCCCAAACTTTTGCATGTCACTGTAAATACTTAAGCCCACAAATGACAAAAATCTTCTAGGAGTGATATTGGAGAAACTAAACACTAAAAAATGAGGATGAACCTACAAAGGTACAATAGAAAGTAGATATCAATGTGTGAACACATTTCTATGGACCTGGACACAGCATGGCAGATTTAAAGTCTTAATACTTTAAGGTTGTATTAGGGACAATAGAGAAAGAAACATCTGGAAGTTCACGATAATAAGGATGTTCACGTCTTTGACAATAGGATTTTGGATTTATGACTCATTACTATGACACACGTTACTCTTGCACCAGACTGAATACAGATCACAAAGACACCGCTTCATTCTCACCTCTATTTGCTATAAAAACCCATACTCAAATGTCCTGTTTAGGGATGAGCGAGTCTACTCGTTACTATTCGGTACTCGGTGAATAGTAGGGTACTCGCTCTACTCGTTACTCTGCGAGTATCCTTGCGTTTACTCGCACAGTAACGAGTCCAATGTAAATTAAGGGATATGCAATTCCTCGTTTGCTGGACCCTATAAAGAGGTCTGGCAGCAGAGGAAAAACCTGCAATTCCCCACTTCATTGTTTAAAAGCCAGCGGTAAAAAGTCGCTGGCTTTTAAACAATACTGACAGCCGCTGACAGCTTCCCTGTCGCCTGACAGCAGGATCCTCCGCTCCCCCCCACCGCCTTCCCACCCTATCCTAACTTAGGATAGGATGAGGAAGCTGCGCAGGGGGAGCGGAGGATCTTGCTGTCAGCAGTGGCTGGCACTATTGTTCGGGAGTGGGGGGTGCCGGTTCACTCACCGTCCTCCGCAGCCGCCATCTTCTTCTCTGTGCTCCGCACGATTTCTATGTCCAGCCAGGTACAGCTAGGCAGCTGGGGGCTGGAATCTGCAGCGCAGGGAGGCCCATGCTTTCTGCAGCCACCCTAGAAAATGGCGCGTTCATTGAAGCACCATTTTCTGGCGCTGAACCAAACTCTTCCAGGGCCCTGTTGCAGTGGCTCACTGGGTAATAAAGGGGTTAGGGCCGGCTTTGTATTATCAGCTGGCCCTAAGCCTGAAATTCATTGTGGTCACGCCAATAGTAGACATGACCCCCATGAATTTCTAGTGAATTTTTTAAAAAAACACAACACAGAGAAAAAATATTTTTATTTGAAAAAAAAAACAAAAAGACAGTTATGGACTCCTTCTTTATTTAAAAAAAATCCTCTTCTGTCCGACGTAGTCCAATCCAGGGTTCTTCTTTAGCTCTGCTACATCTCTGGTAGAGAACCTCCACCAGAGATGTAGCAGAGCTGTGCACCCTGGGAAAGTTCATGCGAGTTCATGCTGGCAAGCATGAACTCACATGAACCCTGCCAGCACTGCTACTTCAAATGAACAACTGACCTGAGTCACAACCTCACATGATGCGGTTTGGCAATTTCCTTGGCTGAGAGAAGAGTCCGCTATCAATGAGCTGGATGATGCTGTTTTCTTTTCTTGGGAAATCTTCATTGATTCTAACCAGTAACCTTTTGCTTGTGAATCAACCCAATAACACACTGAGCTTTAAGGTAATTTGAAAACAAGTTATAACATGTAGTATACAGGTAGAAAAACATGTGTCCAGGAGCAAAACAGTAACATGACAACAATCTGCTTAGCTAGTCATATACTAAATAGTTGCAAGTCAAATTTATGTATGACATAGAAAGATCATTGTCTATGAAATGAATGTAGTCTCATGCTCAAACTGTTGTGGATGGTGAGATTAAAAGCCTGGAAGTCGATAGTTCAGAACATTGTTACCATTTTGCTCAGCAGTGTCTGTATGTCCCTTCATATCAGGGCTCATTCAGACATTGATGATTTTTCTTGAACAAAAAGTTCACAGTGTTTTTAATCACATTTTCTTCACAGTTTAGCGCCATCACAGTATATTGTACATTATGAATTATTCTCTCTGCTTTAAAACAAGACCAAGACTGCAGCCCTATCAATCTACCACCCCTTTATATAAAAGTGACCATAAGAAAGCAATAAATGACCTTTATTTTATTAACTCTTGCAGAATTCCTTTTCTCGACACAGATGACACATCTTCCGATGATGGTAAGAATTCCTCCTAATCAGCCTTTCTTTTTAAAGGAATATTATTATGATTCCATTGGAAAGGTTAACAGAAATGGACTTAATTGAAAATAAAAGTATAACTGCAATTGATACCACTATTATTATTGTTACTAGATGGCGGCCCGATTCTAAAGAATCGGGTATTCTAGCCTACGGTTATTAGGGTATACAGGGGCTCAGTGGTTAGCAGACTATACAGCGGCTGAGTGGTTAGCAGAGTATACGGAGGCTCAGTGGCTAATAGTCTGCTTTAGGGCAGAGTGCAGTGGTCAGGGGCAGAGTGCAGTGGTCAGGGGCAGAGTGCAGTGGTCAGGGCAGAGTGCAGTGGTGACGGGCAGAGTGCAGTGGTGACGGGCAGAGTGCAGTGGTGACGGGCAGAGTGCAGTGGTGACGGGCAGAGTGCAGTGGTGACGGGCAGAGTGCAGTGGATGGGCCAGAGTGCAGTGGTCAGGGGCCCGATGCAATTGCATCGGGAGCACGGTGAAATGAATTGTGTGTATAGAGGTGGGTCAGTGGGTAGCAGAGTATAACAGGGGGCTCTGAGGGTAGCAGATTATACAGGCAGCTCTGTGGGTAGCAGAGTATACAGGCGGCTCTGTGGATAGCAGAGTATGATGTGGCGGGAGGCTGGAGGGGTGAGGAGAGGTGGCGCTGGAGGGGTGAGGAGAGGTGAGGCAGGAGGGGTGAGGAGAGATGCAGCTGGAGGGGTGAGGAGAGAGGAGGCTGGAGCGGCGACATGAGAATTAGGCACACCTCTGCTCCTCCAGGCTGCACACATCACGGGGGTCGTCTCCCGTCCGTGATGTGTGTTTTAGGCAGTGCAGGGGCGTTGGTAAGCGTGGCGGGGCTGCGTGAGTCGCACTCCGCTTAGGGCCGGCATGTTGGTCCACTCTGGACGGGTGTAGCGCTGTGGTGACGTGACTTTGGCGATGACAAAGTGACGGAAGTGAGCCTTTGGGTTTTATATATTAGATATAGCAGCACTATGGTATATGGCGGTACAGTATAGCACATGTATAGCAGCACTATAGTATATGGCAATATATAACAGTATATGTAGAGGTGCACTATAGTATATGGGGGTATTTTATAGCACATGTATAGCAGCGCTATGGTATATGGTGCTACATTACATTACATGTATAGCAACGCTATAGTATATGGCGATACATTACAGTACATGTATAGCAGCACTATAGTATATGACAGTATATAACAGTATATGTAGAGTTTGACTATAGTATATGGTGGAATTTTATAGCACATGTATAGCAGCACTATAGTATATGGCGATACATTAGAGTACATGTATAGCAGCACTATGGTATATGGGTATACTCTGCTCCCCCCGCTCCTCCCTTCAAAAAATAAAAAAATCCTCAGTGAGGATACTCACCTGTCCGCCAGCTCTCTCCACCTTCGTCTTCTAGGTCCTACAGGGGTTTAGGACCCGTTGTTGCCTGGAAAACCGTTCAGCTGATCGGTCACATGACCGCTAACTGCCAGGGGGGATTAGGGGGACAGGATAGTGACTGGGGGTGGAGTGGTGGCAGGATGGAGCGAGCAGGGCAGGATGGAGGTGGCGGGGTAGGATGGTGGTGGGGGGCAGGATGAAGCGAGCGGGGCAGGATGGTGGCAGGATGAAGTGAGCAGGGCAGGATGGAGGGAGCAGGACAGGATGGTGGCGGGGGGGCAGGATGGAGCGAGCGGGGCAGGATGGAGACGGCGGGGGGGCAGGATGGAGCTGGCGGGGGCGGCAGGATGGAGGCAGGGGGGGGCAGGATGGAGCTGGTATGGGGGGGGCAGGATGGAGCCGGCGGGGGGTTTAGAATGGAGCCGGCGGGGGGGGAAGGATGCAGCTGGGGGGGGGGCAGGATGGAGGCGGCAGGGGGGGCAGGATGGAGCCGGCGGGGGGGTTTAGGATGGAGCCGGCGGGGGGGAAGGCAGGATGCAGCCGAGGGGGGGGGGCAGGATGGAGGTGGCGGGGGACAGGATGGAGCCGGCGGGGGGGCAGGATGGTGCTGGCGGGGCAGGATAGTGACAGGGGGGCAGGATGAAGCGAGCAGGGCAGGATGGTGGCGGGGGGGCAGGATGGAGCGAGCGGGGCAGGATGGAGGCGGGGGGGCAGGATGGAGCTGGCGGAGGGGGGAAGGATGGTGAAGGGGGGTGGAGTGGTGGCAGGATGGAGCGAGCGGGGCAGGATGGAGGCGGCGGGGTAGGATGGAGGCAGCCAGGCAGAATGGTGGAGGGGGGCAGGATGGAGCGAGCGGGGCAGGATGGTGGCAGGGGGGCAGGATGAAGCGAGCAGGGCAGGATGGAGGGAGCGGGACAGGATGGGGGGGGCAGGATGGAGCGAGCGGGGCAGGATGGAGGCGTTGGAGGGGGCAGGATGGAGGCGGTGTGGGGGGGGGCAGGATGGAGCTGGTCTGGGGGGGAGGATGGAGGGGGCGGGGGGGATAGGATGGAGCCGGCGGGGGGGCAGGATGCAGGGGGGGAGGGCAGGATGCAGGCGAGTGGGGTGGGGGGCAGTGTGGAGGGGACAGGATGGTGCTGGCGGGAGGGCAGGATGGAGGCGGTGGGGGGGGCAGGATGAAGATAGTGTGTGTGGAGGGGCAGGATGGAGCTGGTGGAGGGGAGGCAGGATGCAGCTGGGGGGGGAAGGATGCAGCTGAGGGGGGGGTGGGGCAGGATGGAGGCGGCCGGGGGGGGGCAGGATGGAGGCGGGGGGGGCAGGATGGAGCTGGTGTGTGGGGGGGGCAGGATGGAGGTGGCGTGGGGGGGGACAGGATGGAGCCGGTGGGTGGGCAGGATGGAGCTGGCGTGGGGGGGGGGCAGGATGGAGCCGGCGGGTGGGGTAGGATGGAGCGGGTGGGGGGGGCAGGATGGAGCTGGTGTGGGGGGGGGGGCAGGATGGAGCCGGCGGGGGGGAAGGATGGAGCTGGTGTGGGGGGGGGTCAGGATGGAGGCGGTGGGGGGGTAGGATGGTGCGGGTGGGGGGTGCAGGATGGAGCCGGTGGGGGGGCAGGATGGAGCTGGGGGGGGCAGGATGGAGTGGGGGGCTATGGAGGGGAGGGGGGGGCAGGGTGGAGCAGGTGGCTGGTAGGGGCAGGATGGTGGTGGCAGGGGTAGGGGCAGGATGGATGAGAGCATACACACCCGTGTGCCAGCTTGCAGGACCTGTGGTTTCCTGGGAAAGCAATCAGCTGATCGGTTTCCCAGGCAACCACAGGTCCTCAAGGCATGGAGCTAGAGGACGTAGATGGAGCGCGCCGGGTGAGTATCCTCTATGAGGTAATTTTTTTTTTTTTGTTATTAGAAGCAAGCAGGGGGGGGCCCGCAGGAGCCGCGGGTGGGCAGGACGACCCGCGGGGGGGCCCGCAGGAGCCGCGGGGGGGGCAGGACGACCCGCGGGGGGTCCCGCAGGAGCCGCGGGGGGGCAGGACGACCCGCGTGGGGGGCCGCAGGAGCCGCGGGGGAGCAGGACGATCCGCGGGGGGGGGGCCGCAGGAGCCGCGGGGGGGGGGCAGGACGACCCGGGGGGGGCCGCAGGAGCCGCGGGGGGGGCAGGACGGCCCGCGTGGGGGGGCCGCAGGAGCCGCGGGGGGCAGGACGACCCGCGGGGGGGCAGGAGCAGCGGCGGGGGGCCCGCAGGAGTGCAAGAGCAGCCGCGGGGGGGGGCCGCAGGAGCGGGCGGAAGAGAGAGAGAGAGAAAGATGTATCTATCTCCCGGACATTGCAAGTGAAGCTGTGACTGACAGTGGAGCGTATTCAGTGAACACTCGCAAAGCCATTGCGAGTGAGGCTTTGCAAGTCACTGAAGCCTATTCTGCAAGGACTCACAAAGCCATTGCGAGTGCCATTGCAAGTGAGGCTTTGCGAGTTAAGCTTTGCGAGTTAGGCTTTGCGAGTTAGGCTTTGGGAGGCAGCCACGGACACGACGACGGAAGTAGCGCCGAATATGACGGAAGTGCGCTACGGCAATTATTTATTAGATTATAAAGCCTTTGGAAAAGTGAAACACGCGTCGGGGTGTCTTCTAACCTTACTTGAAAGGATTTTTTCTCCACTACCGTACTATATTTTACTCCTGCTTTGATACCAGTGGAAGAAGACAGATGTAACTCCGTGCTGACTAAGATGGAAGTACACTACAGGTCTGTAAGTTAACGAGCCCTGATGAAGTAGCCCATTTGCTACAAAACGCGTCAGCTAGGTGTGTGGTTGTTGAGTGGAATAAAGGATTTTTCTCTACACTTTGGTGGTTCCATCTTGGTCAGGGCGGAGTTACACCCATCTTCTTCCTGATCTCAACTTGTCTTCCAATGGGGATCTGCAGCGGCCTTTGTTTTTGGATGTTGGTTGTGACACACACAACCTTTCCAGGTGATTGTACCCATCAGTACACCCCGCCCCCCTTTTTGTCCCACTTTTATGGCTCTATGTGCGCTCCCCCTCTTTTACTCTTGCTTTAGCTTACTTTATGCTTATGTCTATGATGGACAAACGATAGCTTTCCTTTGGATACCCACTATGCATTATGGAGTATATGTTTCCTTCACCAGTATTTATTCACTAGAATTGCAGCATATATTTGCGTTTATTTTTTTCAGTTTTTCACACATATGTGCATGTTTTGGTTTCATCCTATGTATTTTCTATCTTCTTTTTCTCAGATTTTTTCTGCATTTTCTTTGCCATGTATCTTGTTTAAATCTTTTTATTCAAACACTTAAAAATAACAGGATCTTGTAACAAATATAGGTGTACATTTATTTTTCATATATATGAAAAGTATAACCAAGTAATATTATTTAAATAATAGAAGAAAAAAAAAAAGAATAAAAAAATACACGACCGTTCAAAAGTTTGAGGTCATTTAGGAATTTCCTTATTTTTGAAAGAAAAGCATTAAATGAATCAGAAATACTCTCTATACATTGGTAATGTGGTAAATGACTATTCTAGCTGCAATTGTCAGGTTTTTAAAGCAATATCTACATACTGTAGGTGTATAGAGGCCCATTTCCAACAACCACCACTCCTGTGTTTTGATGGTACATTGTGTTTGCTAACTGTGTAAGTGACCCTTTACACGCCGCAACTTTTGACGGCAATATGAGGCAACCTAACGCGCGCGTGCACGTTTTTCATGGTTGCCTCCGAATGCCGAAAGCGCTTTTACACGCCACAATTTTGCCCTCAACCTAAGGCGACGTGTCTCCCCGGAAGTTGCCACACAAACTGCGAGAAACATCCGGTTGACTCCTGTCACCCCTTCACACGCCGCAATCTCCAAAGGAATGTGGGCGTACATGGTTAGCGCCACAAGAACATAGGCGTGACAGACTGGTGTATTCCGCGCCCCAACCATCATGCAGTGGGCACTGCCACGTCCTGTGTGCCTGGCTGCATTCACTAACAGTGTGCATATGGTGCTAGAGGTTGAGAATTCTACAAAATGGGCACGGATGGAAATCTACAGCCTTTTTCTAGGAGTCATAACCTCTAGCATCCAGCAGCACACTTTCAGTGAATGCAGCCAAGCACACAACATGGTGGTATGGGTAGTGTGCATATTGCAGCCGGTCTTAACCACAGATCAGCCACCACAATGCCTCCGGGCCGGATATGATGTTCCGGCTCGTTGCATCATCATCAGAATAGGCGGGAATTTCAAATAGAGGATGGACAGAAGAAGGAATAATGACACCCAGCGGGGCGTGCTGAGAGCAAGGCAGGAGGGGAGAATGGAGCCCCCGAGCCCGCCCACCGCAGACTACGGTTGTAGATTGCATGTAACTATATGTCTTTTTCTTACTCTTTATAGGACACTCTTAGGTGAGACAGGGATAGTTAGGGATCAGCTAGGAAGGTGCAGGGACAGGTAGTGGTAGGATAGCGGGGTAAATCAAGGTGACAGTTTCACTTTAACTATATAAACCCACAAACAAGAAAGAAAAGAGCTCACCACGCTTGTCTCAATGATGTTTCTTACTAACGACTGGATGTGCCGCATTTGACCCTTCACCTTTTCGTCGTTTGACTGTAAAGCAGCCCACAGTTCAGGATGCCCCTGTGAGACCAGTGGATTCTTCTCCAGCATTTTTGGTGATTCCATTGATTTAGTGATTTGACCTTGTATCTTCTCAGCCTTTGGTTCACCAGTGAATTTATACAGTTTTACATTTCAAAGTTGTGAAATAGGTTGATAGTAGAGGACTGATTGTCTCCATGTTAATCACACAATCATTTTTCTCTTTACAGGAGTCCGCACCCGTCTTTCTTTACAAAGTGGCCGTTTTGTGGATATACACCGGGCATATCTGATCAGCCACATCACTGAGATAGATCTGGTTATAGATGATCTCCATGGTCAACAGCTATTAAATTATGAACAATATATAACTGTGCGCAACCAAAACACCAATCCAGACCGGATGAGGAAGCTTTATGACTATATACGAGCCTGGGGCGATGACGACAAAGACAAAGTCTACCGGTCTCTGAGACAACATAATTATTCCGTCATCAAGCATCTGGAAGGTTAAGTCACTACAGAACCGAATTAATCTCCCACTTTGGCCTCTAATGTAAAGTGCTGCATCTGCTGAACACAATAAATGAGAGTGTTGCATGATTTGGTTTTGGAATAAATAAAATTGTCTCTTCAGAGAGGAAGAGGACTTGAACTCTAGCACCACTTATGGGAAGTCACAATCCTAAAAATCAGTATCTACCTTTAATGAGCCTTCTCATATGACTTAGGATATAGAAGCCAACCATAATCAAGGAAAAACCTCATCCCTATGGAATATAGCAGCATGTATCTGGCCTTTTTTTCTCATAATGTAAACACTAAAAAACAATGTACATTACTTGTTTTCTGTCTTGCAATGTGAGTTACTTTGAAGCAATAGAAAGGACTGATTTTTGGTTTGGAAAATAATTTACAGCTATACAGAACAATGCAGAGATCATTGTAGAGGTTTATCCTAATCCTAAAGCTGTGGCATTCTCACATTTGTTACAATCATTCAATCCCTCTGCACAGCATGTCTAGTAATTATGCTGTTTCAGGTATCTTGGTGTGCTAAGCTTTCAGTATGCTGAACTTCAGAGCAGTCTTCCATTCTGGTTCTGAGAGTGTTGCTTAGGGGTTCCAACTTCCAGTCATTACTCTATTACTTAACTGAGCAGCCTCTCCCAGAATGCTGCAAGTCATACACTCTGTCTAAAAGCGATGTGTGGCCTGCCTTCCTGTGTCTGTTCGGATATCTGTTATCTGACACAGACCATTCTTTGATTACACTTTTGCCTGTTCCTTGTACTTGTGATTATTCTCCTGGTATTTCAACCCATGGACTGTGGCCCAGTACAGTCCTTTTTACTCTGTAAATCCACTTGTGATCTCCTGGATAACTTTACCCCAAACTGTTGTATTAGTATGTCTCTATCAAATTCCTGAGCACTGTAAACTCTTCTGGATCTGACCTCGGATTACCTGATTTACCTCTTGCCCCTATTCCTGAAAGTACTGACCATGTCCCAACCTATCTTTTGTAGTGATACGATTCACATTCTGTGTCACAACCTAGTTTTTGTAATGACTAGCATCACATTATTCAATTATCACCAATAGCAACCACATACACCTTGTTGGCTCCCATCAGGCTTTCCATCCACTCAAAACCTATAATTTCAATGCTGGGATCACACAAATACTTGTTCTCTCTAGACAGAGAATTGCCCCGATTATGCATCATACACTTCTCTGAGTTTCAACTGACTGTCAATTCACTGTGATCCAATTCTCCAAGAATCAGAGCACAGGTGAAGAGAAGATGAAACTTAAAGAGAACCTTTCAAAAGTGACAGCACCACTGAATGCAGTGTGTATGCTGCCTTCAAGGAAGGTGTGTACTAAGGCTCTAGCCCCCCTGTACCCCTAAATAAACACTTTGCAAACTTTACAGCTAAGAGGTCCTCAGGGCTGGATTTTATTAAGAGGTCCTCACCATTGGCACAATCCTCCCTGCCTCCTCCTTATGTGTTCCGTTCCCTCTATGTGTCTGCCACCACCTCCTCTTCTCCTGGGTTTAGAGGAGGCAGCGAGGACTGTGCCAGCGGCGAGGACCTCTTAATCAGATCCGACCCACGGGACCTCTTAACTGTAAAGTTTGCAAAGTGTTTATTTCGGGACAGGGGGGCTAGAGCCTTAGTACACACCTTCCCTGAAGGCAGCAGACACCCTGAATTCTGTGGTACTGTCACTTTTGAAAGCACCAGGGGGGTGACAGGTCCTCTTTAATTTCTCCATCTTCTCCACTGTCTGTGTCGGTGTATGTTAATGACATTTGAGTGCAGTGTGACAATTTCCACGCACATACAGACTTGTCATCCGATTTGAGGCCCTCGCGGTATGCTGTGATTTCTTTCTGATGCTAAAGCGGGATAATAAAAAAATCGCTGGTCTGTCCTGCCCCATAATGTAACACCGGAGTGAGCGCTATCACATAAAACATCAGCTAGAGCTCATCTGATTGATACACTCATATATACACTGCTTAGTGCATAATCCATTAAAAGCACTGGTGCTGACCTCAAAATCTTTTCTTGACCTAGCAAACTCCATTTTAAATACATTTTTGTTTTAATTCTTTGGGGAATAATATAGGTCACAATGGCCATGTCCACACACCTGCGCTGTTAGTATTTAGCGGTGCTCCGCTAAATACTTAGGTTTTGTCAGAGAAGCGGAGGTGCTTGTGTGCGGGCGCTTTATGCAGACGCAGCCCATGGTTACCTGATGTGTATCGTGGTAACCACTTCACACTGCAGGCTGTCTAGTGTCCGCTTAACCCCTTCATGACCTTGCCATTTTTTGCAATTCTGACCAGTGTCCCTTTATGAGGTTATAACTCGGGAACGCTTCAATGGATCCTAGCGATTCTGAGATTGTTTTTTCGTGACATATTGGGCTTCATGTTAGTATTAAATTTAGGTCGATAATTTTTGTGTTTATTTGTGAAAAAATCAAAAATATGGCAAAAATTTTGAAAATTTTGCAATTTTTCAAATTTTGAATTTTTCTTCTGGTAAACCAGAGAGTTATGTGACACAAAATAGTTATGAAATAATACTTCCCACATGTCTACTTTACATCAGCACAATTTTGGAAAAAAAAAAATTTTGTTAGGAAGTTATAAGGGTTCAAAGTTCATGAGCAATTTTTCATTTTTCCACCAAAATTTACAAAACCATTTTTTTTGTGACCCCGTCACATTTGAAGTCCCTTTGAGGGGTTTACATGACAGAAAACACCCAAAAGTGACACCATTCCAAAAACTGCACCCCTCAAGCTACTCAAAACTACATTCAAGAAGATTATTAACCCTTCAGGTGCTTCACAGGAACTAAGCAAATTGGAAACAAAAAAATGGATATTTTAATTTTTCTAACAAAAATGTTCTTGTATCCTCAATTTTTTCATTTTCACATGGGCAACAAGATAAAATGGATCCTAAAATTTGTTGGGCAATTTCTCCTGAGTATATCGATACCACATATGTGATCATAAACCACCGTTTGGGCGCACGGCAGGGCTCTGAAGGGAAAGAGAGCAATTTGACTTTTGGAGCTAATTTTCCATTCAAAAAGTGAAATGGCGCTCCTTCACTTCTGAGCCCTGCCGCGCGTCAAAACAGTGGTTTATGACCACATATGAGGTATTGGTGTACTCAGGAGAAATTGCCCAACAAATTTTAGGATGAATTTTATCCTGTTACCCATGTGAAAATGAAAGAATTGAGGCTAAAAGAACATTTTTGTGAAAAAAAAGTACTTTTTCCATATTCACAGATCAATTTGTAAAGCATGTAGGGGTTCAATATGCTCACCACCCATCTAGATAAGTTCCCTGGGGGGGTCTAGTTTCCAAAATGGGGTCACTTGTGGGGGAGCTCCAATGTTTAGGCACACAGGGGCTCTCCATACACAACCTGGTGTTTGCCAACAATTGGAATTGTTAGCGGACACCAGGTCGCGTATGGAGAGCCCCTGTGTGCCTAAACATTTGAGATCCCCCACAAGTGACCCCATTTTGGAAACTAGACCCCCCAGGGAACATATCTAGATGCACAGTGAGCACTTTGAACCCCCATGTGCTTCACAAATTGAGACGTATAAATGAATAAAGAAACTTTTTGTGAAAAAACATACTAGTCTAGTAGTTACAATTCGCAGCATAGGGGACCCAATACATTTGGGTCTCTCCATGCTGAGGATTCCAGCCCCCTAGCTGCCAAGTTGTACCTGGCTGGCAACCAAAAATACGGCAAAGCTCCATGTCATTTTATTTGTAGAATTTAAAAAAAAAAATGACATGGGGCTCTGCCATATTTTTGGTCCAGCCAGGTACAACTTGGCAGCTACGGACTGCCACCAGCCCCCAGCTGCCTCATTGTACCTGGCTGGAACCAAAAATACAGCGAAGCCTATTTTTTCTTTATTTCTAGAATTATTTCTAGAAAAAAAATGACATAGAGCTCCGCCATATTTTTGGTCCAGCCAGGTACAACTTGGCAGCTGTGGACTGCCACCAGCCCCCAGCTGCCTCGTCATACCTGGCTGGAACCAAAAATACAGCGAAGTCCTTTTTTTTTTTTTAATTTCTAGAACTAATTCTAGAAAAAAAATTACGTGGGGCTCCGCCATATTTTTGGTCCAGCCAGGTACAACTAGGCAGCTGGGGGATGGAATCCTCAGCATAGAGAGGCCCAAGCGTTCTGGGCCCCCCCCTGGTGCGAATTGCAGCCCGCAGCCACCCCAGAAAATGGCGCATTCATTGAAGCACCATTTTCTGGCGCTGTACCCACGCTCTTCCAGTTGCCCTGGTGCCAGTGGCTAACTGGGTAATAAAGGGGTTAATGCCAGCTTTTTATTGGCAGCTGGCACTAAGCCCGAGATTCATAATATAGGGCCAATGTTAGACCCGCCATTAGGAATCTCTAGTACGGTAAATAGTCAATAAATACACACAGAGAAAAATCTTTTTATTTGAAAAAAAACCAGACACAATTCGGACTCCATCTTTATTATAAAAAGATCCGACGTAGTCCACAACGAAGGTCCCACGACGCCCGATCGCTCCGACGTAGTCCATAATGAAGGTCCCACGACGTTCGATTGTCTCCGACGTAGTCCACAACGAAGGTCCTTTGCCGCTCGATCGCTTTCAGATTGCTACTCTGGAGCCCAATCCGCCAGCATGGTGATCGAGCTGCAGAAAGTGATATGACACCCCGGGCGCAGTGACCCACTATGTGCATCACTGTGCCTGGGCTGTCAGATTGCTTTCTGCAGCTCGATCCCCAGGATCCAGCTGCAGAAAGTGATCTGACAGCTCCAGCACAGTGATCACATAATGGTCACTGTGGATCACTGTGCTGGAGCTGTCAGATCATTTCCTGCAGCTAGATCCTCAGGATCCAGCTGTAGAAAGTGATCTGACAGATCCAGCAAAGTGATCCACAGTGATCACATAATGGTCACTGTGAATCACTGTGCTGGAGCTGTCAGATCACTTCCTGCAGCTAGATCCTCAGGATCCAGCTGTAGAAAGTGATCTGACAGATCCAGCACAGTGATCCACAGTGATCACATAATGGTCACTGTGGATCACTGTGCTGGAGCTGTCAGATCACTTCCTGCAGCTAGATCCTCAGGATCTAGCTGTAGAAAGTGATCTGGCAGCTCCAGCACAGAGCTGTCAGATCCAGAGGCGGTGAAGAGGAGGAGGAGGAGCGGGACGCAGTGGAGACAGAGCGGCCGCCGGAGGGGTGAGTGGGAGAGGCGATCGCCGCTCCGGTGATCGGGGGGGCAGGAAGGGGGAAGAGGGGGGGTGACAGGAGAAGTAGGGGGACACTTAGGAGGAAGCGGGGGCAGGCAGGAGGAAGCGGGAGCAGGCAGGAGGAGGCGGGCGGCAGGAAGAGGAAGCGGGCGGCAGGGACAGGAAGCAGGCGGCAGGAAAAGGAAGCGGGGGGGTAAGAAAGATGAAGAGAGGGCAGGAAAGAGAGGTGGGGGCAGGGGGACAGTTAGAGGATGACAGGGGAGAAGATTGGAGGGTAGGGATAGTAGCGGCAGACAGGGAAGCATTACAAGCGCGGTGATTTTCACTTTCACTTTTGAGTGCCAATCACCACGCCTGTAGCCGGGGGGGTGGGGGTGGGGGCAAATCGACCCCCCCTGGGGTGTTGTACAACTCCCCATGTACCTGCAGGCCGAGTGACAGGTCAGTGACACCCTCACTCGACCTGCAGGAGCCCGATCATTCCATGGCCCAGGGGGTGGGCCAAGGGTCTGGAAGGGGTTAAGCTGAGCGCACAGGGAAATGCTGCTAGCAGCGTTTCCCTGCCTGCTCAAGGAAAGATTTATTTTCATTTTGACTCATTTCAAGAATGAATAAGGGCAACAGTTAGAAGTTTTGCAGAATCAACAGGGAGAAAAGGTCGAATTCTAGAGATGTTTTTGAGGCGTAGGTGACATGAGCGAGCGAGAGATCGGATGTGGGGAGTGAAAGAGCGATCTGGATTACATAAAGCTGACCCGCCCCAGGGCTGTGGGGTACTCGGTTACAGGTGTTGATTCACGGGGAATGTCACAGGGGCCTGTGCCCCTGGTTGTCGCTAAAAGTCTGTAAAAATACTAAAGATAAAAGTAGTTTGTGACGCCACCTATGGTTCTAGTATGGTTACCGGAGCTGCAGGTCAGACCTCCGAGGTGATGGTAGGGAAGCCAGATGGTTACGCTCCCCATAGGTGGAGCAGGATTCCTGCGGCAGTTGTAGAAGCTAGAAGTTGCAGGACAGTCTATGAAGGGAGCAGCATCAGGGGCCACAATAACAGTCACACACAGGATTGATGTTTCTGTACCTTTACTGATGTTGCAGGTAAAGTCCAGGGTACAGTCTCTGTTGTCACAGGCCCCGGGTGATCTGGAAGCAGTTTGGGATCTCCACACCAGGCGAGATATGAGGCCTCCCTGCTGCGCTGTGTCTGCCTTTTGCCCTAGGCTGCCTGGAGCTAGGCCCTGACCCTCTCCTACTGTCTTCACCTGTATGGCAGATGGCGGGAGCTCTTCAGCGTGGCACCGCTGCACTCCCTGCGGTTCCTGAGCTCTAGGATGCGGCTTTCCCTTCAGGTGCTGCTATGGCCAGGAGATTTGGAGTCTCCCCGGCCTCCAGTTTTTACTGCTGGGCAGTTAGATCCCTCCCAGTCTCGGATGCTGGTGTCCAGGTTTAGCGCTGTTTCTCTGAGGCAAACCGGTATGGCTCCACCCCCTGGCAACTACTCTTTGCCTGCAACCCTCGCTCTTGGGTCCCTCACACTGGTTAACGGCTCTCACTGGTACGGGCTTAGCACAGCGACGTCACCAGGACGTCTTCACAGTCCTCCCTGGAACTGCACTCCTAACTCCACCTCCAGGCCTGAATTTATAGGGGATGTCGCCTGAATTTGGCTTGTAGTGCTCCGCCTTCAGGTCTGGAGTGGAAGGTGTTGTTTGTGGGCTTACCTGATGTGGAGATCCTTCTCTGCCCCAGGTGCATAGTTGGCAACCGAACCCAGGTGTGCCTGATAACCCCAAGACAGCGGGTGGCTGCTGAGGAGTAATGGTAGTGTGGCGCCCCTGCGTCCAGGGTGGCCACAGGTAGTAACTGCAGCCAGGCAGGAGGGTAGACAGTTTGTTTAACAAACACCTCAAACACATATCCACTGTCATGGGGACCTAACCCTGAGTCTGGGACTCTAGGCAGACAAGGGGTAGTAGGTTAGATATGAGTGGATAGAGTGTAGTCATGGTAACGGAGGGGTATATAAGGGAGAAACAGGAAGCGGTTGGTGAGTAGGCAAGTGCTGAGAGGAACAGATGAAGATCAAGGAGTAGGCTAGAGTGAACTAAACTGGGAAGACCGGACCAGTACCATCAGGTCCAGGGAAGATGTGAGGGCCAACAGCTAACTAACAGAGGAGTCTCCTTGATTATACCAGGAAATTACACGGGAAGGAAAGGACCCGGTGATCTCTTGAGAGATAGGGATACCTGTGGTTTGGTTAAACCAGAGTGTCAGCTCTGAGGGGGGCTGAAGATTTACCCGGTGCCCCAGACAACCTGACGGGGAATACAGACTCCAGATCTATATTCCCACCAGAAGATTGGGAGCACAGCAGCAACAGAGAGGACCCGGCTTACCGCCCAGAGACTTAGGGGGAAGCTGCCAATAGGGACCGAGCTGCCGCTCCGCAATTCACTTTAAGGAGGAACATTGAGAAATAGCCTGAAAGGACACATAGAGGGACTGAGGAGTCTAGGAGAGATAACCTGGCTGCAGTGGGTTCAGTATACCGGATTCAATATGGCAAAGCTGTAAAGAATTGTATTATACTGTGCCCTGTTGGACAGAAGAATAAGAACAGTAAATCCGGGTGAACCCTGCTACGTTGTCTGTGTCTGATTTCAGGTATGAAGAACTGTCAGTCCTCCATTTGACCCTGTCAGGAGCCATCACCACATCATTCCCCTTTCCCTGCAAAGCCTACAATACCATCATTGACTTTTATCACCACTGCCCCAGGGAACCCAGTTCTACCCACAGGAACTATTCCATCCTAGCTGCTATAACATCATCCCTGGAGGTTCTGCAGCAGCGGTGGTCCCCATTATTGACCACACAATGTGGGTGGCGTCACGACTGACAAATCCCCTGTAAATAACCCCCATTTTATTGTGCGGGTCCGGGACACGGTCTGGACCAGGACCGCCGTGACATCCCCCAGCAACACCCCGGTCCGGTACCGAGTGCCCCGTCCCAGTGGGCTCCACAGTAGAATCACATATAAAAATGGCAGCATAGCATCTAGCTACAGGTAAACAATAATACCTGTGTTAACCCTCACAGATCTGCTGCCTTGAGCCATTCACTGCACCAGTGTGCCACCACCAATTATACTTTTATAAATCTGACCCATGCCTGGTGTCCTGAGCACAATGCACTCTGCATAACTAATAACATGTAAAAAGGCACCATTCTTAAAGGGATTAAAACAAGTCCCTGTAGCCTCCCATCAGTAATCCCACACTCCTTTTTGCTAATAAATGCATCCTGTGAAAGTGAAGAAAAACGTTATAGCACTTACTCATTAGTGATGATAATGAGTATAGTGGCTATTCTTTAGTCACCCAGGCGGGCCCATGTCGTCATGATAGTACGCCTTAATAGGCGTGATCTGCAAGGCATAATGTTATCCGCGCCTTCCAGCTCTCCTCAGCGCTGGCAAGGCTGTAATGGGGCTCTAATGACGTGAATCGCGTCATTTCCGGCAGTGGGCGACGTCACTACACCCACGCCGCTCTGCGGGCTTCAAGCACCGCACTGCGCATGCGGCGTGGGTGTACTGACGTCACCCGATACCGGAAATGACGCGATTCACGTCATTAGAGCCCCATTATAGCCTCGCCAGCGCTGAGGAGTGCTGGGAGGCGCTGGTAACATTATGCCTTGCAGATCACGCCTATAATTACTGATGGGAGGCTACAGGGACTTGTTTTAATAGCTTAGGAGGCGATTTGGGGGTGACAGGATCCCTTTAACATTTCAGGGCATACATGTATTGTCCACCATATCACTTAATAGAAATGCAGGTGAAGCTGTGATTAGGCAGCACTGGGCAAACCAGAATGTATATGTAACGACCGGTGATAAGGCCGCGGGTGTGTGTATATGTCTTGCTTCAACAGAATCTCCATACTCAGATTTAACCGGTAGTAACATCTCTTTACTGTAAAACATATCTATAACACAGTCAACTGATCTAGCTGCACACATGTATATGGTGGAGTCTCTGGATCTTCACTTTATCCGGGTGCGCAGCAAGAAGAAGGAAAAGAAAAAAAACAAAATGGAGATATCTTTCCCTAACTTTCCCTCAAATCACGTACCAGTCTATCACAGAAGAAGATGTCGCTCCCACGTGGCAGGCCTGGGATCTCACGATGACGGGTCCCGATGCAGCGCTGAAGGGGGAAACTCCTCAGTCCTCCTCTTTGGTCTTCTTCCGCAGGTAACGGATTTTTGTTAGTCTCTCTCTCTCTGTCCCGGGGCACACCGAGTAGCAGAAGGGAGATCAAGGTAGCACAGATGGCTCCCTTATGCCGGTCACAGCCCCTGCACATGTAATCCGGTGGCAATGTCCTGAATTCCGGAGGCAATGTCCTGAATTTGAGTTGGACCCTCGGTAAAACAATGTCCTGCAGACCGGGGGTTGTAGCTACGATTCTCATGGGGTATTTCTTCCCAAGAATCCGGTTGCAAAAGAGCCCTATGTCGGGAGACACCACACGCAGGTCTGTCCTGGCTAAGCTTCGGGTCTGCACTGCTCTCCCGCTCTTTCTCTTCCTGGGTAAACAAAAGAGATGGCAGGGGATTTCCAACCTCTGTGATTGTTTCCGCACTTGTCCACCAGGGGGCATTAGTGGACTGTACAAAAGTCCAATTCCATGTCCATCTCAATGCAGCAGTCTGAATTGTTCACCTCATTACATATACATCATTTAAAAAAAAGAGAACAAATTTATCTCTTTTATATCATTATGGGGCACAATTTATTGAGCATATTTATACTAGAGCATCTCAATGAATTAGAAGATCATCAAAAAGTGACTTTAATTCGGTAATTCAATACAAAAAGTGACACACATATATTATACTAGATGGTTGCCCGATATGTATGTAGTTGACATACTGTGACTGACAGACCTTTTGCAGTCAACGTGAGTGAACTATATATATATATATATATATATATATATACAAAAAATACAGGCAGCACTCCTATGACATCTCAAAGTGGACTTTATTCTAGCCTTGTGTGCAACGTTTCGGAGTTAATCCTCCTTCCTCAAGCATAGTGCAACAAGTGAAGTAAAAATCTTATATACAGTCATGGCCAAAAGTATTGACACCCCTGCAATTCTGTCAGATAATACTCAGTTTCTTCCTGAAAATGATTGCAATCACAAATTCTTTGGTATTATTATCTTCATTTAATTTGTCTTCAATGAAAAAAACACAAAAAGATTTGTCCTAAAGCCAAATTGGATATAATTCCACCAAACATAAAAAAGGGGGTGGACAAAAGTATTGGCACTGTGAGAAAAATCACGTGATGCTTCTCTAATTTGTGTAATTAACAGCACCTGTAACTTACCTGTGGCACCTAACAGGTGTTGGCAATAACTAAATCACACTTGCAGCCAGTTGACATGGATTAAAGTTGACTCAACCTCTGTCCTGTGTCCTTGTGTGTACCACATTGAGCATGGAGAAAAGAAAGAAGACCAAAGAACTGTCTGAGGACTTGAGAAAACAAATTGTGAGGAAGCATGAGCAATCTCAAGGCTACAAGTCCTTCTCCAAAGACCTGAATGTTCCTGTGTCTACCGTGCACAGTGTCATCAAGACGTTTAAAGCCCATGGCACTGTGGCTAACCTCCCTAGATGTGGACGAAAAGAAAAATTGACAAGAGATTTCAAAGCAAGAATGTGCGGATGGTGGATAAAGAACCTCAACTAACATCCAAACAAGTTCAAGCTGCCCTGCAGTCCGAGGGTACAACAGTGTCAACCCGTACTATCCGTCGGTGTCTGAATGAAAATGGACTGTATAGTATGAGACCCAGGAAGACCCCACTTCTTACCTCGAGACATAAAAAAGCCAGGCTGGAGTTTACCAAAACTTACCTGAGAAAGCCTAAAATGTTTTGGAAGAATGTTCTCTCTTTTTGGACAAAGGCATCAACATAGAGTTTACAGGAGAAAAAAAGAGGCTTTCAAAGAAAAGAACACGGTCCCTACAGTCAAACATGGCAGAGGTTCCCTGATGTTTTGGGGTTGCTTTGCTGCCTCTGGCACTGGACTGCTTGACCGTGTGCATGGCATTATGAAGTCTGAAGACTACCAACAAATTTTGCAGCATAATGTAGGGCCCAGTGTGAGAAAGCTGGGTCTCCCTCAGAGGTCATGGGTCTTCCAGCAGGACAATGACCCAAAACACACTTCAAAAAGCACTAGAAAATGGTTTGAGAGAAAGCACTAGAGACTTCTAAGGTGGCAGCAATGAGTCCAGACCTAAATCCCATAGAACACCTGTAGAGAGATCTAAAAATGGCAGTTTGGATAAGGCGCCCTTCAAATATCAGGGACCTGGAGCAGTTTGCCAAAGAAGAATGGTCTAAAATTCCAGCAGAGCATTGTAAGAAACTCATTGATGGTTACCGGAAGTGGTTGATCACAGTTTATTTTGGCTAAAGGTTGTGCAACCAAGTATTAGGCTGAGGGTGCCAATACTTTTGTCTGGCCCATTTTTGGAGTTTTGTGTGAAATGATCAATGTTTTGCTTTATGCTTCATTCTCTTTTGTGTTTTTTCATTGAAGACAAATTAAATGAAGATAATATTACCAAAGAATTTGTGATTGCAATCATTTTCAGGAAGAAACTGAGTATTATCTGACAGAATTGCAGGGGTGTCAATACTTTTGGCCAACACTGTAGATGTGTAGCCTGATAGGCAATTATATTATTTATACATATTACTCCAATAGATACCGTAGCAATATATAAAGTGCAAAATAGTGTCATACAGTGATCATCAAATAAAGTGCAGTAATAGTGCTAAGTACTTCAGTCCAGCTGAAGTTATAAATACAGTACACATTATCAGTGTACTAACAAGCTGATCAGTGACACCTGTGTGCATAAAATAATTATTAACAAGATAGTGCATTTTACCTGATCCTTCCCTAAGCTCAGCCACGTGTAACGCTGGTACTGTGCTATCAGCGTCTTCCTGGTTCAGAACTGCGCATGCGTGAACTGGCTTCATGTCATTTGACACTGCAGTGCCATTGCGCATGCGCGGGTCTACCGCGGCCATCTTAGATTATGGCAAGTAGCGGTTTTTGCCCACAAAGCATATTTAATTATAGTGTCAGGCATAAAAACATATTAAGACCTCAAATTTCATGAGAAAAGGGAACCCAGCCATACATATAGAGAAGGCTAGGAAGGGAAACCCAGGACAACCTAAAATTAAGTCTCCAAGGTACCCTAGTGTGAGCAAGGTGACAGAGTGGTAGATGGTCAATCCACCAAACCGTCACTACTACGCACTTAAACCACTTAAATTAAAAACAATATTGGAATCAGCTACACGTTAGAGAATAATATCTCAGGATATCTTTGATTTTATGGTAGTGAAATACCCTTCAACACCTATAATATATGTGTTGCTGAAAATTCATAAATCTTTGATAGACCCTCCGGAGCGGCCTATTGTGGCAGGTACCAATTCGGTACTAAGCCATATAGGAATTTTTCTAGATAGAATACTAAATCCCATTGCTTCCAGATTTAATTCATATGCTAAAGACACTACTGATTTCTTGACAAAGATATCGGATTTGGAAATAAAGGAAGATGTATGTTTTTTAGTTTCCTTTGATGTTGTTAATTTGTATACCTCAATTGAACACAGTTTTGGTATACAATGTGTTAAGAAAAAGCTGGATTCCTTACAATATTCAGTTGAAACACAGGTATTGATCTAGTTTTAACTAGGAATTATTTTTTATACGGAGACGAGTTCTTCGAACAAAGGAGAGGTACTGCGATGTGGGCCAATATGGCCCCCTCGTATGCGAACATCAATATGGGGGTCTTGGAGGAGGATGTCATCACTGTGTCCCACTACCAACCGTACGTTAGGGGGTGGTGGCGATACATTGATGACATCTTCCTCCTATGGACCGGTATTGCTATTTATTGGAGTAATACGTATACATTTTATAATTGCCTATCAGGCTATACATCTATATAAGATTTTTACTTCACTTGTTGCACTATGCTTGAGGAAGGAGGATTAACTCCGATACGTTGCACACAAGGCTGGAATAAAGTCCACTTTGACATGTCATAGGAGTGCTGCCTGTTTTTTTTGGATATATTGGAGGACGGATGAAGCACCGTTTATGCAGGAAGTATTGCACCCGCTTTTATTAATAAGGATGCGCTGATTCTACATTTTGTATTTTATATATATATATATATATATATAATATATATATCTAGTATATAATTCCCCTAACGCACTTCCGTAAGTTTCGGCGCTACTTCCGTAGTCGTGGACGTGGCTGCTCAGCAGCCATGCGACCCACGAAGCATTGCCCGCGTAGCGGGCATTGCGAGCCGTTGCAGGGGCGCGAGCAATGGCCGTGAAGCGGCCATTGCGAGTCTCCCGCCCCGGCGACGACCGACGAGAGCCGAGCGCCGTGGCCGAAAATAGAACCAAGGGCCCGGCCATAAATTCCTCTAAACACCGCTATGTATCTCAATGGGAAGTGAGAAATTATATATAGTGTCAGCGCTCAGATAACAACCAGGACACCGCTCAACAGATAATTCCCTTTAAGTTTTATTAGTTCAGTGTAGGATTCCAGATCTCCACAACGCGTTTCAGCGATAAGTGCGCCTTTCTCAAGTGATGCTTGTCCACCCCCCACCTCGCGGTGGGCAGGCACCATCTATACCCTCCATCACCTGTAGGTTTAATGAGGGTGCAATTACATTGCAGCAAAGGAGTCTGCAACTCCATATAATATAGTTCAGAAAAGCTGCACAGCACTCAGCAGACCAGTGTGAACTGGTGCAAGCATAGGACGCAGAGGTGGGGGGTGGACAAGGAGGGCTTGGATGTCAGATAGGGCTCATCAGACCTGGAGTCACTTTGTCGTAGTTGATGAGCAAGCAGACATTGGCCAATGTATGTACTAAGAACTCCAGATTAAAAGAAAGATTATTGAGTTTTTTGAAAAAACGTAAGTTTTTGAATTTTTTCCTCAAACACATATGGCTTGTTAGCACTGTGCATCATTGGTGGTAGCTGTGTGCTGCATGGACTTTTACTTAGTTTGTTTAATTCTCTGCGTCCTATGCTTGCACCAGTTCACACTGGTCTGCTGAGTGCTGTGCAGCTTTTCTGAACTATATTATATGGAGTTGCAGACTCCTTTGCTGCAATGTAATTGCACCCTCATTAAACCTACAGGTGATGGAGGGTATAGATGGTGCCTGCCCACCGCAAGGTGGGGGGTGGACAAGGAGGACTTGGATGTCAGATAGGGCTCATCAGACCTGGAGTCACTTTGTCGTAGTTGATGAGCAAACAGACATTGGCCAATGTATGTACCAAGAACTCCAGATTAAAAGAAAGATTATTGAGTTTTTTGAAAAAACGTAAGTTTTTGAATTTTTTCCTCAAACACATATGGCTTGTTAGCACTGTGCATCATTGGTGGTAGCTGTGTGCTGCATGGACTTTTACTTAGTTTATCTATCTATCTATCTATCTATCTATCTATCTATCTATCTATCTATCTATCTATCTCTATCTATCTATATCTATATCTATCTATCTATTTCTATCTATATCTATCTATCTCTATCTATATCTACCTATCTATATCTATCTATCTATATATCTATCTCTCTATCTAGCTATATCTATCTATCTATCTATATCTATCTATCTATATCTATCTATATCTATCGAAGCGGCCATTGCGAGCCGTTGCAGGGGCGAGTCTCCCGCCCCGGCGACGACCGACGAGAGCCGAGCGCCGTGGCCGAAAATATAACCAAGGGCCCGGCCATAAATTCCTCTAAAAACCGCTATGTATCTCAATGGGAAGTGAGGCGCTATGCTGATTGGTCGGCGCAGCACACAGCGACCAATCAGCATAGCGCCTCACTTAAGCGGGAAATTTGAAACTCAAAGTCGTCCATTATATCTCAATGGGAAGTGAGGCGCTATTCTCATTGGTCGCTGTGTGCTGGCGCCAACCAATGGGAATAGCGCCTCACTTCCCATTGAGATATAATGGACGACTTTGAGTTTCAAATTTACCGCTGGAAGTGAGGCGCTATTCTGATTGGTCGGCGCCAGCACACAGCGACCAATCAGAATAGCGCCTCACTTCCAGCGGTAAATTTGAAACTCAAAGACGTCCATTATATCTCAATGGGAAGTGAGGCGCTATTCTCATTGGTCGCTGTGTGCTGGCGCCAACCAATGGGAATAGCGCCTCACTTCCCATTGAGATATAATGGAGGATTTTGCACAGAGCGACCAATGAGAATAGCGCCTCACTATCTATCTCGATCGATCTATCTATCTATCTATTTATATCTATCTACATCTATATCTATCTATCTATATCTATCTATCTATATCTATCTATATCTTTATCTAGTAGATTAGTATATTGGTGCAGCACAGCTCCCCTAGGTGCTCAGCAGTCACAGCTCCTCTCCTCCTTGCTGTATAAGTATACAAAATAAAGGACTGCAGCACTCTTCTTTGTGAAACAACCGCCTTTATTCGGCCATCAGGTGGGTGGTGACAACGTTTCGGGATCCTGTCCCTTTCTCTAGCCCTAGAGAAAGGGACAGGATCCCGAAACGTTGTCACCACCCACCTGATGGCCGAATAAAGGCGGTTGTTTCACAAAGAAGAGTGCTGCAGTCCTTTATTTTGTATATCTTTATCTATCTATCTATATCTATTTCTATCTATCTATATCTATATCTATCTATATCTCTATCTATCTCTATCTATCTATCTATATCTATTTCTATCTATATCTATCTATATCTATTTATCTATATCTCTCCCTCTCTCTCTCTCTCTCTCCCCCTCTCCCTCTCTCTCTCCCTCTCTCTCTCCAGATTCTAGACTCCCGATTCTTTAGAATCGGGCTCACAGCTAGTATATATATATATATATATATATATATATTATATCATTGTCTAAAGGTTTTTTGAGTCTGTCTGTAACCAAAATCGCGCGCCACACAGAGGCAGCTCATTGGCTCAATGAGCTCAGAGTGTGCAAATAGGCGCGAGAATTCTAAGTTCAAATTTCGCGCCTATTTGCTGCACGGCGAGAGCGGCGCATTAGCGCTGCTCTCGCCAGGATACACGGTGGCCGCAGCGGCGGCTCTCCTCACAGCCCCCCCCCCATGGCTCCCCCGCTCCTCCTGCCCCCGCAGCATCCCCGCGGCTCCTCCTGCCCCCCCGCGGCTCCTCCGGCCCCCCCCCCGCGGCATCCCCGTGGCTCCTCCTGCCCCCCCCTTCGGCATCCCCGTGGCTCCTCCTGCCCCCCCGCGGCTCCTCCTGCCCCCCCGCGGCTCCTGCTGCTCCCCGCGGCTCCTCCTGTCCCCCCGCGGCCCCCCTGCTGTTGGTGGTACTAAAAATAAAAAACCCTCATCGAGGATACTCACCTGTCTGCCAGCGTGCTCCATCTATGTCTTCTAGCTCCATGGCTTGAGGACCTGTGGTTGCCTGGGAAACCGATCAGCTGATCGGTTTCCCAGGCAACGACAGGTCCTGCGAGCCGGCGGACAGGTGAGTATCCTCGCATCCATCCTGCCCCTCCCCCTGCCACCACCATCCATCCTGCCCCCCCTTCCCGCCGGCTCCATGCTGCCCCCCCCCACCAGCTCCATCCTGCCCCCCCTTCCCGTCGGCTCCATCCTGCCCCCCCCCGCCGGTTCCATCCTGCCCCCCCCGCTGGCTCCATCTTGCCCCCCCCCTCGCCGGCTCCATTCTGCCCCCCCTCGCCGACTCCATTCTGCCCCCCCCCGCTGGCTCCATCTTGCCCCCCGCCTTCATCCTGCCCCCCCTCGCCGGCTCCATCCTGCCCCCCCCCACCAGCTCCATCCTGCCCCCCCCGCCTGCTCCATCCTGCCCCCCCGCCAGCTCCATCCTGCCCCCCACCTACATCCTGCCCCTGCCTCCATCCTGCCCCGCCATCTCTATCCTTCCCAGCCATCTCCATCCTGCCCAGCCATCTCCATCCTGCCCCTCCATCTCCGTCCTGCCCAGCCATCTCCATCCTGCCCCCCCCGCCGGCTCCATCCTGCCCCGCCGGCTCTATCCTGCCCCGCCATCTCCATCCTGCCCAGACATCTCCATCCTGCCCCGTCGGCTCCATCCTGCCCCACTGGCTCCATCCTGCCCCCCTGGCTCCATCCTGCCCCCCTGGCTCCATCCTGCCCCCCTGGCTCCATCCTGCCCCGCCGACTCCATCCTGCCCCGCCAGCTCCATCCCACCCCCCTGGCTCCATCTCACCCCCCTGACTCCATCCTGCCCCGCTGGCTCCATCCTACCCCCCTGGCTCCATCCTGCCCCGCTGGCTCCCTCCTGTTCCCCCCCCCGGCTCCATCCTGCCCCTCCCCCCGGCTCCATCCTGCCCCTCCCCCCGGCTCCATCCTGCCCCGCTCGCTCCATCCTGTCCCCCCGGTTCTATCTTGCCCCGCTCGCTCCATCCTGTCCCCCTGGCTCCATCCTGTCCTGCTCGCTCCATCCTTCCCCCCCTGGCTCTATCCTGCCCCACTGGCTCCATCCTGCCCTGCCGGCTTCATCCTGCCCTGCCAGCTCCATCCTGCCCCGCCGGCACCATCCTGCCCCCCTGGCTCCATCCTGCCCCGCTGGCTCCATCCTGCCCCCCAGGCTCCATCCTGCCCCCCTGGCTCCATCCTGCGCCGCTCGCTCCATCCTGCCCCGCTCGCTCTATCCCCCGCCCGGCTCCATCCTGCCCCCTGGCTCCATCCTGCCCCCCTGACTCCATCCTGCCCCCCTGACTCCATTCTGCCCTGCTGGCTTCATCCTGCCACACGCCACCATCCTGCCTCGCTCACCACCATCCTGCCTCTCCACCACCATCCTGCCCCACTCGCTCCATCCTGCCCCCCGGCCACCATCCTGCCCTGCTCACTCCATCCTGCCCTGCTCGCTCCATCCTGCCCCCCCGCCACCATCCTGCCTCGCTCGCCACCATCCTGCCCCGCTGGCTCCATCCTGCCCTGCCGGCTTCATCCTGCCCCCTGCCACCATCCTGCCTCGCTCGCCACCATCCTGCCCCGATCGCTCCATCCTGCCCCGATCGCTCCATCCTGCCCCTCCACCACCATCCTGCCCCACTCGCTCCATCCTGCCCCCCCGCCACCATCCGGCCCAGCTCACTCCATCCTGCCCCCTTGCCACCATCCTGCCCCGCTCGCCACCATCCTGCTCCCCTGCCACCATCCTGCCCCGCTCGCTCCATCCTGCCCCGCTCGTTCCATCCTGCCCCGCTCACTCCATCCTGCCCCCCTGCCACCATCCTGCCCCGCTCGCTCCATCCTGCCCCGCTCGTTCCATCCTGCCCCGCTCACTCCATCCTGCCTCGCCGACTGCATCCTGCCCCACCGGCTCCATCCTGCCCCCCGCCACCGTCCTGCCCCACTCGCTTCATCCTGCCCCGCTCGCTCCATCCTGCCCCCCTGGCTCCATCCTGCCCCCCTGGATCCATCCTGCCCCGCTCGCACCATCCTGCCCCGCTCGCACCATCTTTATTGCCAATGGCGTGGCGACATTTCGGACCGGAGGTCCTTTCTCAAGCAGTGTACAAGTGATAATGCTCCAGTTTATAAAGGTATACACAGGTTCATTCATTATCAAATCATTAGTGAAATATCATTATAAAATCAAATTCCCAATGAATCATCATTTATACATAGTGGTTCTATATATTATAAAGTGCATTTAGTGACTACTAAAACGTTTTATCGTCATGATTTACAGTTCTTTAGTGCCCATATACATTCATTAGTTATTGCATTTGATCATTAAAATCAGGTGTCCGCTATTAGGAATTTGACAATCACTCACATATAATTGTGTTAGCATTCTCTATATCCCACTGAGCATGTCAGGAACTGGAAATGACACAATAACCATAGTGCACCGCTTTGCACAGCCTCAGTATGTTGTTATGAAACCAGTATGCAAATGGAGTCCATGGAGCCTTGTTTAAGAGTCTCAAACACGGGACTAGCCAGATATCCCTCCAGGGAAGGACCTAGCCCTGGGGTGGACTCCTTGTGGAGACCACCATAACCACCATATTAAGTGGCCCTTTCAGTTAATATCCCACTCAGTTACGAGTTAAGGATATGACAAGGGAATTAACAGAGCCAAATACTTCCTGTGAGAATTTTGCCTCCTGTTCCAATTTCTTCATCACAACCTCCATGCCTCTGTGATGGTCAATTGATGTGTATAGCGAGACCACATCGAATGAGGCCAAAATAACCTCACCCGATATGTCCACACCTTCTATTTTTTGTAAAAAATCTGTAGTATCTCTTACAAATGATTCAGCTTTTTTAGCTATAGGATTTAAAATTTTATCTAAGTATACGCCTATATTAGACAGAATTGACTCACAGCCTGCAACAATAGGCCAACCCGAGCCTTTATAAGACCCGGCCACGATGTGCTCGGCACACAGCCATCCAGACAGTGAGTGTAGGGAGAGTGTCTGCTGCTTAGGGACAGATTTGTGGCTCTCATAGGTAGATCCGGATCAGGGCTGCAAACTGCTGCTGCTGACCACAACAGTCCTTCTCAGGACTAATCTAGGAGGACATAGGCAGGGTGATCCAGATCGGTATCCAAGCTTTCCTGTGACCAGAACAGTCCTCAGGAGACTGTTGGAGCTCTATACAGGCAGGGTATCTTTCATGTAATCACAAAAAGTAACATACACCAGCTGTATGTCACTATTGGGTATATGCCCTTAACATTTCGACCCTGAATATTCATTTTGGTGTCATTTTGGAAGGTTTTCTGGTGACTCCGTAAAATTGGCGTGAAACTCGGACAACATTGTTCACAGCTGTGACTTTTGAGTGAGAAATGCTTCCAGGGGTCTTCCCCATGGTGTTGCCATGTCATTTCAGCACTCTTCTGAGACTTTTGTGACATTTTTAGGGTTTTTCCATGCTGCCAGCAGTCATATCATAAAAATACTCGCGTCTCCCATAGGATAACATTGGGTTCGGTGCTCGGGCCGAGTACACGAGTATCTTGGGATGCTCGGCTCGAGCATCGAGCACCCAAGCATTTTGGTACTCGCTCATCACTAGTCTCTATGTCTCTAGCGATATTACATTTTGGATCATATGTAAGTTTCTCATAGACCCTGGGTTCAGCCAGCTGTCTCCTGATCTCCTCAATGTACTTTTCTTTATCCATAATTACTACCGCACCGCCATTATCAGCGCTTTTTATCACTATTATTTTATCATTCGCCAAATTATACAAAGCTTTTGTCTCACCCTTGGTTAAATTTGGGGTTTGAAATTCTTTACTCAAGCTGTTTCTCAAAATACCCACATCCTTATTCACGGCACTAATAAACGCTTCTATTGCTGGAGGGGAATTAGGGGGCACAAAGTTACTTTTCTTTCTCAAAACTACTTCAGTCAGATTTAGCTCACTGGTCTGAACATTAGTTGTTGGAGATTTACCACAAAAGTATTCTTTTAGTTTTATGAGTCTAAAAAAAATTAAGCAGATCTAAATTAAGTTGAAACCAATTTACATGGGACGAAATCCCAAAAGACAACCCCTTATTTAGTACAGACTCCTCATCTCTAGACAAAACACGTTTAGAAATATTTACAATTAGACCGCCTCCTTGTTCCTTGTCACGATCTGTTTCTCTGCTGCAGATTTGCTTTTCCCTCTTTTCTGTCTTTGGTTGTCTCCGATGTTTTCTTCCTCCCCTCTTTTTCCAGATTTTGGTTTGTCCTTTGGAGGATTTTCCGGATCTGCAAAAGTCACTGTTATAAGATACAGAATTTTTATCATAACTATAGTATGAGGACCTCTCCTTTGGCCAATAACCTTTTTTCTTCCAATTTCCCTTGTTGTCCCTTTGCCAATTATAGACGTTCCCATTTCTATAATCTTCCATGTCACGATTCCACTTACGATGTTTTACGTCCTCTAATTCCAAACGGAATTTTGTCAATCTGGTATTTAAACCCTCAGAAAAAACCTTCCACTCCTCTTCTTTCACCAAAGACTTAATCTCAATCTCCAATTTAGGTGACTCAGAATTATGTTCTTTCAGTTCTTTTTGCAAAAATTCAATATTGCATAGCATCACATCCATGCTGTATTTATTAGAAATCATACAGAACCTTGTACAGAAGAATGGATCATTCGCCATCAGGTTAGGGCGGATATTTGAACGCAATCCTCTCGGAATTTTCTTGTCTCTGTAATACTGACTTAAGGTGGTTAGATGCAGTTGTAAAGTTATGCATTTCTTTAAAACATTCTTATACTTCAATTTTAGATCATATAGAGATGGAGTACTTAAAAAAGTGGGATCAACCTCCACCTCCTTGAAGATCCTTTCCTCGTCCTCGCTGGTAAATGTGAAAACGCCAGGCTCAAACACATTATCCATGGGTCTCAAAAAAGAAATCAATATAAAAAATCAAAGTCCTTCTTAGGCTAGGGTCAGGCTGGGGTCACACATAAGCCCTTGGTCCGTTTTTGGCTTCATTTTTTGCATTTTTTTTTCTAAGTCCAAAAACTGATAGAAAAACGGATTAGATGTAATAAACACCCTATCCGTTTTTTGCTGCACTTAAAAACATTGCTATGTCCGTTTTTGAGCCAAAAACGTTGCTAGCAACGTTTTTGGGGTCCGTTTTTCAAAAAAAAAATTTTTTTAACATGGGCCCTATGGAAAAACGGATCCCTTTTTTTGAGAATTTTGGTAAAAAAATGACTAAGTCCAAAAACATTCATGGGTGCAGGAGGCTCAAAAAGCACCCAAAAAAAAATGGATTGGTTATGGAAATCGCTTCCAAAAACGGATTTCTATGTGTGACCCCAGGTTTATAGTGCAAATTTCCACAACAATAACATATGAAAAAAACGGAACAGCACCAGATATTACCAGACTTGTGCAGCGCTTTCACAACACTGGTCAAGTATCCATGTAAACAATCCTTTTTTGGATTGTTTGCATGGACACTTGACCGGTGTTGAGAAAGCGCTGCACAAGTCTGGTATTATCTGGTGCTGTTCCGTTTTTTTCATATATATAGCAGCGCTATGGTATATGGCGGTACATTACAGCACATGTATAGCAGCACTATAGTATATGGCGGTACATTACAGTACATGTAAAGCAGCACTATAGTATATGGCGGTACAATATAGTACATGTAAAGCAGCACTATAGTATATGGTGGTACATTACAGTACATGTATAGCAGCACTATAGTATATGGCGGTAGATTATACTACATGTATAGCAGCACTATAGTATATGGCGGTACATTATAGTTCATGTATAGTAGCGCTATGGTGGTACATTATAGTACATGTATAGCAGCCCTATAGTATATGGCGGCACTTTATAGTACATGTATAGCAGCACTATGGTATATGGCGGTACATTATAGCACATGTATAGCAGCGCTATAGTATATGGCGGTACATTACAGTACATGTATAGCAGCACTATAGTATATGGCGGTACATTATAGTACATGTATAGCAGCGCTATGGTATATGGTGGTACATTACAGCACATGTATAGCAGCACTATAATATATGGCAGTACATTACAGCACATGTATAGCAGCGCTATAGTATATGGTGGTACATTACAGCACATGTATAGCAGCACTATAGTATATGGCGGTACATTACAGCACATGTATAGCAGCACTATAGTATATGGAGGTACATTATAGTACATGTATAGCAGCACTATAGTATATGGTGGCACTTTATACAGTTGTGGCCAAAAGTATTGACACCCCTGCAATTCTGTCAGATAATACTCAGTTTCTTCCTGAAAATGATTGCAATCACAAATTCTTTGGTATTATTATCTTCATTTAATTTGTCTTCAATGAAAAAAACCAAAAAGAATTGTCCTAAAGCCAAATTGGATATAATTCCACACCAAACATAAAAAAGGGGGTGGACAAAAGTATTGGCACTGTTAGAAAAATCATGTGATGCTTCTCTAATTTGTGTAATTAACAGCACCTGTAACTTACCTGTGGCACCTAACAGGTGTTGGCAATAACTAAATCACACTTGCAGCCAGTTGACATGGATTAAAGTTGACTCAACCTCTGTCCTGTGTCCTTGTGTGTACCACATTGAGCATGGAGAAAAGAAAGAAGACCAAAGAACTGTCTGAGAACTTGAGAAACCAAATTGTGAGAAAGCATGAGCAATCTCAATGCTACAAGTCCATACCTGAGAAAGCCTAACACGTTATGGAAGAATGTTCTCTGGTCAGATGAGACAAAAGTAGAGCTTTATGGGCAAAGGCATCAACATAGAGTTTACAGGAGAAAAAAAGAGGCATTCAAACAAAAGAACACGGTCCCTACAGTCAAACATGGCGGAGGTTCCCTGATGTTTTGAGGTTGCTTTGCTGCCCCTGGCACTGGCCTGCTTGACCGTGTGCATGACATTATGAAGTCTGAAGACTACCAACACATTTTGCAGCATAATGTAGGGCCCAGTGTGAGAAAGCTGGGTCTCCCTCAGAGGTCATGGGTCTTCCAGCAGGACAATGACCCAAAACACACTTCAAAAAGCACTAGAAAATTGTTTGAGAGAAAGCACTGGAGACTTCTAAGGTGGCAGCAATGAGTCCAGACCTGAATCCCATAGAACACCTGCGGAGAGATCTAAAAATGGCAGTTTGGAGAAGGCACCCTTCAAATATCAGGGACCTAGAGCAGTTTGCCAAAGAAGAACGGTCTAAAATTCCAGCAGAGCATTGTAAGAAACTCATTGATGGTTACCGGAAGCGGTTGATAGCAGTTATTTTGGCTAAAGGTTGTGCAACCAAGCATTAGGCTGATGGTGCCAATACTTTTGTCTGGCCCATTTTTGGAGTTTTGTGTGAAATGATCAATGTTTTGCTTTTTGCTTCATTCTCTTTTGTGTTTTTTCATTTAAGACAAATTAAATGAAGATAATAATACCAAAGAATTTGTGATTGCAATCATTTTCAGGAAGAAACTGAGTATTATCTGACAGAATTTCAGGGGTGTCAATACTTTTGGCCACAACTGTAGTACATGTATAGCAGCGCTATGGTATATGGCGGTACATTACAACACATGTATAGCAGCACTATAGTATATGGCGGTACATTACAGCACATGTATAGCAGCACTATAGTATATGGCGGTACATTACAGTACATGTATAGCAGCACTATAGTATATGGCGGTACATTACAGTACATGTATACTATATATGTATATACACTGTGTTCCAAATTGGTTTTAAGTGTCATAGGGTTTTATTTTTATTTTTTTTCAATGAAACCCATTGATGGTATTGTGTCTCGGGGTTCTTTGGATCATTGAAATCAATCTCGGATACCTGTGATAATTAGTTTGGCAGGTGAGCCCAATAAAAGGAAAACTGGGTGTTCCACAATATTACGCAGGCCACAGTTTTCAAGTAACATGGGAATGAAATATGATGTCTCTGTTACCGAAAAGCAACAAATAGTGCAATGCCTTGGACAAGGGATGAAAACATTTGATATTTCACGAAAACTTAAGCATGATCATCGTATTGTGAAGAGATTTGTGGCTGATTCTGAGCACAGATGTGTTCGTGCAGATAAAAAAGGGGGAGACAGAAGCGCACAATAGGGTTTTATCCAATGGTAAAATTGTTTCACAGATATGGATCCACTCACCTGGTTCAGTTGTGTGAAACACAACAACCATAAGCACAAATGGGTAGGATCCGATGAACTGCAGGAATCAGCCGGTCACTAGAATTGCATATATAGAAAGGAGAGAAGTCCGGCTTTCAGGATCGCGCTGTTCCAGTCCAAAGTTCACAAGGAATTAATCCCAGAACCAAGCAGTGATCATAACTTTCTTTTTATTCTAGAAAACTCTACGCGTTTCGTGTACACACTGTACACTTCCTCAGGAGCAAAGTTACCTTTGCTCCTGAGGAAGTGTACAGTGTGTACACGATACGCGTAGAGTTTTCTAAATAAAAAGAAAGTTATGATCACTGCTTGGTCCTTGGATTAACTCCTTGTGAACTTTGGACTGGAACAGCGCTATCCTGAAAACCGGACTTCTCTCCTTTCTATATTCGTGCAGATAAAGGCAGAATGAGGAAGGTTTCTGCCAGGCAAGTTCATCAGATTAAGAGAGCAGCTGCTAAAAAGGCATTACAGACCTGCAAACAGATATTTGAAGCTGCTGGTGCCTCTGGAGTCCCTCGAACCTCAAGGTGTAGGATCCTTCAAAGGCTTGCTGTGGAGCATAAACCTACTATTCAGCCAACCCTAAACAGTGCTCACAAGCAGAAACAGTTGCAGTGGGTCCAGATATACATGAAGACTAATTTTCAAACAGTCTTGTTTACTGATGAGTGCCGAGCAACCCTGGATGGTCCAGATGGATGGAGTAGTGGATGGTTGGTGGAAGGCCAACATGTCCCAACAAGGCTGCGACATCAGCAGGAGGTGGAGGAGTCATGTTTTGGGCTGGAATCATTGGGAAACAGCTGATAGGCCCCTTTAAGGTTCCTGAAGGTGTGAATATGACCTCTGCAACGTATATAGAGTTTCCAACTGAGAACTTTCTTCCATGGTACAAAAATCAAAAATGTGCCTTTAGGAGCAAAATCACCCTCATGCATGTCAATGCACCATCTCATGCTACAAAGAATACCTCTGTGCTATTGGCTGCTATGGGCATAAAAGGAGATAAATTCATGGTGTGGCCACCATCTTCCCCTGACCTCAACCCTATAGAGAACCTTAGGAGTATAATCAAGCAAAAGATCTATGAGGGTGGGAGGCAGTTCACATCTAAACAGCAGCTCTGGGGGGCTATTCTGACATCATCCAAAGAAATACAAGTAGAAACTCTCCAGAAACTCACAATATCAATGGATGCTAGAATTGTGAATGTGATATCACAGTAGGGTTCCTATGTTACCATGTAACTTGGCCTGTTAGGATGTTTTGGAGTTAAATAGCTTTTTATTTCAGTGAATGTGACCTCCTAATGCTGCAAATACAACAAATGAGCATTGTCAGCTCTTTCAAACATATCAAATGTTTAGAAACTCTACTGTGCCTAATAATGTGGAACAGGGCATTTAGAGTTTTTTTTTTAATTTTGAAGATTATACTGCTATCATTGGGAGGTTTCTTCAATAAAATTCGATGTATACTCTAACGGGTGATGAATTTATTACACTGACTGTCATGTGCTGCTATACATGTGCTGTAATGTACCGCCATATACCATAGCGCTGCTATACATGTGCTGTAATGTACCACCATATACAGTTGTGGAAAAAGTTATTGACACCCCTGCAATTCTTTCAGATAATACTCAGTTTCTTCCTGAAAATGATTGCAATCACAAATTCTTTGGTATCATTATCTTCATTTTATATGGCGGTACATTACAGTACATGTATAGCAGCATTATAGTATATTGCAGTACATAACAGTACTTGTATAGCAGCACTATAGTATATGGCAGTTCATTACAGTACATGTATAGCAGCGCTATAGTATATGGCAGTACAGTATAGCTCATGTATAGTAGCACTATAGCATATGGAAGTACATTACAGTACATGTATAGCAGCACTACAGTATATGGCAGTACAGTATAGCACATGTATAGTAGCACTATGGTATATGGTGGTACATTACAGTACATGTATAGCAGCACTGTAGTATATGGCAATACATTACAGTACATGTATAGCAGTGCTATGGTATATGGCGGTTCATTACAGCACATGTATAGCAGCACTATAGTATATGGCAGTACATTACAGTACATGTATAGCTGTGCTATGGTATATGGTGGTACATTACAGTGCATGTATAGCAGCGCTATGGTATATGGTGGTACATTAGAGGACATGTATAGCAGCACTATAGTATATGGCGGTACATTACAGTACATGTATAGCAGCGCTATGGTATATGGTGGTACAGTATAGCACATGTATAGCAGCACTATAGTATATGGCGATACATTACAGTACATGTATAGCAGCACTATGGTATATGGCAGTACATTACAGTACATGTATAGCAGTGCTATAGTATATGACGGTACATTACAGCACATGTGTAGCAGCACTATAGTATATGGCAGTACAGTATAGCACATGTATAGCAGCACTATAGTATATGGTGATACATTACAGTACATGTATAGGAGCGCTATGGTATATGGCGGTACATTACAGTACATATATAGCAGCACTATAGTGTATGGCAGTACATTACAGCACATGTATAGCAGCGCTATAGTATATGGCGGTACATTACACACATGTATAGCAGCACTATAGTATATGGCAGTACATTACAGTACATGTGACTCACCGTGGCCGGGGACTCCGGTTTAGACAGGCTGTAGCTCCTTCCTCCTTGTCACGGGTGGACCGCGCCTGCCGGTAATGGGGCCCGGTTGAGTGCAGATCAAAAGTTGAAGACGTCTTGTAGGAACAGATTAAGGGGTTAATTTATTCGTGACGCCACCTATGAGTAGTTCGGTAAGTCGTACCGACGCTGCGGAGCCTCCGGGGGATGGATAGCAGCAAGATGGAACGCTCCCCACAGGCTGAGCGATGATCCCCGGAGGCTGAAGCTGCTCAAGATGTTGTGCGGCAGCTGCGGTTACCTTGTGTGCGGACGGACGCAGTCATAAGGAAGCACGGACACTGTAAGTCTCTGTAACGGGTCTGTACTGTAACCGGCAGGCAGTACATGGCATACAGTTTACGGGTAGTGGACCGGGTGGACTCAGCAGTGATAGGTGTCCCTCAGAGATCCGCAGTGTTCCTCCATTCTAGCTAAGTGTTCGCCGTTGTCGCCCAGGAATACCAGATCGGGTACAGGGAGGCTGCTTCAATCCCTATCCAAGATGTACGTTATGGATGTTTTGGGGAGCCTTGGATCCCTCGGTGGGTACACCGCTGGTTAGACGACTGGAATTTGGCGGGTGGTGGGGTGCTCCTGTGAAGCTGCTCCTCCATGCTTCTGGTTCGCGTAGCAGAGGTGAACTGCTGCCAGCTTCGGTACCAGTGAACCGGCTGTGAGTTGGGCACGGGGGTCTTTTGGAACCCGTGGTTGGTGATGCCCGATCCTGGTTGTTCAGGCCTCAGGTGCTAACACCCGACCGGTGACGGCCCAGGGGCTGCATAGCGGTGCGGAGCCCCCGCTCCTACGTTACTCCTTCAGACTTTTTCTCACTCCTCCAGACTAACTAACTAAGTGTCTGTACTTCTCCTACACACTACCCTTGCACTCCGCCCACCAGGACCCTGGATTGGCCCTCTATGTTAAGTGATGCATGCAGGGTTTGGATCTCTAAGTTAACCACATGACTGCTGGGTCGGAGAATATTGCGGCTGCATTTATGGCTGCAATACCCTGCTGTGACGCACTCATTGCGGGACGCCACACTCCCCCTTGGTTAAATGCGCTTGTCCCCAAGCGTCACACTACCCACATTACAGAGGATTTTTGTATTTTATAACAGACATGAAATTCACACTTTTATTAAAGAAACGGGTAAATAATCGCTTTGATGTTGCAAGCAAAAAGAACAGGTTAACACATTGCGCTGACCCGGCGGGCAGTCGGCTGTCCTTAGTTTAAAAGTTCAGGCTGTAGCCGCCAAGTCGCGGTGTTATTTGCGAAACAGAAAGAAGTCTCTTGGCAAAAAGTTCAATCAACAGAGTCACTTATGGAGGGCAGTGTTCCGGACTCGTATAGCGAACCACCCGTCACAGCAGACATATCGCTCATAGGTTACAATGTCCCCTCTATATAAGTCTCGGTTAGGATGCCCTCGCGGTAGGTGCGATTCCACATCACGGCGCCCCACAAACACTTCTGTACACACACCCTCCTCCCTGACGAATCCCCACCCGGTGGATAAGTTAAAGGTGCTCACCCGTCCGGTTTTACGGAGTTCATCTGGCAATGGAGATTGGCGGCGGGCTTCAGCGCGGGCCTGCATGTTGGCGCGCAGCCGAGCGTGCCACTCCTCCCTTCGGATGCGATGTACTTCTTCGTCGGAGCGGTGCGGCGTGTGGATAAAGTCACTACGGCGTGCTGGTTGTTGAACGGCTGGAGTCTGGTGGGCAGTCTGGATAGGGACCCGGTTGAACGGAACCGGAGAAGATGTTGCTGTGGCGGCACCCGACCAGCTGCATTTATGGCTGCAATACCCTCCTGTGACGCACTCGTTGCGGGACGCCACACATGTATAGCAGCACTATAGTATATGGCAGTACATTACAGTACATGTATAGCAAGCGCTATAGTATATGGCGGTACAGTATAGCACATGTATAGCAGCACTATGGTATATGGCGGTACATTACAGTACATGTATAGCAGCATTGAAGTATATGGCAGTACATTACAGTACATGTATAGCAGCGCTATGGTATATGGTGGAACATTACAGTACATGTATAGCAGCACTATAGTATATAGCGGTACATCACAGTACATGTATAGCAGCGCTATGGTATGTGGCAGTATATTACAGCACATGTATATCAGCACTGTAGTATATGGCGGTACATTACAGTACATGTATAGCAGCGCTATGGTATATGGCGGTACATTACAGTATATGTATAGCAGCGCTATGGTATATGGCGGAACATTACAGTACATGTATAGCAGTGTTATAGTATATGGCGGTACATTACAGTACATGTATAGCAGCACTATAGTATATGGTGGTGCATTACAGTACATGTATAGCAGCGCTATAGTATATGGTGGTACATTACAGCACATGTATAGCAGCGCTATGGTATATGGCGGTACATTACAGTACATGTATAGCAGCACTATGGTATATGGCGATAGTCTGCTCCCCGCAGCTCCCCCCGCTCTCCCTCGCCCCCGCTCCTCCACAGTAAAAGTAAAAATAAAAAATGTCCGCCGGCTTGCTCCACCTCCATCTTCTAGGTCCTACAGGCCTTTAGGACCTGTCGTTGCCTGGGAAACCGTTCAGCTGATCGGTCACATGACCGCTAACTGACGGGGCGGAAGGATGGAGCAGGGGGCAGGATGGAGGCAAGAGGGGGCAGGATGGAGGCGGGGGGCAGGATGGAGGCGGCGGGGGCAGAATGGAGCGAGCGGGGCAGGATGTAGCGAGCAGGGCGGGATGGAGCTGGGGGAGCAGGATGGATGCGGGGGGGCAGGATGGATGCGGGGGGAGGCAGGATGGATGCGGGGGCAGGATGGATGCTGGAGGGGCAGGATGAAGGCGGGGGCAGGATGGATGCAGTGGGGCAGGATGGATGTGGAGAGGGCAGGATGGATGTGGGGGGGCAGGATGGAGTCGGGAGAGCAGGATGGAGGCGGGGGGGCAGGATGGAGCCAGCAGGGCATGGAGCCAGAAGGGCATGGAGCCAGGGGGGGCAGGATGAAGCCAGGGGGGGCAGGATGGAGCCGGGGACAGGATGGAGCCAGGGGGCCGGATGGTGGCGGGGGGGCTTGATGGAGCGGTCGGGGCAGGATGGAGCCGGGGGGGGGGAAATGGTGCGAGCTGGGCAGGATGGATGCAGGAGGGCAGGATGGATGTGGGGGGCAGCATGGAGCTGGGGGGGGGGGCAGGAAAGAGCCGAGGGGGGCAGGATGGAGCCGGGGGGGCAGGATGGAGCTGGGGGGGCAGGATGGAGACTTGGGGACAGGATGGAGCCAGGGGGGCAGGATGGAGCTGGGGGGGCAGGATGGATGCGGGGGAGGGGCAGGTTGGATGCGGGGGGGCAGGATTCCCCTTGCCCCCTGCTGTTCAAACCCGGCGTCTTCTGCAGCTACAGCGCTCATGTGACAGGGTGGGCTGTGTGATGTCATATCAGCCCGCCCTGTCACATGACCCCAGTATAGAGGAAGAAGATCGGTGAGAACAGCAGGAGGTGTGGGGGGGAGGCAGGAGGTGGGTGGAGAGGCCAGGTGGGGGCGGCGAGTACCTCAGCAACCGGGTGAGAACAGCGGGGGGCAAGAGGGAGGCGAGGTGGGGATGGCCGGTACTGGTGTCGGGGGACGCCGTGGCTGTACACGTAGCCTGGTGATAGCTACTGTATAATCTTCTAATTTTGAATGCGCGCGGCTTTTTGCACACGTGGCGCTCATTGGTTGCTGCGGCTAGCTGTGTCTTGATGACACTGCGCACAGTAGACACAGGAACATTCAGGTCTTTGGAGATGGACTTGTAGCCTTGAGATTGCTCATGCTTCCTCACAATTTGGTTTCTCAAGTCCTCAGACAGTTCTTTGGTCTTCTTTCTTTTCTCCATGCTCAATGTGGTACACACAAGGACACAGGAGAGAGGTTGAATCAACTTTAATCCATGTCAACTGGCTGCAAGTGTGATTTAGTTATTGCCAACACCTGTTAGGTGCCACAGGTAAGTTACAGGTGCTGCTAATTACACAAATTAGAGAAGCATCACATGATTTTTCTAACAGTGCCAATACTTTTGTCCACCCCCTTTTTTATATTTGGTGGAATTATATCCAATTTGGCTTTAGGACAATTCTTTTTGTGTTTTTTCATTGAAGACAAATTAAATGAAGATAATAATACCAAAGAATTTGTGATTGCAATCATTTTCAGGAAGAAACTGAGTATTATCTGACAGAATTGCAGGGGTGTCAATACTTTTGGCCACCACTGTACTAATAAATCAATATTATATTCACCCTTTGATGTCTGGTGGAATACGGCAGCGCGGTGTTTATCCCTTCATCCTCCCTCCTGTATATGCACCACACTGGGGACTGCAGCAGCCGTGATATGCTTTTATAGTGGTTGTGACTCTCACAACCACACAAGGTGAAGCCTCTGATACCTATTTGGGTCATATTTTATCTCTCAAGATTAAGGAAAGAGAAGATTACTGGCTAGGAGTGCTGGGGAGCACAAATAAGGAGATTACTTATGGGTTAGCACGTTTATTTACCACAACGCGTTTCCACAACGGATTGTTGTCTTCCTCAGGTCATTTTCATTAAATGGTGAAAATGGACACATTAAATAGTATCACAAGCCAACCATAGAATAACAATTAATGATGTCACTCTATTAACTCCGTCCATCCCATATACCCCAAGGTATGAAAGCGCTCAGTGGAAATCACCAGGTTCTCCCTATGGGAGCGCTTTTATCTTTTGTGTGTTGCATATTTCATCTCTCAGATCCTTCATCCTCCCTACTTTAATTTTCTGAGATAATGACCTTTGGGTTTTAATTAATCATCAACATTAACATAAATAAACACATGAAATAGATCCCTCTGTGTGTAATGACTCTATATAATAGATGTGGTCACTTTATGTATTGAATGACTGAAATAAAGTAACTTTTTGATGATCTTCTAATTCATTGAGATGCAGCTGAATACAAAAGAGAATGGGATTATCTTGATAAACCAAAATCAATAAACACATATCTCTGTAAGTATATCTTAAGCACAATTTCTCCTTTAAGAAAAACACCTGAGCTCAGATACCTGGAATCAGGAACGCCCAGTACACACGGTGTCATCATATTCTCTTATCAGAAGAGGAAGTAACATAAGTACGGAAGGGAAGGAATGTAAAATACAAGGACGCGGTCACTGTATAGGAGAATCTGCAGAGGATTCGGTATTTTCCCACCAGTTCCTGAGGTTTTTCTCCCCTTTATGGTCAGTGCTCTGCTCTCTATGTGACTGGAATTTGTTTGACAATCTTCTTCAGAGTCAGAAATATGAAGTAACAGGATCTTATATAGGAGAAAGAGGAAAAGGCGATAATTATCCAGGTAAGGATCTGCTGGAGATCTCCCCTCCGCTGTCACTGTGGTCAGAGGTGACTGAATCCATTAATCCTGGGATCTGGTCATAAAAGATTCTACACCAGAAAATATTTCCAAATCCAGATCCAGAATGTAATATGAGATTATAGTAAACTGGAGGATTTACAGTCACATTGATGACTCTGATCAGTGATCAGAAAAGACAGAGGCGGTATAATAATGCGCTGCCGTCCCAAAAATAAAGTAAAGTGCCTACTTGAAATGGTTAAAATGTTTTCAGATACACTAGTGATGTCAGCTCATGGCAATGTACTGGTTTTATGAATGAACTATACTAATGAATGCTGTAATAATTGTACTATTTTATGAATGAACTATATTCATGGAATACTACAATGATTGTAAATGATCGCATGCAGTTTTATCTTATCCTTTAAGAAATACAGTGCCTTGTGAAAGTATTTGGCCCCCTATATACAGTGCTTTGTGAAAGTATTCGGCCCCCTATATACACTGCCTTGTGAAAGTATTCGGCCCCCTATGTATATATACAGTGCCTTGTGAAAGTATTCGGCCCCCTATGTATATATACAGTGCCTTGTGAAAGTATTCAGCCCCCTATATACAGTGCCTTGTGAAAGTATTCGGCCCCCTATATACAGTGCCTTGTGAAAGTATTCAGCCCCCTATATACAGTGCATTGTGAAAGTATTCGGCCCCCTATATACAGAGCCTTGTGAAAGTATTCGGCCCCCTATATACAGTGCCTTGTGAAAGTATTCGGCCCCCTATATACAGTGCCTTGTGAAAGTATTCAGCCCCCTATATACAGAGCCTTGTGAAAGTATTCGGCCCCCTATATACAGTGCCTTGTGAAAGTATTCGGCCCCCTATATACAGTGCCTTGTGAAAGTATTCGGCCCCCTATATACAGTGCCTTGTGAAAGTATTCAGCCCCCTATATACAGTGCTTTGTGAAAGTATTCGGCCCCCTATATACAGTGCCTTGTGAAAGTATTCGGCCCCCTATATACAGTGCCTTGTGAAAGTATTCGGCCCCCTATATACAGTGCCTTGTGAAAGTATTCAGCCCCCTATATACAGTGCCATGTGAAAGTATTCGGCCCCCTATGTATATATACAGTGCCTTGTGAAAGTATTCTGCCCCCTTGAACTTTTCAACCTTTTGCCCCATTTTAGGCTTCAAACATAAAGATATAAATTAAAATTTTTTTGTGACGAATCAACAAGTGGGACACAATCGTGAGGGGGAACCAAATTTATTGGAGATTTTAAACTTTTTTAACAAATAAAAAACTGTAAAGCGGGGCGTGCAATATTATTCGCCCCTTGAGTTAATCCTCTGTAGCGCCCCCTTGTGCTGTGATTACAGCTGCAGTCTCTTGGGGTTTGTCTCATTCTTCCTTGCAGAACAGCTGGAGCTCAGTGAGGTTGGATGGAGGCGTTTGTGATCCTCAGTTTTCAGCTCTTTCCTCTGATTCTCCATTGGATTCAGGTCTGGATGTGACTTGGCCATTCTAACACCTGGATACGGTTATTTTTGATCCATTCCATTGTAGATTTTGCTTTATGTTTGGGATCACTGTCTTGTTGGAAGATAAATCTCCGTCCCAGTCTCAGGTCTTTTGCAGACTCCAGCAGGTTTTCTTCCAGAATGGTCCTGTATTTGGCTCCATCCATCTTCCCATCAATTTTAACCATCTTCCCTGTCCCTGCTGAAGAAAAGCCCAAACCATGAATCTGCCACCACCATGTGTGACAGTGGGGATGGTGTTTTGAGGCCTCCACCATGTGTGACAGTGGGGATGGTGTTTTGAGGGTGATGAGCTGTGTTGCTTTTACTCCAAACATATCGTTTTGCATTGAGGCCAATAAGTTAGACTTTGGTTTCATCTGACCAGAGCCCCTTATTCCACATGTTTGGTGTCTCCCAGGCGGCTTGTGGCAAACTTCAAACAAGACTTTTTATGGATATCTTTGAGAAATGGCTTCTTCTTGCCACTCTTCCATAAAGGCCAGATTAGTGCAGTGTATGACTGATTTTTGTCCTATGGACAGACTCTCCCACCTCAGCTGTAGATCTCTGCAGTCCATCCAGAGTGATCATGGGAAGTGCCGGACTGGGGTGTCTGGGGCCCACCAGGAAAATTGACTAATGTTTTCTGCATTTCTCATCCTCTCCTGGTTTTGTCTTATAAATATTGAGGTGAAAATCTCACCAAATGCTCAAACTGCTTTCTCTGGCGAACCTCTGTAACAGCATCTCTGCTGCTGTGTCACAGGACAGGGAGGGGTTAAACATCCAAGTATTTAATATCTATTGGAAATAAAGAATTTTCCCCTTCTTGATGTCAGATAAAACAAATGACCGACCATAATCCACTCTTCCAAGACCAATAATACCAGAAGGCAGAAATACCACCACACCGTGACCAGATCACATATTACCACGACATAGTGCCCAAATAATGCCACATACAAGGCACAAATACCGCCACACCATGACCAAAGCACATAATACCACCACATAGTGATCAAATACTACCACATAGAAAGTATAAATAGTGCTAAGCATCTGCCTCATATATATATACAGGAAGGGGCCCATATACATGAAGCAGGGGCCCAGCCAGGATGGGGCACATTATAGATAGATATATATATATATAGAGAGAGAGAGAGAGAGAGAAAGGGGCCCATATATATATGTCTCCCAGCCCGGCTGGGCCCCTGCCTCATGTACATGGGCACCTTCCTGTATATGTATGTCCCCCATCCTGGCCCAGGGGTTGGACAAAATAATGGAAACACCTAACGCTTCATCATAATCTTCGAACATGTTATAAACATACAAACCGTGACATATGTTAATGTTTTGTAGTTGATTATTTGTGTTCAGTGATATGTGTATGTAAATTAACTGTTTGGTTTGCCGAATTGTAAGAACATTGATGAGAACCTGATACCAATGGCAGACCTTTCGGATTTTCAAAAAGGCCAAATTGTTGGTGCTCGTATGGCAGGCGCTAGTGTAACAGAAAGTGCCCGAATGCTTGGCGTGTCAAGAGGTCCTGTCTCCAAAGTAATGACTGCATTTGAAAGAGAAGGAAAAATGTCCGCAGCAAAGCACAGGTCCGGCCGAAAGTTGAAGTTGACTGATAGAGACCGTCGGACTCTAAAGCGAATTGTGAGAGAGGATCGCAAGACCACGGCTCCGAAAATCACTGCTGAGCTCAATGATCACCTACAGAACCCAGTGTCCACCAAAATCACTGCTGAGCTCAATGACACCTACACAACCCAGTGTCCACCAAAATCACTGCTGAGCTCAATGATCACCTACAGAACCCAGTGTCCACCAAAATCACTGCTGAGCTCAATGACACCTACACAACCCAGTGTCCACCAAAATCACTGCTGAGCTCAATGATCACCTACACAACCCAGTGTCCACCAAAATCACTGCTGAGCTCAATGATCACCTATAGAACCCAGTGTCCACCAAAATCACTGCTGACCTCAATGATCACCTACACAACCCAGTGTCCACCAAAATCACTGCTGAGCTCAATGATCACCTACAGAACCCAGTGTCCACCAAAATCACTGCTGAGCTCAATGATGACCTACAGAACCCAGTGTCCATGAAAACTGTTCATCGGGAGCTGCACAAATCTGGATTCCACGGAAGAGCTGCAATTAGAAAACAGCTGCTCCCAATGACAAATGTTTCCAAGCGTTTAGAGCGGTGTAGAAACCTCCAGAATTGGTCCCTCGAGCAGTGGAAACATGTGATATTCTCAGACCAATCATCATTTACCCCATTTTCCGACCTCCGGCTGAGTATACATTTGGAGACAGCCGAAAGAACCATTCCATCCAGACTGCCTTCTCCCAACCGTAACACATGGCGGAGGTTCTGTGATGATGTGGAGTGCTATTTCGTGGAGATCCGCTGGGCCAATGATATCACCTTGTATGAATCCATACCTCAGAGAATTGAGGCTGTAATCGCTACAAAAGGTGGACCTACACCATATTAAACTAACTTTTGTTGATTTTTCCAGGCGTTATCATTATTTTGTCCAACCCCTGTATATATATATATATATATATATATATATATATATATATATATAATATTTAAAGCTGAATGTGTGAATGTGTGTATGTGTGTGTATGTGTGCATGTATGTCCGGGATTGGCATCTACACCGTCGCAACTACAGCCACAAAATTTTGCACAGTCACACGTCTGGACCCCGAGAGCGTCATAGGCTATGTTGTGAGGCGAAATTTTAACACCGCGCGTTCCAGTTTACCAAACAATTTTGGCCCTGTCTACATAATGGAGAGAAAGTGACAGTTACCAGTTGACAGTTGTGAATGAGAGGGGCGTAATGACAGCACCAAAGACTAACAGCGTATACCAGCATATAGTCACTAAGGTGGGGCCCCAACATGGGATATTCACCACACACGGGGACATGTATACACACCACACGCACACAAAGAGTAACAGCAAGTGTATAACCACTAAGGTGCAGCCCCAACATTGGATACTCACCACGCACCCAAACACACACACCACAAAGAGACACACACAACACAGAGACACACGCCACACAGACACCCCCCCCACAGGGACACACACACATGCACACCCTATAGGGACACATGCACTCACCCCACAGGGACACACACACCACAGGGACATACACACATACACACCCCACAGGGACACAGAGACACACACACACACCCCACAGGAACACACAGACCCCATAGGGATGGACACGCACCACAGAGACACCCCTCCCCACAAAAGGACACACACCACAGGGACCCGCCCACAGGGACACACGCATACCCCAGGGACACACACACCACACAGACAGACACAGATGTGCACAAATCGCCTCACACAACTCTCCTCATATGTCTGGTATCTTTAATTTCCAAAAATAAACATCTGGTTAAAAACAGCCAATGTGCAACACATGTGCCATATAGGGAATTAAGGCAGATGTCAGTCACATGAGCTGTCTATTATGTGTATGTGTGAGGTAACATATACTGCCCGGCCAGGGGGAGGGTTTACTGTTGGCTGGAGATTTATTAGGCTGCCTATAGCAACCAATCACAGCTCAGCTTCTATTTTCCTACAGGTCATTAATATGACATATTCAAATTCTATTTTGTTATAGCTAACATCAGTTATTTATTAACCCTGGCGTAGCCGGGTAGTATAGCTAGTATATATATATATCTATATATATATATACCGTGTTTCCCCGAAAGTAAGACCCTGTCTTACATTTTTTTGGGGGCCAAAAGTGGCCCCCTGTCTTACTTTCGGGGGGGGTCTTATATTGGCAGCCCCAGCCTACTCACATACACACACACACACACACCCCGTATATAGTCATGTATAAGCCGAGGGTGGGAAATACAGCAGACCGCCACCCCGGTATACAGCCCCCAGCACAGGTATACAACCCCCAGCAGTGTGGTACACAGCCCAGCAGTGTGGTATAAAGCCCCCCTCCTGCTGGCACACTGCCCCCCCAGCTCTGAGGCCCCCCTGCTGCTGGCTCACTGCCCCCCCAGCTCTGAGGCCCCCCTGCTGCTGGCACACTGCCCCCCAGCTCTGAGGCCCCCCTGCTGCTGCTTACATCTTACCCTCCAGTGTCTTCTTGCAGCAGCCAGCGCTTCGTTCCTCCGTTCCCGTCTTCAGCTGTTTCCCGGATCATGTGACCCGTCGCAGCGCATGACGTCATCGCTACTGCGACCGGCCGTCACATGATCCGGGAAACAGCTGAAGACTGGACCGGAGGACCGACGCGCTGGCTGCTGCAAGAAGACGCTGCAGGGTAAGATGTAAGCAGCAGCAGGGGGGCCTCAGAGCTGGGGGGCAGTGTGCCAGCAGGAGGGGGGGCCTTACATTACCCCCCCCCCGGTTGTAAGGCCTTATATTCGGGGGAGGCCTTACATTAGCAGGCCCCCCCTTTACCCCTAGGCGGCCTTACAATCGGGGGGGGGCTTACTTTCGGGGAAACACGGTAGATATATATATAGGAAGTCGCCCATGTATGCGATGCAGGGGCCCAGCCGGGATGGGGGACATATACATACAGAGGAAGGGGCCCATATATATATCTCCCATCCCAGCTGGGCCCCTGCCTCATGTACATTGGCCCCTTCCTGAATATTTATGTCCCCTATCCTGGCTTAGCATTTGCCTCATATATATACAGGAAGGAGCCTATGTACATGAGGCAGGGGCCCAGCCAGGATGGCAGGATGGGGGATATATATATATATACAGGAAGGGGCCCCAATATATGTCTCCCATTCTGGTTGGGCCCCTGACACATGTTCATGGGTATCTATATACCCCTACCCCCATCCTTTCTGTGCCCCTGCCCCATATATATGTCCCCCCTCCTGGTTCCAGTTCTGCAATAAAAAAAAAATAATTACTCACCTCACACCAATGATCCAGCGACGGAGAATCACAGCAACGCTGCCGCGCCACCGTGCACACAGAACACAGTCCCGGAGCAATAACATCATTGCTCTGAGAGTCTGACCTCTTGTGCACGTGCGGTGGCCCAGCAGCATCGCTGTGCACAGAAGGCAGCGGTACACAAGCAGGGAGATTGTGTCTCCCTTCTGTGTACTGCTCAGCTCCGGACACTAATCATATCCAGAGTGCTGTGCATACCGGGTATGCTTAGTAGCGGGGCCCGGGGGTGTTGGTGGGGGGGACCCACGGACGGGGCTACCGGGACCCAGGACCTACCGAGGGATCTCCCAGGGCCCCGGTTGTCCACTCTGACCCTGATCATGGGCCTTTTGGCTGCAACTGTGATCAGTCTTCTTCTTGTTCGAGATTAATGTTTACAGGGGTGGCTGGGTAGATTTGCAGTGGTCTGATGCTCCTTCCATTACAATATGATCGCTTGCACAGTGGCTCCTTGAGATGTTTAACACTTGGGAAATCTTTTTGTATCCAAATCCGGCTTTAAACTTCACCACAACAGTATCTCGGACCTGCCTGGTGTGTTCCTTGGTCTTCATGATGCTCTCTGCACTTGAAACAGACCCCTGAGCCTATCACAGAGCAGGTGCATTTATACGGAGACTTGATTACACACAGGTGGATTCTATTTATCATTACCAGTCATTTAGGACAACATTGGATCATTCAGAGATCTTCAGTGAACTTCTGGAGTGAGTTTGCTGCACTGAAAGTAAAGGGGCCGAATAATATTGCACGCTCCACTTTTCAGTGTTTTATTTGTTAAAAAAGTTTAAAATATCCAATAAATTTGGTTCCACCTCACGATTGTGTCCCACTTGTTGTTGATTCTTCACAAAAATATTAGAATTTATATCTTTATGTTTGAAGCCTGAAATGTGGCAAAAGGTTGAAAAGTTCAAGGTGGTCAAATACTTTCACAAGGCACTGTATATAGGGGGCCGAATACTTTCACATGGCACTGTATATAGGGGGCGGAATACTTTCACAAGGCACTGTATATAGGGGGCCGAATACTTTCACAAGGCACTGTATATAGGGGGCCGAATACTTTCACAAGGCACTGTATATAGGGGGGCGAATACTTTCACAAGGCTCTGTATATAGGGGGCCGAATACTTTCACAAGGCTCTGTATATAGGGGGCTGAATACTTTCACAAGGAACTGTATATAGGGGGCTGAATACTTTCACAAGGCTCTGTATATAGGGGGCTGAATACTTTCACAAGGCACTGTATATAGGGGGGCTGAATACTTTCACAAGGAACTGTATATAGGGGGCTGAATACTTTCACAATGCACTGTATATAGGGGGCTGAATACTTTCACAAGGCACTGTATATAGGGGCTGAATACTTTCACAAGGCTCTGTATATGAGGGGCTGAATACTTTCACAAGGCACTGTATATAGGGGGCTGAATACTTTCACAAGGCACTGTATATAGGGGGCTGAATACTTTCACAAGGCACTGTATATAGGGGGCTGAATACTTTCACAAGGCTCTGTATATAGGGGGCGGAATACTTTCACAAGGCTCTGTATATAGGGGGCCGAATACTTTCACAAGGCACTGTATATAGGGGCTGAATACTTTCACAAGGCTCTGTATATAGGGGGCTGAATACTTTCACAAGGCACTGTATATAGGGGGCCGAATACTTTCACAAGGCACTGTATATAGGGGCTGAATACTTTCACAAGGCACTGAATATAGGGGGCTGAATACTTTCACAAGGCTCTGTATATAGGGGCTGAATACTTTCACAAGGCACTGTATATATACATAGGGGGCTGAATACTTTCACAAGGCACTATATATATACATAGGGGGCTGAATACTTTCACAAGGCACTGTATATAGGGGGCTGAATACTTTCACAAGGCTCTGTATATAGGGGGCCGAATACTTTCACAAGGCTCTGTATATAGGGGCTGAATACTTTCACAAGGCACTGTATATATACATAGGGGGCTGAATACTTTCACAAGACACTGTATATAGGGGGCCGAATACTTTCACAAGGCTCTGTATATATACATAGGGGCCGAATACTTTCACAAGACACTGTATATAGGGGGCCGAATACTTTCACAAGGCTCTGTATATAGGGGGCTGAATACTTTCACAAGGCACTGTATATAGGGGGCTGAATACTTTCACAATGCACTGTATATAGGGGGCTGAATACTTTCACAAGGCACTGTATGTGTCTTATGAATGAAATGTACTGCTTTATGAATGAATTATACCTGTGAATAATATAATGATTGTAAATGATCGCTTGCAGGTTTTATCCTATCCATTCAGACTGATGTGTGACCCTGTTGTAGGAGGGTTCATGTTTTGTGTGTCAATTTTTTTCACGTTGGACGTAAATTTAAAAAAAATAAATAAATACACTGCCTCTGTCTTTTCTGATAACTAACCCTTTGGGTGGAGTGCTGCAGCTGTATTTGCGATTAAGGTTTTCTGACTGACACTACCCTCAGGGTACTGTTACACATCGCAACATTGCGTGCAATTTCACTTGCAATTCACTGGCTGCAGTGAAATCATGGGCACATTGTTACATTTTGTTGCTGTGTACAAATGTAACAATGTGTCCATGATTTCACTGCAACCAGCAAATTGCAAGTGAAACATCTCAAGGAGCCACTGTGCAAGCGATCATATTGAAATGGAAGGAGCATCAGACCACTGCAAATCTACCCAGCCACCCCTGTAAAATTGCATGCAATGTTGCTACGTGTAACGGTACCCTAACAGGTTAGTGTTTCCCTCGCCACACCGCCCGATTCCTTTAAAGTTGATAAGACCCTATGTGCGCTTTCTCTTCACTTTCTAGTTTACGTCTTCACATTAATGATCAGTAAACATTTCTTCTTTCACCAGCATAGTGTTTTTTAAATTAATATATCAAACACTGAAATTTCAAAAACCAAAAGAAAAAGTCATGAAATTATGTAAATTACAGTATGGAGGCTAATGATCTGCAAATGATGAAAAATAAAATAACAATTTTCAAAACAGTTTGATTTCTTCAGTATGTAGTCTGAGCCACGTGCAGATATACCGGCACTTATAGACACGTGCAGATATTCCGGTACTTATAGACATGTGCAGATATACCGCCACTTACAGACACATGCAGATATACCAGCACTTATTGACATGTGCAGATATACCGGCACTTATTGACATGTGCAGATATACCGGCACTTATAGACACGTGCAGATATACCGGCACTTATAGACACGTGCAGATATACCGGCACTTATAGACATGTGCAGATATACCGGCACTTATAGACATGTGCAGATATACCGGCACTTATAGACACGTGCTGATATACCGGCACTTATAGACACGTACAGATATACGGGCACTTATAGACACGTGCAGATATACGGGCACTTATAGACACGTGCAGATATACGGGCACTTATAGACACGTGCAGATATACGGGCACTTATAGACACGTGCAGATATACCGGCACTTATAGACACATGCAGATATACCGGCACTTATAGACATGTGCAGATATGCCAGCACTTATAGACACGTGCAGATATGCCAGCACATATAGACACGTGCAAATATACCGGCACTTATAGACACGTGCAGATATGCCAGCACTTATAGACACGTGCAAATATACCAGCACTTATAGACATGTGCAGACATACCGGCACTTATAGACATGTTTAGATATGCCAGCACTTAAAGCACGCGTGTAGATATACCGGCACTTATACACACGTGCAGATATACCATCACTTATAGACACGTGCAGATATGCCAGCACTTATAGACACGTGCAGATATACCGGCACTTATAGACACGTGCAGATATACCGGCACTTATAGACACGTGCAGATATACCGGCACTTATAGAAACGTGCAGATATACCGGCACTTATAGACACGTGCAGATATACTGGAACTTATAGACACGTGAAGATATACCAGCACTTATAGACACGTGCAGATATACCGGCACTCACAGACACATGCAAATATACCAGCACTTATAGACACGTGCAGATATACCGGCACTTATAGACACGTGAAGATATACCAGCACTTATAGACATGTGCAGATATACCGGCACTTATAGCCACGTGAAGATATACCAGCACTTATAGACAAGTGCAGATATACCAGCACTTATAGACAAGTGCAGATATACTGGTACTTATAGACATGTGCAGATATGCCAGCACGTATAGATATGTGCAGATATACCGGCACTTATAGACATGTGAAGATATACTGGCACTTATATATATGTGCAGATATACCGGCACTTATAGACACGTGCAGATGTACCGGCACTTATAGACACGTGCAGATATACCGGCACTTATAGACATGTGCAGATATGCCAGCACTTATAGACACGTGCAGATATACCGGCACTTATAGACACGTGCAGATATATCAGCACTTATAGACACGTGCAGATATGCCAGCACATATAGACACGTGCAAATATACCGGCACTTATAGACACATGCAGATATACCAGCACTTAAAGACACGTGCAAATATACCAGCACTTATAGACACGTGCAGATATACCAGCACTTATAGACACGTGCAAATATACCAGCACTTATAGACATGTGCAGACATACCGGCACTTATAGACATGTTCAGATATGCCAGCACTTAAAGCACGCGTGTAGATATACCGGCACTTATACACATGTGCAGATATACCATCACTTATAGACACGTGCAGATATGCCAGCACTTATAGACACGTGCAGATATACCAGCACTTATAGACACGTGAAGATATACCAGCACTTATAGACATGTGCAGATATACCGGCACTTATAGCCACGTGAAGATATACCAGCACTTATAGACATGTGCAGATATACTGGCACTTATAGACATGTGCAGATATACCGGCATTTATGGATATGTGCACATATACCAGCACTTATAGACACATGCAGATATACCAGCACTCATGGATATGTGCAGATATACCAGCACTATAGACACATGCTGATATACCGGCAATTATAGACACATGTAGACATTCCGGCACTTATAGACACGTGCAGATATATCAGCACTTATAGAGGATAGAATAAATCACCTGACCTCAACACACAAGCAAGGACTCAGGGGGAGCCACAAGGCAGCAGTAGCATAACTACATGAAAGACATATAAAGCCCATTACTAGTACCATAGCTAAGAACTAGAGCATCACTCCTATACCCATAAGGCAGCAACAAAGAAATGTCCTCCTTTCCTCTGAATAAGGATACTTACCAACCTCATTAATCTGGTACCATAGCTCTTCTAATAGGATAACCATAAGGGTCCCTCTTCCAGGTCCTCCCTAGCTGGCTCATGAAAAGGCAATATAGCACACTCAAGGACTAAAAGTCACTATCTTTAATCCAAATGAACTCCCGTCAAAATACATTGTGACCTGTACCCTAAGGGCATATATATCAATCAGAACTTCAGCATCTCTCCTAAGAGATTGTTTTCCTGATGAAGGTTCATGTTCAAGCCAAAACGTTGGTATTTTGGAAACCATAATTTTCAGCACAAGAAAAATAAAAACACTTGAAAAGCAACCATCATGTCCTCCATTTTTTGATGTGTGCCAGGGTTTAAATATAACTATTATTGATTATACCGGCACTTATAGACACATGCAGATATACCGGGTATTATAGACACTCATAGACATACCAGAACTTATATACACATGTAGACATACCGTCACTTATAGACACGTGTAGATATACTGGCACTTATAGCCACATGCAGATACACCAGCACTTGCAGCCTTGACTGCCATCACTGAGGTTATTAATAATGATGAGTAAGTGTGCTCTGCATTGCTCAATACTCAATTTACCATTTGGGTGCTTGGGTACGCTCAGTACTCGGTCAAGTATCATGGCTTCTCGGATGTGTCATTCGGGAACAATGTCACACAATGTAATGGCTTTCCTCAGTGAACGATGGGAGTCGGCACCCAACTAAGAGCCCCTTCCAGTCTCTGGGTGGCTCTTACTAGGAGTGAAATCAACAGGCCCAGATGCAGTGTGCAAAAATTATATAAAAAACCAGCCCATCCTCCCTAGAAAATGCTCTGTTTTTGGCTGTATGTGGGCTGAGAGCTGGACTGTCCATCACTAATTGACTTCCATTATACTCATTACTTGAGTTAAGTCCGTCAGATCCTTTTAATGCTGACTCATCATTAGTTATTAATGATCATCTGTGGAAGGTTATGTCATTATGAATGCATTCAGAAAAATGGAGATCTAGTACTGACGGGCTTCTGTGTAATCATGAACCAAAGAAGCCCGAGACATTCTCTATGGCTGGGGTCACACTTAACCCTTTTTTGGCCTTGGTTCCGGTTTTGGCATCAGGTTTGCTTGGGTTCACATTTGGCCATCAGATTTTTGCCAAGGCTGAATTACCAGATCCGGTATTTTTAGGGTGCCAATAGTGCCTTCCTGTGCATCTGGACGTTTTTTGGACTTTTTCATTTTTCTGCCAAAATTGCTAGCAAAACCGAATCCGTTTTTTTGTGCCATTAAAAAAACGGATCTGGTTTTCCATAGGGCCCCACGTTAAAAATCCAGATCAGTTTTTTTACTGTAAAAATGAAATGGTGTCAGTAAAAAAACTGACACCATTTCATGCACACTTAAGTGCACCATCAGGTTTTAGCATCAGGTTTTGGACTTAGGCCGGCTTCACACCACGGCACAATCCGATCCGGATTTTGGCCCCATAATTTCCATGTGTCCGGGAGAATCCGGGAGGAATCAGATTTTTCTCCTGGACACAAAATCTGAGCATGCAGTATTTTTGTGTACGGGGAGAAAATCTCCCCAAATCGGATCCTCCCGGATTCTCCTGGATCCAGGGCAATCTGGCACTCCTTGACATGGGAGTCTATAGGGTCTGATTGCCCCAATCCAGGAGGATCCGGGAACCGGACACCTGCGGCTGAAGTTCAGTGTGAGCTACGCTGAACTTCAGCACCAGGAGCTGTCCCCTGTGAAGCGGTTCAGCAGCATTTCACAGGGGACAGCTCAGCTCGGCTGCATCCGGCTACAAACAGGACTGGAGGGCATATTAGCCCTCCGGTTCTGTTTGCAAATCTGGTCCAGGGCTGTCAGGTTCACCCCTGACAGCCCTGGATCGGATTGTGCCGCAGTGTGAAGCCGGCCTTAGAACAAAAAAGTGAAAAACCTGATGCCAAAACTGGAACCAAGGCCAAAAAAGGATCAAGTGTGACCCCAGTCTTTTTCACTTTTTTGTTCTAAGTCCAAAACCTGATGCTAAATCCTGATGATACACTTAAGTGTGCATGAAATGGTGTCAGTTTTTTTTACTGGACAGTAAAAAAACTGATCTGGTTTTTTAATGGCACAAAAAAACGGATCTAGTTTTGCTAGCGATTTTGGCAGAAAAATGAAAAAGTCCCAAAAAATGTCCAGATGCACAGGAGGCACTATTGGCACCCTAATTATACCGGATCCGGTAATTGAGCCTTGGCAAAAACCTGATGGCCAAATGTGAACCCAGGCTATGGCTAGGGTCACATTTAGAAGGCTAAATGCGGTTACCACATCCAGTTCCGGATGTGGTAATCTCATGTCCTTTCAGACTAATTTTGCCCTCCAAGTGTGTCCCTAAATCCGCATGTGGTAACCGGATTGCTACTTAAGGTGGCATCTGGTTGCCGGATGCAGTAGACGTTGTGGTAATACAAACGTTCCCCAGCTTCCCAGCATGTTTTTTGTTGTCCGGGAATTAAATCGGTTGAAATTGGATTGTCCCTGACAGGGCAAATCCGTGAAAATCCGGTTTTATCCGATTTTTGCAAGGCACTACAGGAATCATCCATGATTATCCATATCGGAAAACCGGATCCGGGAAACGCAACGCTGTTGAGGCGATCCGGTTTTTGTATTGCTGCCTATGGGTCCGGATCTGGTTTTGAGCATTTTTCATGCTCAAAACCGGATCAGGATCTGCAATTGCACCCGCAAATGTGGCCCTAGCCTGTGAGAGACAAGTCTGCAGGCCATGATAACGCAGTTATACTAAGAAGGCTGCTTACATTAGCATTAGTAAATGTGAACTGGTCATGTTAAAACATGGGACACTTTGGAGAAATGGAAGCACATGGTAGTTAGTGTAAATGAAAATGAAATGAAGATTAGAGAGGGCCTAAGTACTTTAAATTAAGCCACCCCACTCCAAAATCCTGGGAATAAGAACTGGTGTGATTTCCCTTTGTGACAAATATTTCATGGCATTATCAATTGGTCTCGAGACCAATCTCTGGCTAATATTATGCTAAGGACAAATGCGGGCTGATTCCCTGAAGGAGATAGACTTCCTTATCCATCCTCATTTGCATTCTTGCTTTGAACCAAGATACTCTTTGAATAAAGTTAATGGACTCCTGTAGCTGAATGTCTGACTCATAGCCTGAACTTGGGCAAAAGCCTTCTGATGGTTGGGTGGCATAAACTACGGTAGCCAGAGCCCTTCAGTTTTTAGTCCATTACACTAAAAACTCGTTACTACATAGATATAATGGTGGAACCAGTGGTATAGTCATTTTTCTAAAGTGTTTCAGAAGTCATTCTTCAACGCGACAATGCCAGGTTTCATGTTGTTTGTCCTTCTTTGAGCAGCAAGTATGGCCTAAATGTACTACAATAGTCTGCAACATCTAATGGCTTGGCTCTTATCAACCACATTTGAGACTTCATTGCACAGGGAGCTGCCAGCAGCACATCTTGATTATTTGCCCAAGTGCATTAAGTGTGGCAGATGATTTCTCAGACAACCAAGAACAACCTCAACATGTAGTGCCCCAGAGCTGGGGATTATGTCAATATGTATTTTGAATAGGTATATGTCTTTGTAATGCTTGAAGATTGCACAGTTTACGTGCAGTAAGCAACACTGTTAACCTAGGAGAATAGCTAAGTGAGTGGAGTTTATGTGCATAGAAGTTACAACGATGAGATTGCAAATCCATATTTAGTGAGACTTCAGCCAGCACACAACTCAAACCAAGAGCATGTAGGGGAACCCAAATACTAATCCAGACAGCTGTAGGGAATGAATGGAGCAGCAGCACCTGTATTACCCCTGTGGACTTGCACCCCTGTGAGGCAGATGGAATGCCCTGGTTAGCACAATGAGCCTGGCCTACCCAAACCTACAGCTGTTGGACACAGGAGAAGTATGGGCTTAGAAGGGGTTTGTCATAAAGAAAATGGCACATGGCATGAGCTACTACCCTTGAAGGTTAGAGAGAACTAACACTTGGGGTCAGCTGAATAGATGCCCCCTCAGTAGGACAGAGTAAATAATCCTCCCTTGTGTTAGCTTGGACCACAGGATAGGCTCTGTCTGCACGTGGTGTCATCACACCTCACATGTGGCTGTTTCGCTAAGTCCATTGCTGTCTGCCTGTCTGTGGAGCTCTATGTGGCGCCCCTCTGGCTAGGCGCCACAGAGAGGTACTACACTCTGACAATAAATGTGTTATCTCTCTAAATTGTCAGTTCAGGGTTTAACCTGTAGAGTGTCAAATTACACACACACACAGGACTAGGCCACTTTAGCATAGGGGGGACTGGTTATTTAGTAGGTCCCAAAAGGGGTGGAGCCTAGTTTAGAGTAGTTAGAGTTGAGTGACAGTTACCTCAGACAATGCTGGGAAGGCAGTCAGGAAGGACGTGCCTGACAGTGCTCTGACAGGAGGGATCCCCATCTCTAAGAGGAGGCCCAGGACAGAAGGAAACGGACCAGGACTGGTTGGAGCCAGCTGGTCACGTTTGGGGAAACACCGGCAGGACGGGAAGCCGAGGCGGTCAGTAGTTCACCTCTGACCGCAAACCGACGAGCTGTGGGCCCATAGTAATCGGGTTGCCATTAGCACCACAAAAGGCACCTCACTGCTCAGGACTGAAACCGGTTCAGGACACTATAGGTAACGGGCCGAATTCCGGTGGTGGGAAAGATAGTGCGTTCCAGCTGCTCCCGTCCGTACCGGTAGGGAACCAACCTTACCTACTAGCTACAGACTGTGGGACTGGCGGGAGAGCTCTGCGAGGGTGGTAAAAACAGAGAAGAGTAAAGTAGACCCCGAAAGACTAAGAGGAAACATCTGGAGACTCCATAAGGGGGACCCTGAACCGGCAACAGTCACCCAGTAAACCAGACTGTACCGTGTTTCATCTTAACATCTGCCGGTACCCAGTAAAGTCAAGTTAGAGTACCCCCAAATTACTGGAAACCACAGGTGGCGTCACGTACCCCTGTAAATATTCCCTCCTCCCCACCACCAAACAAATGATAACCAGGTCACGAAACCGGGAACCCGACCACCCGTGAATTCCCCAGTTAAATCATCAAACTCAGGCCCGATATCCGAGTACCCCTAGTCATGTGGGCTCATCACTCTACATCTAAGCATGTTGTTACCATTATGGCTATGAACCTTTTGTGGCTGTTAACCAAGTAAAGTTCATCTGATTCACCGTTAAAATGACTCCTGGCTCTCCTGTTATCATCCACTACACCAATATCATCGGGATTGCCACCTAACATCATTACCAGAGGGAAGAGTACACTGCAGTGTTAACCCCGGCACATCCTTAGTGGCGTGCCCTTTTTAATTGTTGCCAGGGCACCAGGCACCGGGTATGGCCACTCATAGCCGGCATTACCTATTTGCGAGTGGAGCGGCTGCATAGTGAGCTGGTCGCCAAGGGGGCACCGCAGGGAGAGCAAGTCAGTTTTACTCTGCTTCACTTCACTGTACGCTGCTGCGCCCTGACTGTTCCTCTGCCCGCTGGAGAGGAGGAGTGGGGTGGTGGGAAATTCATTTTAATTCAGAGGCTATGCTGCCAGTGTACTGTGAGGAAGAGGGGCAAAAAACAGCTGGTTCACGATCTGCGATGATGTCATGACCATGTGACCTGTGTGGGAGGATTCCCAGAGTTTTGCTGTCTGGAAGCAAGAGGATATAAAGGAAGAGCTGGAGGAGATGGAGCCTAGTTTGCAGGGTAATGAGGGAAGATGGAACATGGGAGATATGAGATACAGAATATGGGGTACAGGCTGTGTCATGTGGGGTACAGAATATGGGGTGCAGGCTGTGTCATGTGGGGTACAGAATATGGGGTATGGGCTGTGTGATATGGGGTATGGGCTGTGTGATGTGGGGTATGGGCTGTGTGATGTGGGGTACAGGCTGTGTGATGTGGGGTATAGAATGTGAAATGTGGGGCATGGGCTGTGTGATGTGGGGTATGGGCTGTGTGATGTGGGGTACGGGCTGTGAGATGTGGGGTATGGGCTGTGAGATGTGGGGTATGGCCTGTGTGATGTGGGTTACAGGCTGTGTGATGTGGGGTTCAGAATGTGTGATATGGGGTACAGACTGTGTGATGTGGGGTACGGGCTGTGTGATGTGAGGTATAGAATGTGGGAGTACAGGGTGTGTGATGTGGGGAATGGGCTGTGTGATGTGGGGTACAGGATGTGTGATGTGGGGTACAGACAGTGTGATGTGGGGTACGGGCTGTGAGATGTGGGTCACAGGCTGTGTGATGTGGGGTATGGGCTGTGTGATGTGGGGTATGGCCTGTATGATGTGGGTTACAGGCTGTGTGATGTGGGGTTCAGAATGTGTGATATGGGGTACAGACTGTGTGATGTGGGGTACGGGCTGTGTGATGTGAGGTACAGAATGTGGGGGTACAGGCTGTGTGATGTTGGGAATGGGCTGTGAGATGTGGGTCACAGGCTGTGTGATGTGGGGTTCAGAATGTGTGATATGGGGTACAGACTGTGTGATTTGACTTACAGAATGTGAGGGTACAGGCAGTGTGCTGTGGGGTACAAGTTGTGTGATGTGGGGTACAGGCTGTGTGATGTGGGGTACAGAATGTGGGGTTAGAGGCTGCGTGATATGGGGTGCAGAATGTGGGGGTGCAGGCTGTGTGATGTGGGGAATGGGCTGTGTGATACAGACTGTGTGATGTGGGGTACAGATTGTGTGATGTGCGGTACGGGCTGTGTGATGTGGGGTACAGAATGTGGGGGTACAGGCAGTGTGTGGTGGGGTATGGGCTGTGTGATGTGGGGTACGGGCTGTGTGATGTGGCAGCACGAGCTGTGTGATGTAGTGTACAGTATGTGGGGGTACTGGCTGTGTGACGTGGGGTTATGGGCTTTGTTATGTGTGGTACAGAATGTGGGGGAACAGGCTGTGTGAGATGGGGGGTAGGAGCTGTGTGATGTGGGGTACTGGCTGGGTGAGATGTGGGTTACATGCTGTGTGATGGGTACAGAATGTGGGGGTACAGGCTGTGTGTTGTGGGGGTACTGGTTGTGTAAGATGTGGGGTACAGGCTGTGAGATTTGGGGTAGAGACTGTGAGTGTACAGGATGTGTTATATGGAGTACAGGCTTTGAGATGTGGGGTACAGGATGTGTGATGTTGTGAAATGTGGGGTACAGGATGTGGGGATAGAGGCTGTGAGATGTGGGGATATAGGCTGTGTCATGGGGGTACGGGTTGTGAGATGTGGGGTACATGATGTGAGGGCACAGACTGTGTGATGTGGGGGTATAGGTTGTGAGATATGGGGTACAGGATGTAGGGATACATGCTGTGAGATGTGGGGGTACAGGCTATGAGATGTGGGGTACAGGATATGAGACTACAGGATGTGTGATGTAGGGTATATAATGTGAGAGTACTGGCTGTGAGATGTGGGGTACAGAATGTGAGGGCACAGACTGTGAGATGGGATGGAACAGGCTGTGTGAAATGTGGGGGTGCATTCTGTGTGAGACACAGGGGTACACACTGTGTGGGATATGGGGTTGTCGACTGTGTGAGATGTGGGTTTGTGGACTGTGTGGGCTGTGTGGGATATGGGTTTGCAGGGTGTGAGAGATATAGTGGTGAAGGCTGTGTAGGATATAGGAGGCAGGGTGTGTGAGAGAGCACTACAAAAGAGGTGAAAATGAGGATCTAAGGCTGCCTTCAGACTTGCAGATGCATCTGCAGCATTTTGCAGAGTCATCTGCAAGCATCTGCATGCAGACCGCGGCCCCTATGTTTATAATGGAGCGCACGGCGGTCTGCAGATGCTTGCAGACCGCCGTGCGCTCTCATTGCCCGCCATCAGTGATCTGTGCGCAGGCGGATGCCTGCGCACAAATCACACACTCCCGCCCGCACCAGGGACGCAACATCTCGCGTCCCTGTTGCGGGCGAGAGTGTGTGATTTGTGCGCAGGCAATGAGAGCGCACGGCGGTCTGCAAGCATCTGCAGACCGCCGTGCGCTCCATTATAAACATAGGGGCCGCGGTCTGCATGCAGATGCTTGCAGATGCCTCTGCAAAACGCTGCGGAGGCATCTGCAAGTCTGAAGGCAGCCTAAATGCTCCACAGTGAAGCTGGGGATGTGATGACCTATACTGTGAAGTGGGGGATGGGAAAAGGGGTGTTTACTTAGTATACAAAGGGGGGGGACAGTGTGGAAGGCAGTATACAAAAATAAGGACTGCGAGTGCACAGCAAGGGGAGAGCAGTATACAAGGGACAGTGTGAGGGCAAAACTCCCTGACTCCCTCTGTACATTACAGTTGTGGCCAAAAGTATTGAGACCCCTGCAATTCTGTCAGATAACACTCAGTTTCTTCCTGAAAATGATTGCAATCACAAATTCTTTGCTATTATTATCTTCATTTAATTTGTCTTCAATGAAAAAACACAAAAAGAATTGTCCTAAAGCCAAATTGGATATAATTCCACCAGACATAAAAAAGGGGGTGGACAAAAGTATTGGCACTGTTAGAAAAATCATGTGATGCTTCTCTAATTTGTGTAATTAACAGCACCTGTAACTTACCTGTGGCTCCTAACTACACCTAACAGAACTGCAAGACACAGGAGGGAAATGCCTGAATTACACACCGCCACATCATGGTGTTTTCAAGGCAACAGGCACAATTGTGTCATGGTGGGTTTACACACACCAATCATTGTGTCCAATATCTGAACAGATCTCTGGTTGCAGTGAAATCATGGACAGATTGTTCCATTTTGTGGCTGTGTACAACATGGAGCTATGTATCCATGATTTCACTGCAACCAGAGATTGGTTCAGATATTGGACACAATGATTGGTGTGTGTAAACCCACCATTAGATGTCTGGCGGTGTCTACCTTCCTGTGGCTGCGTGTAAATGTACCATTAAGGCTCTGTCTTGCGGGCGAAAATATTGCCAAGCATCTATCAACTCCGCATCTAGAAGGGAAGATTTGATGCGCTAATGGTACTGTCACACCTGGCGACGTCGCTAGCGACATCGCCGAAAAAGTGACGTATCAGCGATGTCGCTAGTGACGTCGCGCTGTGTGACAGCGCGATGCGACCGCGAATTATCGCTGGTCGCAGGTTGACAGGTTTACGAGGAGAACCGTAAACGTGTCAACGTGCGACCAGCGATTAGGCTGGATCGCGCTGTATTGACACCGCCATAGCGATGTTGGCGGCGATCCAGCCTATACCGCAGCATTGCTGCGGATCGCTCGCTGGGGTGATCCCAGCCCAGCGAGTGATGGCTCCGCCCGCATCGCTGCGGCATCACCGGCAACGTCCTGCCGTGTGACAGCTGACCTGCGATGTCGGAAACGAGTGCCCACCCGCACATCGCTTCCGACATCGCAGGCCAGATCGCACTGTGTGACAGCACCATAAGTCTTGTAAAGAAATGTTGTTTTTCCCAGATGAAGTATCCAATAGAGGTTCTAATGTCACATTTAGATCTCCACCCAGCACAACAGAGCCCTCTGCAAATATGGAGAGTTTACGTAGAGTTTTGTTCACCCAGGATATTTGTTTATTATTGGGGGCGTATATATTCCCCAGCGTTACCAGATTGCCACCTAATAAGCCCTTTATAAAGATATATCGGCCTTCTGGATCTATTAGATTATCATGTAAAAGGAAGGGAGTATGTTTTGTAAACGCTATAGCGACTCCTTTTGCACCTTTTTGAGGAACCACCAGGGGCGTAACTACAATAAGTGCAGGGGTTGCGATCGCACCCGGGCCCTGCAGCCTAGGGGGGCCCCAAAAGTCCCTCTGTCCTATAGAAAAAGACTAATACTATTAAAGATTTGCAATAATTGGGGGCCCCGTTGGAGCTTTCGCATCGGGGCCCCTGGGCCTGAAGTTACGCCACTGGGAACCACACATTATAGAAGTGTTTATCGAAATTTGGGACCTTCCCTTCCCTAAAGTGGGTTTCCTGTAGAAAGAGAATGGCATATCCTTTTTTTTTAAATGGTGTAGTGTTTGAGATCTGGGAATCGGTGAATTGAGACCGTGAACATTATGTGAGATAATACGATGCAACTTACGTATGGATGTCATGGTGGGCGTTGCGGAAGAATCAATATTAGCGATTGTTGACATCCCACAGAGTCCTGAGGAAAGAGAGTGCAGGGATAGGAGGGAAAGAGAGATAGAGAAAAGGGAAACAAAGCATCCATAACAAACAAACCAAATTGTTGTAGAAATACCAAAATCTGGTGAAGATCAGACATGAGAATATGAACAAAACTGAGAACTGACATTTAAGTCCTTATAAATGTTGAGTATTATATAGACTAACGATGTCTTGATTATATCTCATCCTCATTTTCAATGGGCTTGAGATAGTAAATGAACATACAAACACTTACGGTGACCAATAAAATTAAAGGGGTAGGATAGGTGAAGGGGAGAGGGTGGAGCAGGGGAGTTAAAGGGGGGGGGGGGAGGGTGGGAATGCTATGTGGAGTGAAAGGAGATTGGGTTATAGTGTGGGAAAGGGGGGAGGAGAGGGGTTCGTACGAGAGAATAATGTGTCGGTGCCATAAATGTTATAACAAACAGTACAAAATGTTGAATAACAAGAAATTATAAATAACATTTTCATTAAAGTCTGTGTCATCAGTAGAGACCAAGTCTACATGAGTGTCTCTTGTAATAGTGGGGAAAAATTGTAGAGAACATTAGAATTCCCCACACCTCTCATTCAGCCGAGCCGTCGCCATCCGGTGTACCCGTTGATTTAGTCAGATGGTGTTTAGACCTCTGCGACTTCGGGGTCAGGGTCGTTTGCCAAGGTGAAGGAGATGTAAGCGGCTTCATCAAGTATGCCGAGGTAACTGCCTCTAGATTAGGGTATTGATCCAATGCTATAGCAAGTTCCTGACAAAGCTTTTTAATATCAGCAGATGTTTGTCCTTGAAAAGTCTTTCCATTGGCCGTGATGGAAATGCCAAATGGGAAGAGCCACCTATATAGGTAGTGTTTCCGCTGCAGGGCCGAGGTAAATGGTTTCAAAAGCCTCCGTTTGGCTAAGGTAATTGGTGACAGGTCTTGGTATATTTGTATTACTGAGTCATTGCACGATATATTTGCGGTTTCCCGGGCTCTCCGTAAAACAAGATCTTTGGTTCTGTGGTCCAGAAAACGGCATAGTACGTCTCGTGGGGCTTCTGATGTAGAGGGCCTTGGACGGAGTGCCCTATGTAGTCTCACTAGTTCCATTTCGTTGGGATCATCGGAGAGCAGAACATCTATAACCGTTGGAGTCAGTGTGTCTTGATTTATTGTTTCTGGGACGCCCTTCAGGCGTAAGTTGTTGCGTCTCTCTCTGTTCACATGGTCTTCTAGAGTCACAAAGATTTTATTCAGGTGATCCTCATGTTGTTGAAGACTTAGTAAAGTGGTATTTGAATGTTGGACCACTTCTGTCTGAGAGGTTTCTAGTGAGTTGACCCGGTGACCCATTTATGCCTCGACTCGTTTGATATCCGACAGTTCTCTGACCATTGGTTCGAGTGCTTTGCTCAGTGTTCGCTTAAGTAAGGATCTTGTTATTGGTTGATGTTTGGCAGTGTCCTCTGTGTCCAGCTCACTTTCAAGATCCGACTCTGAATGGTCTTCCACAATAAGACGTCTAGATACTTGAGATAATGAGGACATATCAACTTGCTTTTTCAAAAATGTATCTAAATCTGGTTGAGTAACATTAGTGTTGGATTTTGTAGATGATCTTGCAGACTTTGCAGGAGATTCCACCATCTAATATATAATCAGCCTAACTCACTTCCGTAAGTTTCGGCACTGTTTCCGTCGTCGTGTCCGTGGCTGCCTCACAAAGCCTAACTCGCAAAGCCTCACTCACAATGGCTTTGCAAGTCTTCACTGAATAGGCTCCACTGTGAGTCAAAGCTTCACTTGCAATGTTCGGGACTCCTGACTCACAAACAGTCTCTCTCTCTCTCCCTTATCCCACGCACAGTCTGCACCCTCTCCTCACCTCCTGGACTCCACGTAGTCATCTATGGCCCCCGCAGCCCCCTGGAAGTGCAGCCTCTCCATGCCTCCTTCAGGTAGCTGCTCAGTGAGAAGGAGGAGGAGGAGGCAGCTCCAGGAAGAAGCCGACATCGAAGGGAACAGACACGGAAGGAGGAACGGAGGAGGAGAGGAAAGGAAGCCGGATCCTGGGGACAACCTGTCTTTACTGAGGTGAACGAAGGAGCTGCAGCCAGGTCACAGAGCAGTGTGTGGCACAACAGCTCCCAGCATGCCACGCCTATCTTTCCCATTACAGCTGTGCCTCTGCCCTCCAGCCTCCCCTGTCCTCTGCCCTCCAGCCTCCCCTGTCCTCTGCCCTCCAGCCTCCCCTGTCCTCTGCCCTCCAGCCTCCCCTGTCCTCTGCCCTCCAGCCTCCCCTGTCCTCTGCCCTCCAGCCTCCGCTCTCCTCTGCTCTCCAGCCTCCACTCTCCTCTCTCTGTCCTCTGCCCTCCAGCCTCCGCTCTCCTCACCCCTCCATATGCAATGTACAGTATGTGTATATATCTGTGTATGTAGGCACTTCCGTCACTTTGTCCGCACTTCCCTCAACTTTGGACACACACATACACACACACACACACACTTCGCTATACTTACCACCCGGCCTGCGTCCGCCGCCTCGATCCTCAGTCGACATGTCGCCGCCCCCAAACTACTAGATCCAATATAGCGTCCAAGATGTCTCGCCAAACTACCCGGACGACATATTGAATCCAGTCATCCGAAGGGCGGCGACATGTCGACTGAGGATCCAGGCGGCGGGGAAGAAGCAGGGTCGGTGGTAAGTATAGCGGAGTGTGTGTATGTCTGTGTGTGTGTGTATGTTTGTGCTGACCACTCTGCCCACGGTGCTGCGCTGACCACTCTGCCCACGCTGCTGGCTGACCACTCTGCCCACGGCGCTGCGCTGACCACTCTGCCCACGGTGCTGCGCTGACCACTCTGCCCACGGCGCTGCGCTGACCACTCTGCCCACGGCGCTGCGCTGACCACTCTGCCCATGGCGCTGCGCTGACCAATCTCACCGCACTCACTGCTAACTGAGCCACCGCACTCACTGCTAACCACTGAGCCACCGCACTCACTGCTAACCACTGAGCCACCATATACTGTGCTACCCACAGAGCCGCCTGTATACACACAATTCATTTCACCGCACTCCCCTAAATATTAGTAAATAAACTATATATGGATTATAGACTACCCGATTCTTTAGAATTGGGTCGCCATCTAGTCTTGTATATTTATAGTAGTCAGATCATATATAATTCTTATGTCCGTCAGTTCTTACAGTATGTTCTAGAGGACGCACATGCTGTGTCTACATCTGGAATCCAGAGTGTTTGGTAGTATTGGGAGATCCAGAAGATAGAGCTGGTATGATGCAATTTAAGACATCAAATGTGGCAAAAAGGACCGGCAGTTTGATTTCTGTGTAGCACAGTGCCCACGAATTTGTTGGAGGTAACAATTATGGGTTGATTAGTTAGTGATGTTACTCAACTGCACACTGTTTAATATCTCAATCTGCAGCTACCAGCCACTTATAAGTATCAATGTCCTCTTAACTGTATGCCCACTTATGAAGAAATATTATCGCGGGATCTCCGGAGCAGGCGGGGAACAGCGCAGTTCCCTGCCACGGCGGCCTTGGATCCCGCTGTCAGTGATTGACAGGGGGATCCAAGGGGTTAACAGCGCCGATCAGATCCCGGAACCGATCGGTGCTGTTACCCTGACATCTCAGCTGATGAGATCAGCTGAGATTTCGGGTGTTTGATGTGAGCGCCGCGCCGGAGCTCACATCAAACACCCCTTACCGGCCCATGACGTTGTACAACTTCATAGGTCGGGAAGGGGTTAACTACAGCATGTAGGTACAGATAGTAATACTTCCCTGTCTCGATCTTAATATTACTCGTATGTTGGTGCAGATAGTTCTACCTCCCTGTCTCTGTCTGTATTTTATGTATGTGTGAACGAAAGAATGCGCAATAGGGTCTTATCTCAATGATACACTGTCGCTTATCGATGTGGAATTGCTCACCTTTGTTAGTTGTGAAACCCACAACTGGTAGAATAGCGTACAGGCAGCTGCTGCAGGGACCGCACTCCCAACGGTGACCGTGGTTGTAATACAGAATCCTGGACAAAGTGCCTCAGTGTCCGCGCTGCTGCTCCGAGACCAAAGACACACAGACACAGGAATGTCTGGATCAGCAATAGCCTTTATTTTCCGACGCGTTTCGGAGCCTCCTCCCGAGGCGGGGCTCCGGCATCACACGATTTAGCCCCGCCCCCTTTCATGACGCGGCCACACACTCACAAAGGCAGCAAGCAGAGAAGGGCGTGAATAATTATCAGGCACCAGCAGACAGGCACGCCTATCTGCGGCTTTAAACAGAAACGGAGAACTCACACAGGTCAAACTATTATATACTTTTCTCTTACTTTACAAAAGCGATTTTTTTATGCAAAATGGATGGCTAGAAATGATAAGAGGGGGTGCAGGGACAGGTCTAAAGATAGGGGGGGTCAGTTTCTGGGTTTAGGATCGCTTTAAGGCTGAAGCCGGAGTTTCAATGTGCGCTGGCCATAGCACTGATGTTTAAGGCTTCAGCACCATAAATAGCGGCGGGTACAGTAAGCAATTTGCATAGGCACCAAGGACAGCTCCTTATTGAGGATGCTGCCCTGCAATGTGCTTACGCACATTACGTACTGATAATCCTCCTTACAGCGAGGAGCCGCCGGCTTTCATTGAGAAGTTTATAAAGCCGACAATAGCAGAGATAATGTAATAATAGACATTAACCATTGACATGCCACAGTTTTTGGACAACATGTCTCTAGGGAGGGTGGACACTCCCTGGAGACTTGTTGCTCACATATTATATTAACATTCACCCTTTGTTCATCCCCGCAGCCGCAGGGATGAACAAAGCATCAGGCAACCGGTTTGCACATTATGAGCAATCCGGTTACCGGATCCGGGTTTAGGGACACATTTTGAATACAAAATGTGTCTGAAGGCACATGAGATAATCGCAATGTGCCTTCCAAGTGTGACCCTGGCCTAATACTACCTAGTGTTAAACAACTTGACAGAATATTTAGGCAATAATTGATTCATGTATTCTATACAGTACACACAGTTTTATATGAGACTCATCTGGATTTTTTATATGAAAGATCTATTATACAATATAATAAACATTTTGCTCCATTCTTTGTTAAACAAACCAGATAAATAGAGAATTACAATTTTAATTAGTTGATCGTTCCCTTATTTTAGTGCATGACTGCATGACATAAGGATGGGACTGACATTACAGAAGGTCCTGGTGACGGCTCTGAAGAAGCTGGATGATGGAAATTACCAGAGATTCATAGAGAAACTGAGAGTCTGGAAAGTAAGAAATGAATATAAGAAGATCCCGAAAGATGAACTGACGGGAAAAGATCCAGAACAACTGGCCGATCTGATCATTAATTACTACAGATATGCCTATGCAGCTGAGCTGACCCTCGCTGTCCTACTGAGAATAGATGAGAGGAAAGTCCAGGAGGAGCTGCAGTGGGATCTAAAGAATGGTAAGAAGGATCAATCACAAATAACTTGTATTGTTGATAAGTTATCACAATATTATAATCACAATTAGTGATGAGTGAACCTTTTTAAGTTCAAATTCGGTTTGGTTCCCAAACAACTGAACCACATTCAAATCAACCGGAGGCAAAATCAAGAGCTAGTAAACACTATTACTTACTTAGCAACCTTCAGCTCTGCTGTCACACTCACCATGCTTCCGGGCCCTCTCATGAAGCTCAGACATCCTCACGATTTCCCTGAGGTTGTCTTAGGTTATACAGCAGGTATCAGGCAGCAGGGAATCCCGCTGTGTAACCTGATATAACCCCAGTGGTGTCAGCGCTGTTAACACTAACTGTCTTGTGAGAACCCCAACATCGCATGATATGTAACAGATAAATTTCGCTGGATCATGAGACAGAGTGTGTGAGGATCAGTGATGTCAGGGAGTGCAGTGGCACTTGCGGGATAGCCCCTGTGTGACCCTCAAGTCTGAATGCAGTAATATTTGTGATGGCACCACATGTCACACTGTCAACAACACCTATGTGGCTGATCTCTAAGCATATGGGGATATTTTCTGTGAATGTGACCCCACCATATTGTTGTAAGGCACCGTACCCACTGTGTGGTGTTTGATGCTTCTTTTGAAGCAGAGTTTGAGAATCTGCATCAAAATCTGCATGTCTATCTTAAATCCAGCAAAGTCTATGAGAGTTCAGAAGTGCTGTGTCAATGTGATTGTTTTACTTGCAGATTTGGTGCAGATTTTGGGGCAGAAAAAAGAATTCCGAACCACATGTGCAAGGAAAAAAACAATGTGGGCACAGGACTTTTGACCTGTCATAGACTTTGCTGGCCTAAAAATCTGCATAAAAAAAGCATCAAACTTTGCACCATGCGCACAGGGTCTAAGAGGCTACAGGGAGAACTGCATTTGTGGTGAAAAGGCTGAGGGATTCCTCTTGCCCCATAGCTACTTCCACAGAGACTTCTAGGGCAAGGGTGGCCAACTACAGGTCTGAAAACAATGCAAAGTTCTCAGGATTTCCTTAGCATTGTACAGGTGCTACTTTCATCACCTGCAGAGGTGATGATTCTAGCACCTTCTGGAATGCTAAGAAAATGCTGAAAATATGCACTGTATGCAGCCATTGAGAACTGCACTTTGCCAGTCCTGTTCTACTGGAGTGTTAGTGTCTCATAGTTTCATAACTCAGACCATCAGGCCAGAGGCCTGTGGCTTGTTCACCAGTTTCTGTAGGACAGTATCAAAGCACCTGTTTACAGAAACAGTCCAGCACACAATGAGTGAAGTAAAAAAATGTTTACTGCAACACACAGGTGATAAGTCTCAAACAAAAACATTATATACATATATATATTTGTGCTCGAAAGTTTACACACCCCGGAAGATTTTTTGCTTTCTTGGCCTTTTTTCAGAGAATATGAATGATAACACAAAAACCTTTTCCCACTCATGGTTAGTGGTTGGGTGAAACAATTTATTGTCAAACTATTTGGCTTTCTCTTTTTAAATCATATTGACAACCAAAAACATCCAAATGACCCTAATCAAAAGTTCACATGCCCAGGTGATTTTGGCCTGATAACATGCACAGAAGTTGATACAAATGAGTTTGAATGGGTAATGAAGGTAACATCCTCACCTGTGATCTGAGTAATCAGTGTGGTGGATAAAAGCTGACTGAGTTTCTGGGATCCAGACAGACTCTTGCATCTTTCCTACAGTCACTGACATTTCTGGATTGTGAGTCATGATGAAAGCAAAGACATTGTCAATGGATCTACGGGAAAAGATAGTTGAACTGTATATAACAGGAAAGGGATAAAAAAAGATATCCAAGGAGTTGATAATGTCAGTCAGCAGTGTTCAAACGGTGATTAACAAATGGAAAATCAGGGGCTCTGTAAAAGCCAAACCACAGGAAATTTGTTCAGGATGCAAAAAAAGAACACAAATAACATCAGCTGAAATACAGGACTCACTGAAAACTAGCGGTGTGGCTGTTTCAAGATGCACAATAAGGAGGCACTTGAAGAAATATGGGCTGCATTATCGAGTCACCAGAAGAAAGCCATTACTGTGCAAATGCCACAAAGTATCTCTACTACAATGCGCCAAAAAGCACACAGACAAGCTCCAAACATCTGGAACAAGGTAATTTTGAGTGATGAGACCAAAATCAAACTTTTTGGTCACAACCATAAACGTTACATTTGGAGAGGTGTCAACAAGGCCTATGATGAAAGGAACACCATTCCTACTGGAAAGCATGGAGGAGGATCGCTGATGATGTGGGGATGTGTGAGCTACAAAGGCACAGGAAACTTGGTCACAGTCGAAGGAAAGATGAATGCAGCTCGTTATCAGCAAATACTGGAGGCAAATTTGCACTTATCAGCAGCTTTACCATCTGAGAAAATAGAGAGCCTCATCCACAACTACCACAAAAGTCTTCAAGGTGTCACTGATGTTAGACAGGGCAATACTAGGTATTAAAGGGAACCTGTCACTGTCCCCGCCCCCAGGGCCTATTAAACTAAAAGTGCCACCTTCAGCAATGCCTATGCTGCATTTTTTGAAGGTGGCTATAATCCCCCTACCCCCTCATGACACCTAAATAAAGACTTTATAACAAAGTCCCAGCATACTGCAGAACTAGAATTTGGTGCCTGCGCAAACAGCATGACTGTGCCTGTTCCCTCCTCCTCTTTCCTCCCTACTACCCACCGGAATAGGTTGGCATCATTTGGTACATTCGAGACCGAGGGGAAAGAAAGAGGAGGTGCAGTCATGCTGTTTGTGTAGGTGCCAGATTCCCCGAAGCCTGCATACAGCATAAGATAACTTAATGCGGGATCTGGTTCCTGCGTTATAAGCAGGCGCAATGTTCTGAAACCATGTGACTTCAGTTCTCCGGCAGAGTGCATGGAGCATTACTGAGAACTGAGGGATCTGTGCAGGTGCCGACGCCACTAGGAAGAGAGGGGGAGTGTCCCAGAGGGTCAAGGAGGAGGAGAATGACTAGAGAGGCATTCAGGTACAGGGAAGGGAGTATACCTCCCAGACTTAAAGTACTTTGTTATAAAGTCTTTATTTAGGTGTCCTGAGGGGGTAGGCAGATTATAGCCACCTTTACAAAATGCAACATAGGTGCTACTGAGGGTGCCACTTTTAGTTTAATAGGCCCTGGGGGGAGGTGACAGGTTCACTTTAAGAACTGTGGTATGTAAACTTTTGATCAGAGTCATTTGGATGTTTTCAATTGTCATTATGATTTAGAAAGAGAAAACATCGTAGTTTAACAATAAATGGCTTCATCCAACCACTAACCATGAGTGGGAAAAAAGATTTTGTGTTATCACTCATATTTTCTGAAAAAAGGCTAAGAAAGTAAAAAAATCTGTCAGGTATGTAAACTATTGAGTATAGTATATATATATACTGAGCTGTATATATACACAGTGTTGGCCAGAAGTATTGACACCCCTGCAATTCTGTCAGATAATCCTCAGTTTCTTCCTGAAAATGATTGCAATCACAAATTCTTTGGTATTATTATCTTCATTTAATTTGTCTTCAATGAAAAAAACACAAAAAGAATTGTCCTAAAGCCAAATTGGATCTAATTCCACACCAAACATAAAAAAGGGGGTGGAAAAAAGTATTGGCACTGTTAGAAAAATCATGTGATGCTTCTCTAATTTGTGTAATTAACAGCACCTGTAACTTACCTGTGGCACCATACAGGTGTTGGCAATAACTAAATCACACTTGCAGCCAGTTGACATGGATTAAAGTTGACTCAACCTCTGTCCTGTGTCCTTGTGTGTACCACATTGAGCATGGAGAAAAGAAAGAAGACCAAAGAACTGTCTGAGGACTTGAGAAACCAAATTGTGAGGAAGCATGAGCAATCTCAAGGCTACAAGTCCATCTCCAAAGACCTGAATGTTCCTGTGTCTACCGTGCACAGTGTCATCAAGAAGTGTAAAGCCCATGGCACTGTGGCTAACCTCCCTAGATGTGGACGGAAAAGAAAAATTGATGAGAGATTTCAACGGAAGATTGTGCGGATGGTGGATAAAGAACCTCCACTAACATCCAAACTAGTTCAAGCTGCCCTGCAGTCCGAGGGTACAACAGTGTCAACCCGTACTATCCGTCAGCATCTGAATGAAAAGGGACTGTATGGTAGGATACCCAGGAAGACCCCACTTCTTACCCCGAGACATAAAAAAGCCAGGCTGGAGTTTGCCAAAACTTACCTGAGAAAGCCTACAACGTTTTTGAAGAATGTTCTCTGGTCAGATGAGACAAAAGTAGAGCTTTATGGGCAAAGGCATCAACATAGAGTTTATAGGAGAAAAAAAGAGGCATTCAAAGAAAAGAACAAGGTCCCTACAGTCAAACATGGCGGAGGTTCCCTGATGTTTTGGGGTCGCTTTCCTGCCTCTGGCACTGGACTGCTTGACCGTGTGCATGGCATTATGAAGTCTGAAGACTACCAACAAATTTTGCAGCATAATGTAGGGCCCAGTGTGAGAAAGCTGGGTCTCCCTCAGAGGTCATGGGTCTTCCAGCAGGACAATGACCCAAAACACACTTCAAAAAGCACTAGAAAATGGTTTGAGAGAAAGCACTGGAGACTTTTAAAGTGGCAGCAATGAGTCCAGACCTGAAACCCATAGAACACCTGTGGAGAGATCTAAAAATGGCAGTTTGGAGAAGGCACCCTTCACATATCAGGTACCTGGAGCAGTTTGCCAAAGAAGAATGGTGTAAAATTCCAGCAGAGCATTGTAAGAAACTCATTGATGGTTACCGGAAGCGGTTGATCTCAGTTATTTTGGCTAAAGGTTGTGCAACCAAGTATTAGGCTGAGGGTGCCAATACTTTTGTCTGGCCCATTTTTGCAGTTTTGTGTGAAATGATCAATGTTTTGCTTTTTGCTTCATTCTCTTTTGTGTTTTTTCACTGAAGACAAATTAAATGAAGATAATAATACCAAAGAATTTGTGATTGCAATCATTTTCAGGAAGAAACTGAGTATTATCTGAGAGATTTGCAGGGGTGTCAATACTTTTGGCCAACACTGTGTATATATACAGCTCAGCCACAGTGATCTTGGGGTTCCTCTTTACCTCTCTCCAAGGTTCTTCTCTCACGATTGCTCAGTTTGTCTGGAAGGCCAAGTCTAGGGAGATTTCTGGTGGTCACAAACATCCTTCATTTAAAGATTATGGAGGCCACTGTGCTCTTAGGAACCTTCAGTGCTGCAATTTTTTTGTAACCTTGTCCAGATCTGTGCCTTGCCACAGTTCTGTCTCTGAGCTCCTTGGGCAGTTCCTTTGACCCCATGATTCTCATTTGGTCTGACATGCACTGTGAGCTGTGAGGTCTTATATTAACAGGTGTGTACCTTTCCAAATCAAGTCCTATCAGTTTAATTATATACAGCTGGACTATAATACAGCAGTAGAGCCATCTCAAGGAGGATCACAAGGAAATAGACTGCTTGTGACTTAAATATGAGTGTCTGAGCAAAGGTGCTGAACACTTATGACCATGTGATATTTCAGTTATTCTTTTTTAATAAATTAGCACAAACATCTACACTTCTGTTGTTCCAGTCAAGATGGGGGGCAGAGTGTACATTAATGAGTAAAAAACGTTAAAACAGTCTTCTAGCATTCTCAGCATTGCCCAGGCTAAAGGTTGGCATTGGTAATTGTACTTCACTGTCGGACGGTCTCAGAGCTCGCAAGGGCTACTCCTGACAACGCATTCTCCATCACCACCTGCCTCCCAGCACATTCTATCATTGCTACCACTGGAGAAGAGGATGGAGGAACTAGGGGATCAAACCCTATAGGCCAGACAGGAGCAACTTCAGGAAAACTGACATTCCCTGTGGGTTTGGGTGCAGCTGGCTGGCTAACTAAGAGAGACCTCTCAAAAACCTGATGCCACATTGTCTCTCGGTCGGCCTCTTTCTTCCACTTGTCAAATTGAATGGTGGTGGTAACCTGACATATGCCAAACTCAAACCAACCCCTGCTGCCCAACACCTTCATGAAGATGATCTTTTCCTGACAAAGATGGTGCGCAGTCTTTCAGGAAGTGCTGGGACACCCAGACCACATTAGGAATGATTGTAGTGGGGTTGGGTGGTGAAGGGAGTTAGAGGGAGCACTTTGGGTGGAGCGAGGTCAGCAAGAACACACATAGATGACGTGGAACACATGTCAAAAGGGTATAAAAAGGGCACGAAACATCTAGAATGTAGGAGACGACAGTGAAAAGAAAGACAGCTAACAGAGAGAGTGACAGCTGAGCAGAGGTGGTAGAACAGCTGAGGCAAGACCGTTGAACACCAAGATCGAGTTGGAGGGCAGCTAGAGAATATATGTCTGAGAAGTGCCCAGACGACTAGAGCAAATGGAAGCTCATCCTAAGGCCGAACCCTAGAGCAGAACATCACCCAAGTGGCTTCGGGAGAAAGAGGGGGTCCCAGAGGCATGGGAAGAGAGCAATCCACCCATGGGACTTGGATCCATTGTCAAGAGCAGGCAGGTGGAGGGACTAGACCGCGAGGGACTAGTGGAGAAGACTAGGCTCAACTAGCAACACGGAGACTGTACCACTTTTAAGGTAACATGGTCGACAACCACACATATCTGCTGAAAAGGTGTCAACCATAGAGCTAAGGGGAGACACTGCAGGGGAACCCCTAGGAGAAGCCCACACTCACTTGCTCTGTGTGGCGAGGTGCAAGGCAGGAAGGGCGAAGCAAGTGCTGTGTGAGACGACCTGGGAAGGACAGAGAAGGGGTGCATCCTACTACCAGTGAGTAGCTGGATCCCTGCCTCCGAGAAAGGAGGTGCTCAGCGGGCTGCTGCACAAAGATTGTGAGTAAAGAACTAAAGACTGCAGCCCACTGTGTCTGTGAATTTTCTTAACGCGTCAATAGCACCAGAAACACAACTACCAACTCACTCAGGTACTTTCAGCTGCCCTAGGGTCAGCCCTACCAGTAGAGGGCTTAAGAACATTGCTGCCTCCGAAACATCAGCCCCTAGGAACACTGTCGAGCAGCAGCAGCCATCTTTAGCCGCAGCCTGTGGGTGGCTTCACATGCAAATTAATAAGTATCCCCAAGTCCACTCATCGCTATCCAGAATGAACCCTCCACACCAGGTTCCTATCCCTAAGAAAGTGAGCCACCAACACCGAACTTTTAATGACACCGCCAGGGTCACAGAGCCAGGTCTTGGTTCCTGTGATCCCTGTGATGAAGCCTCAAGAAAACCCGGTTCAGCGTATTCTAAGGCCCTGGAGGAGCGTGTCTTCTCAAATACACTGGTCGTAGAAGTGATTGACCTTAAACCCATGCAATCAGTCCTGAGCCATTTTATCTGCAAAACGAATCTCCTCAATAAAGATGTCTGGACTCGCAGTCGAATGGAGTGGTTCATGCTATGTCGGATAGTTTCTTGGTGGGAGTAGGGGTCCCACATGACATTGCCCAAGTCATAAGCCTCTTGCAAGGGTGATACACACAGCTGACAAACTGGGCATTCTGCTTCTTCTACCTCGGCCTCCTCCTCGGCCTCCTGCCTGCGCTTAACATCATATTACAGGTCCTGATGGTATTGGTGATTCAATAGCTGTGGCACTAGCTGCAGGTTGACTACAGCCAGGCATGCTGCAAGGTCCTCTGCAGTGTCACCTGTGGTGTTCCCAATGGCATGGGGAACAGATTCCCTCTTCACTTTGAGCTCAGGCCCTCCTTTAGTATCGGAGTCCAGCATTGTATCTGCACCCCACTGTAGAGGAGGTTCAATGTGTGTAGCACTGTGGTGCTCCAGGTTACACATGCGTCCATGTTGTTGTCCCCTGGTAGATGCCCCTCCAGGTCTGGTTCCGATGCACCCTTTGCCCCTAAAGTGGTAAGGTAGATTACATACTCCAGATAAGGTTTTGCTATTTTTAGATGAATTACAATCACATAAGTGTACAAGAGATGTCCTTGAATGCTGCTGACCCACTGATTATAAGAGCTTACACTCTACAGGAGAGATTGAGAGGACCCTGCTGACCATAAGAGGTTACACTTAGGGATGAGCGAGTAGTGAAATATTCAGACTCACTATACTCGCAACGAGTAGGTCATAATACTCGGGTATTCGTTACAAGTAGCGAGTCTAATATAAGTCAATGGGAAATGCAAGTACGGTAATATGCTGCCGGACCCTACAAAGTGGTCTGGGTGCTGAGGAAAAAGCTGAAATGGGTGCCTGATTGTTTAAAAGCCAGCAGTAAAAAGCATCCGGCTTTTAAACAATCACTCAGCTGATGCACGCTCCCCCGCCCGGTCCTTCTTTCCCCCACCAGCCGGTGCTTCGCTCCCCGCTCGATCCTAATGTTTTCCTGTCAGCTCCTCCATTCCCCACTCGCTCCTCTTCCCCCAACTCAGTGTCCGCTACTCCACCCGGAAGCAAGCCACCGGCTTTTTCAAAAAGCCTGCCAGCTATTTCAAATGATCAGATGATCAGCATCATCTGATCGTGTGAAATAGCCAGTGGGAAAGTCGGCGGTGAAAAGAATCTTTTTACCGCTGGCTATTTCAAATGATCAGCTATTGCTAATCAGCTGATAGTTTGAAATAGCCGGCAGGAAAGCCGGTGGTGAAAAAAGTCTTTTCACCGCCGGCATTCCCACTGGCTATTTCAAACGAACAGTTGATGCTGATCGGCTGATCATTTGAAATAGCCAGCTGTCTTTTTGAAAAAGCTGGCAGCTCACTTCCAGGTGGAGAAGCGAGCACGGAGTTGGGGGAACAGGAGCGGGTGGGGAATGGAGGAGCAGACAGGAAGAGGTTAGGATCAGACGGGGAGCGAAGCACCGGGCGGCGGGGAGTGAAGGACCAGGCGGGGGAGTGTGCATCAGCTGAGTGATTGTTTAAAAGCCGGCGGCTTGTTACTGCTGGCTTTTAAACAATCATGCCCCTATTTCAGCCTTTTCCTCAGCCCCCAGACCACTTTGTAGGACTCAGCAGAATATTACTCGCATATCTCATTGACTTACATTGTACTCGCCAAGTAACAGAAGTAAAACTCGTGAGTACCGAGTAACCCGAATACTCCTACTATTCTGTGAGTAGTGAATAGTAATGAGTATGCTCGCTCATCCCTAGTTACACTTTACAGGAGAAAGAGGGCCCCACTGATCAAATGACCTTACACTCTACATGTGGGAGAGAAGACCCCACTGATCATAAGAGCTTACACTCTACAGGAGAGTGAGGATCCTGCTGTAAATAAGAACTTACACTCTACAGGGGAGAGAGATTGGACCCCATTGACCTTAAAGGTGATGGAGAGGACCCTACTGATCATAAGAGCTTACACTTTATAGGAGAGAGAGGGTAACACACTGATCATAAGAGCTTACACTCTACAGAAGAGAGAGGGCCCCATTGATCATAAGAGCTTAACCTCTACATGAAAGAGAGGACCCAACTGACCATAAGAGCTTACACTTTACAGGAGAGAAAGAGAGAAACAAACTGATTATGAAGGCTTACACTCTGTATTAGAAAGAGACATCCCCAGTGATCCTAGAGGTGGATTATCACTCTGCGGGGCTTTATGTAGAGGCTCACATGGCAATGGAAAATGATGCTAGGCTGCTATGTGATGCTTTATTATTGTGGGAGATGATGCTGGGCAAGTTTTTTCATTTTACAAATCAAATTTTATCATGTCCAAATTTACATATCAGCCTGAAGAAGGGGCCACAATGTCTCGAAAGCTTGCTATGTTTACCATCTTTTCAGTTAGCCATTAAAAGGTATCAACCACCGAGGACTCTCAGATTGCAATATATTTTTCTATTTACTGGCCAACACTGTATAAATATTCTTTACCTTACATAAAACTATGAATTTCAGCAAATTTCCCAACTTCTGTTCATGTTCATGTTTCATATTCACCACTATTGTAAAAACTCACTTTCCTTAAACTGAGTGCTCACTGGATCCTCTTAACATAATAGTAATATCACAGTTGCAGAGAGTGATCAATTACTAGATCTGTACAGTACAGGATTTTTATCAGATATTAATTTGTAATATAATAAAAGGCAGAAATTAATATGTTTAATATACACAGAGGGTGAGAGAGAGGGAGAAGAGAATCAGATAGAGAGAGAAAGAGAAAAAAAAATAAAGAGAGAGGGAGCGATAGAGAAGAGAAAGGGAGACATTTTGCCATTATTTCCCAAAACTGCATTTGTGACTATTTTACCCCATCTGCTTTCTATATAAAAGCTCTGAGAGAATAACACCTGATCTCATGGTTTTCTATTCACAGTGGATATTACAGGACAAGGACTGGGAAAAGCCACATTTACAGGTAAGAGGATGAGTCACATGTGACACGTATGACATAAATGACACGTTACCATGATTACTATGTAGACTTGGGCAGACACTCCATATATAATGTATTATTTATGACAGGGGTTGGAAAAGTGCAGCCCACAGACCATATCCAGCCCCCTGGCTGCTCCAGTCCAGTCTGACGACCGAAACAACCGAAGGGCTAAAATCAGTGACCCACGGGCCGCACCGTGCCCCTGTCTGTCGCACACATCCCAATATTTGAGGATGCACATAGGGGTGAATACATTGGTGGAGGACGGAGCCAATAGATCAATCTTCCACCAATCACTGTGTGCAACTGAGACACCAGACACAATGATGTCATGTGATCACATCTGCTGTGTCAGTGAATTGGAGACCAGAGCAGAGCACAGCACTGGGGAACAGGAGGGAGGTGAGTATGTGGTGTTTTATTTTATCTATGTGAAATGTGTGGCTATAGGTTTAATGGCTGTGTGGGGCTTATAGTAAATATAGGAGCTATGTGTGGGCTCTTAATGTATATAGGGCTATGTGGGGGTTCATACAGTATATAGGGGGCTATGTGAGGGCTCATAAATTATACATAGGAGGGCTATGTGAGGGCCCATACTATTTATAAAAAGCAGCAAACAAGTACCACAACTTATTTAACTGCATCATAGATAGTTAAATCTATACACTACTATAAAGAATTATATCATTTGCAGTGGGATATTATATAGTTAATTTATGAGGAAAATCGCATTTAGGGAAGAGAACAAGAAAAAAACGATCATACTCCTCTCAGATATAAAAGTGATATTTCTTTATTAAGTAACTAAGTGACACAGTGACGGTATATGGGGAAGGGGGGCTAGGCCATTTTGTTTTTCAAATTGTTTTATAATTCAAAATAAAATAATTTGAAAAAGTAGCTTGGGGTGACCTCTGCTTCAATTGCCAGCCAAGGTTAAAGGGACACTGTCATCAGGTTTCTGCCATCCCATCTAGCAGCAGCATAATGTAGAGATAGAGACCCTGATTCCAGCTTTGATAAAATTATTGTTTTCTCTACTTTAGATTTAGCAGTAAATGAATATGCTGGACTATTTGATTATTCCTACAATGTTACTCTCCAACTGATTGAACAGTGATATTATGGAAACTACACTGAGCAGCCCAGTAAGTGACATATCGCTGGAATCAGGGACTCTGTCTCTACATTATGCTGCTGTCAGATGAGATGGCAAAAACTGGTGACAGAGTCCCTTTAAGCCACAATATCTGATCTTCAGTCTGTAGATGACTTCTGTACATTAGCTAGCAATGAAAAATAGGGGTACCCATGCTTTTGTTTTATTAATTATTATTTTTTAGCAAAATACAAGGCTAAAACACCCTTTAGTGCGACATGAAAGGCACTAATGGGTGCAAGCTTACAATATACAGGGGGTGGGACATTATATAGGTGTTTGACATCTATCTATCTCTAAATCTATCTATTGTTTCCATCTATCTATAAATCTAACTCTACTTTCCATCCATCTATCTATCCATCGATCCACTTGAAGAGCTGTAAACTTTAGAAATCTTTAAAATCTTAAAATCATAAAAGATTTTTAAATCTTAACAAAAATTAGCAGGCTGAAGCTGCCAAAAGGATGGTGCCTCTATTACATGCCCCACTCCTGGCACTTTGCCACAGCTCTCTCGCTGCCCTGGTGCATTGTATGAGGTAGCACCCGGGGAACCCGCTTGCATAATAACAAGAACACGTCTTTATAATTTAACCAATGTCTACCCGTTTATTTTTCACATATAATAACATAACCCAGGTAGCATGTTTGACACATATCACATTGATTATAAACAACATACATAAATACACCATACATTTACATATAACATTACATAACACTTATATTGCACATAATGATTATAGTAACCCGGGACCTGTAACCACCTCTCTGTCCCCATTGGAGCTCTAACAACCGCTCCCATGGTGGCTATGGCCTCCGGCCTATCTACATTTCACATACATTTAACAATACATCAGTTACCATATCAATGGGCCCTATGGGTCCCAATGGCAGAACCAGCTGCCTGGCTTTATTTCCCCAGCTCCATACTACCCCGGAATCAGGACTCCAGCCTGACCGGGTTCTTACATACAGTATGTGATCCATCCTATAAGCCACCATGGACCACACACGTCCTTTCATTCGCTCACAGCCCATCATATAGACATCCATGGACTGTGGCACATCTGGGTTCAGAACAGGGACTGGCAAACCATAGTAGCCGGGACAACCATCCGTTACCCTACTATAGGAGCCCTATTAACCCCTGCATCTGACCTCTGGTACATACATACATTCCGGTTCATCAGGTCCTTTAACTGACTACTCTGAGTTGGACCCAAAGGCGGTCTATGCCCGCCTGGCACACTTCATAAAATCGCCTCCCGAAGGGCTACATACATTCACCTCCCAAAGGGCTACATACATTCCGGTTCATCAGGTCCTTTAACTGACTACTTTGAGTCGGACCCAAGGGCGGTCTATGCCCGCCTGGCACACTTCATAAAATCACCTCCCGAAGGGCTACATACATTCGCCTCCTGAAGGGCTACATACACTCACTGAGTCTTTTAAAAAGCCATAAAATACATATACGGTTCAACAGGTCCTTCACTGACTAACTAGTCGGACCTAATGGCGGCTACGCTCGCCTGACCTGATTTACATACAGCTCACTCTGTCACACGGGAACTGCTGTCTTACCGGGCACGGATACGGGTCTCGCTACCTGTGTCACAGGTCCACCAGGCATCCCCACTGGCTCCTTTCTGGGTGCATGGTTGAGATACGTCTGGTCTAGTGTCCACTGAGTCAGCCATGGCTTCCCCCTCCAGGTGCTGTTACGACCTTGGTCCTAGACCCCGGCATGGAGCTAGCATGCTCCCATCATACACACAGAGCCCTGGACTGCTCTGCACTCTGGCTGGTCATCAGGATGACCATGCTCTCAGGCTGATCTCTGGCTGATAATGATCTCTCAAGTCTCTGAATTCTAACAATCACTCAGCTGACAGGCTCTTATCGTGCCTGCCACTCCCACACTGACTCATCCAGCTGGGCTGCTACTACTCAGGACACACACCCCTGACACACCCACCTGGGCTGTCAGCAATCAGCACCCATCACATTCCTTAGGGCCTCATTGGTCTCAGGAGCCACTCACAGCCATTCATTAGGCTCATGAATGTTTCAGCATTACAGCACACACTATCACCTTTAACTCCTTGTGTTCTGGATAGGTTCACACAGCGTCATCCACTATAAAACCGGCCAGTGTGAACAGGATCATACCCTGATCCTGAATGTGATGCGCCCCGGCCATGGGGACCATGCCGGCGGTGCCTCACAATTGGCAAACAGGATAATGGTATTTGAAGTTGATGCCAGCTTTTTATTGACAGCTGACATTAAGACCAGAGGTTAGTAAGCAGAGATGTCGAATTAGATACCTTATATTACTATCAAGTCAGTAAGGACACAAGTAATTACACCAATAAATACTTTATTTGAAAATTAACCCCAATACATTCTTCTCTCATCATATTTTTTAAATTAAAATCCATTTTTTTAAAGTCTCACATTCCACCAACCCACCCCCCCTCCATAAAGTATATTACAAATAATTAGAAAAAAAAAAATGAAACCCATATAAATGCTGAAGTAAACCCAGCATAAGGGGGGCAATATCAGTGACTGCATCCCTTATATAGAGGGACAGCAGGCACTGCACGGCTCCAGACAGTGTGACAATCTGTCACTTCCTTGAGGCTGTCTTAGGGTACAAAGCGGGTATCCTGCAGCAGGGAATCCCACTGTGTGAATTGGGATAACCTCAGTGCATTGGCGTCAGCATTAGTAACAAACGCTGTTTCATGAGTTTTAGTGGATATATCTGACCGGCATGGTGAGACAGTGCGTGTGAGCAGCAATGATGTCAGGGAGTGCAGTACAGTTCAATTTTGCAGGATAGCCCCTGTGTGAACCCTCAAGTCTGAACTACCGTAATATTTGTGATGGCACACTTGTTACACTCCCACCAGTACCTTTCACAGCATATGGGAGATGCTATCTGTGAACATGACCTCTTCATATGCTTGTAAGGCCCTGTGCCCATGGTGTGTTGTTTGATTCTTTGTTGAAGCAGATTTTGAGAATCTGTATCAAAATCTGCATGTCTATCCTATTCCCAGCAAAGTCTATGAGAGTTTATAAGTGCTGTGCCAACTGCTTTTTTTTTTTACAGACTTGATGCGTATTTGGAGTGCAAAACAGAAATCTGCACCATATCGGCAAGAAAAAAAAAGTGGGCACAGCACTTCTGACCTGTCATGAATTTTGCTGGCCTCAGGATAGACATGGAGATTTTGTGGAATCTTAAAACCGACATCAAAAAAGCATCCAAAACGCACTGTGGACAAAGACTTAAGAGGGTCAACAGAGAGCCACAATTATGATGGAAGGGTTCGAGGATTCATTTTGCCCCCTAGCTACCTCCACAGAGACTTCTAGGGCAGGGGTTAGCAACTACAGTCCTCAAGGTCTGAAAACAGTGTCATTTTTCAGGATTTCCTTAAAATTGCACAGGAAGTCATTTCATCAACTGCTGATGATTCCAACACCTTGTGGAATGCTAAGAAAATCCTTAAAATTTGCTGTGTGTGTTGCCATTGAGGACTGCACTTGGCCAGCCCTGCTCTACAGGAGTGTGTGTAGTGTCTAGAATTTCCATACCTCACACCTTCAGGCAACAGGCCTGTGGCTTGTTCGCGAGGATCTGTAGGGCAGTATCAAAGCACCTTTTAGTTTGCAGAAACCCCCCTGCAAACAAGAAGTGAAGTAAAAAAGCTTTACTGTAATAAGTTTTAAAAAAGCTCATGTTGGAACACATTTATAATGCACAAACAGTAAATATTTTAAAATAAGCACTTAGCACAGACGGCAATGAGTTTAAAAGAAACACATATATAAATATAAAGAGTATATAAGTAAGTCCAACAAGCATCAGCAGTGTCCATTAAAATGGGGTTCAGGCCATCAAATAATGGATGAAAGTCCAATATTGGCATAGTCTATTAAGAGCACAGTCCAATTAATAACTTTGAGGTGTAGCCTGAAGGCTGCAGTCCCGCTAATCCAGCAAGGGGAAGCGCAACTGGCACTAAACTTGGGAAAGGAGAAAAATAAAATTAACAAAAAAAAAAACTGGCCTGATTCTTCTGAGAAATGCAATTAGTCCTTAACTGGCCAACAGGGTAACTCCAGAATGGGTCAGTGACCTAACAACAGGCCTTTTTTAAGAGCAGCCCTCTTTAATATGAGTAAAAACAATGTAGCAGCATTTTAAATGCTGCCGGTGATGAATGTCACCATTCAACAATGTTCTGGACTACCAGATGGTTTTGGGGGGTCACAGAGGTTACTCCTCCAGGGCCTTTTTCCCCATCACCTGCCCTGCAACACACCCCATTATGGCCTCCAGTGGATGCGAGGATGGAGGAATTAGGGGATGGCCACCCCATCTTGGAGACACCAGAGGAACATGGGCAACCCTAACAGGCCCTTCAGGATCACTGGCCTTTGCGGGTTTTTCTGCAGCTGGCTGGCTAAAAAGATCAGGCCTGGCCAGCAGCCAACGCTCCATCCTCTCTATGTCAGCATCCCGCTACAAGTCGTGGAATTTCTCTGTGGTGGTGACCCGATTTACACCTACCACGTACCGTCGCTTTTTGCCCTTCACGTTCATAAAGGTGACCACCTCCCCAACATAGAGGATGCAGAATAAATATACAAAATCACTATACACCTTATATCCATAAAAATTCTCATGATTAAGGATACATCATTCCTATAAGGTGTATATATAACAGGAAGTAAGTAACACTCCTCTCAATTATTAATTAAGTGGACACCACTATTTAGTTTGAGTTACATAAAATTTAACTTTTATTGTTAATATAAAAGCAGACACATAAACGTTATGAAACGAAGCACAAGGAAATTCCAAAAACAACTGCAGTATGGTAGTAACCCCCTGGGTTAAACCGTACACCGTAAGGCACAATTCACAATAATGTTAAGTTACACAATTAAGGAGTGTGTTAACAGACAAGTTATGGAAAATACCATTGCATCAGTCACTCACCCATAGTGTACTTTTGTGATGGACCTGGTGGTTCCCCGGGGGGCCCTGTCCTGCAGCACGCCCCTCTGTTTCGCCGCTGCTTGGTCGCAGGGGCTAGTTCTCAGTGTGATTCTAGGCTGTTAAATACACTGCCACTAAGTGCCGCCGCCCGCCCTGCACGGCGTCATTTCCGCCTGTCATAAAGCAGAGTCTAGCGATTAGGCAGGCGCCGGACGTCATGACGTCATCGGCGCGCATGCGCAATACACCCGTCGGTGCTTTTAGAACATAGAGCGATGTGCACATCTTGAAAAAATACTCGCGGCGGCCATTTTATTGAAGACCTGGCTGGACTAATTAACCTAGAAGAATCTACTGGTCTTGTAACCTCATCTTTTGGGACATATAGAAGGATTTATACATAATAGGCTTTGCCATCATGCAGTGGGGAGTGACATTCATACAAACAAACATACCCAATCATACTTTTATATGACAAGTGTTTTAAAGTGTGTATACATATATTTAACAGTATTATTGTATAAAAATTAGAAAAAGTGATTGAATCAAGAAAATTATTATATAAAAGGTTAGGACACAGTACCAGCTGTGAATAAAGTGATAAATAAGCACATCTAATTTTTCTACTAAATATTATTACATCGTATAAACATACAACAACCAATTTAAGAGCATGTAAACAATGCATTATTGACAACCCTCTTTTATGAACATGATGACAACCACCGATTTTTGCTTCTCCATATGTTTCATTAAGGAATCTTTTCAAGATGTTAGGTACCCCATAGATTCATTTTCATTGTAAAGTGAGAGTCCGACGTGGTCAAAAGACAGTGTTTCAACACTGCTCCGTTCATCTCAGTTATCAGTTTTGGGAAACTAAAATATACAAAACATGAATTAAAATCACAATAGGCTCTAGGACGCCCACAAGCACTAGCAACAGGTTTACGCAGCTGCGCAATACATGCACAGGAGGTTGGCTCATTATAAGAAAGGGGCATAACTTATAACTTCATTAAGTCCCTTGGGGGCAAGTGTTTCTAGCTTGACTATCCACCTACACTCCTCTTGAGCCAGTGTTTTAGCCAAATCTCCTCCTCTGATGCCTCCCTGAATTCGGTCAATTCCTTTAATGATCAATCCTTTAGGATTACAGTCATGAAAAATCCTAAAATGCTTAGGCAAGGTTTTCAATGTATTTAAGTCAATGATTTTGGCGGCTCCCTCTATATCCCTGACATGCTCACGCACTCTTATCCGCAATTGTCTTGTGGTAAGTCCAATATAGATCCTGCCACAGGGACAAGTTGCATGATAGACTACGTGAGTAGTACTGCAATTGATGTATTTTTTTATCTTGTATGTTTGGTTATTGGAGGAGAGAAATTCTTTCGTTTAATGTTACCCTGAGTACAAGCTAAACAATCACCACATGGATAACATCCTATTAGTGGTCCTATTGTTCTTTCTCCAAAGAAATTGTTCTTTTTAGGAACATAATGGCTTGCACTCAGGATATCCCTCAAATTTCTACCCCTTCGTGATGTTAACAAAGGTCGTGTTGATAAATGTTTGGCCAATACTGTATCCATAGATAACACAGACCAATGTTTGCTCAAGATCGATCTAATATTAGGCCACTGGGAATTGAAAGTCGAGATATATCTGATGGGACCGTACTCAGCTGACTTGACCTTGGGTTGAAATAACAATTGTTCCCTCCTCATTTTTTTGGCCTTCACATACCCTTGTTTTATACTACGATTGCTGAATCCTCTGGATACAAACCGTTCGCGCAGATCAACTGCTTGTCTTTCAAAACCGGTGTCACGTGAACATATACGCCTCATTCGTAAGAATTGACCGGCTGGGATAGATTTAATAGTACTCCTGTCATGCGCTGATGAGGCGTGGAGGAGGGAGTTTACAGCAGTACTTTTTCGATATACATCAGTTTGTATAGTGCCGTCCTCTCCCACCTCTAAGAGCACATCCAAAAAGGATATACATTGTCTGCTAGCCTGATAAGTCAACTTGATGTTGAGATCATTCTTATTGAGAGCATCCATGAATTGATCCAAACTTGGTTTAGATCCTTGCCAAATAATTAGCAGATCATCAATGTACCTAAACCAGTACATGATGCCCCCATTACCCACAATGTCTTCGGATTGCATCAATGACCGCTCCCAGCTTCCTAAAAATAAATTTGCATACGATGGGGCGCAAGCCGCCCCCATCGCTGTACCTCGCTGTTGTACGTAGAAGCGGTCATTGAAAACGAAGACATTGTGGGTCAGAATGTACTCAAGCAATTCCTCAATCAGGCTACACAGACTTGAATCCCAGCCGGTCATATCTAAGAAGAGGCGTACTGCACGCATCCCGTCCCGTGCGCGATACATGTATACAAGGACTCGACATCGGCTGTAACTAGCCACATATCATCGGTCATGACTAAGCCCTCTATTTTAGTTAGTAAATCAGTGGTATCGCGCACGTAGGACGGAAGTGTGACAACCAGTTTTTTTAAATAAAATTCAACAAACTTGCACGAAGGTTCACATAAGCCCCCGTTACCCGAAACGATGGGGCGTCCCGGAGGATTGTTGAGATCTTTGTGTACTTTTGGAATTAAATAAAAAGTTGGTGTCTTAGGATTTTCAACCAACAAACCTTCAAATACCTTTTTAGAGATCACCCCATCGTCTCGGGCACGTTGTAGGATCACAAACAATTCAGCAATATAATAGAGGATGCAGAGTTGTGAAGGCAGGTTTTTTTTTTTGCAAATTGGCGAACATGTTCAGGGAAAGTTCGCTCATCTCTACCTATGGGAAAGTTTATTAGTAGTGATGAGCGAGTACTAAAATGCTCGGGTGCTCGAAGCTCGGGCCGAGCATCCCAAGATACTCGTGTACTCGGCCCGAGCACCGAGCCCAATGTTATCCTATGGGAGACCCGAGTATTTTTCTGACATGATCCCCGGCAGCATGGAAAAAACCTAAAAATATCACAAAAGTATCAGGACAGTGCTGAAATGACATGGCAACACCATGGGGAAGACCCCTGGAAGCATTTCAGACCCCAAGGTCACTGATGTCAACAATGTTGTCAGAGTATTACGTCACTTTTACGGACTGTCAAGAAAACGTTACAAAAGGAAACCAAAATGGATTTTCATGGAGAAAATATTAAGGCTCATACACACTTGTGAGACAGAGATGGTGTATGTTAGTTTTTTGGATTATATCAAAGATTTTTTTTAAAAATATTGTGTGGCCTCCCATGTCCCTGGGAAGAGACGTAAATGAAGGCCTCTTTAAATAATGTGCCCAATATAAGGAAGTGTGTGTGTTTTGTAGCATTGCCCTAGGGCAGGGAAGCCAAAAATTGGGAGGCACTTCAATGCCCCTAGATAGAGGCGTGCATGAGGGCCTTTTTTAAAAAATTTGGCCATTGGAAGCAAGTGGGTCTTTTTTACTATTGCCCTAGGCAGGGAAGCCAAAGGTTTGGAGGCACCAAGATGCCCCTGCATAGAGGCGTGCATGAGGGCTTTTGCAAAAAATGTGCCCATTGTAAGCAAGTGTATCTGCTGTAGTATTGCCCTACGCAGGGAAGCCATAAATTGGAGACACTAATATGCCCCTGGATAGAGGCGTGCATGAGGACTTTTTAAAAAAATGTGGCCATTTGAAGCAAGTGTATCTGCTGTAGTATTGCCCTAGGCAGGTAAGCCAGAAATTGTGAGGCCCTTCAATGCCCCTTGAAATGGAGGAGAGCCTCTAAATATTGTTCCCATTAAAAAGGAGCGGGTCTACTGTACTTATAATGCCCATTCTGTTTTAATTGACCTAAAAATTTACCCCTGGGGGTATACATGAAAGTACTGCCTAACATTTGAACGGTTAGGGTCATCATCATCATAAATCTGATGTTAAAAAAATTATGTTTTCGTGGCATCATGAACCACGATCGCACTGATCATATGATGGTGGCGGATGAGGAGAAGGAGGAGCAGAACAGCAAGTAACCAAAGTCATGAAGTGTGTACCCATGTGTGGGTGTGCGGAGGTGCATGGCAATTTACCGGCACAAATTTTAAATTATACTATCATTTGGTGGTGGTGTGCGGTGAAGTCGGGCCCAATCCAACCCTTGTTCACCTTGATCAGAGTCAGCCTGTCCGCCTTCATTTACCCTTTTTTGAGGCAGGAGGGGGTTGTAGCTCCAATTTGTATACGCCAAAACATTCAGTATACCCATCTCAGCGTTTGTGACTGACCGGTATACCTGCTGTAATTTAATCTCTAATCTGTCATCTCAGTGTCCAGCTAAAAACCATCTTTTTGACACATTCATTTAGCTGTATACAGGCAGCACACCATTGAAAATGCGCAAGGCAGGTGGTAAGGGCCAAGGTACTGGACGTGATGGTGGTGCATACAGAGGCTGAGGTCATATGCAAGCTGGAATTGCGCCACGACAAACGCCCACATCATCTCACTTGACCTTTCTTGTCCAAATTTGTAGGGGACCGCAGCAGTGCACCACTATTAAACCAAGACCAGTGAAAACAGGTTGTTAGTTGGACAGCGGATAATGCTTCCAGTCAGTTTTGCACCACCACAAGCAGCCTGTCTTCCACACGGTCAAGTGTCAGTAGTCGTGAGACTGGACCGCACATTCCACACCCTGATCCTCCTTCCTCCCACCATGCCGAGTGCCCGGACCCGGACATAACTGATCACACACTTGGACACTCTGAAGAGCTGTTCACTATCCATTCATAGATTCTGGCCTGTCCCCAGCTCCAGTTGAAGTGGGTCATGTGGAGTTCGTATGTACTGATGCCCAAATATTTGAGCAGCCACGGTCTCACAAAGTCAACGGTGGGAACGTGACTCAACAAGAGGTGGCCAATGATGAGACACAATTGCCAGAAAGTCAGGAGGAGGACCAGGGTGCGGAAGTGGAAGACGACGTGGTGGATGATCCAGTAACTGACCCAACCTGGCAGGAGGACATACAGAGCGAGGACAGCAGTGCACAGGGGGAGTTAGGCGTAGCATCACAACAGGCCGGAAGAAGCAGGGGGGTGTCCGCAGGCAGAAGGCAGGCAACCGTTCCCCGGAACAACAACACAAGTGATGTTGCCAGTACAACTGCTAGGTCTTCCCGAGTCTGGCTGTTTTTTAAGGTGTCTGGAGATAATTCGAAAAAGGCCATTTGCAACCCCTGCCATGCCAGCATCAGCAGGGGAAGCAAAACTAGCAGCCTGACCACTACCAGCATTATCAAACACATGGCAGCAAAGCACCCGACTTTGTGGGATGTACAGCAGAGTACAGGAGCATTGTCTGCGGGTGACACCGCAGCATCTTCCACTGTTGTGCGTGCAAGCCAATCGCCTGTCCATACTGCATGCGAAGATGCCTCCTGTCCTTCACCTGTACTTGCACAAGCAGAAGTAGCACCATCATCAGTCACGTCCTTGTCCCAGCGCAGCGTTCAGTTATCCATACCCCAATCTTTGGGACGCAGGCGCAAATACGCTGCCAACGCCGCACATGCCACAGTTCTAAATGCACACATTTCGCGACTGCTTGCGCTGGAAATGTTGCCTTTTAGGCTGGTGGAGATGGAAGCATTCCACAACCTGATGGCGGGGGCTGTCCCACGTTACTCGGTCCCTAGCCGACACTATTTTTCCTGGTGTGCCGTCCCCGCATTACATAAGCACGTGTCCCAAAACATCATACGTGCCCTTAACAATGCAGTTTCAGGCAAAGTCCACCTAACAACGGACACGTGGACAAGTGCTTGTGGGCAGGGCCGGTACATCTCGCTGACGGCACACTGGGTTAATATTGTGGAAGCCGGGACCCAGTCTGACCTTGGGACGGAACACGTCCTTCCGACACGAATTATTGCAGGCCCTAACTCAGTCACGGTTTCACCCACAGTGTACAGCTCCTGAACCTCATGATCCTCACCCTCCTCCTCCTTCATTTCACCCTCTACACCAGTCCAAAGCTGGAAGCACTGCAGCAGTGCCTTGGCTAAGTGGCAACAGGCTGTGCTGAAGCTAATATGCGTAGGTGACAAACCCCACAATCCTAAAGAGATGTGGAAAGCACTGAAACAGCAGGCAGATCACTGGCTCACATTGCAGAACCTACAGCTAGGCATGGTCGTGTGTGACAATGCCCGGAACCTGGTGGCGGCTCTGTGGCGAGGCGAGCTGACACATGTTCCATGCGTGGCCCATTTTATTATTATTATTTATTTATATAGCGCCATTAGGTTCCATGGCGCTTTATATTAGGATAAGGGAGACAAGAACAAGTACACTAAATATAGGTGATCAGGACGTACAGGTACAGGAGGGGCAGGGACCCTGTCCACGAGGGCTCACAGTCTACAAGGGGCGGGTTGGGATACAGTAGGATGGGGGAATGTCAGGTATGGGGCGGTCGCCTGGGTCTCATGGCAGGTTGCAGGCTTGACGGAATAGGTGAGTCTTCAGGTGACACTTTAAGCTTGTCAGGGTAGGAGAGTGTCTGACGTGTTCGGGCAGGGAGTTCCAGAGTAAGGCAGATGCCCGGGAGAAGTCCTGGATTCGGTTGTGCGAAGAGGTGATGAGGTTGGAGCAGAGGAGGAGTTCTTGGGAGGAGCAGAGGTTGCGTGAGGGTAGGTATCGGGAGACAGGTCGGAGATGTATGGTGGGGCCAGGTTGTGTATGGCTTTGTACACCATGGTTAGTGTTTTGAATTGGGATCTCTTGGAGGTGGGGAGCCAGAGAAGGGCTTGGGAGAGGGGGGAGACAGGGGAGTAGCGGGAGGACAGGTACATTAGTCGGGCAGCGGAATTGAGGATAGACTGGAGAGCTGTGAGGGACTTAGCCGGGAGGCCATTGAGAAGGAGGTTGCAGTAGTCAAGGCGGGAGATGATAAGAGCATGAATGAGTGTTTTAGCGGTGTCGTGGGTGAGGAAGGACGTGATCCGTGAGATGTTCTTGAGCTGGAGCCGGAGGGATGTGGTGAGGGCCTCGATGTGGGGCTTGAAGGATAGGGAGGAGTCAAAGATTACCCCGAGGCACTTGGCTTGTGGGACTGGGGAGAGGACGCAGCCGTTGACGCAGATGGATAGGTTGGGAAGTGGGGGGAATTTCTTGTGGGGAAGACTATGAATTCAGTTTTGTCCATGTTGAGTCTAAGGAAGCGAGCAGAGAAGAAGGATGAGATGGCGTAAAGGCATTGTGGGATTTTGGAGAGTAGGGAGGTGATGTCAGGGCCTGACAGATAGATTTGGGTGTCGTCGGCGTAGAGGTGGTACTGGACGCCGTGGGACTCAATGAGTTACCCTAGGCCGAGAGTGTATATGGAGAAAAGTAGGGGTCCCAGAGCCGAACCTTGGGTGACTCCGACAAAAAGGAAGTAGGGTGAGGAGGAGGTGTGGAAGTGGAAGACGCTGAAGGTCCGTTCCGCTAGGTATGAGGAGATCCAAGAGAGGGCAAGGTGGGTGATGCCGAGGGATTCCAGGATCTGGAGAAGAAGGGAGTGGTCAACCATATGGTCAACCTCGTGATTCAGCGGTTTCTTAAATACTACCCAGAGCTGTCTGATCTGCTCGTAAAAGTACACCGCCTGTGTACCCAATTTTAGAAAGTCACCTACGGCTTCAGCCGCCCTTGCCAGCTTTCAGCAGCGTTTGCACATTCCGTATCACAGACTGGTCTATGATGTCCCCACTCCCCACGCATTGGAATTCCACGCTGCACATGTTGGTCAGGATTTGTGAGCAGAAGAGGGCAGTTGTTGAGTTCCAGCATCAACTAGGGCATCGGTATACGGTTCAAATTCCACACATAAGACCTCAGGAGTGGACATGGATGTCTGACATATGTACCATCTGCCAAAACTTTGAGGACTTCACCAAGATGGTGAGGGGCGATGATGCCATAATTAGCGTCACCATCCCGCTTCTCTGTCTTCTAAAATGCTGTCTGCTCAAAAACGATGCATTGCAGGCAGAACACGATGAGTTGGAGCAATAAACCGTACGGGGTGATTACACACAGCACAGCCTCATCTCATCCCAACGTGCATTGGGGGACTATTATGAGGAGGAGGCGGATAAATAAATGGAGCTACTTTCATGCGAAATTAACGGTAATACATGCAAAACCATCTTACCGTCGGATGGCCAGAGGACAGGGGAGAGGATGATGAGGAGGAGGATGAAGACAGCATGGTCAATCATCCTGCTGTTGAGGACCTGAAGTCTTGCCTGTTAACAGTGTTATGCACATGGCTGACTTAATGTGATGCTGCCTGTCTTGTGACCCTCCCGTTATCAACATCTAGGTGGACACTCATTACTGGTTGATGACACTTTTAGATCAACGCTACAAGGAGAACTTTATTTCTCTTATACGGTGGCTCAAATGGTTAGCACTGCAGGCTTTGCAGCACTTTGGCTTGAGGTCCTGGGTTCAATTCCCACCAAGGACACAAAGGACATCTGCAAGGAGTTTGTATGTTCTCCCCGTGTTTGCGTGGGTTTCCTGCTGGTACTCCAGTTTCCTCCCACATTGTAAAGACATACTGATAGGATATTTAGATTGTGAGCTCCAAAAGAGAAAGCATTACTCATGTATGCAAAGTGCTATGGAATTAATAGCGCTATATAAATTAATAAATAATAAGAATAATAATTCCCGAGGTGGAGAGGTCTACAAAAATGCTGCAGTACCAGAAGGCCCTAGTTGCAGAATTAGTCAAAAAAATTCACTTCTGAAAACACTTGCGGCAGAGGTCGCGGTTTGGTGGACAACCAAGGTGTCCGGCAGAGAGAGGCACAAATCAAATCCAGCAGAGGTAGGGGGAAACTCTCAAAGATCTGGGAGTGTTTTCTTAGCCCCTCCCATAGCACAGGCCCTCTGGTGCAGGGTACTGTCACAAGGACTGCAAAGTTTGTAAAGATGCTGAAGGAGTACCTTGCCGATCGTACGAAAGTGCTCCTAGATTCCTCTGTGCCTTCTAATTATTGGGTATCCAAACTGGACACGTGGCAGTAATTGTCCCTCTACGCCTTGGAAGTCCTGCCCTGCTGTTAGCGTTTTGTCAGAGCGTGTTTTTATTGCCGCAGGTGGAATCATTACAGATAAACGCACCCGCCTGTCAACAGAAAATGCTGACCAGTTCTTTTTGATATGGATACTGAGATTGAAGATTAAATTACAGCTACTATACTGGTCAGACACAAAAGCTGACACACGTATACTCAGTGTTTTTGCGGATACAAATTGTAGCTACAACCACCTCCTGCCACACAACAATGGTAAATGAATCCAGACAAGAGTTGGTTTGTAGCTGGACAGTGAGATTACCGATTAGAGCGTTTTAATCCCGCTAGTTTGAACGGTCAGACACAAGCGCTGACGCATATACCGTGTTTTGGCGTACACTACTTGGGGCTACCAAAAACTGCTGCCGCACAGAAATTTTAAATCAATGCAGACAAGAGTAGGTTTTTAGCACGAGGCTTTTGGTGTACCTTAATGTACGCTGCAACCTAGAGGAGCAGCACTTAGATGCAAAATTAGTGCAGACAAGAGTATGTTTTAGCACGAGGCTTTTGGTGTACCTTAATGTACGCTGCAACCTAGAGTAGCAGCACTTAGATGCAAATTTTGTGGAGACAAGAGTATGTTTTTAGCAAGACCCTAAGTATTGAAATTAAGGCCCTGCAGGTGGACTAGTCAGACACAAACGCTGACTACAATAGCGTGTCTTTTGGTGTACCCTAATTTACGCTGCAACAGACAGTAGCAGCACTTAAGATTCAAATTTAGTGCACACAAGAGTAGATTTTTAGCACAAGGCTTTTGGTGTACAATAATTAACGCTGCAACCTATAGTAGCAGCAATTAGATGCTAAATTAGTGCAGAGAAGAGTTGGTTTTTAGCACAAGACTTTTGGTGTACCCTAATTTAAGCTAAAACCTACTCCTGCCTATAGTGAGCTACATAAATCCCTAAAAGCACAGTTTTTGGGATGGATGAGCCTGGAAACCAGCCCCACATGCGATGCAGGCTGGAATACTGGCACAGCGAAGTTTGGTCGATACCCTGCCTCCCTGCCTGCCTGTATACTGCTCTAGTAGTCCTCAGAAGCACTGTTGTGGTAATTAGACTGGCAGCCCTGCACCTACACTAGCTGAAAGGCCACAAATCTGTCCATCAATCAGCAGCAGCTCTCCCTACACCGACTGTCTAATGGCGCAGAGTGACGAGCACAGCGCGGTCAGGCCTTATAAAGACCTGATGACGGTGTGCGGCCAGCCAATCACTGTAATGCCACAACCAACATGGCTGTGGCATTACAGTGTCTTTCAGCCAATCCATGCATGCGGGCTGGCTCTGTAAAGAGCACCAACATGCAGGGAGGTGGACCCCGAGCACAGCAAGAGTATCGTGAGATTACTCGGTGCTTGCTGAGTACCCCGAGTACCGTGATATTCGTGCGAGTACCGAGTAGTGACAAGCATACTCGCTCATCTCTATTTATTAGATATACGAGATGTTGAAAATGTGGTGGGGAGGTGAGTATAAGGATTTACATATTTCCTTGCCTTTTACAGTTGCACTCTCATATTTGCATATTCAGCCAGTGGCTACAATTTTGCCAAACATGCACCAAAGGAAATTCCCACCCATGAAATGTTACCTGTTCTGTCTTTCTATAATAATTTTCTTCTTACACCACAGACAAGGTCAACTTTATAGAACGGCACAAAGCAGATCTTATTACAAGGATAAAGGATGTAGTTCCAGTTCTACGAGATCTACGGGGCCAAGATCTCCTGACTGAGGAACAGTATAATGATGTGATGGGAAAGACGACCTCCGAGGAGAAGATGGAGGAACTGTGTGATATTATCAGTCACTGGCAGGATCCTGACAAGTTTTTTGTTTATAAAGTGATCCGGAAATACAATGAAGGAATCATCAAGAACTTGGAAATGGAGGACTGGATGAGGAGAAATGGTCACATACCATTTATCCGGTGTAAGTTTTACTATCTGATTTTCCAATTTTCCTTACTGCTAAAGGCAGTCTGCCTTTACCTGTCCCTGCACCTTGCTAGCTGATCCCTAACCATTCCTGCCTCACCTAAAAGTTCTGATGCTACCTTTTATGAGTAGTTTTTGTACAAATTTGTTAGGACTCATGAGCATGGGGATCCGTGACGTGGATCATGAGCTTAAGTGTCTTGGCCAATACATGAACCAATACCACATATAAAAGGTTTTTTTGTTCATCATAAAAAACTTTTTGCACTTTTTTATCATCTGCGGGGTGCGGTTGGGCCCCTTGGGGCGCTGTTCATGCAGTGGTGCGGATGCATCGTGCTGGGCGGCCCGTTTGGTCAGGTGGCAGGGCCAATGGGTAGCCATCAGACACTCCGCATCATGTGTATCAGTGTGAATAGCGTCCTATGCAAGCCCAATGGCAAGTCACCTCCCACATGTATTGTAGGTAGAGGTGATTTTATTTGCCTGCACCTGGGCTTGCTCCACATAAGGGGGTCTAACTGCAACCTGCTAAGTGCAGTGTTGGTTTTGTATCTGGCTACTGATGGTAAGTTTTTTTCACCTAAAAGTGCCCTATAAAGATTGAGAAAAATGACTTATAAACTTACATAGAGTCTGAATCTGGAGACTGGAAAGGCAAGCTTTGGGGCTCTATTCTCCTATCCTCACATTCAGTCTGTCCCAGGGATGGTTAGGGATCAGTTAGGAAGGTGCAGGTACAGTTAATGGTAGACTAAGGGGCTAGAATGACCTGACAGGTTCCCTTTAAACACATAACTATTTCTGGGCTTATAACCTAAAAATAAAGAACCCTGGAGTGTCCTGACATATTTCCTGTTGGCAGTTCATGATAATTAAAAAAGTAGTAAATTGAACGGTGCTGTACAAAAGAAGAGAATGCATTCAAAGTACAGTTAGAGGTTGCAGTGAACAAATTAACAATGGCAGTCTAGTAGAGAGGTACAGAGGGCTTACATTCTAAAGGAAGATGGGGAAAGAGATGGCATGCAGCTCCGGTGCTTGCAGCAGATCCGGTTGTGTTGAGGTGGCACTGTGGTCATTGCAGGCTGCAACTTTCCTGAAGAGATGGATTTTAAAATTCCGTCTGACGACTCTGAGCGTGGTGGATAATCGGACGTGTTGGGATGCAGAATTCCAGAGGATGGGGGATATTTGGGAGGAGCCTTGGAGATGGTTGGATGACGAACAAATAAGTGTGGAGGAGAGGAGGTCTTGGGAGGATCATAGATAACATGAGGAAAGAGAGATTAGTTCAGATATGTAGGGAGGGAACAGGTTATAGACGGCTTGTAGTTCAGTGTTAATAGCTTGAACTGAATTTGTTGGGGAATTGGGAGCCAACAAATGGATTAGCGGAAGGGAGAAGCAGAAGAGTAGCAAGGATAGAGGTGGATTAGTCAGGAAGCAGAGTTAGAGCATGGCCACACTGGCGTGAATAAAATTGGTCCGTTTCTCATCCAGGAGAGAATGTGTGATATCCGTTTTTTGATCCATGTGGCATGCAACTGCTATTCGAGTGTGCGATTTTTCTCAGATAACATCCAAGTGCTGTCCGTGTGACATCTGTGTGCAATGCATTTTTTTTCTCAGTAGCTATTTCCTGTATAATCATTTACGGGAACATTTTACAGTGTTCTGAGCTGCAATGATAATGTATCAGTTAAAAAAATGTAGGCCAGTAGGATGGTCCGTGTGCTGTCCGTGTGCTGATTTTGTCGGACCCATTGTCTTGTATTGGCGAGTCTCGAACAAGAATCGCATACTGTCACAGCATGTTGCAACTTTTTTCTCATCCAGAATCTTGGATGAGAAAAAGGCGGATGACACACAGTAATCTGTTCTGACTGATTCAGTAACATTGGTCCGATTTTCACGCCAGTGTGGCCATGCCCTAAAAGACAAATGGGAAAGGTTTGAGATTGTTAGCATCAAGCCACAGAGGGGTATGTTGCAGTAGTCAAGGCGGGATATGATGAGGGCATGTACATGCATTTTAGTAGAATGAGAGTTGAGGAAAGGACGGATTTTGTAAATATTTTTGTGCTGAAGGCGACAAAAGGTGGCAAGAGTTTGGATGTGCATTTTGAAGGACACGTCAAGGTCAAGGGTTACTCCAAGGCAGCGGATTTCAGGCGCAGGTGTGAGCATGATGCCATTTACCATGATAGATCAGATAGGGAAGATATACGAGATGGAGGAAATATGAGTTTAGATTTGTCCACATTGACCTTTAGGAAGTGAGAGGAGAAGAAGGATTAGGCTTACAGAGTCCCTGGTATTCTGGAGAAAAGAGACATGACATCTAGGCTAGACAGATAGATCTGAGTGTGAGAGTGCGTTCACATCTGTGATACACAGATGTACGTGTACCCTTATTAGAGTACAGGTGGTACTTGAAGCCATGGTCCTTTATGAGTTTCTCCAGGGTATAGATGGAAGAGATTAGGGATTCTAGGATTGAGCCTTGCAGCACTTCAACAGAGAGAGGGAGGGGTGAGGAGATATTGTGGGATAGCAAAAATCTTTAACTGCATTACTATAGTTGTAAATACTTACATCTTACTATATATATATATATATATATATATATATGTATATGGCCACCTGATGCTTCATAGAAAGTAGATATGCATCACAGGGGTGATTATACTAAGTGGTGAAGGCCTGCAAGCAAGCTCTGGCACATACATGTTGTGAATTCTGCTTGTGGGCTCCCTCCTGTGGTTGTGGCTGGTAATGCAGTTGATCCTGTTTTGCAGTCTCGGTCAGGTGAATTGGATAATTGGAATTTAGACTGGGGTATTTAGGTTTGCAGGATTCCCTCAGTCTTTGCCAGTTGTCAATTGTTCCTGGAGGTGTTTCACCTTTGCCTGGTCTCTTCCTGCCCTGCTGCAAAACTTCCAAGCTAAGTGAATGGTTTTGTTATCTTGTGGCACACATGCTGTGTGCTTGTTTTGGAATTGTCTATTTCTGCTCAGAGTTGTGGTTTTTGTGGATATTTGGTCTGCATGCCTGTCTTAACCTGCTCTCTGTTAGGAAGTTTTCTTCCTAGGATTTAAGTGCTATTCATTTGTTATTGGCTTGTTCAGCTTTTGATTGTGTCAGCATATATTTAGCATAGTTGATTCACAGAAGTTCCGCAGATTTAGAGGGCACTGAGTCTTGAGTAGACTCAGGGGTATTTTTGTATTATCTGCTGTGGATATTTTTGAAAGGATTTTTATACTGACTGCAATAGTATTCTGTCCTGTCTTTATCTATCTAGCTAGAGTGGCCTCATTTGCTAAATTCTGTTTTCTGCCTGAGTGTGTATTTTCCTCTCTTACAAACAGTCAATATTTGTAGGGGGCTTTCTATCCTTTGGGGGTTCTGCTCTGAGACAAGATAGAAGCAGGAATTCTATCTTTAGGGGTAGCTAGTTCTCCCGCTGTGTTGTGGTGTCTAGGGTATGATTAGTCACATCCCACGGCTACTTCTAGTTGCGGTGATAGGTCAGGAACTGCGGTCAGTATAGGTACCACTTACCACTGTGAAAAATATTCATGCGGCTCCAAGGTCACCGGATCATAACAGTACAACTGGCCCACAATGAGTTAAATGCATCTCAGAAGAAGGGAAGAAAGTTGTTTTTTGCATTTTTTTTTTCTGCAGTCTGATTTGTCTTTTCTTCCTCTTTTTCTCTGGGTGGCTGAGGAGTCTTGTGCTGTCTTGTCTTGTGTCTTTTTCTCTGGCTCCACTTCCTCCCCTCTTCCTCTCACTATTGGGGTCCCTCAGGGTTCAGTCCTTGGCCCTCTTCTCTTCTCTCTCTACACAGCACAGATCGGACAGACCATCAGCAGATTTGGCTTCCAGTACCATCTTTACGCTGATGACACACAACTTTACACTTCCTCCCCTGACCTTACTCCTGCTCTAATACAAAACACCAATGACTGTCTAACCGCAGTCTCCAATATCATGTCCGCTCTCTATTTGAAACTCAACCTTTCCAAAACTGAACTTCTTCTGCTCCCGCCCTCCACTAACCTCCCTAAACCTGACATCTCTCTCTCGGTGTGCGGCACCACGATAACACCCAGTCAGCAGGCTTGCTGTCTGGGTGTTATGTTTGACGCTGATCTCTCCTTTACCCCATATATACAATCTCTCACCTGCTCCTGTCGCTTGCACCTGAAAAATATCTCCAGAATTCGCCCTTTCCTCACCATGGAAACAACTAAAACCCTCACCGTGGCCCTGATCCATTCCCACCTTGACTACTGTAATTCTTTATTAGCTGGTCTCCCCCGCAGTAAGCTTTCCCCTCTCCAGTCTATCCTCAATGCAGCAGCCAGGATCACCTATCTAGCAAACCGTTACTCAGATGTTTCTGCTCTGTACCAGTCACTGCATTGGCTACCCGTACACTATAGAATCCAATTCAAATTGCTTGTTGTCACCCACAAAGCTATTCATGGTGCAGCACCTCCCTACCTCTCTACCCTCATCTCTGTCTACCACCCCACCCGTCCCCTTCGCTCTGAATGCGACCTCAGACTAACATCGGCATTAATCCGAACCTCCCATGCCCTACTCAAAGACTTCTCTCGAGCTGCACCAAACCTCTGGAATGCTCTACCCCAAGAAATTAGGACCATCCACAACTTGCATAGCTTCAGACGCTCCCTAATAACACACCTCTTCAGGGCGGCCTGTCCTTCTCCCTAACAGTAGTCATTTAGACATAAGATATTCATTGTAATAAGCCCCTGTACTTTGTGTTCCCATCCTGTCGTAGATTGTAAGCTCCTTCGGGCCGGGTCACCTTTATTTTTTGCCTTTCTATTGTATTTCCTACATTGATTCTATGTTAGGGATGGGCGAATCCTGAAATACTCGGAATCGCTGGACTCTAACGAGTCCGGGTCCGAGACTCGGTACTCGTTGCGAGTCCAGCGAGTCCGAATAGTAACCTGTACTTTTGCAGTGTATCTATACAGATACACTACAAAAGTACCCCAAAAGTTAATCTAAGGGGTTAAAAACAATAGACATTAATACTCACCTCCTGTACTCCTGTACCTTATGTACCGGGACCGGTACCGAAGACCTCCGGCTGTTACAGGACCTCCGAGACCACCAGGAGAAGATGGGGAAAAGGACCTTGCAGTTCAGCCAATCAGCATGCGGCTAGCGGTCACATGGGTTTGTCATGTGGCCGCAGTGCAGCCGTGTCTTTACTTATCTGCCAGCCACACAGCCTTACAAGGTGAGATTGTCCTGTGCTCTCCTGCGCCCTGCCCAGAGGTATGTACACACTGGCAGGTTTTTAACGTAGCATCTAGGGACAGAGTTAGGACTGTCTCTACCAGGGCCCACCGTGAAGTTGGTGAGGCAGCTTACTGTAGGTTTTTTGCAAAAACGTATAAACCAAGAGGCCCTGTTTTTGTTACGGCACTTGCTATATATTTTTACACCAGAGCGCCTTTTGTGTGATACTTATACGGTTTTTGCATTGGTTTTTCATGTTTTTGGTGGGGATTGGTCGCAGTTCACACTGCTGCTTCCAATGTGTGCGGACTCATATTCTTTGCCTTATCTGGCTAGCGTGGCCTCCTTTGCTAAATTCTGTTTTCTGCCCGAGTGTGTCTTTTCCTCTCTTACTCACAGTCAGTATTTGTAGGGGGCTTTGTATCCTTTGGGGGTTCTGCTTTGAGGCAAGATAAAATTTGTGTTTCTATCTTTAGGGGTAGCTAGTTCTCCGGCCGTGTTGAGGTGTCTAGGGTATGGTTAGTCACATCCCACGGCTACTTCTAGTTGCGGTTTTAGGTCAGGAACTGCGGTCAGTATAGGTACCACTTACTCCTGTGAAAAATATTCATACGGCTCCAAGGTCACTGAATCATAACACATACAGTACTCAGAGTGTTAAGAGGGTGTGGCAAGTGCCGGGGTTACGAGCAGTCAGAGAGATGGGTGAGACTGCCTGCTCACATGATCCTATCCCGGGGCGTGGTATGGGGGACAGTCAAGGTGAAATGATTATCTGTCTGTGTGTGAAGGTAAGAATTCCTCATGTGTGAAGTCTCCATGCTTAGATAGGTATGTAATTTTAAAGTTAAAATACCATTGTTTAGACTGGGTATTCTGCTTTCCTGCAAATAAAGCCCATTCATTTTCTTTTTTCTTGGGTTGCATTATGGAGCTGTAATAAAATAGCCTGGATATTTTGTTCAGACCTCTGCTGCATACTTGTAACGCTGCTGGTGAGTGCGTCAAGATTGAGAGATTAAGGGATGACTCTGTTTCTATTTTGTTTTGGGTCTGTGCAAATTAGGCTACATTTGCCATTTTAAGTGTTTTTTATTCTGATTGTTGTGTGCTTTTCTGTCCTGTTTGTAATAAAGTTTTTTTTTGTATTTACACTTTCATAAAAACTTGGGTTGTATCCCTCATCTTTGCATACCTCTTTTTTCTTAAATTCTTTATATGATTCAACTGCATTGCACTGAGCGGTCACCTTCTCTCTGCATCATTGTGCCAAAGCCGCCCCTCTGTGAAGGAGATGACTGCTCTATTCAGACCAATTGTGTTGCTACACCCAGGCTCCAAAAACAAACATGCCTCTTCTCAGGGGATGAGCTGCACTTCCACATGCTGAATCGTAATATGTAGATAACCTCCTTGCAAAATACTAACAGGCTGTAACTTACAAACCGTTAGCATTTTGCAGCCCAGATACACACACAGATCTTAGGAAAAGCTCGGACAACACCTTTAAAAACAAGAAGACGGGTTTAGTAAAAAAGTAATAATAATAAGTAATTATATTGTGTCATTTTCTAATAATTCTTTCCTTAATTGAACAGACAGGGTAAACTTTATAAATCATCACAGAAAAGATCTTCTTAGATGGACAAAGAACATTGATTCAGTTTTACATGATTTAAAATTCCAAAATCTCTTGAGTGAAGAAGAGTATAATGGTGTGATAGAGAAGACGACATCAGAAGAGAAAATGAGAACCCTAAGAAATATTATCAGACACTGGGATGACACTGGGAAGTACATGGCTTATATAATTCTGAGAAACTACAACAAGGAGATGAGTAAACACTTGGAAATGAAGGACTGGATAAAGTGTAATGATCACATTCTGTACTTCAGAGGTAAGTCTGGATCACTATCTGACATTTCAGATTTGATTTATTTTAGATAAAAGAGAGAAGCCGATGATTCAATACATTAGAGAAGCTTTTCTTAAAAAGTGTAACATATAGACAGTATCAACTGTGAGTCACTACAAGGACAAATCGGACAAATCATGAGGCAGGATAGCCAAACAGGGAGATAAGGTAGCAGAAGAAAAAGTCATGATAAAGGTGATGGACAGAGGTATAATCAGGTCACAGTCAGAGTAAAAAAACCAGGAGGGTAGAAGATCAGAAAAGGGAGACAAGGTAAAAGGATGATCAAATGATGGCAGAGGTCTGGCAACAAAAGCTATATCCACAGAACACAGGTAACTGAGGTCAAAAGATTTCTATGACTAGGAGTGTTCTGGGATAAACTGCTCAGCTAAGTAGCTTGGCAATCACCAGGGACAGACAACACCTCCAGAAACCCTCTCAGAATATGATTGGAGGACTAAGATGTTACTCAAAAGAATGACTGATCAGCACACCTCAGCTCCAGCTTAGACGACTGAGCTGCCAGGCAACCAACTGACAACTCAGAATGCTGTTATGCTAGTGGGTGTGGACCCACTGTGCCATTTTATAGGCTTACCCTGAAGGGTTGGAACTAGGGATGAGCGAGTAGTCAAATACTCGGACTCGCTATACTCGTGCCGAGTATATCGTAATACTAGGGTATTCGGTGCGAGTAGCGAGTCCAATGTTAGTCAATCGGAAACGCGAGTAATTGTCTGCTGGACCCAAAAAAGTGGTCAGGTGGCAGAGAAAAGGGATATAATAGGTGCCTGATTGCCGTAAGAGCGAGTTATGATGGAGGAGATATTCTGACATCTCAGTGTGTAAGTGGTGTAAAGAGAGCGATCTGCCCTAGGGGCTGTGAGATGGTTAATGCAGGAAGAAGCCACCCATCATCATCATCATCATCACAAGGGCTTCACAATTATTAAGCTGGGACTACGGGCATTGTTATTCCACTGCCACTGCACAATGTGCTGGCATAGTGTCTCCAAAAACTAGCCCATGGGGCTGTATCATGATTGATGAGGGAAGCAGGTTTCAATAGCCAAACAATTATGAATCCTGGACTACTAGCACAGTAGTTGCAGTGCCCAATGTCCAGACATAGCCATAGTTTCTCCAAAATGTAGCCCAAGGGGCTGTATCATGGTTGATGAAGGAAGCAGGCCTCAAGGGCCAAACAATTATGATGCAAGGACTACTAGCACAGTAGTTGCAGTGCCCAATGTCCAGGCATAGCCATAGCGTCTCCAAAAAGTAGCCCAAGGAGTTGTACCATGGTTGACGAAGGAAGCAGGCCTCAAGAGCCAAACAATTATGAAGCTAGGACCACTAGCATAGTTTTTACAATGTCCAATGTCCAGGCATAGCCATAGTGTCTCCAAACATTAGGCCAAGGGGCTGTATTATGGTTGATGAAGGAAGCAGGCCTCAAGAGCCAAACAATTATGAAGCTAGCCTTGGACTACTAGCATAGTTATTTCAGTGCCTAATGTCCAGGCATAGCCATAGTGTCTCCAAAAAGTGGCCCATGGGGCTGTGCCATGGTTGATGAAGGAAGCAGGCCTCAAGGGCCAAACAATTATGAAGCTAGGATTACTAGCACAGTAGTTGCATTGCCCAATGTCCAGGCATAGCCATAGTGTCTCCAAAAAGTGGACCATGGGGCTGTCCCATGATTGATGAAGGCAGCAGGCCTCATGGCCCAAACAATTACGAAGCTAGGACTACACTGTGGGCAGAATTATTAGGCAAATGAGTAAGACTGTGAGCCCTAGTGGACAGGGTCCTCTCCCGTCGTGTACCAGCAAGCCTTGATTGTTCGTATGTACTGTACCTGTCCTTGTTACCCCCACTTATTATGTAAAGCACCATGGAACCAATGGCGCTATATAAATAAATAATATTAATAATAAATAATTTTGATCACATGATACTTTTTATACATGTTGTCCTACTCCAAGCTGTATAGGCTTGAGAGCCAACTACCACTTAAAGGGAACCTGTCACCTGGATCTAAGCCCCTACACTGTCACTACCTGTCCCTGCACCTTCCTAGCTGCTTCCTATCTATCCCTCCCTGAGCTAAATCCGCCCTATAAAACTGCAGAAAAATAACTTATAACTTACAGAAGTCCCTCAGGCTGGGGACTGAGAAGGCGGCGCCAGGCTCCATTCAGCCCCTCCTCCATGCAGCAGCACACGCCCCACTGGGTGGCGTTATTCTTTCTTCATCGCCGCCTCCTCCATTTGGAATCTGTGCTTTACACCTATCATGTTGTGGTGATGCGACCTCGATGTGTCCCCTGACTGAGACACAGCATATGGGAGATTGTATCTTCTGCTCGGTAGCAGCACACACAGGGTGAGCTGCTACTGGAGCTAAGTGCTGATTGAAAGCACTGACCCCCAGGTGTGCGGGTGAATAGGAGATGATATGAGCTGCCCTGGGCTGTGGGGAGGGGGTGGAGTGTGTCAGGACAGCAGCAGTAGCTGCTGGGATTGTATGAGGTTCTACTCGGCTGTGCCCCGGTGTAACAGGCCAGACTAACCCCCCGACCAGAATATACTCGGGGTTAAAGTGGCCTAGGCCAGATTGTACCCCTCCGTATACCACAGCAGCTGTAGATCAGGGCTCCAAGCAACACATGGGGGCCCGAGGCAGCACAAAGTGGCCCCAGGCAGCAGAAAGTGGCCCTATTCAACATACAGGGGACCCAGGCAGTGCTAGGGCCCCAGGCAGTGCTAGGGGCCCCAGGCAGTGCTAGGGGCCCCAGGCAGTGCACAGGGCCCCAGGCAGCACAAAGAGGCCCCAGGCAACATACAGGGGCCCCAGGCAGTACTAGGGGCCACAAACTACACACAGGATCCCAGGCTACACACAGGGGCCCCATGTAGCATACAAGGACCCCAGGCAGTGCACGGGGCCCCAGGCAGTGCACGGGGCCCCAGGCAGTGCACGGGGCCCCAGGCAGTGCACAGGCCCCAGGCAGCACAAAGTGGCCCGAGGCAGCACAAAGTGGCCCCAGGCAACATACAGGAGCCCCAGGCAGTACTAGGGGCCCCAGGCTACACACAGGGTCCCAGGCTACATACAGCATACGAGGGCCCCAGGCAGTACAAAGGCGTCCCAGGCAGCGCATGGGGGCCAGAGGCAGCACACAGGGGCCCCAGGCAGCACACAGGGGCCCCGGGTGGCCCACTGCCTGGGGCCCCTGTATATTGCCTGTGGTCACTTTGTGCTGCCTGGGGCCCCTGTGTGCTGCCTGGGGCCCTTGTATGCTGCATGGAGCCCTTGTGTGTAGCCTGGGATCCTGTGTGTAGCCTGGGGACCCTGGTACTGCCTGGGGCCCCTGTATGTTGCCTGGGGCCACTTTGTGCTGCCTGGGGCCACTTTGTGCTGCCTGGGGCCCCGTGCACTGCCTGGGGCCCCGTGCACTGCCTGGGGTCCTTGTATGCTGCATGGGGCCCCTGTGTGTAGCCTGGGATCCTGTGTGTAGCTTGTGGCCCCTAGTACTGCCTGGGGCCCCTGTATGTTGCCTGGGGCCACTTTGTGCTGCCTGGGGCCACTTTGTGCTGCCTGGGGCCCCGTGCACTGCCTGGGGTCCTTGTATGCTGCATGGGGCCCCTGTGTGTAGCCTGGGATCCTGTGTGTAGCTTGTGGCCCCTAGTACTGCCTGGGGCCCCTGTATGTTGCCTGGGGCCTCTTTGTGCTGCTTGGGGCCCTGTGCACTGCCTGGGGCCCCTAGCACTGCCTGGGGCCCTAGCACTGCCTGGGGCCCCTGTATGTTGCGTAGGGCCACTTTCTGCTGCCTGGGGCCACTTTGTGCTGCCTCGGGCCCCCATGTGTTGCTTGGAGCCCTGATCTACAGCTGCTGTGGTATACGGAGGGGTATAATCTGGCCTAGGCCACTTTAACCCCGAGTATATTCTGGTCGGGGGGGGGTTAGTCTGGTCTGTTACACCAGGGCACAGCCGAGTAGAACCTCATACAATCCCAGCAGCTCCTGCTGCTGTCCTGACACACTCCACCCCCTCCCCACAGCCCAGGGCAGCTCATATCATCTCCTATTCACCCGCACACCTGGGGGTCAGTGATTTCAATCAGCACTTAGCTCCAGTAGCAGCTCACCCTGTGTGTGCTGCTACCGAGCAGAAGATACAATCTCCCATATGCTGTGTCCCGGTCAGGAGACACATCGAGGTCGCATCACCACAACATGATAGGTGTGAAGCAGGCAGGAGATTCCAAATGGAGGAGGCGGCGATGAAGAAAGAATAATGCCGCCCAGTGGGTTGTGTGCTGCTGCATGGAGGAGGGGCTGAAGGGAGCCTGGCGCCGCCTTCTCAGTCCCCAGCCTCAGGGACTGCTGTAAGTTATAAGTTATTTTTCTGCAGTTTTATAGGGCGGATTTAGCTCAGAGAGGGATAGATAGGGAGCAGCTAGGAAGGTGCAGGGACAGGTAGCGATAGTGTAGGGGCTTAGATCCAGGTGACAGGTTCCCTTTAAGTAAATCAGGTGATGTGCCTCTCTGTAATGAGGAGGGGTGTGGTCTAATGACATCAACACCCTATATAGGGTGTGCTTAATTATTAGGCAACTTCCTTTCCTTTGGCAAAATGGGTCAGAAGAGAGATTTGACGGGCTCTGAAAAGTCCAAAATTGTGATAAGTCTTGCAGAGGGATGCAGCAGTCTTGAAATTGCCAAACCTTTGAAGCGTGATCACCGAACAATCAAGAGTTTAATGGCAAATAGCCAACAGGGTGGCAAGAAGCATGTTGGGCAAAAAAAGGGCAAAATAACTGCCCATGAATTGAGGAAAATCAAGCGTGAAGCTGCCAAGATGCCATTTGCCACCAGCTTTGCAATATTTCAGAGCTGCAACGTTACTGGAGTATCAGAAAGCACAAGGTGTGCTATACTCATGGACATGGCCAAGGTAAGGAAGGTTGAAAAACGACCACCTTTGAACAAGAAACCTAAGATAAAATGTCAAGACCGGGCCAAGAAATATCTTAAGACTGATTTTGCAAAGGTTTTATGGACTGATGAAATGAGAGTGACTCTTGATGGGCCAGATGGATGGGCCAGAGGCTGGATCAGTAAAGGGCAGAGAGCTACACTGCGACTCAGACGCCAGCAAGGTGGAGGTGGGGTACTGGTATGGGCTGGTATCATCAAAGATCAACTTGTGGGACCTTTTCAGGTTGAGGATGGAGTGAAGCTCAACTCCCGGACCTACTGCCAGTTTGTGGAAGACAACTTCTTCAAGCAGTGGTACAGGAAGAAGTCGGTATAGTTCAAGAAAAACATGATTTTCATGCAGGACAATGCTCCATCACATGCATCCAATTACTACACAGCTTGGCTGGCCAGTAAAGATCTAAAAGAAGAAAAAATAATGATATGGCCCCCTTGTTCACCTGATCTGAACCCCATAGAGAACCTGTGGTCCATCATAAAATATGAGATCTACAGGGAGGGAAAACAGCACACCTCTGGGAACAGTGTCTGGAGGCTGTGGTGGCTTCTGCACGCAATGTTGATCGTAAACAGATCAAGCAACTGACAGAATCTATGGATGGAGGCTGTTGAGTGTCATCATAAAGAAAGGGGGCTATATTGGGCACTCATTTTGGGGGGTTTTGTTTTTGTATGTCAGAAATGTTTTTTCAAAATTTTGTGCAGTTATATTGGTTACCTGGTGAAAATAAACAAGTGAGATGGGAATATATTTTGTTTTTATTAAGTTGCCTAATATTTCTGCACAGTAATAGTTACCTGCACCAACAGATATCCTCCTAAGAGCCAAATCTAAAAAACCCTCCAACTTCCAAAAATATTAAGCTTTGATATTTGAGTCTTTTGGGTGATTGAGAACATAGGTGTTGATCAATAATAAAAATAATCCTCTACAATATAACGTGCATAATAATTCTGCACACAGTGTAGTAGCACAGTAGTTGCAGTGGCTAATGTCTAGGCATAGCCATAGTGTCTCCAAACATTAGCCCATGGGGCTGTACCATGGTTGATGAAGGAAGCAGGCCTCAAGGGCCAAACAATTATGAAGCTTGAACTACTAGGACTACTAGCATAGTTCTTACAGTGCCCAATGTCCAGGCATAGCCATAGTGTCTCCCAAAATTAGTCCAAGGGGCTGTACCATGGTTGATGAATGAAGCAGGCCTCAAGGGCCAAACAATTATGAAGCTAGGACTAGTAGCACAGTAGCTGCAATGCCCTATGTCCAGGCATAGCCATAGAAATATTAATTAAAGGAACATTCTTTTTAGCTTATTGACCATGAGGTGCATGTTGCAGAAGCAGGAGTTTAAAACATGTGTAAAAAGAAGAAAAGGGGTCTGTATGGGAATGGATTGATCTGATCACCAGTTGCCTAAAATAACATTTTGGGTGACTTTAGGTTTTGATGCTGTCTCAGGAGGGCTTAAATACTCTTGCAAAATCCAGTCCTTGTTAAATTTGATCAGAGTCAGCCTGTCTGCATTCTCTGTAGTCAGCTGTGTGCGTGTATCTGTGATTATTGCCCCAGCGGCACTGAAAACATGCTCTGACATCACACTAACAGCAGGGCAGGCCAGCACCTCCAAGGCATATAAGGAGAGGTCTGGCCTAGTATGCAGCTTGGATACCTAGTAATTAAATGAAACAGAAGCGTCAGGAAGGACGCAGGTATGGTCACTTAGATAGCCATTGACCATCTTGTGCAACTTCTCCCTCCTTGACATTGTTACTGGTCCAGTTAGCCCTTGCTGATGAGCTGGTTTATTTAAGATGGCCCAGTTTGAGAACATTGTACCACCATCTCTTTTGGACCTGCTGGCCGTGTCTTTCTCCATTAATGCATACTGTTGTACAGACCTGGTACCTCTGCTAGCAGCAGTGTCTAAGGGTGATGTTGCCATCAAATGATCAACAATGGCCCTCTTGAAGGATTCTATTGTGAAACCCCTTGGTGACTGCAAAAGTAGCGAAGGAAATTTGTCCTTGTACCATGGATCTAGAAAGGTGGCCAACCAGTGTAGGTTGCTGTTGAAAATGTGGATCGCGCGAGTATCTTGGCACTGAGAGTTAGATATAAAGCATGCCCTGTGTGCCAAGCTGCAAAGAGGCAAATGTTCTGTGACCCTAGAAGGAGGAATAATAGTGCTCACCCCACACTGAGTCTCCTGCTCCACCTCCTCCTCTCCAGCCCAACCATGCTGGACAAACCTGAAACTGGGGTTGGGAGTCTCCTGTGTAGCATGAAGGGTCCCCTCGGTACCACTGAAAAAGAAGTCCTCTACCTCCTCATCTTCCTCATCATCTTCATCCGCAATCTTGCCTGATGAGATTGGCTGGGCTGGGTAGGATCACCCATTATTAAATCCTGCTCCATACCCAGCTGCTGGACACTCACAAATTCCATTTTTAGGTTATGCAGCGATTCTTTTAGCAAACATAACATAGTATAAAGATGGTTACGCTAATAATAGCCTGATCACTGCTCACAAGCTTGGTGCAGTACTCAAAGTTATCAAGCACCTCACAAATGTCAGCGATCCACACCCACTCGACAGTTGTTATGTGTCTTGGCTGAGTCTCAGTCTGACGGGCATGTTTAAGCTGGTATTCAGCAAGTGCCCTCTGCTGCTCGCTTATCCTTGCCAACATATAATATTGAGTTCCACCATGTTGGCAGGTCGCATATGAATAGTTGGTTGGACAAATTAAATTACTTTTAAAGCGCTGCAAGACCGGCAACAGCGGTTGAGGAATGGTGGAAATGGCAAACCTTCTCAAGTAGGTACGGCAAGCCAGGGTATGTTTTAATAAACTTCTGCACCACTAGGTTTAGCACGTGAGCCATGCATGGCACGTGTACCAGCTTCCTGAGCTTTAAAGCCGCCACCAGGTTACAACAATTATTGCAGACAACCAGACCGGGTTGGTGTTGCAGTGAGGAGAGCCAGGAGGTATATGATGAGGCGGAAACCCTGATTAAGGTTGGGCCCGCTATTCGTGGTGTGGGTAGGATATGTGATGGTCCAGTTTGAGACTTTGTCCCACCCTCCACCAGGTTAAGCCAGTGTGATGTGATAGAGATGTATCGTCTCTGTCCACAACTACTTGTCCACGTGTCTGTTGTAAGGTGGACCTTCCCGGTTACGGCATTGGTGAGAGCACGCTTTAGATTGTTTAAGACGTGCTGGTGTAATGCGGGGATAGCACACCGGGAAAAATAGTGCTGGCTGGGAACCGAGTACCATGGGGCAGCCACAGCCAACAGATTATGGAAAGACTGTATCCCCACAAGCCTAAACAACAACATCTCCACGGCTAGCAACTGTGCATTGAGTATTTGTGCTGCTGGGTGCGTGCCTTGGTATTTACGCCTCCTTTCATAGATCTGAAACATGGGCAACTGGACGCTTGGCTGGGACAAATAAGTAGATGAGCTTGTTGTGTCCTGCGTCTGTGCAACAGCAGCTTGTGAAGAAGAGGTATGATCTCCTGCTTCCTGCCCAGCATATTGTGAAGGACAGATCACAGGCAACATGGCAGTGGTTTGACCCACAGACACTGATTTGGTACCCTGTTGTTCCATCTACTGACTAGGGTGCTTGGCTGCCATGTGTTTCCGCATACTGGTGGTTCTTTGGTTGCCTTTGCCCTGGCCTCTGCTCAGCTCCGTATGGCAGATGCCACAGATGCCAACATTTGATTCAAAAGGACTATCTGAAAAAAATTTCCAGACAGCGGCTGAACGCACCCTTGCCTTGACTTGGGACACAGAGGGATTGCTCTTGGCAACAGTTGACATACTTCGCACTCTGCTCAAACCAGTAGCCCTTGGTGCCTTTGTTGGTGCTACGTATCCACTTTCTTCCTCTGTGTTGCTTTGCTGGATATGCATGCCAGTGGTCCAGGTCGGATCAGTGGTCTCATCATCGACAACCTCGTCGTCCATGTCATCCTCCTTACATGTTGATATTGTCTGCTGGCCAGATGGCAACTGTGTGTCATCACCATCAGCCTCCACCTCTTCACCCAGTATATCATGTGGATGAAAGTAGCTTTCTTCTGGCCGTGGGTTTTCAAATATTTGGCCATGAACAGAAGATACCTCCTCACGTTCCTCTTCAAAGTCACATGGTGATAGGCCAGAGGCAAAAAGATCCTCGGAGTGACCAAGATTGGGATCAAATGTTTCCTGTGACTGCTGGCGGGGTGCTGAAATAGGAACAGGTTGAGAATACAATGACCCAGCATTCTCTGTATGAACAGGAGACTGTGTGGTCGTGGACGATTGGTGCTGCTAGAAAATTTCGTAGAGGTCTTATCAGCCATCTAAGACAGTATCTGCTCTTGCTCTTCTGGCTTGCAGACCCGTTTACATTCCAGACCGGGAAATTTCACCAGGAACAAAGATGCATCAACCTTCTTCTGTCTCCCAGACTCTGTGCCTTGTCGGGCACCACTGACAACCCCACGCCCACATTCACATCCGTGTCCCTGTCCCTTTACAACCTGTCTAGGAATTTGGGGTTTTTCTGACATAGCTGCAGATGTTCAGATGCAGATATTGTGGAACAAGGAGCAGTTAGTGCTTTGTGGAAGATTGCACTACAGCCTAGTTCTGCTTTGTGTTTTACACACAGCACCGCAACGGCACACAAAAAATTGCCCTGAGGTTTAAGGCCAAATATCATGCACAGTCACAACACAAGACAGCGGTGCTGGCTGGTGTCACTTGTGCAGTACCATGCGTGCTATTCGGTGTGAACACACCACTGCAACGGCAAAAAAATTGGCCTGCAGGGGTTAATGTGACGCCAAAAAAGAAGAGCTGAAAGATTTCTGACTGTACTATGTGGTACTGTAATGCTCCTGCCTGTCTTCCTGCACTACAGTCACCTAGTACTACAATACTGGTGGCTCTCACAAGAGCTTTTGGGTTTAACAGAGGATTTCTGGATGATTTGCACAATCACAAGTCTCCCTGGCAGCTGCTCACACTCTCCCTACACTAGCGGTGTTCTGCATGCAATGTGCAGAAAATGGCAGCGGTAGGGCTTATAGGCTATGACTCATGTATGACACTGGGAGGCCAGCCAATCATAGTAATGCCATAACCAAGAAGGCTGTGGCATTACTGTGACTGGCTAATGCAGGGCGGGAGATCCGAATATTGCGAGACGAGTATTGAAATACTCGCTATGTTTCGAGTACCGCGAGTACCGCATTACTCGCCAAATATCGAATACTTGCGAATATACTCGCTCATCCCTAGTCTACCAGCTCTTCACCATAACCTCTGATGTGAGCATGGATTTGGTTGCGGGTAGAAATCAGGTACCACTCTAGAGCAGTCCCCAATACTGCAGCAGCTGACTCATTTATTCCTGTGTGGTGGTATACCTTGATGACACCCTGATTTTCTCTCTAAACATGACTTCTCAATGAAGAAATGTTTGCCAAGTCTGGCAAAGTATTTGGGGAGAATTGACCATATGACAAGTTCAAAAAGTGTGTCTTCGCACAGTCTGCGCTTCTTTTCCTAGGCTATATCATCTAGGACTCTGGACTATACATGGTTCCTGAAAAATTTTATTAAGAAATTATTTATAAACTCTTATAAACTCTTATAAACCAGCTAGGAAAAAACTGAGTTCAAAGGACATTACATGGTATTTGTAGTGACCATCCTGGGTATTGAAAGCCATCTTCAATTCATGACCTTGACGAATATGAATAAAGTTGTAGGATCCAGTGAGATCATCTTTGGTAAAGATGTTAGCTCCTTTAGCATTCTTAGAGACTTTAACAATTCTAGAATTACCGGCAATGAATACTTGATATTAATCCTAATCTTGTTAAAATCCCTATAATCAATGCAAGGACGAAGAGTTACATCTTTTTCTTCACAAAAAAGCCTGACCCTGCACGAGAGGACGGCTTTTGGTTGTACCTTTTTGCCAGGTTCTCTTGATGTAATCAGACATGGCTTTGGTCTCTACTAGTAACGGAGAATAGATACAACCTTGAGGAGGAGAGAAACCTGAAACCTAGTTAATGTGGCAATTGTATGGCCTCAGTGGAAGCAATGTTTCTGTGTCCTTCTTTTTGAAGATTTCAGCGAAAAACCAAGCCTGGAATGCAAGAGGCCGGAATGGTCAAACTGATTTGGGACACCCTTCAAGACGAGTTTGACCCGAATGCAGCACCTTTTCAGATTTCCAGTCCAAAATGGGTTTGTGATTATGGAGCCAATGCTATTCCAGGAGAGGTTGTGATAAGTTTGGAAGCATCAGAAAGAAATCTCATAGGTATGCAACATTCCAATTCAGAGTTCAACCTGTTCAGTAGGAAAGTTTATGGACTCGGATAGGACCCTTCCATCGATGGACAACACCATCAATTGACTTTGTAGATTTCAAATCAGAATCTGGTATTTATGCACCACAGCTTGATAGAGGAAATTCCCTGCAGATATGGAGTCCAGGAGAGCTAATGGTGCCGTCACACAGCACGATCTGGCCAGCGATGTCGGAAGCGATGCGCGGGTGCCCGCTCGGTTCCGACATCGCTGGCCAGCTGTCACACAGCATCGCTGCGGCCGGCGACACCGCAGCGATGCGGGCGGTGACATCGCTCGCTGGGCTGGGCTCAGTCTAGCGAGCGATCCGCAGCAACGCTGCGATATAGGCTGGATCGCCGCCGACATCGCTCTGGCGATGTCACACGGCACGATCCAGCCTTATCGCAGGTTGACAGGTTTACGGTTCTTCCCGTAAACCTGTCAACCTGCGACCAGCGATAAAACGCGGTCGCGCTGCTCGTTTACACAGCGCGACGTCGCTAGCGACATCGCTGATACGTCACTTTTTCGGCGATGTCGCTAGCGACGTTGGCAGGTGTGACGGCACCTTAACACTGAGAATCAGATATCTATACACAACACAGACACAGGCAGAGATAATGGAGGGGAGGAATCAACTTCACTTGGGGTAGCCTATCCAGCATGCCCTAGGCTTTTGAGATTTCTGGCTTCATGGGATAAGCATGGAAGGGATGTTCAGCGCTTCTGCAGTGAACACACAGATACTTGGCAAAACAATATTTCTCACGTTGCTAGTTTAACTTGACACAGTCAATCTGCATCAGGTCCTAAACAGCAGATTACAAAGAAGTCTGGGAAGTCAGTGGCCTTTGGATGGATAAAGCTAGGCTCAGCAGTCTCCTTTCACGTTTCACTTTTCTGGCCAATTCCAAAAGCCTGAGATTAAGCTGGATGCCCAAGGAAATTAGATAATCTAGGGCAGAGGTCCCCAATGTCAGTCCTCGAGGGCCGAACCAGTGCAGGTTTTCAGGATTTCCTTACTATTGCACAGGCATTAGAATCATTGCCTGCTGTGCAATACTAAGGAGATCCTGAAAACCTGCACTGGTTCGGCCCTCGAGGACTGACATTGGGGACCTCTGATCTAGGGTAATGGGGATATCACGACGAGAAAATTTTTTCTTGATCCTTCTAGGCAGACCTTCTAAAAAGACAGCTACCAGTGCCTTATTAATCCACCCCAACTCAGAAGAAAGGGTATGGAATTGAACTGCACATTGACCCAGACTCTGGCCAATCTGATGCAGTGGAAGAGAGGATGCTTCAGAGGAGACATGACCCACATCTTTGAAGACTTTGCAAAAGGTAGTGATGAGCGAGTGTAATCACTTCTATTTGCTACTTGCACAGATAGTACAGTATTCCGCTTACTCATTACATTGCGAATATTTGTGTTCTCACCTCGCGATATTCATATCTCCTGCACAGTAGTTTTAGCGCCTGACTAGCAGCAACTAAGCATGCTGTGATTGGCTGGCCGTGTAGCATTATAAGGTCTATAAAAGCCCTGCCGCCGCCATTTTGCGCACATTTCATCTGGAGCCAGCATTGCAGAAGGAGAGATCGAGCAGCTGCTAGAAGAGTGTTTAGGCCTCTTGAAAACACAAAAGCCCTTTTTTAGGGCTACCTGCAGTGTATACTAGGTCAGTGTCATGTAGAGACTAAAATAAAGAAAGACAAGGAGGGGCGCTCCTGGTGTAATACCCGGTGGTCTAGTGGAGGCACTGGGAAAAATGTACTAACCTTGGTCGGTTATGCTCCGGCATAACCGCGGTGCAGAGCCTCCGGTGCGTCTCGTGCATCCGCCGTCGCTATCAGGCCAGACAGACTGTCACTTGTTAGATCACGGGGTTTCTGACGTAACCGCAGGTCCTCGATACTCCTGTTATTCTCCCCACAGGTCTTGTAGAAGCTTTCCTCCAGCAGCACCGCACCGCACACCCACTAGGGTGTAGAGACATGTGAATTAAAGAAGCTTTAGCAGTTTTGATCGGGCGCTTTGAGATAAACCACAGAGACAGCTTTTTAGTACCTTCTCTTTACTTGCTCAAATGTGGACTGGTCACTCCTCACAACAGGCTTCGGCAGCTGATACCGCTTTCATCAGGTGTAACCTGATGAAGGCGGTATCAGCTGCCGAAATATGATGAAGAATGACCAGTCCACATTTGAGCAAGTAAAGAGAAGGTACTAAAAAGCTGTCTCTGTGGTTTATCTCAAAGCGCCCGATCAAAACTGCTAAAGCTTCTTTAATTCAAGTGTCATATAGAGAGGGAGAGTTTCTAGAGCAGGGACAGAGTTTAAAGGAGCCAGTTACTACCTTCTCAGATGACCATCAGATATTAATATTTTTTTTTTATAAAAAATTATGAAAAACAATTGTTTAAATAACTTGGCTTACGTAAAAGAATTCTAAAGTTCCTACTACAAGTCAAGTTTAAACAAATTAGGCCACTTCCTGGTCTCCTAAATAGACTGCGTTATTAATGGGGTAAATCCATGTCATTGCCCAAAACATGGAAAAGTCCTTTGCTAAAATAGTAAGTAGAAAAAAAATATAGAAATGCACAGGCATAACTATTTTTGTGTTTGTCTCGATCCTTCCTTTTCTCTGCAGGCATGCTAACCTTTGTAGACCATCACCGGACTGCTCTTATTAGATTTATCAGGGATGTAGATCCAGTTCTCCGTGATCTCCACGGCCAACATCTACTGACTGAGGAACAGTACAATGGTTTGACGGGAAAGACGACGTCCAAGGAGAAGATGGAGGAACTGTGCAATATTATCATTCACTGGGAAGATCGAGAAAAGTATCAAGCTTACAAGATTCTCAGAGAACACAATGAAGAGATTGTTAAATTCTTGGAAATGAAGGATAGGACAAAGAGTGAAGCTAACTTACTGTACTTTTGGGGTAAGTCTTGATCTCTATCCAACACTCCATATCTGATGTATTTTACAAGCAAGAATTAAGAAGATAATTCTGCGGTTTTTATATAGATGCAATACTAAGGAGAATCTGTTATCAGTTTTTTTCTACCCATCTGAGAATACACATTTTGTAAGAGCTAAAACCCTGATTCCAGCAATTTATTATATGCAGGGCTGCTTGCTACCAATTTGATCAAATTCAGTTTTCTCTAGTGCTAATCTAGCAGTTCTCAGAATGTTGAGCTTTTTATACTGTATGTCCACCCACGTCACTGATAGGCAGCTTTCTGTGTACACTATGTATAAGCTGGATGCTACCAATCAGTGGTGAGGGGGATGTGTGATTGGACTATATGACTGCAGGTTTACTAGTCTTCTAGTGATAATGCTGATAAAATAGTGGCATTATAAAACTGCACTAAGCAGCACAGTAGGTAACTAGGGATGGGCGAATCTACTCGCTAGGACTCGTTACTCTGCGAGTAGTAAGGGACTCGCAGGACTCGGTACTCTGCGAGTTTCCCAGCGTTTACTCGCACGAGTCCAATGCAAATCAATGGCAATCCTAGTTTTGTCAGAGACTCTGAAAAAACTAGGCTTGCAATTGTCTTGCATTGGACTTGCTACTGTGCCAGTGATAGCAGGGAAACTCGCAGAGTAAGAGCTGTCTGCTCTGTGCAGCTCCAGAGTCCTAGAGCCCGCCCGCTGCCTGATGTAGCAGAGCTGAGATTGTTCTCAGTCTGCTCATTCCCTGTGCATAGACATCTATATCTATGCACAGGGGATGTAGCAGAGAGGACATCGCGTTTTGGACTACGTCGGACGGAAGAGGATTTTTTTAATTAAAGATGGAGTCCCTAATGGCTTTTTTTTTTTTATTTCTAATAAAAAATTTTCTCTGTGTGGTGTTTTTTTTATCCCTTTATTGGAGATTCTTAGTGGCCGGGTCAAACCTGGCCTGACATTAAGAATCCCGGGCTTAATACCAGCTTGGTATTAACCCCTTTATTACCCAGCGTGCCACCGCCACCAGGGCCGCTGGAAGAGCGGGGTTCAGCGCCAGAGGATGACGCTTCAATGAATGCGCCATCTTCTGGGGCGGCTGCGGGCTGCAATTTGCAGCGGGGGGTGCCCAGAAAGCTTGGGCCTCCCTGCGCTGCGGATTCCAGCCCCCAGCTGCTTAGCTGTACCTGGCTAGACATAGACATTGCACGGAGCCCCACGCATTTTTTTTTATTTATTTCATGAAATAATAAAAAAAAAGGGCTCCCATATATTCTTGTGTCTGGCCAGGTACAAATAGGCACCTGGGGGTTGGAGGCAGCCCGTCGCTGCCTGCTGGATCCGGCTGGTTCCAGAAATACGGCGAAGCCCACGTCAAATTTTTTTCTGACAAATCCATAAAACAATGTAAATAAAAGGGACTGCATCTTTATTAACCCCTGGACCATGGGCGAAGGGTTAATAAAGATGCAGTCCCTTTTTTAGGATTGTTTTATTGATTTTTCAGAAAAAAAATGACGTAGGCTTTGCCGTATTTCTGGAACCAGCCGGATCCAGCAGTCAGCGACGGGCTGCCGCCAACCCCAGGTGCCTATTTGTACCTGGCCGGACACAAGAATATAGGCGAGCCCTCTTTTTTTATTATTTCATGAATTTCATGAAATAATAAAAAAAAATGCGTGGGGCTCCGCGCAATTTCTATGTCTAGCCAGGTACAGCTAAGCAGCTGGGGGCTGGAATCCGCAGCTCAGGGAGGCCCAAGCTTTCTGGCCACCCCCAGCTGCAAATTGCAGCCCGCAGCCGCCCCAGAAGATGGCGCGTTCATTGAAGCGCCATCCTCTGACGCTGAACCCCGCTCTTCCAGCGGCCCTGGTGGCGGTGGCACGCTGGGTAATAAAGGGGTTAATACCAGCATTGTTATACAAGCTGGTATTAAGCACGAGATTCTTAATGTCAGGCCACGTTTGACCCGGCCACTAAGAATCTCCAATAAAGGGTTAAAAAAACACAACACAGAGAAAAATTTTTATTAGAAATAAAAAAAAAAAAAGCCATTAGGGACTCCATCTTTAATTAAAAAAGTCCTCTTCCGGCCGACGTAGTCCAAAACGCGATGTCCTCTCTGCTACATCCCCTGTGCATAGATATAAATGTCTATGCACAGGGAATGAGCAGACTGAGAACAATCTCAGCTCTGCTACATCAGGCAGCAGGCGGGCTCTAGGACCCTGGAGCTGCACAGAGCAGACAGGTCTTACTCTGCGAGTTTCCCTGCTATCACTGGCACAGTAGCGAGTCCAATGCAAGTTGATTTGCATTGGGCTGGTTACTGTGGAGTAAACGCTGGGAAACTCGCAAAGTAACGAGTCCTAGCAGATAGAGCCTGAAGCTTCCGATTCACATCTGCAATTTGTAAATCGCACATTACTCGCTATTACTCGCTTCCCCATTCATTAACATTGGACTCGCTAGACTCGCAACGAGTAGCGAGTCCCGGGCTCGGACTCGCTAGAGTCAAGCGATTCCGAGTAATTTAGGATTCGCCCATCACTATAGGTAACACATTGCTGGAATCAGAGTCTTTATATATTACAATACTTTCAGATTAGGTAAAAGGCAAGCAGATCCCCTTTAAAGTGAACTTATCACCACTTTGAGGTTTTTTAGTTATTAATATGGGCACCTCCCTACCTCTCTACCCTCATCTCTGTCTATCACCCGACCCGTTCTCTTCACTCTGGAAGCAAATTTAGACTAACATCTGCACTAATCTGAACCTCCTACTCCTGTCTCCAAAACTTCTCCCGAGCTGCACCAATTCTCTGGAATGCTCTACCCCAAGAAATTAGGACAATCCCAATTTACACATATTCAGGCGCTCCCTAAAAACACATCTTTTTAGGGCGGACTGTCATTCTCCCTAATCGTAGTCATTTAGACATAGGGTATTCACTATTGCTTTGAACATAATTCTCTGTCAAATTCCACTGGACTCAAGAGCTCTACACAGATTGGCTGGTGGCCACTCATGCAGCTCTTATCTACTCCCCATCCCCTCACATTGGATGGACCATTATTGTAAATAAGCCCTTGTTTTTTATATCGCCACCACCTCATTGTTAGATTGTAAACTTTTACAAGCAGGGTCATCATTATTTTTGCTTTAATTATTGTACTTTTTATAACAGTTTCTCATAACTCTTTGTATATGAACCTGTGACTTGTAAAGCACTACAGAACATGTTGGCACTATATAAATAAAGATTATTATTATTATGTCATTATCTGACATGAAATTAGAATAAACTTTTCCCATTTTAGGTCAATTAGGATTACCATAATTATTAATATTTGCCAAATGCCAGAATAATAAGAGAGAATGCTTTAAGGCATTTTTATTAGTTTCTACAAAATCACAAATTTACATACAATACATTAGTGTTTGGTACTATTGCCCTTAAACTGTATAACTTGGGTGAAGCATTTTGGATCCTGTCACAAGCTTCACACAATAGGAATTTGGGCCCATTCCTTTTGACAGAACTGGTGTAACTGAGCCACGTTTGTAGGTTGCTTTGCTGGCAGACTTTTCAGCTTTACCCGTAAATGTTTAATAGGATTGAGATCAAGGCTCTGTGATGGCCGCTCCATACATTGACTTTGTTTTCTTTAAAGGGAACCAACCACCCCCAATGACCCCCCGGACTATTAATATCGGTCCCTACACACAGCACATACATGTGCTGCAATGATTTTTGCTAAAAAAACTGTTTTGTAAAACTTAAGATAATGCTTTTGAAAGTTTAAACCGAAGGGACGGGTGGGCGTTACTTATCTGTGGCAAAAGCCGGGTTGCAGCTGCCAGTCATCCACCTGTGTCCCGCAGTAGCAGTTATGGCCAGCCCTTTTCAGCGTCACAGCCCGGTGCACGGGCTCGCATGCCCGTGCACACGTCATCATCTACAGCCGGGTTGCGAGCGCGCGCTCTGACTTCCATAGCTGAGCGCAGGAAGTCAGAGCGCGCGCTCGCAACCCGGCTGTAGATGATGACGTGTGCACGGGCATGCGAGCCCGTGCATCGGGCTGTGACGCTGAAAAGGGCTGGCCATAACTGCTACTGCGGGACACAGGTGGATGACTGGCAGCTGCAACCCGGCTTTTGCCACAGATAAGTAACGCCCACCCGTCCCTTCGGTTTAAACTTTCAAAAGCCTTATCTTAAGTTTTACAAAACAGTTTTTTTAGCAAAAATCATTGCAGCACATGTATGTGCTGTGTGTAGGGACCGATATTAATAGTCCGGGGGGTCATTGGGGGTGGTTGGTTCCCTTTAAGACACTTTGTAACCAGTCTGGCTGTGGCTTCAGGTTATTGTCCATTCGTAAGACCCATTTCTGCCCAAACTTTAACTTCTTGGCTGATGTCTTGAGATGTTGCTCCAGTATTGCCACATAATCTTCTATCCTCATGATGCCATCTGTTTTGTGAAGTTCACCAGTCCCTCCTGCAGCAAAACAGCCCCACAGCATGATACCGTCACCCCCTTGTTTCTCAGTTAGGATGGTTTTTTTAGGCTTCCTGGCTCAAAAAGAAACACATTAAAGGGAACCTGTCAGCTAGTTTGTGGCCCTCCAGCTATCACTGACTGTAGCTGTAGCTTTATAATACTATTCTAATCATCCCTGTCTGAGCTCATAGTGTAATGTGAAAGGTGAAAAAAAGCATTTATACACTTATATTTCCTTATGTAATGAGGCAGTCAGTCTCCAGCTTGGAGGACGGGGACTGTTTGGCAGGTTAATAGTTAACATTCCAGCCTTATGTTAGTACATGTTGGGAGACCTGATGTGATGTCATAACCATGTGACTACAATAGGCTGAGCTAAATCCCAATAGGACATAATAAGTTTGCTGGCTTAGCTCCGCCCACCATGGTCACATGATCGTTACATCACACAGTTCCTTTAGCCATGCAAGTTAATA